>JBBBDQ010001766.1:977500-1660000 GCA_037127315.1 Ascarosepion bandense | reverse complement strand
GGCACTACAGAGCACAGTAAATTTGACTTTATATTACCAAAAAAGACAACTGATCTAGAGTTCTCGGAGGCAGTGAAACTTTTATCAGAACCGTTCGGGCCGAATACATCCTTATTCCACAAAAGGTGGAAATGCTTAAATCTGACGAAAGGTAAACAGCAAGATTTTTTAACTTTTGCTGCTACTGTCAATAAGCATTATAACGTTTTTAGACTATTCGAATTATCAGCCAATAATTTTAAGTGTCTCGTATTCGTGCAAGGCCTGATATCTGAAAAAGACGCGGAAATAAGGCGTCGTGTTTTGACTAAGTTGAACAATGAACCCGAACTTACGTTGCAAATGTTGGCAGAAGACTGCCAAAGAGTCATTTCAACACAAAGAGACTCTAAAAATATTGAAGAGGCTGCAGTCAGCCACATTAAAAAATTAATCAAAAGTGCTACTCCCCAGAACGGAACGAGGGAAAAGAGTTTTGTCAAAGTTATACTAGACCAAAATATTAATCCCCTGATAGACGCAATAAAAAAACAATTCGACAAATATACTAATAAACAGAAAAATTCCCCACCAGGGCCGTGCGATATATGTAATAAAATGCACTGGAGGAAATTCTGTCCTTCTAGGAAAAAAACTGTAGAAATAGCAAATAAGAAATTTAAACGGCAATTAGACAGTGGATCTGATCTGACGATTATTAATGTCCATACGTGGCGTAGATTAAAAAGACTAACAATACTAGAAACGAAAAAATCAACAAGGTCTGTAACGGGAGAGAAACTGGATATCTTAGGCAAAGTAAGCCTTACCGTTACGCTAAACGAAACAACAAAAAAGCTTAATGCGTACGTCATGAAAAATACCATGAACTTAATTGGCACTGATTGGACCGAAAAAATTGACCTCTGGAATTGTCCGCTAAACACATTTTGTAAAAACATTCAGTCTACTACCTCAAAAAGTGAAGAATTAAAAAATGAACTAAATTTCCAGACGTCTTCTCAGGAGACCTGGGCAAGTGTACCAAGATAAAAGCAAAATTCCAACTGAAAGATAACGTAAAACCAGTCTTCAGAAAGAAAAGAAACGTGCCATTCGCTACCATAGAACAGATTGACAGGGAATTGGACAGGTTAGTCGACTCACAAATATTAACAAAAGTAGATTTTTCTGAATGAGCAGCGCCTGTGGTCTTTGTCAAGAAGAAAAGTAATCAAATTATAGTCTGTGCAGACTTCTCGACTGGTTTAAACGCAGCTCTCAAAGACCACCATTATCCTTTGCCTAACCAGGAAGTATTTAATCGATTAAAAGGAGGTAAAATTTTCTCGAAGATCGATTTGTCGAATGCGTACATTCAAATCGAGGTAGATAATGAATGCTCAAAGCTGCTATGCATCAACACGCATAGGGGACTCTATAAATTTAATAGGTTAGCTTTTGGCATAAAGGTTGCCCCAACTATATTCCAACAAACAATGGACACAACGCTAGGGGACCTTGAATATGTGACCGCTTATTTGAACGACATACTTGTCCGAAGCGAGTCGGTTGAAGAGCATAAAGAACACATCTAGAGCATATTTGGGAAGATAAAAGAATACGGCTTCAGAGTGAAACAGTCAAAATGTGAGTTCTTTCTACCTCAAATAAAATATCTAGGGTTTATAATAGACAAAGAAGGGCGACGTCCCGACCCAGAGAGAATCAAAGCTATTAAACAGATGCCCGCCCCACACGATGTCCAGTCTTTACAAAGCTTCCTTGGATTAGCTAATTTCTACCAAAGTTTTATAAAAAAAATATGCATGATCTCAGGGCACCGCTAAGTAACTTGCTTAAGAAAGATGTATGATGGAACTGGACTGATAAATGCCAGTCAGCATTCAACAAAAGTAAAAAGACATTAGTTTCAGATCTAGCATTAACACATTACGACTCTAACTTGGAGATTATAGTAGCCAGTGATGCTAGTAGTTACGGTGTCGGTTAATGTATTCTGTATAAATTCCCAGACGGAACAAAAAAGCCAATTGCTCACGCCTCGCGATCCCTACTGCCAGCAGAAAAGCAATACTCATAAATTGAAAAAAAAGGCATTAAGTATTATTTTTGCTACTACAAAGTTCCATAGATACTTATCCGGAGAAAGTTCATATTGCAGACTGATCACAAGCTATTATTAGCAATATACAGAAATAAAAAAGGACTACCTATATATACAGCTAACAGGTTGATACGTTGGGGTACTATCTTACTCAAATACAATTTCAAAATAGAACATCTGTCATCGAAAAAGATCTGCCATGCAGATCGCTTATCAAGATTGATCTGGAAAACAAGGAAGTATTCAAGGGCTCAATAATTGCAACACTGAGATCGAACGGGGAAATAAAAGGCATGATAGCCAACATTATGAGAGAATTACCAGTCTCTTTGTCAGACATTAAAAGAGAGGCTTCGTCAGATGATTTTATTGTATCAACAAAAAACAAAATTAAATTAAAGGATAAAAATGTGCCGGAAGTATTTTCCTTACACGACCAGGTGCTACTCTACAATGATCGAGTAGTAATCCCTAAAACTCTACAGAAGAAAATGCTGAGAAACTTTCAGGCCGGTAATCCAGGGAAGAACCGCATGAAAAGCTTAATGAGAGGATACGTTTATTGGACAAACATGGATAAGGCTATCATCAACGCAGTGGAATCATGTAAAGGTTGTGCATTAGCTGCCAAAAGCCCACCAACAACCAGCAAACCATGACCAAAGACTGAACACCCATAGGAACGCATTCGCATAGATATTGCGGGTCCGATAGAAGATCACTACTACTTAATAGTAGTAGACATTCATTTCAAGTGGCCTGAAGTTCTAAGATGTAAAAGGCCGACAGCAAATTGCACCATATCTTTTATACATGAGCTTTTCGCAAGGCTCAGCATGATGGATACAATTGTCTTTGATAACGGAACATTGTTTACGTCCAGTGATTTTAAGAATTTTTGTGAACTCTTTCAGGTAAAACATTTGACAGCCTCACAGTATCACGCTAGGTCTAATGGCTTAGCGGAAAGGGCTCTGAAGAAGGCACAAGGTACAACAACCAATCAAGCTTTACAACAATTCTTACAAGTTTACCGCATCACTCCCAACCCAAACACACCTACAGGTCAGTCACTGGCTGAAGAGATGTTCTCAAAGAAGATTAAATCAGTCTTCGACAAGTTGATACCCAGACAGGCAAGGTTCAAAAGGACCATCACGCCTCTTAAGAAGCATTACAGATGCGGCAAGAAAGTATTATTCAAGTCATATAAAAATAACATGACATTCTGGGAGGTAGGATAAATAAAACAGAGAATCGGGAATATTATATATATAATACAAGGTCCAAAAAAGGTGCACAAGCGGCACCTAAATCAATTGAAAAAATGTCGATTTAATGACACTGAAGAACTGCTACCCATAAGTGAAGTACCAATCGATATAATCTATGATAATTTTTATTTAGAACCCCCTCAGGTTGCACCAGAAAAGAGATCTAATCTGAAAAGAAAAATTACAGACCCTCTGTGCATAGACCTGAAGAGAAAAAAAATACTGATAGTTTTCCATGGGGAAAACTCTTCAGGCGAGAGGGTGTTGTGGGAGCATTACCCACATATCAGAGTGAACTCATCTAGATTCTATTTAGGCCAGGAGACAGTGCTTGGCGAGGGACTAAGTCGAGTAACTGTAGTAGTAGCATTATTGCGATACTCCAAGACTCTGCTAAGCGCTTATATTTGATTGACTACCTGTATTTATTATATGTTGTATTGTATTTGGTATTGCTGTCAATATATGGATTTAACCCAATCTGTTGCGTTCATGTTTTCTTTGAGTAGTCTTAAAACCAAGGCCACATCAATATCCCATTATATTTAAAACTTAATTTCAACATTAAATTTCTATGTCATGTTTTTCTAAGAAAGCAGATGGGTTGCAATAGACGCTGTGTCGTTGATATATGACGTTAGCTTTCATTTCTCAGTATACTGTTCATTCTTTTTCTACTTCTTTCCTTTTCTTTCTATTCTTTCCATTTATCAATTGTCTATATTTTTTTTCTTTTTCTCTCTCTTTGGTTTTTTTTTTTTTTTTTTTTTTTTTTTTTTTGAATGAGCCAGGAATTGTTTTTTTGTAAATTACTGTAACAAATGTATATTCTAAATATGGACACGTGGGCGTCTGTTTGTAAAGGTTTTCCGGGAATATTTTGAGGATTAACTGTTGTATCATTTGGGTCTGACAAGCCGCAAGGTTAGCAGTGGCAAAATACGTATTATCCATGAAATTGTAGAATATCTAAAAAATTTACAAAATTATATTACTCTGTTAAATTAAATAAATGCATTTAACATTGAGTTCATTTGTTAGTCTCTATCAGAATTTACTTGACTAATATACCAAGTATTCTACGTTATATATATATATATATATATATATATATATATTATAAAAAAGTAAAAGAACATTTAGATTAAAACCCACTGTCACAAGCATTTACTTTTATAAAGAATGGCCGCTACAGATTAGCAGATTAGAGCTTAATACTGTAATTTTGTTATTACAATGGTTTATAAAAGCATAATATCACTACACAAAAATTTTCATGTTTCAGAACAATACTGTTCTTTAAGTGATACGTTAAAATAAATACTGAAAATGATTTATTTTCAAAATATAAGATGAATTCATGGTTATTTAGAAAATTAGGTAGGGAAGGTGGAGAGTACAGGTTTAAGGATTTGTGATAGTAGCCATGATATTTTGTATGTGGGCCCTTCTATACTAGAGACAATGGGTCTAATCTGTGGTGTCGTGTTATTTTTGTGTGTTTTGATTAGGTGGGAGAATTTTGAGTGGTTACTGTTCTTGGTGGTAAAATTTAATCTGTACTTGTTAGGGATTTTCCGTAGCTTGCATATATCGTTCCATGCGGTGTTAATGCGGTGTTCTGTTTGGGTTGGGGTTATGTCTGTGGCTTCCGCATATAGTTGTATGTTGCTGAGGTGTTCGAGTGCTAGCTGGTTGTATGTATATTGGGGTATAATGCAGAATTCCTTACCTTACATCTGTATTCCTTACCTTACACCTGTATCTCGGGGTATAACGCAGAATTCCTTACCTTACATTACACATATGAATATGTATGGATATGTACTATATATATATATATATATATATATATATAAGTTGAAAAATTCTCATCTTAGACATATAATATCACTGCTATTTTTATTCTCTTAATAAAGAAAATTGAAATACTGGTTGTTGCTACGATAGAAATTAGTATAGATGAAAAAAAAAGTGCGAAACACATGTAGCGACACAAATGCCATTATGGGCACTTGGTGTACTATACAAAAAGCAAGTAATATTAATAACTAGCAGTATAGCCTGGTGTTGCTCAGGTATAATGAAAGCTTTAAAACTAATCCATGGTTCTGGAGCTCAGACTCTTTGGACGTTGACACGAAAGACTAAAAGCAATAGTTGTTTCTAGTTAAAACGAAACCGTAGACTGAAAGAAAAATGAATGGATGTAAGTCAAATTTTGATTTCCTGGTATTGATATCAAATAAGTTTTTTTCGACGTAAACTGAATTTTGAAGGCTAAATAAGTCTTCTGAGTAAATGGCATCATGGTTGAGACTAAGAAATACAATTATATCTACTTAGAGCCAAATCCGAAGCAAAAACTAAAATAAAAGGGCTTAAAAAATACAGACATACAGGCAGATAAACACACACACACACGCACAAACATCTTGCATTTTATATATATTATCGATTTTCTGCACTACTGTAAGAACTGCAACCTTGAAACTTCTGAATATCATTTCTTATGTCTTTGTCTATGAGTGTATCAAATTTGATTAAAATCGGTCCACTCCTTCTATCACCCAGTTTTTTTGATTATCAATTTTCGCTATTTATAAAAAAAAAACAAAAAAACACACAAAACCTAGCTAAGAACACTTGCAGACACTTATAGTACAACTGTGTAAATTTTCAAGAAAATCGGTTCAGCCATTTCGGAGTCTATAGGTAACGGGCACACACACACAGACAAAGTTCCATTTATAAATAAGTTTAGATTAGATAACAATAAATCTACATTTTAAACAAATCGTTCACAACTTTTCTCAATTTTTCTACCTGTACATATATATATATATATATATATATATATATTAAACAAATTTATGATACCACTGAACCTAAATAATATTTTTCATAGTTAGGAAGGTTTTTTTATCTTGACCTTAGGATTCTTTTGGCCAGCACTTCTTTAAAGAAAGCTGCTGGAAAGATTAGTCTTTTGTCATATAGGAATTAACTTTGCTAGCTGTACCCTCTAAAGAAGAGTTGACCGAAAGGATGCTAAATTTAACAAGGAAAATGTTTTCCTACTTAAACACACACACACACACACACACATATATATATATATATATATATATATATATATATATATATATATTATAAAATATAGTTTTAAGGTATATCTTCCTAAACAAACACAAAGTATTAAAAAAAACGATCAGAACTCATTTTAAAATGCAGATACAAAATACTACTATACTCATCTACATACTATTCAAAGAGTTGTGGATGAAAAAAATCATGTATATTCATCACCACTCAATGCTACTGTTTTGCTGTTTTCATTTGTGAAATCAAACAAAAATAGTTCAAGTGCCTGGTTTAAATAGAAAGTTATTATAAGTAAATCTAGAACTTACATTTGGTTGAAAGAACCACGACAGTTTCATTGTAAATCTGTAATCCATTTTTCTTAAGGTTGTTTACTTTTTCATTCAAAGATGAAACTGAGTTTTCCTTTGTAATAATTCTGTAGTCCACCACCACAGATCCAGGACTGAAATAAAAAAAGATAAGAAAAATATATTCAGTCATCATCATCATCAACATTCCTTTGATCTCATGATAACATAGGTATCACTCATCCCACTACCATGATGATGATGATCATCATCAGTCCTTTAAGCTGGTGTAATCATAGGTTCACAGCACAAGAGAGCACCTAACCAGTTCCTACCACAACTGGAGACGTATTTATGCATGCATGTTGTGGGCTTGTTACCTAAAAACTTTGTGCTTAGTTTTTAGTAAATATAGTTACCAACAAACTAGTTTCTGGTGATAGAGAAGAACTGATTCAGTCGGAAATTTTGCACTTGATTAGCAAAAATTAGTTTTTTATTCAGCGTTCCTTTGCATGTTTATTGCAAATCAGGAGTAGATTTCATGCAACATATGGCCAAACAAGTCAGCAGTCTAGAATTAGTGCAAGATTTATTGAAAGGATGGATATATTCTAATCATTTACTCCCTTTATTAATTAAGACAACCTGTCATTATTGATTTCATAAGGCTTTCTAATCAACTCCTCTCATGATTAATTAAGGCAATATTTACTGATTGAATAAGACTATTCTTATCATACCACCTTCTTATTAATTAAGGTATTATTTATTGACGCTAATCCTCTACACATCTTATTAAATAATGAAGCATTTATTACTTGAATGCAACTATGATAATCATTTCCTCCCTGTATTCATTAATGCAACTTTTATTGAATGATTAGATATATTCTAATCATCTAATCTCTTATTAACATAATATTTTCTTTTATTTATTCAGTCAAAAGTTGCTGACTTAATCATCTTCTGACCTTATTAATTAAGGCAGCGTTTATGGAATTAAGAGCAGTTCTAATTGTCTATTCCCTTATTAAGTTACATTACATTTATTAACTGAAGATAGCTAATCATAGTGTTGTTCACGTTTTCAGTTAACTCACCTTATCTCCCTCTAACTCTACAAGTTACTGGTATAGCCTGGTATTGAACTCACAACTCTAAGAGTCAAGTCAGGAACTAACCAACGTCTATATCCACTGGGCCATTGTTAAGTTATTCTTAAGGTCAAGAATAACTGAATTTTTTAGACTTATAAACCTAATATCCAGTAACTATTTTTTGACCCAAGTTCATGTTGCAATTTTTTATGCTAATGGGTTTCTTTAGTATTTTTTACCAGAGCTCATATTGCAATTTTTGAAACTAATGATTTTCTCTGGCACTCAGTATTACTGTCCGAATAATGTAAATACTACCTCATCTCAGACATATAGACTAATCTCTTATTAATTAACACAATATTTACCACCTGAGTAGTGCTTTTCTTTTCTTTTATTTATTCAGTTAAAATTTACTGACTAAATAGAACTGACTTAATCATCTACTTACCTTATTAATTGAGGCAACTTTTATAGAATTAAGTGCAGTTCTAATTGTATACTCCCTTATTAATTAATAAAACATTTATTAACTGAAAATAGCTATTCTAATCACAATGTTGTTTACATTTGCAATTAACTTACCTTATTTTATCTATAATGAGTTCGATAAATCCAGGTACTGCCTTAAATTCTTCTGTCAGCTGCAATTTATCGATAAAAGTAGAATTTTAATTACAAAACCTCAATTTTTCAAAAGAAATTGAAAAGATGTTAGCCACCAAATTGTTAGTCTTAACATTTGTTTTTTATGCAACAAACCAGATTTGAAAATGGAAGTTAATGCTCTATGACTAAAATACAAATGAACACAAAATGTGTAAGTGTACAAACAAATTAAGGATGATATTTCAGCCAACAAGACTTCTGTGAATCTCTGGTGACCTACAAATAGAAGATTTTGTCTTGTTTAAAGATCAGATCCCATGACTCAATGCAATCAGCAACTGAGAAGATATTTATTCATGTGTAGCAGCTAACTGGGCCTGACAGAGCAAAAGGTGCAGGCAAAATGGTCACTTCCCTGTACTGTTCCAGAAAGTACCTGACTCTTCCTACTATTTTCTATCTCGACAAGAGCCAGATCGCACCAAAAAAAGGTGTGTTGCTGTCACATCTAGGCCACAGCAGCCTAGTCATTACTTTCTAGCCTTGACAAAGTTTTAAAAAGTTTATATGGCCTTGTGTGTGATAAATACTTTTCCACTCTTTTCCACGGATGAAAAATCATTATCCACTTGCAAGGTAGATGTTCGTTAGTTCCACTAGCTTAACATCTGGGACCATTACGCTAAGTACCCTGAATCAATTCATCCTCATTCCCCTCATAATCCATTGGTAAGAAAGAAGTTTCATCCAGAAATTATTTTCCCCAGAACTGATACAATATGCTCTCCTGAGGAGATGCTTCCCCGATCATTGCAATCTTGTGCTCTTCATATTTGAGTCAGCTATTTTTTTAATCATTTCACTCCAAGCAAAGCAATACACATTTTTTTAAAAATGCATTTAAATTTTTACATATCAAAATTACTTAGGAAACAAGAAGCCAAAAATAAATTCCACAAGCGAGAAGTGCAAGAAAATAAACTGTTAGCATAGAACTTACAGTTACATCTAGCCATTTTAACTGATGAGCTCTTGTCATCAATCTAATACTATTTATAAAGTTTAAGTGCCATAGAGTAAAGTTCATCCGAACAATGACCATGGAAATATATTTAGAGAAAAATCACAAGGAAGCTACATTACTGGCTGGAGCTGAGATGTTAGGTCAGAATGAATAACACTGCAAATAATATGAAACACTCTCTCTCCCCGTACGCCTTTACAATATCCCCATTCAGTGACACATTACTTTGAGCATCACTTAGGCCTTGCATTTGGTAAGCAATATTAACCTGAACCAATTTCTCTTGAAGGCCTACACTGGTCATGGACAAGAGGTTGTTAACTCCATCAGTAGAAGTCGTTGAATTTAATCCAGAAAACCCTCTCCTTAACCATACCGTGTCATTTGATTAAATGTGCGCTTATGAAGGAATGACATTGAATGATTGTGTAATATGTTAAAGGGATGAATTTATTATCCAGTCATGCTTTTTATTTTCTTGCACTGTTATTTCTCCTTCATTTGATTATCATATAGCTGCCTTGACGATAACCATCAAGATGCTTACATGTCGATTAAGGAATATTTACATTTCCACATCTATGGACAGATGCAGGCTACATTTTCTAGATCATGATAAATGGACAATGATAAAAAAAACAAGAAAATAAGATTGCTGTTCGATTGATATAATCGAATTGCAATCATTCCCAGGTCTGCTTCAACATCAACACATGCGATGACCAACAATTCAAGGATCAACGCCAAGATGAGATTATTTTGATATAAAATTTTAATAAGTAATTAAATATTAAAATAAAAAAAAATTAAGTATGAATAAGAATGTTCAATGACCTGAATCTCAAAACTTATATTCAGATACCCAACGTAATCAAAATAACAGTTTACAACACATATCAACAAGTATGAATGAATACAGGCAAATACGAATGCAAGAGATTAACACAAAATAAAATGGAGGGAACCATAGAATTCATAAACATATGGTGTATGTAGTAACATAATATTCGTGGAACTGTATGCATGTTTTAGCATGGGTCTAAGAATATAATAACTTATCTTTATATCAGTTCCTTCTCTCTTATTTTACTGTCTTATGTTTTTTATTTTTCTCTCCCTCTCTTCCTCTTCTTTCTTTATACAACTTCAGACTCAAATGCAGTCCACTTGAAATGTATGTAGTTATAACTGTCTCTATTTTCTTTCAGTTGACTGTTGTATTTTCAGCATACAAATTTTCTGAAATATCTGCATTTATTCGTTTATTCAAACCAGCATCATATTTTCTGTATTCAAACAATTCTGCTTCTTCTTATCTTCAAAATCTCTTCCTTTATATGTTGACTTCTCTGCATTGCTATCTTTCTTTCTTTCTTTTCTTTTCTTGATAAACAACTTGGCTTCACTTTCTTTCTCATCTTTGAACAAACAGGAATCAGCGCATGAATAACATTACAGTTTCTGCTCTTATCATCATTGATATTTTTCTTCCTTTTCTTGATAAACAACTTGGCTTCACTTTCTTTCTCTTCTTTCAATAAATAGGAATCAGCATACAAATGATATTACAGCTTCTTCTCTTATCTTCGTTGCTACCTTTCTTTCTTCCTTGATAAATACACTTCGGCCTCATCTTCTTGTTTTAACGAATAAGAATTTATAAGTTTGTTTTTTCTTATCCTGAGTTGCTTAAGATGAATTGGTCAAATTACGCTATTATCTCAAATGCATTTTCCCTTCATTCATCATTTATCAGCGCCAAACAAATATGACTTGTTCATTGAAGACACTATCTGCAACTGAATTCAAAACTTTGCTTCCCATGTGATTGGTTTTTGGTGCGAATTCTAGATCCAGCTGTTTCAAGACCTCCGTGTCTGTTTCCTCTCTAAACATTTATTACTAAGGATATCTGGGTCAATCAACCTTGACCTGCTATCCCAAAACTGACTCTAGGCTCCCACAAGATCATTTCCTTGTTACCATGCAGAGACCAATCTCAATATATGTGTGTAAATGTGTGTGTGGCTATCTATATCCGTAACATGATATTGCCGAGTTTTCTAATACTAACGTTTGTTTTCTTTGGTTTTCGTAAATACAGGCTGGCCCCAGAAAATTGACATCATTTGAAATGTGAATATTTTAGTAACTAGCTGTCCCAGGCTAATAAAATTAAATAAGTTTAATTTTGAACAAAAAATATTGATCAAAATTCGAACCAGATATTCAAAGATGTAAATTTTATAACTGATTTCATAAAGCTTCACAGATGTTCAATAAGAGCATCACTTGTGATATGATACACATAAAAAACAGTAGTCCAGCTCCTGTCAAACATGCTATAGCATGTCTTGCATAACATTCTTCAGCATCTCAGTGTGGACTTATTTCAATGAGAATCGCCCAGGAAGATAGATCGGGCATGACAGTGATAATGACAGTGTACTGTTGAGATGGTCATCAAGTTCACCTGACTTTATATCTTGTGATTTTTTCTTTGGGATTATGTGAAAGGATATGTCTATATCCCAACTCTTCTTATGGATCTAGAGGAACTTACGCAAAAACTCACTGAGGCCTTGGAGTATGTTACAGAACCATTGAGTAAGCTTATGACAAATTCTTTTGCAATAAGAGTAGCAATTCCACTATCATATTGTTAAACATTACCATAACAATCATAAATCTGATTGCTGATCCTTATTTAAAGAAGCAAGAACATACAAATGAAACATTTGAAATTGATAACTTTTTCCATTTCACTGAACTAACTGTTAAATTCTTCTATTTTTCCCTTTTCTTTATTTCATTTATTTTCTCAATGAAAACAAGTATGCCTGTTGTGTTGCTTCATTTTGGTATAATTAGAAGATAACACAAACTTGAATTAATGATGTTTATTTTTGGTATAAAACTTTAGGTTTTTATATCAAGTTACAACATTTAAATTTTGTGTGGATAGAGGAGCAGACTAGCTAAATTCTCTTCACTGTAGGATGCTAGTAGTAAATGAGCCTATCCCTTCTGGACTCTAGTGGTCAACTCTAGCGTCTTCCCTTTTTCAAATCTCCTACACAAAACTACTGTCCTTAACTCCTACCAAAAGAAACGGTTCCTTATTTTGCTGCCCAATTTCAAATTCTTGGTGTCAGTGTGTCTATCTTTTTCTATTTTTATAACACTCACCATTTTATAAACCATAACATGCTTTTTCATCTTTCCATGCATTCAAAACAAAATAGACCATTATTTATAAGTCACTGACAGGGCGTAACGGTCTTGCTAACTAATAGATGAGCAGAATTATAATAGGACACTGGTTTTAGTTTTGCGATCGGGTATGAACAATCATTTATGCTAGTATTACGAAACTTCTGGATGATTATTTCTCATAATACAATGCAAAAATTTTATCTCTATTCTTTTAAGAAACTTACCTTTAATTTTAATTCCATTTCCAAGTCTTCTTTATCCTTCGTGTTGTTTGGGAACGTCATGTTTAATGTTATAGTAGTTGCAAAAGTGTAACCTGGAAAAAAAAGATTAATACTTCGTAAATTAACCATTCAAAGCGAATATTTGATAACATCTGGCCTAAATGAGCCTTATATTGTCATTTGGTGTGTCGGTATTTCCTCAGTAGGAACCCCAATGTTACAACAACAGGCTCAACAAGAATTTTGTTTTTTATGCCATTTTTAAAACGCTTTATTTTTTAGGTGAAACACATAGACATCTATATCTGAAGAGAAGTGTGAAAAAATGACTGTTAAAAATCCGTCCAGGTATTTGTAATAAATATGATTACATTGTGCTGACAGATGGTTAAAACTGATGCTGAAATCAGCAATAAATGAAAACTCCTTCAAGGCAATTTAAATTAGTTCTGAAATATAGTAAATTATTTTCCTTAATTCGAAATGACAAAATAAAATAAAGATTCAAAAAATATTTTTCATTTGTAAAATTTAATTTTAAAATTTATGTTTTATGTTAGTAAACAAAGAAATGAAGAATATTTCATAACAATAAGAATGGTTCCAAACATTTTTTCAATTAGTTTGCTCAAAGCAAGATGATAATGCCACTATGATGCAAGGGTCTACAGGAAGTAGAAAAGAATAAAAAGATGTTAGAAAGAATTGGATATTCAGTCCTAAATAGGAAATAGAGGATAAAATCATCATTCCGGTTCAGAGAACCAGGTAGGTGTGTGGACCAAACTATATCAACCGTAATATTTATTCTATTGAGAAACAATATAAAATATACTAAGCTTTTAATTTATTCTAATGTTCTATTAAGAATAGAACAATGCAAATCTGCTTTCCAAGTTGAATCTGGTCAATACCTAAATATATGATTGCTTGGTAATACCAGGTTTTGTAAGATTTGATGTTATATCTTGATGGTGTAATGAATAAAGGTTGATCTGCATTGTGGTGTAATGGATATTGGCTCAAAACAAGAAATCAGAGAACCGAGATCAAATTCAAGTTGAATTCGTTGCATTCACTCATGCATAAATACCCTTGGAGAAGGTATTAATTCTTCTCCCTCCTGCTATGGGCTAAACAGTAGGATAGATTGAATTCCATAGCCTTGGTTGGCAACCAATTAACCACAGAAAGAAATGGCAACCTATGGAGGGAAAATCTTCAGCTTAGACAGTCATGGATTAAATGAGACTTAATTGACTGAATGGATAAAAGCTTGAAATTGGAAATCAAGGAGTCAAGTTCCAATCACAATCTTGTTTGTTATATTCACTTACGTGAAAATACTCTCTTTAAATAGTATAATATGTATACTACTTTCGCTCACATATACACACACAAAGACACTAGTTCTTTAAGAAGGCAAAACTACAATCCAAAAGTAGTTTATTAGAAATTATGTCAACACTGAACGAAGATAACTTACATGACCAAACTTACTTAAATTTTTTTGTCTCGCATGTAATCTAAATTGCTTCACATCTTTGAATTGGTGATTATTGCAGTCTCTCTAAAGCAATAATTTTTAACTTCTGTCGTGGCCCACTGGTTTGTTTGAGAGGATCATCTGTGTGCCACTAACATTTATTAAGCTCATTGATTATTTTCGAAAGAAGCCCAAAGATCAATAAGAGTAAGACTTCATGAAATTGATTAAGTGAGTGCAAAACAAGCATTTCAGCAATAAAAGAATATAAAAAACAAAAACCGATCATGTCTAGAATCTTTGGAAGATGATTAAAGAGTATGCCTGTCCAAAGTTCAATCTTGCAGAGAAGACATTAAAAAACACCGTCAAGATCAGATATCTCATTAAAATTTAAATTATAATATATGAGGTCTGACTGAGAAATAATGATACTGGTGTCACAAACAATTTATTTAAATTCTAAACAACAACTACATGGTTTTCGCTTCAAAGTAACAATTGCCATCCCCTTGAGTCTAATACATTTTCTGTCTTTTTCTGTGATGCTTCCATGCATTGCTAAATGATGCTTCTTAAACTGCCCCTAGCCTCACTCTTTATGACCCTCTTGAGAGCCTTGACGACTTTAAAATGAGGCCTTTTGATGTTCCACTTGGGGAAAAGAAAAAGTTATACAGGCAAGATCCTGTAACTGCCGTGTGTTCAGGGTGTTGCAGGTGAATTCACGTAAAGCAGCCACAAATTGTCCTACCACAAACTCTGACATGTGAAAGAAAATGCAATGATTTCACAAAGTTAAGATTATTGCTATATACTCCCAACGTATCATGTTTGATGATAACACAATCCTTTTATTCCTCTTCTTTCCATCGATCAAATAGCACAGTCAGTCTCATTATTGTCCCTACAGATCTTGTACAAAAAAAATAAAAACATAATTTTTTAAAGAATTTTCATTATGATCATTTTATAACAAATTATAATAAATTGTTTTGTTTCTGCAGGTAAATAAATTATAAAAAACAAAATATTATTTTTACTCTGTCTTGATCATCATAATATATATGTGTTGATCCTCACGGCGAGGGTTGTATGCTTTCAGCTTTGTGTCACATCTAAGCTACACTTACATCATTGTTTATGCGTGCCGCGGAAGTTTAACTATCAGTTCATGTTTAACTATTTGGGGATTTATGGCTTATTAGACATTTTCATTGTACCTCTGATTACAGGTATAACCTTCATTATCATACAGCAGATACTTTTGAAAATATTATCCAGAAAATATCCAGAAGATTTTTTTGATATCGATAAGCTAATACTAATTTTTTTATTGCTCAATTCCATGAAACTTCAAGAAAACTGAATGTATGGTCATCAGCAAAAAGAAGACACCAAAATGCCAACTACAGGTCAGATAAACTAAAATAAAACAAGTAAAGAAATTTAAATGCCTGGGAAGTGTTCTGATAAAGGATGGGAAGTATGACAGAGGTATCCGAAGATGCATTGACATGGCCAAGGAAACATTTCAAAAGCTCACCAAAGTGCTGAGAAATAGGAAAATCTCATAAAAAACAAAGAAAACAGTGCTGGATTGCTATGTGATATCTGTCTTTCTGTGTAGCAGTAAATGTTGGACAATCTTCTTAAGGATGGATGTGAGGAGTGAGACAGCAAAAACGTGGTTTTACAGAAGAATGCCAACAATATCAGAAACTAAAAACTTGAGCAGCAATGAGGTGTTGGAGAGGATGCAAACAAAAAGAAAACTCATACTTAACATAAAGAAGAGACAGATAAGGTATGGGACACGTAATGAGGAAGGAGGACCAGAAGAATTTAATACTCACAGTACAGATAGAAAGAAAGAAGGACAGAGGAAAGTAGTGCAAAATATATTTGATAAGCATGAGCAAATGGGTGGCAAAGCAGGGTTTGGGGGAGGTCCTAAGAGGAAAATTATTCAGAGCGACAAGTGACAGGGCCAAGTGAAAGTCCATGATTGCTTACGTCCTAAAGAGACACGGCACATGAAAAAGAATTATACCAATTTTACTAAGAAAACATTTATTTACATAATAAAAACTGACAGAGAACATTTAGCTTCAACTTTCAGAAATAGATTAGGATAATCATATTGGATGAACCTATAATATTCTAATACTAGCTTGTTGCCTTTGAGATCACAGGAAGTTCCCATAACCATCTATGTGGTAATACATAATATTAAAGTGTATTTGTTTATAATATATAAATGTTACTTACGTGTTGTTGAAGGAACACTGGGAGTTGTAGCTGTGGCCTTTGTGTTTACTGTTTCTGTATTTATTTCATTAGTTATTGTTTCTGATGCACTGGCAGTTGTCACTGACTCTGTTTTTATTGAAGTCTCCATTGTCTCTGAACTGGAAATTATCTGATTTGTTGGTGTTACAGAAGACGCCATTTCTGTTGAAGCCTGGAAAGATGTACGAGTCTGTAATGTTGTGGGTGTTGTTGTGGTTGTTGCAACTGTTGTTGTTGTTGTGGTGGTTGTTGCAACTGTTGTTGTGGTTGTTGCAACTGTTGTTGTTGTTGTTGCTGCTGGAATAAAATCTGGCAAGATAAAATAATTTAATAATGAATCTATGGTTGTTTTAATTTACGTCAAAACAGTTTTATGCAGCTTTTAATCACCCGCCGCAAGTGTAAGGAAATTTTATTCACTGTAATTGGGAACATAACTGAATTTTATTTTGCATAAAGAAGATTTGAAATATTTGAGTCTGAAAAGAAATTTATTCTCATTTATTGATCTCTACTGATGAAGTTTTGCTGTAGGCAAACAATTATGGTAGAAAACCTTCCATATTTATCTGTTATTCACATGCTGTTATATTGATTGTCAATTTTGACATACAAAAGGCTCATAATTTGTGTGTGAATTATACAAAAGAACAATAAAAATGCTACAATTTGTAACAATTTATTTATATTTTAACATTTATTTATGATAATATATCGAGAATATATTGCAACAAACTTACAAGTGTGGTAGTTTGCTGATATACCTGCCTAGAAAATTAGCATGGGAAGTGACTGCTGAAATCAGTATGAAATTATTTGAACCAAAATTCAAAGAATGTGGAATCTTTGAATCAAATTGATTTTGTCCTTATCAGTTGTCTTCTTTATGATTTTGGTAGAAGCACAAATCCATTTCACAATGAGTCACTGTTGTATATGAATCAAAATTATGAGGGAAAAATTGAAAATACTGCATCACGAAAGTAAAAATAACTTTAAATTATCAACTTACTTGTACAATTTCCAATGCTTGGTGTTGCATTATAGTATCCATCTTTACATTCACATGTGTAACTTTTGGCCAAGTTCTTGCAGATGCTGGTTGAATCACAAGTATTATTGAGGCAATAGTTTTTCTTTTTGTCGCATTTCAAACCAACGTAACCTTCCTCACACACACAACCGATTACATTATTACAGGCTCCGTGTATGCATCCACATTCATTCAAGCAGTTGTGACCCCAGTGTGCATTATCACAGGCTGAAAGAAACAATATTTAATTAAAAGAAACCATTGCTTAACAAATTCCAGAAAAATATTTCTTTAACTATCGCTTTCTCATCAAGATTTTGAGTGCGTTATTATATATTGATATGGTTAATGTGTTCGGGTGGGAAGAAACAAGCAGAAGAACAGCTTTCAGAACTTAGAAAACAAAAATCAAAATTGATAAAAAAACTACAATCATTTTGATTGTATGGGTAAAATAATACTTCACCATAAATGAGATAAATTACAAAAACAGTAATAATTAAAAAGAGCCGTCAAAAATCGCAAACCTCCGCCAAGGCAATACCGTCATCATCTCAGCGATTAGCAAGACATGATTATTAAAATGTTAAAAAATATCTGGAATCGAAATTGACAACTCTCAAGAATGAAAATACAAAGAATGAACTTGATTGCTCTCAAAATTAAATGCACACTTAATATGAAACTGAAGGTAATTCAGTATTTAAACTAATTTATGGAGGTAATTAATTATTAAGAATTTTACAGGCAAAAAAAAAAGTTTGAATAACAGAACAGGAAAAATAACTCAAAAACTTTATCCCATATCGGATCAAATCCGAAATGTATGAGTTTGTTCCAGTAATGAGGCCAATCACCCCTTAAAGTTTCTTCTGAATCCATACAGCAAATCTTGAGATATCTTGCTTGATCACCGACAAAGAGACAAACAAAACAAGCAGACAAAAATAGGACAAACCGACCAAATACAATAAAATTAATATCTTTGTCTATATTTCTAAGACAAAATATTGTAATTATTTACACTATTTACACGGTTAGGACTGTTGACCTCATTTTTGTTGCATATTCAGGATGTTTCGGCCATTGTATGCTTCAGTTTCCTTCAGGATATTGAAATTTTGAACTTGTCTGTGTAATTTGTTCAGAGGTAGATTGTTCTAGTTCCACATGGCATACCTGTTTCTAATGTCTTAGCATCAGTTATCTTTCATTAAATCAACTACTTGACATTTTTGTTTACCGCTGATGTAGCCAGCTATTGAACTCTCAACCCTTTGGGACAAATGACTTGATTCAAGCAACATTTTCGTCCACTGAGCCATATGTCCTTAAGGAACAAACAAACAATAATAATGAGGATAACAGTACAAATAATGTAAATAGTGTAAAGATTTATTGTGATATATATATGTATATATATATATATATGTATATTCTAAACTGTTGTTAGATACAATAACAAATTAATAAAAAGAAAAAGCTCAAATGGAACTCGTACATATGGTCAATCACAAAGGGCATAGGGAAAAATGGTTGACACCCTGTACGACTCCAGTAAATACCTGACTCTACATGTTATTCACTGCCTTCACTAGTGCTAACACAAGCCTAAAATGGAATACTGTCGCTATATTTAGGTGGGAGCTACTCAGTCCCCACTTTTTATCGTCATAACTAAAAGTATCATTGAGTTCTCATGGGTGACAAGTTAATTTCTCAAGGGCCGGATTTTGCAAGCTTCTCACTGTCTTGTCACTGTTTCTATGGAAAATTCTCTGCTAAATCTAACACATTATGGTTAGATTTAATTTTAGCAAACCACCCACATTCCCTACGTATTCTACTAGTGAACAGCTTTTTTCACTGAATCATTACACTGTGAAACCAACTCCCAAGCGGATGTTTCTCCAATCACTAGAATCTTATAGTTTATATATATATATATATATATATATATATATATATTTCTCAAAAAGTAATGAAGTTCTCATTTATTAATTCGATAGATTTTTATCTCTTAAGAGTTATCTAAGTGGATACACATATTTAAGTAGATGGTTCATTTATATTTTTAAACAGTTTATTTATTATCGTGTAGCAACCTGAATATTTGAAAAAAACCTTATAAAAGAAAAATATGGGCCCTCCTGCAAAATTCAAATTGGCATCCTCCATGGCAGGAGAAAGCACGTCGGATTCAATTGTGATGCCCAGACGTGAGGCGTCAACAGAACGAAATGGAACGACCAACTCTACATCTAAGTCCTTGATTTAAAAAGAGTTTTTTTTTTCTTATCATTAATTCACATCTCTGGTTGGCAATATCACTTTACTCCAATCAAAGTTTCAAGTTTGTGGCAATTCAAAATGTCTTTCTTTGCATCACACCGAAGCTTTATGAAAACTATTGAAGGTTGTTCTTTGTGTGTGGTGGGCAAACTGTCAACGGCGGTAAATCGTCTTCCCTGTCTTAGCTCAGCACAACAACTTGTCTAACTGCAAAATCACTTCTTATCTGTCTTTAATTCTTTTTGGTCAGTCGGCAGCAGGTTTCTCTACAGTTGGCACCCAATTATCTTAAGTTAAGTCAGTGGCAGGCTTCTCTATGTTTGGCATCCAATGGCATGACAAATATCTCTGTCTCTGTACATCTTCAGCTAAGTCAGCAGCAGGTTTCTCTATGGTTGGCACCATCAGCATGGCAGTTATCTCTGTCTCTGTACATTTTCAGTCAAGAACTCTATGGGAGGCGACCGGCCCTACACCCAGTGTCTTGGCACATTTGTCGTTACATCTCTGGGCCGAGAGCTGAATGGACTCTTTTGTGCATGACTCCCTTGGGGCTCTGTACTTATGCTTGTCCCTGCTTTACTGGTGCAGGGCATGATGGACACAGGGTGTCTATGCAAATCTACTTTCTGGCCCTTGCAGCCAATAAAATCATACTCGCCCCCAGCTTTTAAAGTGGTTTTACTCTTTTCCTTTGGGTCAACCAATGAAGCAGCGCCATTTCTATGACATCAGTTCTTTCTGTCTTCTTTTCATTTTTTCTTTACCGATTTTGGACAGACCTTTTATGCCTCTAATTCTTTTCTCAGAGAAATTTCAATTTAGTTCATTCTCATAACCTTTGCCTTTATCAAAGAAGCCTGGATAGGCAATATCTCTTTTTGCTGTGTTTGTGACAATCTAAGGCCATGTTTTGGTCATATTTTCATTTTCATTTTTATCAGATAGGTTGGCGCAAACAATAGTTAAACTTTCAGTAGTCAAAAATGGCCAACTGATGCAAGGACATTGTCCGACCAGGCCTGCTAGATTTTGTGCAAAACAAACGCACCTGCACACCAGCAATGTTTTAACTTATATTTACTTTTCAGCTTGCCTGTGGTTTTTATTTTTTTTCTCTGTTAATAATGGAATAGAACAATTCTCTCCAGTTGGTTCTTTTTGATAAAAATTAATAATACTCACTAATATAATTACTTCTGTCCGGCCATGCTAAAAATAGTGTAACACAATAACTATCATTAGTTTTTAAGAATATTTTAAATTTAAGAATACTCATAAATATACATCAGGATAATTGAAAGTCGAGGTAAATTATGAAGGATGATAAGTGGTGTAACTTAATGTTTGTTGTGGAGTAGTTTTTGCACTGAAGATTATAATCATGCTATGTTGGTTGCTAATCGATTTAACGTACCCAAAATGTTAGGACTTTTATAATCTTCCACTGAGAGGTGAGTCCTTAGTATTCAGCTAACTGCTAACTAATATCAACTGCCTCGTAGTTTTACTGAACTCCAATAGAACTCTAAAGAACTCCTATGAACTCCCCAACAACTTCTTGTTAACTTTTATTAATATAGAAGGGAGAGTCTATTATCTGAGGAATAGGTGTGTTTTCCCCATAACAATGTTATAATAATAAATGAAAGTGTGTAAATATTTTTGAATTGTTTGTAATGTAATTATTATTCATATTATTTTAACTTAAGGGTCATTTATGCATTCTTCTTTGATGTGCCATGTCCCTTCAGACGTAGACAATCATGGTCATCCACATCTTTCTTTCCCTTTTCGCTCTTAATAAATTTTGTCTTGGTATTTATTCCAAACCCTGCTCCACTATCGATTTACTTCAGCCAGTCAAGTATGTCACATGTTGTTTCTCTCTGTCTCAATTTCCTTCTATCCACCCTGTGAGTATCAGATTCTCCAAGCCCCCCTTCTTCAGTACATTTCCTAGAAACTTCTGCAGAACCATATTTTTCTTGCTTCGAGTCTTTCCTTCATTTTTGAAGATATTGTCCAGCATTTACTGCCATATAGGAGAACAAATATCATGTAACAGTCAAGTAGTCTTTTCTTTGTTCTCAGCAAAGTTTTCCTGTCACTTGTGCTCTGTTACAATACTTCTCAAGTACTTAAATTTCTCTACCTGCCTGATTTTAGTGTCCCCGGTCTGTAATGGGCATATTTTGAGAAGTTTCTATTTTGATTTAGGAACAAAGTATTTCTTTTTTTTTAAAGGGGTTATTTGTAGACTTGGCATGAAGTAGTGCTTAGCAAGCTCATCTCACAACTCATTACAACTGTGCAATGAAATTTTTAGTTTTAATCAATAAATGACACTTAAAAAACCATGCTACTGGCGACTCTGTAAAAGAGTACTTAACAAGAGCAAGTACACAATACCCCCGCTAATCAACAAATTTGAGGTCCTCACCTCCCCAGCAGATAAGGCTGAATGCTTTGCCCGCAGATTCTCGAACAATTCGAGTCTGGACTCATCTGGAGTTTTTACACCCGACTTCTCACCTAGAATCCAGGCACAATTGAACGATGTCCACATTACACCTTCGCTTGTCTCTAAGATAATCTTAAAACTTGACCCTCACAAAGCGAGCGGTGGTGACGAAATCCCAACCATAGTCTTAAAGAAATGTGCCCCTGAACTCTCCTCTGTCCTTTCTAAGCTCTACAACCTCTGCCTATCTGCTTCCTGCTTTCCTGCCTGTTGGAAATCTTCCTCTGTAGTTCCTATATTTAAATCACTGGAGAACCCTCTGACCCTGCAAATTACCGCCCTATCAGCCTTCTTCCGATCTTTGGCAAAGTGTTCGAAGCCATTATCAACGCCGAGGTGGTTCAGCATCTCACAGCACACAGGCTCCTCTCGGACAAGCAATATGGTTTCCGCTTCACCAGGTCTACTGCTGATATCCTAACGACCATCACCGAGTACATATACCAGGTACTCGACATGAATGGCGAAGCCCGAACCGTTGCATTGGATATATCTAAGGCGTTCGACAGAGTTTGGCATGCTGGCCTTCTATGTAAACTGCGGAGCTATGGTATAACTGGACATTTGTTTGAACTAATCCAGTCATTCATCTCTAACCGCACAATGAAGGTGGTATTAAAAGGATATGCCTCTCAGAACTACCATACAAACGCAGGTGTCCCCCAAGGCTCCATCTTAGGTCCTACACTCTTCCTGATATACATTAATGATCTCCCTGATTCAATAAGAGCCCAAATAGGTTTGTACGCCGATGACACCACAGTTTACTCTCGCCTCCTACAAAAATCTGGTGTAGGCGTCAAAGCTAACCTCGCAGCCGAGATTGAAAAAGACCTCCAATCCATATTGGACTGGGGTAAGAAATGGCTAGTAAATTTTAATGCTTCTAAAACGAAGCTACTCTCAATTAACCATCATCGACAACCTCACCTACCTCCCATTAGCATGGACCAGGCTTGCCTCCCAGAGAGTAAAACACTACGCCTCCTTGGTCTCACACTTTCAGCAGACCTCAAATGGAATGACTATATCAAATCCATTGCTAAATCCGCTGCTATGAAAGTCAGTTCTCTGTGTAGGGCCCGGAAATTTTTTTCCGTCTAAATCTATCCTGCACATTTATAAATCTACCATCCTCCCGTGCATTGAATACTGCTGCCATATCTGGTCGGGTGCCCCTGCTGTTCTCCTTGGGCTTCTCGATAAGGTTCAGAGGAGGGTCTGTAATGTGATAGATACCGACTTGGCAGACCGCCTGCAGTCTCTCTCCCACCGGCGCGACGCGGCTTCCCTGTGTCTCTTCTATAAATACTTCCACGGCTTCTGCTCCGATGAACTTAGATCACTAGTGCCCCCTAAATACGAATTTGAACGAGATACTAGATTAGCAACTAGATCCCACCCTTTTACAGTGAAACCGATAAAATGCAGCCATAACTTCAACTCCAACAGTTTCTTTCCTCGCACTTCCCGACTGTGGAATTCTCTTCCAAATGATTGCTTCCCCGACGGCTACAATCTCCAGGAGTTTAAATGTAAGGTCAATAGACACCTCTAACACACTAACCTGCTCCCATTCTATCAAACACTCTTCCCATCTGCCCAACCCTCATCCTCGCTATCCTTACTCATCTGTCACCTTCCTCCTGACATTCCCTATGTCTAACCACTCCTTCTCTTTACCTTTCCCTATGTAGCCCCATGCGCAATAGTGGCAGTGGAATGCCTTGCTTGGGGTGAGATGATTAAAAAAAAAAAGTATACAGTTTCCGGTTTTCTCTTTTCCAATCTTTTCACTCCTATGTAGCCCCCTGCACATCAGTGGCGTTACCCCCTTGCTCGGGGTGATATGATTTAAAAAAATGCATTTAGTACACAGATTGTCATAAATGGAATGCCAAGAAATAGTATAAAGGTTAAAATCTTACGTCTGCAAGTGACGCCTTCCTGAAAATAGCCAGGGATACAGTTACAAGTAATTATACTTGAATTTGGAACACATGTGCCCTTCTTACAAGGGTTGCTGCTACACAAATCAATCCCTGTAATGAAATAAATAAAAGAGAAAAATTCGCTAGTATTAAACATTCAGTGGTTTTGTGAAGTGAAGGATTTTAATGACTCATAAAGATATTTCCCTTTTATTGTGGTATGACAATGATAAAATCACAAAAGTCAGAAGTCACAACAAGACAGAGATTAGAAAGTGCTAAAGTCATGACTGTTACAGGAATTACAAGTAAATTATTATCAGCATAAAAAAGATCTACAGTATTCATTGGATTTCAAAAGTCTATTTCCATGAAAAATTGTTTTAATTAGAAAAAAAGATTTTATAAATTTAAACGGAGATCAACAATATATGTTCACTCAATGAATGTCAAATGTCTCCTGAATACAAATCAATTTTAAAACCATTTTAATGAAATCAAATTTTACAACCAAATCTTGCTGCCATACTTGGTCTGGTGCACCAGCTATACATTTACAGATCCTTGATAAAATCTAATACATTTCAATGTTATTTGTCTTGAGGTGTCATCTTGACATCAGGCACATTTCCATTGCCGTAATGTAGCCTTCCTGTACCTATTCTATGAATGTTTTCATAATAAACGTTCTGGTGAACACTTCCCCTGTGTTCCTAGACTCTGAATTTAAGTTCAGTGCTAGATTATCAGCAAGATCTCATCATTTTACAGTCAAAATGGTTAATCGGTAGTTCTATGCTAACAGTTTCTTTTTTCTCACTTCTTAGTTATTGGGACTCTCTTCCGGCTTCTTGCTTCTTAGTCAATTTTGATATTGAAAATTAAATACTGTGTCAATCATTATTTTACGAGGGTCATTCAATAAATAAGGTGAATTTTTCGGTAGAAGGACTTCTACAGATAGAAGCTTACTTTTAAAATTTTTTTTTTCATTTACTTCTTTTTCAAAGGGATTTAATGTTTTTGCAGATTGAAAAAAATCTTTGAGAGTTTTGGAGATTAACAAAGACGTCCAACCAAGAAGCGTGCTCCAGGATTGAACAGAGGTCAGTTATCAAGTTTTTGTTTGCTAAAGGGTGCAAACCAGTTGAAATTCAGAGATGAATGTCAACAGTGTATGATGCTACATGTTTCAACCAAAAAATGTCTACAAATGGTCTAAATTGTTTAAAGAAGGACAGAGCAGTGTTGAAGATGAAGACACGCCTGGGAGGCCTACAGAAATGAAGTCTCCTGAGGTGATTGAATCAGTCAATGACCTCATTCAGTCTGACAAAAACGTGACAGTGGATGACATTGCAAGGACTTTGAGCCTATCTGTTAGGACTGCATACAAAATTGTCCATGATGACCTTGACTACTCGAAGGTCAGCTGCCGGTGGGTGCCAAAGATGCTTACTGCAGAGCACAAACAGAAGAAGAACTGCTCCCTCATCCCCCTTACAGCCCAAATCTTGCCCCTTCAGACCTTCACCTGTTTGGTCCCTTGAAAGTGTTCACGAGAGGCACAAAGTTTGAAAGTGACGATGAAGTCAAAAGTGCTGTGAGTGATTGGCTGAGACATCAGTATAAAGATTTTTACGCTAAAGGAATACAGAAGCTTGTGCACAGATGGGAAAAGTGTGTGACACGGCTGGGAGACTACGCTGAAAAATAAAAAAAGCAAGCTTCTATCTGTATTAGAAAACCTTATACCGAAAAATTAACCTTATTTATTGAATGACCCTTGTATGTTCTTTTATTGTTCTCTCCTTAATAATGCTTTCTAATATTTTTCACGCTCAGTAATCCCCTTGTGTCTTAGTGACTCTTTTGACTTGCTTGGGGTGAAATGGTTAAAAAAAAACGAAATGAAAAATCACTGCTGAAGAACGGACATAATTCGGTAAAACTCAGAGTAGAGACAAGATAAATGAACAATTAATTTATTATTTTATTCAGATCCAAAGAGATACTTACATTTACAAGTTTGCGTGGTGTTGTCATATTCATAGCCCCCTTTACACAAACACTGAGCTGTGCCATTGCGATATTTACAAAACTGATTTTCGGTGCAGTTGGCATTTTTACATGCTTCAGATTCTGAAGTAAAGAATATATTGATTTCAATGCTGAATCCTTCTTAAACGATTCATGTAATGTATTCTCCAGGAAAAGTATTAACTCATCTCTTCTCCTTCCAGCTATGGTTGAATTTCGGGCAATCAATCTAATAAATGATTCTACTTTTTTTGTTATCAATCTATTTCACTTGGTAAATTTTTTCTATTTTTTGATATCATGTAGGTCATCCCACTTGACTTTGCTAAAAAAAAAATGTCTCGTAAAGGCGTTCCTAAAGCCTATAAAAAGGCATGCATTTAGCTCCATAGTCTCTTTTACAGCTTTTCAACTCGATCATTAAGATGTAGTCTGTATCCAGTGGTTAAAATGTTCGCAAGTGGTTAAAATGTTCGCTTTCTTGCGATGGTCGATTTGTCAGGTTGATGATATCAGTTTGAAAAAGGCGATCCCAGCGTGCGGCAACTTTAGGAAGTACCTGAACATCATACCACGATTTGATTCAAGCCTTATGAGTGAAATTGGGTAGACAGCTCCCTTTGAGAAGTCATCTATTGTTGTGCTAGCATGAAGTCATAAGTCATCGTGACCGAGGGTTTGAGCATCCTGGCCTTGTTCAGAATGTTGTTCACAATAGATAATTCGAACTCTCTCAGAAACTGTAACTGAGGCCCGCTCAGCACATTTGCACTATAAACCATTGTTAGGCTCTCTGTGTGTTGAAAAAGTCAAATGTGAGTAAGAAGCTGTCTGCAACGGGGATCAGCCAGGCATACATACATATAAAATCGAAAAGCTACCACTTAACTCTTGTGCATTTCTTTCTTTTCTCTTTTACAGCTCTGACTATAAGATGTAGTTTCCTGTGGTGGGAATAAAGTGTTTCCTATACAACTGGGGCCGGTTAATTCCCATGGTTTTACTTTCCTTTCTTGACTTTTTTTGCACTCTTTCACACATGTGTCTATCAGATAAACTTACACAAATTTCACATGCACACACAAATGCATATTCGCTAGTTTTAAATGTTTTCTATGGAATTAATTTTAAAAGTTTTCTTACATTGTAAATGTAATTTCTTTTGTCAGTACATGAAATTAGTTGGTGTTATTTTTACTTGAGTCCACATTGAGTTCGCCGTGGGAAAAATTTACCAGGAGACAACTTTCACCTAAACATAATAACAATCCCACACAGTTATATAAATATAAAATTTAACATTGTATTATGTTTGGACATTTCAAAGTAGTTTTTTTATTAGCATTGAAACATCTAAAAGAACCAGTCAGTTAATTCCCATCCGTGATACACACTTGGGCGTTCATGTCTTGAAAGAGACATGACTGACTAGGCAGAAGATTTTTCTGCAGAAGAGTGCCATTACTCTGTGGTAAACTGCTCAACAACCAAGTCTATAGAGCCCACTCTATTGTGCTATTCAACCCATAGCTGGAAGGAAAAGAGATAGATTAATATCTTTCCCAAAGATATTTGTAAGTAAGTGAATGAAACGAATTCAACTGGAATTCGAACTTGGCTCTCCAATTTCTCATTCCGAGCCAATACCCATTACACCATAATTTACGAAATTGATAAAATTTTCAATAGTTGAAATAAAAACAAATAAATTTTAATTAAATAATAATTATACTAAATTATAATTAAAAATGAAAAATAGAAATAAATGTATAAAAAATTTAAATATAAGAGAAAACGCTCTAGCAATTAGCATAACGAACATAACTGATTGTTAATTTTAAATTATTAGTTAAAACTTGCAGGGAAATACATTATTTACATATGTTTGTGCTGTTGTCTTCATCTTTATTGTCATATATACGACATTTTGGTCATTGTATGCTCCGGTCTTCTTCGGGTACTAGGAATTTTGAACCGAACTCTTTATTTCGATCACAGGAGTAGATCATTCTCGTTCCATGTGCAATGCCACTTCTGGATGCTATGCAGTTATCTTCCTTGAACTCAACTCTGTAAGTTATTTGTTCACTACAGTTGTAGCCAGATATTGAACTCCCAACTCTTTGGGTCAAGTCACTGGAACTAACCAACGTCTGTATCCACTGGACTAGAGAGTACAACGACCGAAATGTCATAAACATGGCAATAAAGATGAGGCCAACAGTCTGTACAATGTAAATGATGTAAATACCGCCTCATCTCAGAAGTATAGACAAATATTGCAAATAGATCTTTATTTTTTCCATTACACAAACGAATGTGTATTTCATTTGTAATATCGTATTTTGTAAGATCCTATTATGCTTTAACTTTTCAGGGCATTTAAATTAGGATCAAAACATTAAGATAGATGCAATGAAAATATTCAACAAACTAACCTGTAACAGGATCAATAACTTACCTTGTATTACTGAGCAGGTTTTCCGATTATCACCCAGTTTATAACCCTCAAAGCAGGCACATGTATATGAACCTTCATTGTTTATACACTCTTGCTCACATCCATGTAAATTTTCTTCACACTCATTAACATCTGAAATAATACCATTTTCAAGGATTGTAAATATTGTTATGTTGTGCTTACAGTACTTGATTTCGTCACAGTTTGAACCTTGAAATTTGTCATATAATAATCATAGTAATAATAATAATATATACTAGCTACACATTGGATAGAGTTTCTATAACCCTGACTTTTGAGATTAAATTACGAACGTAACATGAAAATAATCTTTGCAGGGTGTTCTTAAACACCAAGTGGAGGAGAGGGAGGGTTTAAAAGACAGATTTACTCCCAAATATTTACAACATCTTCACTTCTGAATAGCCATTTTGATGTATATTCAATGAATATAGACTCATTTAATGTTTGCACGAAAAGTCTACTTAAAAGAAGATCTTACATGAAGATATACTATGTCGAATTAATGACTTACAAACTTAAGCTGATGTTTAATGAAATAAAATATATTACAAGAATTTTGCATTTCAGTTAAAACCCTGAATGTTGGCGTGTATGCTTTGCTCTCTCTATTTTTATAATATTAACATCATACATATTTTAATTAATAAATTTACATCAATTCATTGTTCATGGAAGATCTCACCAGCTGTTTATTTGTATAAAACCTAGCACAATATATATATATAGGTCTTGTTAAAAGATCGTGACCACCATTACAAGTGAAATGGATTATTCCAACTTCCATAGATGTACAATGAAAATAAAAAATGTGAATCAAATTGAATGTATGAAATAATAAATCTCGCATGAACGAGAATTGTGTATCGTATGCAAATCGTAGATAGTAGTTTCCCCGATACAGGCATAAAATGCGAGTCTGTGAGGTAAACGGGGTGACAAGCAAAAAAAAACTTTGGTTGGTGTAATGTCGGATGAACGAACAAAGATGGAAGAGTGTTTATTGAAACCAAGTACTTCGATTAATTTCAGGCATTGCAAATGACTGTCGACCTAAACTAGCTATAATGGCGTAAATTAATTAATATATGAGGAGTGTGTACATATATACAGTATTATTGTTCGTAGACGTAGCGTAATATAGTATACTTATTAATATATATATATATATATATATATATATATATATATATATATATATTGTTTAATTACTTAGTTTTTGATCATAATAAAATTAGACCAGTGCACATTTGTGTTAAAAAGTGTTCAATACAATTATTCTTCATTTGTAAACAAGTTATTATGTGACCTAGGTTTCTACCATGTGGTGTCTTCAGGCGATTTGCATGAACTGATTTTACCGTTTACTGTATTTTTTTAAAGAATGCTCATGCAACGGTGGGTTTTTTTAACGCTCACATGGCAGGGAATTTTTGAATGCGCAATTTTTAAAATTACAAGAAATTTGTCGAAAATGAATTCGATCTATCAGCAGAGTGAGCCTGGTGGCAATAAAAAATGTTCTTCCTTTGCGACCCTCTCCGCTTAGGTCAGGTAACAAAATAAATTACTAAAAAAAAGGGCTGCTACTACTAAAGAGAAGAAGGTCTTTAATCATGTAACCTCCACCTTCCCCTCATATTGCCACTCCTGAAAGGTGGCTATAAATGCGGAGATAAATGAGGCATTCGCGCCTTAGACCCCCCAAACTACAGACATGGTTGCCTCACCTTGGTAAGTCCTCATTACTTCTGACAAATTATAACATTTTCATCCACGGTGTATGATCCTAATTAGATATTTTTTAGTAACAGAAATTATGACTACGTGTAACCATACTAAAAAAAAACTATTAGGTTCATACAACCATGGATGTAAACGTTATAATTTCTTGCAATTTTAAAAATTGCGTGTTCAAAAATTCCTCGTCACGTGCGCGTTAAAAAAAAAAACACCGTTACAAGAGCGTTCTTAAAAAAAACGGTAAATCAGTTTTTGCAAATAGCCTGAAGACACCACATGGTAGAAACCTAGATCGCGTAATAACTCGTTTACAAATTAAGAATATATATATATATATATATATATATATATATATATGTATATATATATATACATATATACATATATATATATATATACATATATATATATATATATATATATAATGCCTCCGGGCCGCCTTGTGTTCGCCGAACGTAAGGGGCCTTTAGACATTTAGCATTTAACTCCTGCCGAGAGTCAAGACTCTGAGTCAAAGTACATTTCAAAACAGGTTTATTGAAACTCGGACAAGGTAAAAAAACTGAAAGAAAGAGAAAGACATTGTTTAGGAAAACAATATAACAACAAATGAATGGAAGGGTCGTAAAAGTTCAAGGAAGGAGAAAACATTCAAGTGGAGCTGAGTAACGGCGGGTTCAGAGAAGAAAAATGGAAAGTCTGCACGTGGGGGAAGATGAACACGGTTCGTTTAAACAAGGGGGAAATATTGCGAGATAGATTCAGTCTGTATTTGGGAAAGGAAAAAAGATAAAGCTTACCGGAGATGTCGAAGGGATTTAGGATAACAGAAAGAAAGAAAGAAGGCGCATGCCGTCCGCACGCCGTCAGCGAAGCTGTCGAAAAGGCCAGGGCACCGGCGGAAGTAACCGGAGTAAGGTGAGAGAGACCCTTTGGATAGGAGGGCTGGAAGGGAGGTAAGCCGTAGCAGACTGGTAACATGATACTCCCCGCCTGACGTATGACACGTCATAAATAGTTATTCTTTGGCGCTGAGAAGGACAATTTCAGTGATGGGTCTAAGGAGGAGTCTAGCGCAATTCCCAGTGTAGATCTTGACCTCAACTTTACGTACTAGATTGTCCTCACTAGGGAAGACACGGGTTATAAGTCCTAGAGGCCACTTGTTTCTGCTGGTTTGCCCGTCCCTGAGCAGCACCACGTTCCCCGGTTCAAGGTTGGGTACCTCCGACCTCCATTTGGAACGTTTTTGGATCGAGGATAGATATTCTCTTCTCCACCTGCTCCAAAAAATCTCGGCCAGATGCTGAACGAATTTCCACTGGCTTCTTAGGATGTCCTTGTCCGTATTCACGCTCGTGCGTGAAGGGAACACCTGTTTTTTGAGTGAGGAGGATAGCAGGGGTAAGTATCAGGGGTTGATCCGGATCTGACGACACAGGAATGAGGGGGCGGGCATTGATTATGTAAGAGACCTCCGCCAAAAATGTGGTGAGCGATTCATGGGTCATCCTATGCTTGTACTGCAAGAACATGGCATCCAATATTCTTTTTGCTATGCCGATCATCCTTTCCCAAGCTCCTCCCATATGTGGAGCATGGGGAGGGTTGAAAGACCAGGTGCACACCTGCCCTGCCAAGTATCTAGAGACTGAGCTTATATCTATGGGAGACTCGATGCCCAGCTCCCTGCAAGCGCCCACAAAGTTGGTTCCGCAATCGGAGCGTATGTGCTTAGCGGGGCCGCGGATGGCGAAGAAGCGTCTGAGCGCGTTGATGAGGCTGGAGGCGGTCATTGATTCAATGACTTCAATGTGAACACCTCGAGTGCTCATACAAGTAAACATTACCGCCCACCTCTTGCTGTTGGCGAGTCCGCCTCTAGTTCGGCGTGAGGAGACTACCCAAGGACCAAACACATCTAAGCCGATGTTGGTGAAGGGAGGACTAGTGCTGAGACGGTCGGCAGGAAGGTCAGCCATCTTCTGTGTCAGGGTGGGGTTCCTGAGTTTTTGGCAGGTGACGCAGCGGTGAATGTGCCGGCTCACGCATCTCTTCCCACCGATTATCCAAAATCCTGCTGCACGGATGGCTCCCTCGGTGAACAGACGTCCCTGGTGTTTGGATTGCTCGTGGTAGTAGCCCACGATCAAAGATCCGACGTGGTGTCTCCCAGGGATGACAATAGGGTTTTTCTCTCTGGTTTCGATCTCTGCTTTGCCAGTGCGACCCCCAATCCTCAACAAGCCGTGATTGTCGATGAAAGGATTGAGGTCTTTAAGCGGGCTGCCTTTAGGGAGATCCTCCTTGCGTGCTATACTCAAGAGTTCTTCAGGGTAGACTTCTTCCTGCACCGATCGGATGATGGTATTTTTTGACTGTAAGAGTTCCTCGACAGTGCGTGTTTTGGGGCAATAATGCCACCCTCTACATTCACCTTTTGAGGTGGTATGAGCTTGGTGGAAGGTGCCAGCGATATGTATGAGATTGGCTAGGGCTCTAGTCAACGACAGCCAAGTGGAAAACCTCTCAAAACGCAGCGTAGTGAGCTGTAGATTTGCCGAAGACGTAGCTAACGTGGACACTTGAGGACGGACGTCTGCGTCTCTTTCTGGATTTATTAGATCGTAGCCGGGGTCGTCCTTGCCTCCTGGCAGAGGAAAGCTGGGGCCATTGAGCCAGGTGGTGGTTTGCAGGTGAGATGCGGGCACGGAACGAGTGCCGAGGTCAGCGGGGTTCAGGTCTGTGTGTATGTATCTCCATTGATCGGGGTGAGAGGATCTTCGTATCCGCAGTACTCGATTGCTAACATACACATAGAAACGTCTAGTTTCGTTGTGGATGTAGCCTAACACCACTTTGCTGTCAGTGTAGAAGGTGGTGGAATGAGGCTTCAGGTCAATCTCGGAAGAGATCAGCTCACTCAGTTCCGTTGCAAGGAGGGCCGCGCAGAGCTCTAGTCTTGGAATCGAGTGTTCGGGCCGTGGAGCTAGCTTTGCTTTCCCCATGACGAAGCCAACGTGGCTTTTTCCTTTACCGTCGATGACTCTGAGGTAGGCTACTGCAGCGATGGCTTTAGTGGATGCATCGGAAAAGATGTGCAGCTCTCTGCGTGCCGCTTTAGAGGGAGGTAGAGTTGTAAACATCCTAGGGATGAGAATCTCGTTTAGGGCCTTTAAGGAGTCTCTCCACAACGACCAAGGTTCGTACATCTCCTTGGGTAGGGGGGAGTCCCATTCGGCGTTCTTGTCCGTCAACTCCCTCAGGATGAATTTTCCCTCGATAGCGACGGGGGCAGCAAATCCCAGAGGGTCGTACAGGCTGTTGAGCGTCGACAGGACACCTCTGCGTGTAAACGGCTTTTCTGATGTTGGCACGCTGAACGTGAACATGTCCTTCCCGATGTCCCACTCAAGCCCGAGGCTGCGCTGTCTAGGTAATTCATCTGTGCCCAAATCGAGGTTCTTCATAACGCTCGCATGGTCTGTGGAAGGGAAGGCGCCCATGACTCTTCTACTGTTGGAGGCTATTTTATGAAGCCTTAAATTAGACTGCGCCAAGATGTCCTGTGTGTTCTTGATTAAGGAAATGGCTTCTTCCTCGGTGGTGAAGGATCCCAAACAGTCATCAATGTAAAAGTTGTTATTGACCAATTGCTCGACTGCTGGGTCGTAGTTAGGCAGGCCCTTCTTAACCGCCTGCCGAAGGCAGTAGACGGCTATGGATGGGGATGGGCTATTTCCGAATACATGGACCCTCATCCTGTATTCCGTCATCTCCTTGCTAGGATCGTTTTCTAGGTACCAAAGGAACCTTAGGTAGTTCCTGTGCTCTTCCTTTACCAGGAAGCAGTGGAACATCTGTTCGATGTCTGCCATGACGGCGACAGGCTCCATTCGGAAACGACTGAGGACGCCAATCAATGAGTTGTTAAGGTCGGGTCCGCTTATTAACACATCGTTGAGGGATATTCCATCGTGCTTAGCGCTGGAGTCGAAGACTACCCGGATTTTGTCCGGTTTTTTAGGGTGGTACACGCCGAAGATGGGCAGGTACCAACATTCCTCATCTTGTTTGTGTGGAGGGGCCTTTTCCGCATGGTTGTTTTCGAACAGTCTCTCCATGAAGGAGAAGAAGTGCTTCTTCGTATCTGGCTTCTTTTCCAGGTTACGGACTAATCCGGTAAACCGTCTTTCGGCCAGTATCTTGTTTGGAGGGAGACGGCGTCTTGGGGTTTTGAACGGCAAGGGAGCAACCCAGTTGTGGTCGGTGTCCCTCTCGACTTCTCGTTCCATGAGGTTGAGGAAAGCAATATCCTCAATGGAGGGGGCTACCTTTTCGTCATCACTGGTCCGTTGAAATATATAGCCATCGTTATCGGTGGAGTAAAGCCCGTTGCCGATGTAGTTCTCCTGAACTTTAAAGTTGTTCGGGCATAATTCGAAAAGGGTAGGGTGGCCTCCCTCGGATACATTTGTATGCATCGTTTTCACCACGGTGGGTGGGTGAAATCTCCCTAGGCAGACGTTGCCTACTATCACCCACCCCAGGTCCAGCCTTTGTGCGTAAGGGGCGTCATGGGGCCCGTTTATGTGTTCACGTACCTTGTGAACTCTCAGGATATCACGTCCTAGAAGGAGCATTATAGGGGTTTTAGGCTCCGGAGTAGGGATGAGGTGCGCTATCTTCTTCAAATGGGGATGGTGGAAGGCTGCCTCAGGTGTGGGAATGCTGGACCTGTCGTCGGGTATTCTGTTACATTCCACCAAGCTGGGAAGAGGAAGGCTGATCTTTCTGTCCAAGGATTCCACCTGGAAGCCTGTCGCTCTTCTTCCCATGGTTTGAGTTACTCCTGCGCAGGTTTTAAGGGAGTATGGGAAACTGGGCTCGTTGCTGTTGAATCTATCGAAGAAGCTTGAGTTTGCCAAAGACCGGTTGCTCTGCTCATCGATAATGGCGTACATCCTCACTGCCTTGTCGGGTTGATCTGCAGGGTAAACGTTGACGAGGCATATCTTGGAACAGGAGTTCTCCGAGAGGTCGCCGCCACAGATTTGAGTGCACTGCGAAACTACTCCGGCAGCTGCAGGGGTTTTATCCTCCCCGCCGTCCTTAGTGGCGGGTTTAGTGCTGATGGTCTCTGGTGGTGGTCCAGGATGGAGAGCAGTGTTGTGATCTTTGCTGTTGCATTCATTGCATGTAACATCTGCTTTACAGAATCTTGCCACGTGCGCGGTGGAAGCACAGCACTTAAAACAGATGCCCCTGTTTCTGACGAAGGTCTTGCGCTCTGTCAATGCCTTTTCTCGGAAGGCCCGGCATTTCAGCAGTGGGTGGTGGGACTTCTCATGTAGCGGGCAGTACTGGGTCAAGTCCCTTGCTTCACTGTGGGGACGTGTGGTGTCGGAGGGCGTAGGAGATACCATGGTTTTGTGTACCGTTACAATTTTTTGTTTGTTTTCTTTACGGGAGAACCCGCTAGCTAGAAGATTGACTTTGAAACTAGGATCATTCCTGATCCTAGCTTGTCGTGATACAAAGCTCACGAATACCTCGAAGGGGGGAAACATGACTCGGTGTCGTTCCTTGTAGTCGGATCCGACTGATAGCCATTCATCTTGAAGCGAGGGTGGTAACTTGGCCACAAAGGGATGAAGGCCTCGAGCAGTGTCCAGGAAGGCAAGGCTGGGGAGATCTCCGTCCTCTTTAGCGGACAGAAGTTCTGTGGCCAAGTCGCTGAGGTCCCTCAGTCTGGGGAATTCACCGCTCGATAGTTTGGGAAAATTGTCGATTCTTCTGAAGAGGGCGTCTTCAATCATTTCAGGGGCGCCGTAACATTCCTCGAGTCGCTCCCATATTCTTTGGAGTCCCCTTTCAGGGTGGTTGAGGTGGGCTGACCTTAGCCTCTCGGCATGTTCCCGTGACTCTTTGCCGAGCCCTCTCACTAAAAGGTCCATCTCTTCATCACGTGTGAGTCTGAGGCGTCTTACGGCGCCTTGGAAGGACCGTTTCCACTTTTTATAATCTTCTGGTCTATCATTAAAAGGTGGCAAACCAGTGGTCATAAGTTCCCGCCGGGTTAGATACCTCATGAATTCCGTGGTTTGTTGAGGCTGGAGGATGTCCCTAGTGTGAGAGGGGTACCAGTTGTCGCGTGGTTCATTGCCCCCGATGTGTGAGTTGGGAGAATGGTAGCTTATGACGGGGGGTGTCGTTTGGACGGGTCTATCCAGATTAGCCAGTCTATGTGAGGCGAGCTGGCTTACCTGAGCGCTCTCTTCATTGGGAAGTGGTAGGGGTCCAGGCATCTCTTGTTTTGGTTGCTTCGCTTGGTCGGCTAAATACTCCCTGACCCGTGCGCTGGGGTCGACCGGAGCGGAGATAAGTTTCATGCGGTGATGGCTGGACCGTTCGCTTTCCTGTTCGGCAGCTTCCCTTAAGACTTCTGCTTCGGCTGCGGCTACAGCCGCTTCCTTTCTAGCTTTTATCCTCTCTAGCTCCATTTTAACCCTCAGTTCCTCATCAATGTAGGCCACGCGTGTTCTAGCAGCTTCCGCCTTCGCTTGGGCGGCAACAGCGGCGGCCGCTGTGGACGACCTTCGGGAAGTCCGAGAGCGGGTTGAGGAGTGGGTCCTCGAGCGACTCGACAAATTTTCTTCCATAGTTGGGGTGAGGGAGCAAAAGGTGGTGACCGTGTAGAGACACTACTCTAGTTGACCGTGACGCTCGAGTTCTGACGGTCCAGGACCGTTAAACAACTTTCCGTAAGGAGGGAAAACGTCTTTCTTTCACTGGAATTTCTACGGGACATCTATCTCCGTTTTTTTACTATAATGCCTCCGGGCCGCCTTGTGTTCGCCGAACGTAAGGGGCCTTTAGACATTTAGCATTTAACTCCTGCCGAGAGTCAAGACTCTGAGTCAAAGTACATTTCAAAACAGGTTTATTGAAACTCGGACAAGGTAAAAAAAACTGAAAGAAAGAGAAAGACATTGTTTAGGAAAACAATATAACAACAAATGAATGGAAGGGTCGTAAAAGTTCAAGGAAGGAGAAAACATTCAAGTGGAGCTGAGTAACGGCGGGTTCAGAGAAGAAAAATGGAAAGTCTGCACGTGGGGGAAGATGAACACGGTTCGTTTAAACAAGGGGGAAATATTGCGAGATAGATTCAGTCTGTATTTGGGAAAGGAAAAAAGATAAAGCTTACCGGAGATGTCGAAGGGATTTAGGATAACAGAAAGAAAGAAAGAAGGCGCATGCCGTCCGCACGCCGTCAGCGAAGCTGTCGAAAAGGCCAGGGCACCGGCGGAAGTAACCGGAGTAAGGTGAGAGAGACCCTTTGGATAGGAGGGCTGGAAGGGAGGTAAGCCGTAGCAGACTGGTAACATGATAATATACATATATATATATATGTACATTTTCTAGACATATTCTATTAAATATAAGAGACAATGAATGTCTATTATGTTTAATCATGAGCGTTCTAAACGTCGTATTTTTGCTTTAATTTCAGTTGAAAATAAAGACAAAAATTCTCCAACATTTGGATAATTATTTATTGGTTTTCTTCTAAGCTTTCGGCTCACATGAGCCATCTTCAGAGAGGTAGTTTAAACTGAAATATTATAAAATCCACCATCACCGACGATTTTATTTTGTGTTGACATAAAACTCCGCTTGGCAACGGCAATAGTTACCAAAAATAATAAACGCAGTTCTTAAGTTTGCGATATATATATATATATATATATGTACATATATATATATATATATGTACATATATATATATATATACATATATATATATATATATATACATATTATATATATATATATATGTACATATATATATATGTGTACATATATATATATGTACATATATATATATATGTACATATATATATATATATATATATATATATATATATATATATGTACATATATATATATATATATGTACATATATATATATATGTACATATATATATATATATATATATATATTGTTACATTAGGTCAGTATTTGTATTCCCACCTTATATTTTACAAGTGTATTTTTAGTACCCTAGAGATTTGCAACAAAATATGAGGACAAAATCTGTTTTTTTTTAATTATTTTTGGATAGGCCGATTATAGAATAGTTTCTTTGTGACCGGCTAAAGCCAGTTCTTGGAAAAGAACCTTCCTTTCTCCCACCTCCTGTCTAGTCCTTGATTGCAGGCCATACGAACGCTGCCTGTCCTCATTACTTCTGACAAATTATAACATTTTCATCCACGGTGTATGATCCTAATTAGATATTTTTTAGTAACAGAAATTATGACTACGTGTAACCATACTAAAAAAAAAACTATTAGGTTCATACAACCATGGATGTAAACGTTATAATTTCTTGCAATTTTAAAAATTGCGTGTTCAAAAATTCCTTGTCACGTGCGCGTTAAAAAAAAAAAACACCGTTACAAGAGCGTTCTTAAAAAAAACGGTAAATCAATTTTTGCAAATAGCCTGAAGACACCACATCGTAGAAACCTAGATCGCGTAATAACTCGTTTACAAATTAAGAATATATATATATATATATATATATATATATATATATATATATATATATATATATGTATATTGTTACATTAGGTCAGTATTTGTATTCCCACCTTATATTTTACAAGTGTATTTTTAGTACCCTAGAGATTTACAACAAAATATGAGGACAAAATCTGTTTTTTTTTAATTATTTTTGGAATAGGCCGATTATAGAATAGTTTCTTTGTGACCGGCTAAAGCCAGTTCTTGGAAAAGAACCTTCCTTTCTCCCACCTCCTGTCTAGTCCTTGATTGCAGGCCATACGAACGCTGCCTGTCTAAAGCGCAAGTGACCTTGATAATATTCAAAACATAAACTCCTACTCATTTTTCCTTTATCCACATGTAACGTATTTTTTTCGGTTTTCGTTTTCGCTCGTTGGCATATATAGCATTGTCACTTGGCTGTTTGTTTACGAAGAAGTCGGACGTCAACCATACTGGATTCGACTTTTGCTGTCATAAAAATTGGATGTCACCGAGATTGAAATAACTGAAGAAAGAATCCTGAGCGGTATTCTTAAGCCCAAGTCATCTATTCCTGTGATTCGTCTGCCTGAAATATTCATCATTGAGGAATTGAACTGTGTTATTCAAAGAATTACTAAATGAACATTTTTCTTTTTGAGTTTTATTTCTGGTACTCTATAACAACAGATCGATGTCGATCCCTACAAATTTGTAAGTTTTGTATGTTTTATATATATTTTATAATCTGCTGTCATTACCGTTATTTCATCGCCTAGATATAGGTTTTTCCTATCATCCCTTTTTACTAGTTTTGTTTTCGTTAATTTAATATTTGTGTAGTTTGTAAATGAAGTATTTTTATAAGATATTCTCGTGTTGTATTTTTTATTCCATGTCTGCATATTATTCATTTTCTTACTGTGTTTATCGACGTCTAGAATTGGAGAATTCCCCTCGCATTGTTCTTTTACCAACTTTTTATTGAACCCTGGGATATCCCTTTTTTACTTTCTTGTGTCCCAACTATCGTAGTATCAAACAAACCCCGGGAGTAACAATATATATGATTTCTAAATGAGTTATTACGCGACCTAGGTTTTTACCATGTGGTGTTTTCAGGCGGTAATTTTTTGAACACTCACGTAATGGGGATTTTTTGAATGCGCAATTTTCAACATTAGAAGAAATTATAACGTTTTCTTCATCTATGTTTGTATGACTCTAATAGGTATTTTATGGTATGGTTACATTTAGTCATAAATTCTGTTCTTTCATTCAGTATGGGATACACATTTTTTTTCTATTAAAATAAGCAATAAGAAAATACATAAAAACATTATAGAAATTTTGGATCAAAACGGCATTAGAATTTAAATTACATTTTTATATTTCTCAACCAATCAGCTAAAAACATAGAATAAGAACATTCTAGAAAAATAGGATCGGAAGTCAGTTAACAAAAAATATTTAGGCCCCAAAACAAAATAGTAAAATACAAATCTGATTGGTCAATAAATGTTTTCACACCTAAATGTTAGGAAGATTCATTGATCCACTATTATGGTATATAAATAACACACAGTTAGGAAGAAAGGGAGGTCAGTCACCAAGCTAGCCATTAAGTCAGCATGTAATCGATACTTTGTCCGGCCAAATCATTCTTCCACACCAAAGTTCATGACCTAGCTACAGATGGCCGTGAAAAGAAAAACCCGACAAACTTTCTTTCATCAACGCGACATGCTGTCGCCACCCGAGATGAACTTAATGTAAGTAAGAACGACTTATTTACGGACTCCGTTAATATAAACTTACACACACCTTTAAACAAATTTAACTTCTTGCCAAATTTTATTTTCCAAAAGGCAATTTTTCACATCTTGTATTTTATTTGTTTCCACATGCTAATTTTATTTTATACATATTAAATTGTTTGTTGTTTAATGTTCGTTGTGACTTATTCCATTTCCTTTGCGCGATTGTAAAACATTGTGTTGTATTTGTGGGGGAACTAATCTCGAGAGCAATACCCGTAAAATACGGAAACACATCAACCAAGCACTTACCAAATCCCCTACATCAGTAATTCATTTTTGTTTGGAAATAACATAATAACTAACTTTTTTCTGGCACAATCTACATATTTTGCCACCGTTGTAAGGCTTGGCTGTTTTCTCTTTACCTTACGTTATTTCTGTTTAATTTCAATTTCCACACGTGGCTTGCCAACTTATTATTTTTTTTTAAGTTTTCCATTTTAAATGTAGACCTTCGATTGAACAATCTGGTCTAAAATGTATCTTTGGTTGACCTCAAATATATTTTGTTTTGACCATTTAAGTTATGTACTTTTGCTGTGTAAATAACTTCTTTCAAATTACAAAGTCCTTGAAGTGGACATTTATTTTTCTCCCTGCAGTTATATTCCTTATTAATGATGTTGTTTTGTACAATGTTATTCAAATTTTTGGCGTCTTGTTTTTTTTATGAAATTTTCTAAATTACTAGTACAGCTATAACTCAGTTTGATTGTATTCCTTTAGAAAATTTTGTTTAATTCTGAGCTTTTTGGAAAGTGTTTAGTGATCAGTTTTAAAATATTTTCCTATTTTAGTTTTTATATATAATTTATATTATATATATAATTTATTTAATAAATATACATATTATTCTATGTCAATTGCACTGGCATGACTCGGAATTTCATGCATTATGCAATCATCAGGTGATTATTACAAACTGAGCATTTAGGAGATTTGACTTTAATTTCACTCGATGTTCATGGGAGTAAAATGTTATGTTAAGGTACTATTTTTTAATTTATAAAGTGTAAATTTTATATGGACAAAAATTACATAGAGATAAATAAGTTAAAATTTAAATTTAAAATTAAAAAATATTATGCAAGTGTACGGTGATTAAATCAGATGTGTAATTCAAAATTATTAGTAAATATTTACGTGGAAACAAAGAAAGAAAGAGAGTGAGTGAGAAAGAAAAAGTAAACGTATAGCGAAATCTGTATAAATCAGGATTTAATAATTTAAATGAGTATTTATTTTCTATGGCAGCATTCACTTTTTTGTACAGTAGAATAGGATTATTTATATGATTTAAGATGACAAGTTTTTCAAAAAAGCATAAGTTACATCTGTCTCTTTTTCCATAATAACATTTGGTTTTTGCGAAGATATTCCAGGTAATAACTAAGTTGCTGCTGCTTTTTAATTTCCAATAACGTATGCATAAAGCAGTGTTTTTGCTGTATTTACAGATTTTTAAAGATAACGTGTGGTTATTGAAGTGATATTTCTACATGTTAGCAGTGGCTCCCCCCCCCCAAAAAAAAAAAATTAGAAGCATTGTCTTACAAAAGGATGCAGCACTATACATAATACTTTCAAACATACACTGGCCATTTAATAGGCAAATTTTATTTTTTTAAGTAGTTGCAATTATTTTCAAAAGGGTCATTATTATTAATAGTAAGAAAACTGATATTATGCAGGTAGACCAAGTATTTATTTGATATCATATTATGTTGTGAAATATATTTGTCTGTCTTCTTAATACAGCAAAAACAAACGTTTTTGTTAAAAAAATCTTTTGTAGTTTGGGTGAATAGTAGAAATGCTTGTGAATTAAATTTAGTAAGAATTTTCCAATGTTTTATTAGAAATTACAGCTAAAGGGTGGGTTAAACAAAATAATATGACATTTATGAGGTTTCTACTCATTTCTAACTTCTTTGTTTTTAACAGAGGATTCTAAACTAGCATTGAGTTTACTTTTTTCTAAAGCTGTAATTGATTTTATGTTAGGGTACTATTTTTTAATTTGTCAAGAGTAAAGTTTAGATGGACAAAAATTACATAGAGATAAAAAAGTTGAAATTTAAATTTTAAAATAAAAAAGTTTAAATTGTCAAAAACTTTCTTATTACTTAGAGTTAGTATTTAAAGAAAATTAGATTGATTTATGTAAGTTATGTATAACTCATTATCAATATATTTGTGATTATAGGGTAAAATTAATGTAAAAAATTTCGAAAGTAAATAAAATAAAATATTAAAAAATAAAAGTAGTTTTATGCTAATCCGGATCTATATATATATATATATATATATATATATATATATTGATTGTTTAATATTTAGTTTTTGGTCCTAATAGGATTAGACCAATACACATTTGTATTAAAAAGTGTTCTATATAATTATATTGTAGAACTTTTGAATATTTTTTATTTTTAAACGAGTTATTTCGATACCTTGGTTTCTACCATGAATGCTGTCTTCAGGCGATTTTTTATAACTGATTTTACCTTTTATAATTTTATAATATGCGCCTATATATATATATATATATATATATATATATATATATATATATATATATATATATATATATAGGCGCATATTATAAACTGAATGTTTCTCAATTTGAATTAGTTATTAGTGCTTCTTGCGTTAAGTTTGTTATAGATAGTAGATTTATAAATTATGAATTTAAATTTCATCTTTTTTTCTACCTCGAATTTAGTATCCTAAAGGAATGCTAATAACTAATTCAAATGGAGAAAACCTCAGTTCCATATGCACCTGCTTATTGCATATTAAATAAACATAATAAAATAAATGTCACATGTAAACATTATGGAATGTTTGCTTTAAAATATGACTAAAAATTCTTCATTAAAAGAATATCCATTAACTTACACATATTCGACAATTTGTTTCGTGTTATAATACAATATTAATTTAATTAAACAAATATTAAAATTTTTACAAATTAAGAGCTTATAAATCTTTCACCACACAATCATGGATCGAAAGAGATATGATCTTTTAAAAGTGTATCACGTATTGTACTTAACTGTTCAACCGATCTAAGGAGGATTGCGAAAGAGAATTTAGGGTTAAAACCATAAAAGTTTCAAAACTGACAGTACCTTTCTAAGAGGAGAGAGTGCATGCCGCAGACCAAATCTTCGTTTGGTCGAATGAGAAGTTTTTACGTTTATGCAGCGGGGAAACTTTATCAGGAAACCTTCCCAAAGCTGTCAGAATACATTTTATCTGACGAAAATCAGCTGGTGTAAAGGTTTGGGTTGCTGTTGTTTTTGATGGTCCTAAATCTCCCTTGGTTTTCATCGAATAAATTGTTAATGTGAATACCAGTTTACGAACAAACGATGGTGGGAAATACGTTGTTCGTGTTGTCAGTCACATTTGAAAGTCACTAAGTTTTTGACTCAAGGCGGGGTCCAATACACACATGATTGATTTGGAGCAAAACTAACAAACGAGATATTTCTGTTGTTTTTGTTTTGTTATCAGTTGATTTGGCCTCCATCAAGCTCTGATATTAATCATAAGGACATTGAGTTAAGTTCACTAGGTGCTTCACACAAATTTTAACAAAAATTTAATTGCAATGTCAATCACTATCTCCTGTCTTATTGATTACTCTTTCTGCTCATTATTAATGTTTGCGTTCCTAATTCTTCCACTCCTTGTAAAACCTTGTGTTTTAGTGGCTTTACTAACTTACATGGGGTCATATCAATTAAAAAAAGAAAAAAATATCTAACAGTCCATACGTCTTAAGTGTTTATTGCCTTGCTTGGGATAAAATGGGTATAACAAGAATTTGAAATATGTTTTACATAAATCAGTAAATCAGCTTTATATAACTCACAAATGGATGACAAACCGTTAAAAAATGAATGAATCAATTTCATCTACCTGTACAGTTTTTTCCGTCTTGGCCCAAATATCCATTTCGACATTTGCAGATAAAAGTTCCTTTTACATTTTCACACACATCAGGACAGGGTGTGCTTTCCTGGCATTCATCAATATCTGAAAATGAAATGAAACATGAACATAACATATAAAATGCATTTTTAAGGGTGAAAAACAAAGTTTCCTGATGAATGAACCAAATGCAGTTTGAGTTACACTAAAACATTTTAATGGGTTAAAAGAAAGAACATGATACTTCTGTACTTAGAGATGGATGTGCTGGTAGTGTAAATGAAATGAAACATGAACATAACATATAAAATGCATTTTTAAGGGTGAAAAACAAAGTTTCCTGATGAATGAACCAAATGCAGTTTGAGTTACACTAAAACATTTTAATGGGTTAAAAGAAAGAACATGATACTTCTGTACTTAGAGATGGATGTGCTGGTAGTGTAAATGAAATGAAACATGAACATAACATATAAAATGCATTTTTAAGGGTGAAAAACAAAGTTTCCTGATGAATGAACCAAATGCAGTTTGAGTTACACTAAAACATTTTAATGGGTTAAAAGAAAGAACATGATACTTCTGTATTTAGAGATGGATGTGCTGGTAGTGTAAAGGTTATCAACACGGAAATGGTGTTCAATTTCAACATGTTTTCAAAATATGTCATGGTCTTTATTTAGAATAGTTTGAAACTACGATTTGTGCAATGCTTATCCCCTGTGGACATGTGAAATTAATTGAATCTAACTTGGTTTCAGAATATTTTATAGTCTTTATTTTAGATAGGTGTTAAATTATCCTGTGGCATGCCCATCTACTGTGGAGGTGCCAAAATTATTTGGGTTTAAATTAGTTTCAAAATATTTCATGGTCTATATTTCAACTAGGTTGAAATGTTCTCATCAACTGTAGACGCGACAATGTTAATTTTTATCACTGCTCGTATTGAACATTTCATGGTCTTTATTTAGTCTGCTTTGAAAGTATATAGCTACACAATGCTCATTCATTGAGGATGTGTGAAAATGATTTGGATCCAAATTGGTCTGGAAATATTTCATTGTCTTTATTTAGACTAGTTTAAAACCATAGATATGAACCATGCATATCCACTGTGGACAGTTCCTAAATTGTTTGAATCCTGCTAGGTGTTGAAATATTTTATGTTTTTTTTTATTTAGACTAGTTTAAAACTATCCATCGGCACCATGCTCATTCACTGTAGAAGTGCCAAAATTATTTAAATACTATTTAGCATCAAAATATTTAATGGTCTTTATTTAGACTAATGTGAAGGTATCTATCTGAGTCATGCCAATTCACTGCAGATGTGCTAAAATTATTTAGATTAAACTTGGATTCAAACTATTTCATGGTTTTTATTTAGACTAGTTTAAAACTACTCCTCTGTGCCTCACTCATCCAATCTGGAGGTGCCAAAGATTTTGGATCCAACTTGGTTTTGCACTATTTCATGGTCTTTATTTTGACAAGTTTGAACTTAATCATCTGTTCAATGTTCATTCACTTTTAACACTACTAAATGTTTTAGAACATACTTGGTATTGAACTGTCATGATCTTCATTTAAACAAGTTTGAAAATCTCCATCTATGACAGGCTGATCAAATGTGGACATTCTATAATTATTTGGATCCAATTTGGTTTCGAAATATTTGATTGTCTTCATTTAGATTAGTTTAAAACCATAGTTCTCTCTACCATGCTCATCCACTGTAGACTTGCCATGAATATTGGGATTTTCTTGGTTTTGGACTAGTTTGTAAGTATTCATCTGTGCCATGCTCATCCACTGTGAACCTGCCAAAATTATTTGAATCCAACTTGATTTCAAACAAGTTAATGCTTTTTATTTAGACTTGTTGGAAACAATTCATGTGTGCCATGGTCATCGGCTGTGGACGTGGTGAAATTATTTTAAATTGTGTTGAACTATTTCTTGGTCTTTAGTTAGAATTGTTATAAACTAACCATTTGTGACATGCTCTTACTCTGTTGACCTTCCTAAATTATGTTATTTCATTGTTTTTATTTTAATTGTTTGAAATTATCCATCTATTAATACACCCAAATCATTTATTGAAAGATAATATTTTATTTCTTGCAAGAAATTCTAGGTACTTATTCTGGTTCAAAGTAGATTTTTCATTTCTTTCCTCCTTCTGTCTGTCTGTCTGTCTGTCTGTCTGTCTGTCTGTCTGTCTGTGTCTTTTACTTGTATTGAAATATATATATATTGGATATAATATGTTAAAATCAATGAAGCTTCTTTCCGAAGGAATTATAAAAATGGAAAAAATAGGTGAAACAAAAATCATCATGATGAATTTTGAGTTTCACTCAACTCAGTTATTATTCAAATGGAAGCAGATTTCTTCTCTGGTAAGCTGTAATCTAAACTATTTGTTTACTCTGAATGTAATTTTTTAAAATATTTCTTGTAAAGCATTTGCATAAATTTTGAAATTTAATATTTTGCACTCAGCCCTTGATGTTTTGATTGTTGACATTCTGACAACAAAAATATTTTTTAACTGAAAGTTTGTCCTCATGTGAAAAGATATCTTAAACTTCTCTTGTAGTTACTCGTAAGGGGTTTCTTGACTTTAACCAAGTTAAAAACTTAGTAAATTTGATTTTTCTTAATTTGTTTTTAAATTGGAGTTGAGTGACTCTACGATTGCCCGGTTCATTCTTCTCTCCTTTCTTTTGAAGAGGAGTAGTGGCTCATACCTTGTTCCCTCTTAAGGAAGGGGTTCTCAGTTTTCTTTCCTTACATCAGTTCTTAATAGGGTTGCTATTCCAAATTTTTTGTAATGTGTGTGGATGGGGGTAATTTTTTATCATACTGAGGTTACCGAGTTGGCAATTTCCTGGTTGATGCATCCAAGGTCTTGCATAGCACCTTAAGAGACTGCTCTGATCAACATTTGAATAATATCAGGGTTCACAATTAAACTAAACCAGCTAAACAAAGAATACCTAAATCCGTCAACATCTCTTTCTTGAATGTTCATGGTATCCGTACCAATTTTTGCAGTGTTGAAAAATTCCCCTGGCATTTTAGTTATCTACAAAACTAACGTTGACCCTTCTATCCTTTCATCTGATTTCTATATCACTGGTTACCATCCCCCCTTTAGGAAGAACTCCAATGTCTTTGTTCATGGTCTTGGCGTTTATGTCAGTGAACATCTTCCTATAGCCAGGATGATTTCTTTTGAATCTTCAGACCATTCCTACAGGTATCTTCGTCTCTCTCTTTTCTAAGCTCAGTTAGCAATATAGACAAGGCCATTTCCTCTCATCCATTTGCCAATATATTTCTGTTCAGTGACTTTAATGCCCACCACACCAAGTGGCTGCAAAACTCTGTCACAAATTTTGCTGGTATCCATGAACTTTTCAATTACTTTTTCTCTCATGCAAGTGGTGGATTTCAGCATAACCCTAATTTATTTGGCACACTGCTAGATTTCTGTCACACTTCTATCCCTGACTCTTGCCATGCCATGCAGCTCTGCCATCTTGGCAACACTGATCATGCCATGGTTTCCGTTAATATCTCCTTCCACTCCCACTTCTTTCAGGAACCTCTTACCCACATAACATCCTACTGCTATCAACGAAGTAACTGGGGGGTGTTCTGTGACATTCTTTTTAATGTTCCTTGGAACAAAGTTTTTAGTTTCCCTGCTGAAGACTGTGGCATCTCTGGTCTCCTCTTGGCTGAAAGCCAGCATTGACTCTTTCATACCATACCATCAAACAAGTTCCAATTCAGACCTTATTCTTCTTGTAGTGGATTAATCAGAGCTGCCTTTCCTTGAGTTCTCTTTGTGCCCCGAGCTTGTCTGCTCTATCCTCTGCATTGACCTGGGAAAACATATAAGTTCACACTTTATCGAGCTTTACCCATTTATCTCATTTTCAGGCAGTCCTAATGACCAATTGTTGCCTTTGGCCAGTTGCATTTTGACAAAAACACATTATCATTTATTTCATTGACAATTTTTTTTCCAACATGGACAGGCTGGCACAAATGTATATTTATATTATTGTTTCTGACAACCAAAGCATATTTCTTATTGGTTCTAAAATATGATTCATTGTTTTATAACTTGAAATAAATAAATGTAAATTATATTCGCTTCTGACTGAATTAAACTATTTCTATTGTTTATGTTTTGTGGCCCTTGAAAACTGGGCTTGTTTCCACAATACACTGTTTTATTTTTGTTTTTGCATTCCAGCTTTGACTGAAATCATTGCCTTTAACAGGAATAAATTCTTTTCAAGTTCAGTTATATTTTTGTTGGTCCCCAGAATATATAACATTCTCCTTGGTTCTTTCCTGTTTGCTCGGCTGCTATTGCCCACAGGAACCACTACTTCCAGCTTTACCAGTGTGATGTGCCTCACCATAATCAGTGACTTTTTGTTTCTGCATGCAATGAATGTTAGTGAATCCTAAATGATGCTAAGTTATTGTTTGCTAATGGAATAAATCACCGTATAGCATGCCTAAAGTTTGGCTCTAAGAATGACAGGTGGTGCTACAAAAGTGTGTTAAACAACAGTAAACCTTCAATCCCTTCATTAATCATTAAAGTTAAAGTTCTCACAGCTACAGTGGACAATGCCAAGCACTTTGCTTGCAGTTTCTCCACTGACTCCACGTTGGGCCCATCTAGATTATCCACACCCAACTTCTAGCCTAGAACTGAGGGTCAACTGATTGAAGTTTACATTCCTCCCTCGTTGATCTCTAACATAATTTCAAAGCTTGACCCCCATAAGGTGAACGGAGGTGACGAAATCCCAGTCAGTCATCGTCATGAGGAAATGTGTTCCTGAAATCTCCTCTGTTCTCTCAAAACTCTACAACTACTGCCCGCCCTCTGCATCTTGTTTCTTGCCTGCTGGAAGTCTTTGTCCGTGGTTCCAGATTATAAGAATTCTGGGGAATCCGCAAACCCCTCAAATTATTGCCCTGTCAGCCTCCTACTGATTTTTGGCAAAATGTTCGAGGCTATTATCAATGCTGAAGTGCTTCAACATCTCACAGCCTAAAGCCTATTCTCTGACAAACAGTATCCTAACACCTACACTTTTTCTGATCATCATCAACGGTCTTGCTGATATGATTAGATCCCAAGTAGGCATCTATACTGACAACACAACTATTTACTCCCACTTCTATAAGAACTCTGCAGAGGCTGATAAAGCAAACTATGCTGTCAAGCATAAACGGGACTTCCAAATCTGGGGTAAGACATGGCTCGTAAATTTTAATGCTCCCAAAACAAAGCTGCTATCTTTTTGCCACTATAGACAATCGCTCCTAACCACCACCATCATGGATCAGGCTAGTCTTTCTGAAAGTAATACACTATGCCTCCTCAGCCTAACTCTCGCAGTTGACCTTAAGTGGAATGACTACCATGAATCAATAGCTAAATCTACTGCTAGGAAATGTGGTGTTATTGGTCAGTCCAAAAATTTTTTCTCATTTTAATTATCTTGCACATATACAAATCTACCATTTACTCATTCATTGAATACAGCTGACACATCTGGTCAGGCGCTCCTGTTATTCATTCCCGGGTTTTCAACAAAATCCAGATGAGAATCTGCAATGCAAACGATCCCGATTTGGAAGCTCGACTTTAGTCACTTGCATATCAATTAGATGTGGCATTTCTCTGTTCCTGCTACAAATATTTTCACGGATTCTGCTCTAATGAACTTAGCTCTGTGGTGCTCCCTATGCATGAATTTATTTGATCTACTAGACTAATAACTAGGTTCCACTGTTTTACAGTGAAAACAAATATAACCACATCTTTTATTACAGCAGCTTCTTTTTTCGTACTTCCCACCTGTGGAATGCACTATACTTGCTTCCCTAATAGCTACAATTGCCAAGAGTTTATATGCAACATGAATTGCCATCTCTTATCTCCTTGACTCCTATTCTTTTCCCCGACACATTCTGTATCTTTTTCTTCTCCCTTTCTGCTCTACTCTCAAGCAACTCCCTTCACACTGGAGGTTCAATCTTTCTCTTATCCATTCTACAACACCCCCTGTCACCTGTTCCGCTTCTTCTTCACTCTCCTCTTATGTAACCCCTTGTGCACTAGTGGTAGCAAAACTTTGCTTGGGGAGAAATGCTTATAAAAAATTAAATGAAAAACTGATATATTCTGTTGTACTTACCAATACATCCACTTCCGTCTTTTTGATATCCATCCAAACACTCACAATCATAGCTGCCATTTCTATTTACACATCTTTGTATAGAAGAGCAATTGTTCACAATCTCGCATTCATTAATATCCTCAGAGCATTTTGTACCCTTCCAACCATCTGAACAGATACAACCTGTGAACGGATCACATCTTTCAAAGTTGATTCCACAGTCGCAGGGTTGACTGCAATTGATTCCCCAGTGGTCGCTATCACAATCTGATAAAAAGAGTAAAGCATAAAAGTGATTGTGCCTCATTTTCAAAAAAATCAAAACACAAAACATAATCAGTAAAAAATAATAATACATCATCACTTTTCTCACAGTTTGACCTGATCTGGTTAGACAAATCATTGTTTACAACTGAATTTAATATACACTATTTACATGTATGAACTGGGCCATGTGTCCTTAAGAGCACATGGTCTGTTGGATATAGACGTTGGTTAGTTTCAGTGACTTGACCCAAAAATGTTGTGGGTTCAATACTGGGCAACAGCAGTAGTGAACAAGTAACTTAGAGAGTCAGGTTAAAGAGAGATGACTCATGACTACCAAAAGAGGCTTTGCACAAGGAATGAGAATGATACACCCCAGTGATCGTAATAAAGGATTTGTTTAAAAAATTATAGCACCTGAAGAAGGCCAAAGCATACAAAGGTCAAAACATCAAACAAATGGCAAGAAAGATGAGGACAACAGTCCAAATAAATAGTGTAAATAGTACCTCATCTCAGAAATATTGACAAATAATGAATCTAATATTTTTTATATCATCTTGCAAAAAATTAATAAATAAATAAAAATCCACACCCTTCATGAGTAAATAACTCTAGCAGTTTAATTTATTTTAACAAACTGGCCGGATCCACTCAACTAAACCTTGTTTACAACTTAATTTTCATGACATGTTTCAAAACATTTTAAAAATGAATAAAAACAAATAGAAGAAGAGAGGACAAATGATGAGTGTATTTAGTTATCAAGAGTAAAGTGAAGTTGTGGCACACAATTTCAGATGTGATTCTTCATGTTGATTACAGAATAAAATTGAAATAAAGAAGAAAATGGATTTGGACCTTTCCAGAAAAATAAACATAGACAGTATGATGGCCAGAGTTGTACATATTATTAACAATAAACTTAAAACTATATCACAAATTGTTTTGAAAAGAGAAAAATGAAAAATCCCAAAAGAATAAACCAGGTATAATATTGATTACCCAGCAGGCTATCAGGTGATCTTCAATGATAGACACCAAATATTAAAAGTGTAAAAAATTGCGATTACTACAATGAATAAACAAATGATTACATTTTTAAAATTGTAAGTGATAGACACCAAATATTACAAGTGTCAAAATGTGTAGAAAACTATGATGATTACATTAAATAACCAAATGAATACTTTTCTAAAATCGTAAGTGATAAAAACCAAAAATGACAAGTGTTAAGATTTGCAATGACTACAATGAATAACCAAATGAATCTTCTTCTTCTTCTTCTATGTGCCTTGTACTTTCAGAACATAGGCGATCATGGCTTTCCACGTCTTCCTATCCCTGGTGACTTTTAGCACACTTTCTCCTTTTACACCATGCAACCACTGTTCTGTCATCCACCTGCTCAGGCCATTCGAGTACATTACACTCTGTTTTCTCCTGTCTCTCTTTCATTCTATCTCGCTTGTTAGTATCATGTTCTCCAAGCCCTCCTTCCTCATTGCATGTCCCAGGAACTTTAGTTGTCTCTTCCTGATGCTCAGTATTAATTTCCTTTTAGTTTCCATCCTTTCCAAAACCTCATCATTACTCACATGCTCGATCCATGATATCTGCAACATCCTACTGTAGAGCCACATTAGAGTTCTTTCAAGTTTTACTTTTATCTTTGATGATTGAGCATTCCCTGCTATATTGAAGGGCAGGCATCACATAGCAATCCAGAACTCTCTTCTTTGTTTCTAGTGAAATTTTCCTGTCTCTTAATACCCTACTCAGCTTCTGGAAAGTGTCCTTCACCATGCCAATTTACCTTTGAATTTCTGTGTCGCACTTTCTGTCCTCTGTTAGAATAAGCCACATTACAAAACTGATCGTCCGATTCCTGATTAATAGAGCAAGAAGCAGAATCAGGCCAGTGATAGGACAAGAACTGTGTAGGTTTGTCAAAGACACTGGAACAAGAAAAGCCATATTTATGATTAAGATGCTTTCCAAAAAGACAATGCAAATGAAGAAGAACTTGTACCTATGCTTTATCAATTATGCAAAGGTGTTTGACAAAATAAGAATTGATGGAGATGCTCAGCAGCCTCGACATAATTGGGAAAGACATAAAAGTAATTAAAAACCTCTAATACACTCTCACAAAACACAATCTGGGATGTAACAGACATTTTTACATATTCTCCAAACTACGATATAAATTTTTCCTACTATTTTAGATGATTTGAAGATTTATACACCACTAATTGCATAAATTGGTCAAATTCTAAGAAAGTTTGCCTTCATCTTCGAAAACTGGGCACCACTGACTGCACCAAACTTGTAAACTATATTTTACCCTGTAGAACAAGTGAACTGATATTTACTGAAGTGGTTAAACAGTGGTTACAGAGCATTTTAATCTTAAAACTTCACTTGTTTATAGGAGATTTAAGTGTATGAATTCAACCAGAGAAGATAGTGAAGATTACTCTACATCCGCGTAGGCTGTGAACAAGCATTGCGATGATTTCAAACTGTTAGAACTGGGTGTGAATAATTTCAAGCTTCTGATATTTGTTCAGAGATTCACTTCAGCTAAAAGCTCTGAAATTAGACGTAGAGTTTTAAATAAATTGAAAAAATGAGCTAAATTTTACTCTCCAATAAATAACCGAAGACTGTCAGAGATTTGTAAGTGTATGCCAAGATTCAAAAAATATTGAGGAAACTGGCATAGCTCACATAAGAAAAGTATGCCAAAAATCATTTTAATTCTCTTGTAACAATATTTTGGCAGAACAGAGCTAATTAATTTTATTAATTATTAACTATAACCGGAAAATCTTTTAATTACTATTATAGATCAGAAGAAAAAGTACTAAAAGATATTTTTCTTTATTCTCCGAATATGAGCGAATGAAGAGAAACAAAAGATAACAAATGGTGTTTCTTTGTTGTTATTTTAAACCTGAGAATGAAGAAGAGAAAAAGGAGGAAGAAAAAAACTGAGATTTGCTTTTAATGTCATAGAGTACGATGAACAATAGATGTTGGTTTTGACCCACCCATGAAAGCTAACAAGTTTTGCTCTCTGTTGTCATTATAAACCTGTAAGAGAGAGAGAGAGAGAGAGAGAGGAAAAAGAGAAGAGAAATAAATTTAATTGTTATTTTTGCTGGACATTAGAAATCTGTAGCATAACACTAACCACATAGCACAAGACAAGTATTATTTCTTATTATTGTACCCCAAAGGCATTGTTTTACTCACGTGGATTGTAAAGTGTAACAAGATAACAAATATCTAATTCCGAGTTAAAGACTGGATTAGTAATTTAGAGGAGAGACATATTTCACTTTTTATTACTGTACTTAAAGGCATTGTCTTGCTCGCATGAATTGTGAAGAGAAATAAGATAACAAATATCTAATTCCAAATTGAAGAATGGATTAGTAATTTAGAGAAGAGACATTTAGCTTGACATAATAAAGGAAAAATAAAGCAGATAACAAAAATATTTTCCATCACCTAAAATGTCGTTGACTCAAAAATAAATATTAGAAACGTAGATGTGAAAATTCTTATCTAAAGTGACAATGTCAACAGTTTTTTAGACACAGCATCCATCAACCCCATGCCATGGCATGGGTATAAATACAGAGTGCCGACGGACCAAAATCAGTTGGATTGGAGTTGCCAGTTGAGTTCTAGTCAACTCTCGGCCGAGAGATATAACGAAAAAGATAGGTGCCATGTTGCTGGGCGCCACCCGCAGGGCCTACCAGCCAACCAGAGTGAAAAACAGACACGAAGAGATTTTGCAGACAAAGAGTTAGAGTTGCAGTTCGAGTCAGCGGCGGTTTGAAGCAGTTCGCAGTTAGTTGGAGTTACCGGTCCAGAGATGTAACGTTGTTGGGCGCCAACCGCAGGGCCTGCTGGCCAACCAGAGTTAAAGAGAGACGAGAAGTGATTTTGCAAAAAAAGTTGCAGTTGAATTGGAGTTGTCAGTTGAGTTTCAGTTCACAGTTGCAGTTTGAGTGGCAGTGAGTTCGAGATACTGATCCAGAGACATAATGACAAAGAGATAATTGCCACGCAGTTGAGTGCCAACCATAGAAAAATTTCCACCCGCTAAACACAGTTCCAAGCTGAAGAAGTAAAGAGACAGAGAGATAATTGCTAAGCCATTGGGTGCCGACCATAGAGAAACCTGTTGCCAATCAATCAACCAGAGTTAAAAGACAGATACGAAGAGACTTTGCAGATAAAGTTTGAAATTGCCAAATGAACAGAGTTTTTGGTGAGAGTGATCTAGTCCAGAACAAGAAATCCACCTCAATCCCGTTTCCGAAGACAAAGCGCACCAACCTACCCTTACTCCAGCACTTTGTCAATATCCACAACATTCCAGAAAACAACAATCAAGTTGACTAGACTTACAACAAACTTAGAAGTCTGTTCCAAACAGTGAACTGCGGCTAGCCAGATTTCTCGTTTATTGCTTAGGAGAATAATTTGATTTACTTAAAAGACTTCCATTCTGCTACCAGTTTGATAAAAGCAGAGATTGGGAATTATCCAAAAGACTATTGTGTGAATTACTTTCTGTACATAAAGACATTATTTTACAACACTTTAGACGTCAGTCCACTTATTTTTCTTGGTGCTATATTTCTTTCTTTTATTATTCAATTGTGTGCACGCTTCCCGGTTTGGTTTAGTTTGGCAGAGAGACAGCTAATGTAAAACTCACGTGACTACAATCCGGGTCGAAACAACAGCGACTGGCTGGGCAGTGGCATACTCATCCTTAATCAAAGCAATAAAAAAAGAAACAATAAAACTTGCTTTATCACCCGTGTTATGGTTGTGGGTCACTACACTGGTATCAGGACTGTCTTTAACAGAATAAAAAGTTTCTAAATTGTAGTCATGTCAGGCACAAGAGCTCACATTATTGAGTGCAAAAGGTTAATAACTGCATAAAAACATGAAACAAGGTTATATCAAACCGGGTTAAACACTAGGAAATATATGCAACTACAAATCCTAAATAAAAATATTAAACTACAGTTAGATTATGGTTTGGATTTAACAATCATAAATCTACACACTTGGAAAAAGTTGGGAAAATCAACCTTGCTAATAAGAAATATAATGGTCAGGTCCATGAAAAAGGAGAAAATCAAGGTAACAGGAGAACTTCTCAGTGTAACTTTTCATGGAAGGACATTAAAATTTAAAAGAAACTTTCACAGAAGTTTTTCTGGGGCTTTGGTCAGTGCAATAAGATGACGACAAAATTTGAGTTAAAAGATGACATCCAGCCAGTGTTTAACAAAAAAACAAAATGTGCTTTTTGCCTCTTTACAAAAGTTAAATGAAGAACTTAAAAGTAGAAAGAACCGGTGTCTTGTCGAAAATTGTGTCCAGTCAATGGGCTTCATCGACCATCTATCTGAAGAAAAAGTCAAAGGAGATTGGGGATAGCGCCAATTTCTCGACATGGCTTAAGGCGGCACTTAGACAGGAAGAAATTTTCATGAAACTAAATGGGGGCAAATTTTTTCAAAAATCCTCCTCAGTGATGCGTATCTTAAGTTGCTCTGTATAAAGATCCAACAGGAGTTGTATAAGTTCCAATGTCTACTGTTCGGGGTAAAGGTTGTGTCGGCAATTTTCCAACAAGTGATGGATATTATGCTGAGTGATTTGACTTCATGGTTGCATATTTGGGTGACATATTTATGATCAGTCAAAATGAACATGTTTTCAAAGTCTTCTCAAGAATTCAGAAGTACAGGTTCAAATTGAAATAGTCCAAATGCAACTTTTTTATGGGGGAGATTGAATACTTTAGACCCATTATCGATAAAGATTGTATAAGACCAGATTCAAAATGGGTTAGAGCAATCAAGGACATGCAAGCTCCCGAAAATGTACCTACTTTATAAAGTTTCTTATGATTGGCAAATTATTGCCACATGATTTTACCAAATATGCACAACTTACGTGTTCTGTTAAACAAACTTTTGAAAAAAGACCAGAACTGGGAGTGGACACTTGAGTGCCAAGAAGCATTCATCAAAATAAAAGAAGACTTGATGTCAGAGTTATTTCTCGGTCTTGCCAAAGAACTGTCCAGAATAATCCCAAAACACAGAGAAGCTCTTGCAGATACTGTGATTGCTTCTTTTAGGACAGAAGGAGAATTTAAAGCCACATTATGCAACACAGTAAGGGAACTTACAGTAACTTTTGACCAAATCAAGAGAGGAGCTCTAAACGGAGAGTTCATCAGGAAAACCAAAACCAAATTTGTGAAAGGAACCAACAGACTTTAGATATTTTCTCTTTATGTGACAAAGTACTGCTATATAGTGATAGAGTTGTCATTTTCACAACACTACAAAGCAGACTTCTGAAAAGTTTTCATGCTGGTTATCAAGGCTTTATAAGGATGAAAAGACTTATGTGCAGTTATGTATACAGGCTAAACAGAGATAAGGATATTGAAAACAATGTAAAACCCTGTAAAGGATGTATCATGGCAGCTAAGGCATGTGGTGATACCGACTGAGCAAAAGCAATGGACCGGATGTTTGCACTCTCATGACCAAAAAGCAAATGACCAAAAGTTGTCGGTGCACAGCCAGATTTGCGCAGATGTTCCAGTTGAAAACTAAAAATTAATTAAATATTAAATTTCCAGTTCGAGAGCCTACACGAATTTTATTTATCGACCAATGGGAAGCCCAAAATCAAATACAAGTGTGAATTCCCAAATGACCTGCTGCAATCCAAAAAGAAGATATAAAAAGCCGATACAGAAAGCATCGCCAGGCAGACAGACCCAGACTCAAGAGATACAAATGTAATTAGTAGCTCCCTTGACCCAAGTCAAGCAGCTTACTATGTTCGCCTTCCTTACCCTCTCATCTTATCTTTCGCTGTCTCAAAACTACTTACTGACCAAAGGAGCGGCTACTTCAAAGACATTCCTTACTTACAATGCTCCCACAATCCTAAGTATTAATTCTCTTTTCAGCATTTAATTGCCATGAACATTTGAACGTCCATTAGACCTATACTTCAAGTATTACTTTAATTGTAAAAAAAACCTTAATTGATATGTGTATATATAAAATGATATTTTTCAACTCAATTTGCTTTTCTTGATTTCTAATCATTTTATGACTTATAGTGGGCTATCTACAACAATGCAACAATGTACAAGTACTCTCCTAAAGAACGGACTCACCACTATAAACTGGAAAAGAATGGATAACCCGCTATAGGCACCTCCAATCAAATGTAGCCCTTGGCCCAAAACAGACCGACCATGATCTCGGATTCATATAAATTTTGCAGGCACGCTAGATGGATTCTACTATCTTATAGTAGTAGATAGTTTTTCTAAGTGAACAGAAGTTCTTAGATGTAGAAAGCCCACTACAGAAGTGGCAATCAATTTCTCACACAATTTAGAGTAGTCAATTGTTTAGTATCAGACAATGGGACACAAACCTTAATCCAGTGATTTTAAGAATTTTTGTGAGACTTTCTAGATCAATCATATTAAAATCACTCTATATCCCCAAGGTTCAAAGGAAAGGCCAAGCATTTTGTTGACACGCTGAAAAAAGCTCTGAAGAAAGTTAGGGGCACAACTTCAAGTGTCTAGGATCACGCCCAATGACAGCACACCATCATCATTACCCTCAGCCAAGGTAATGTTTGCGTGTAAAATTAGGTCTGTGTTCGACAAGCTACTTCCTAAACAAACAAAACCTAGACAAACAAACACAGTACCTACAAAATGTTACCAACCCAGAAAGAAAGTTTCATTTTCCAGATGTTTCGGGATATTAAATCTTTCTGGAAAATGGGTACAATTGAGAAAAGAGTAGGTCTATATAATTAAAAGTTCTCCTTTTACTAACAAAGACATTTAAATCAAATCAGGTAATGCCTCTCAGACAATGCTGACAGCGGTCTACCTGAAGAGAAAGAAGTAAGGGATGTCATTTATGGTATTTCTGACATGGAAAATACCACAGGCCGCCCCAGAACAGTACCGTTTAAAAAGAGAAAAGAAATTGACAGACTTTGCAGTCATTAATCCAAAACAAAAAAATTATTGAGACACCTTTGGAGTTGATACTTAGAAAAAGGATATTATGGTAATTAACCCATGCACACATGAACTCTTCCAAACTATAAATAAGCAGCAATTTCTGCTTTGTGCTGAGAGAGAGCAAGAGAAGTCTATTCCAGCAGACAACTTTGACAGGCGGCCAATACAGTCACACTGATGATCCTCTCATATTTTATTTGCTTGTACTATTGTTAATTTTTGATATATTTTTTAATATTTTTCCATCTTTATGTCTTTATTTTTGGCTCTTAACCAGTCACAACACAAAAAATAATCAAATGAATACATTTCTAAAATCTTCAGTGACCGACACCAAATATTACTAGTATGAAGAATTCATGACTACAATGATCAATCAAATGAATTAATTTCTAAAATTCTCAGTGATAGACACCAAATATTTTAAGTGTGAATAATTGTGATGACTTCAATAGATAACCAAATAAATGCATTTCTAATATAATCTCAAATACATCAGAAGAAGATGGATCGTTGATAATCATTGATTTCTTGTGATTAACAGAGTGAGACACCAGATATGATTAGTGTGAAATATAATAGCATAGAAAATTAAATTATCAAAACCAGATGAAAGTATTTCTGAAATTATCCACAATACAGTGGGCAGTGGTAAATAATTGAGGGATATTACTCTTTCTTGACATTGTGATGCTTGCAACAAATTTTGAAAATGTTGAAAGAAACACAAACGCAATAAATAGAGATTGTGGTTTAGCTGTTCATAAAAATGAATTGTAGAAAACAACTAAGCTACTAATAGTAGTAACAGAGTAGAGTACTGGGGAGACTTGTATTCACTTAATATCTGAAGTAATGCACCAGATACCATGTCAGGTCAGGTCAGTTAAGTTCCATACATGATACATGCAGGTTTTCTCACAGTAGGCTGCCATTACTTTCTATGGTAGACTGGATGCCAACTGAGGCTGTAGAATCCAATCTGTTCTGCTATTCAACCCATAGCTGGAGAAAGAAGTGATAGATTAATACGTTTCCCAAGGGATTTTGCAACAAATTCAACTGGAATTTGAATTCAACAATCTGGTTTCTCTTTCCAAGCTGATATCCACTGCACTACAACAAACATCCTATCATGATGGGTAAATAAATCTATTTTAATTGTGCTTGCCCCTTCCTTCGTTAAGTTCCAAAATGTCCTGCTGATAACTCATAAATGATTAACTATTTTTTTGGTTTCCTTGAAAAGTGGAGAAAGGACACTTCTAGTTTCCAGTGAGAAAATGAATGAAAGAAAGAAAAAAAATATGTATAAGTGTGTTTAATGGTTGTCTCAGTGAAATGGGAAAAGTTTTCATTGTCAAATTCTTTTGCTTGTACCCACTTCTAAAAATAATGAGAAACATTCATATTCATGATTGTTATTGCAATATTTTATGAAAGGTGTTAAGCTCAAATATTTAGCAATGTGACAGACAAATTTCTATGGATATTTTACTGAAGAACTTTCCATGAGCGTATTCATTCATTAGTTGAAGAATTAACATTCATCAGAAAATTAAATGGGAAAACTGTGAAATTTTCATGGGTCCTTCTAGTAAGAACTATTATAATAAGAGTTGAAATCAGACTTACCTTCACATAAGGTTTTTTCAATAATTTTTTTACCATTCGGACATTTGCAATAAAAGGAGCCCTTTGTATTTAAACATTCATATTCGCATGGATTATCATCACATTCATTTATATCTAAAAATGAAGAATAAAACACTACACTTTAATGAGTTTAGATAAATAAATTTGAGTTATATTGCCAATTTTCTTAATCTACTGACCGTAATTAGCAATCAGAAATTTACTCCTGTTGCATTATTAACATTGTCCAAATGTATCAAAATAAGTCAACTGACCTTCACAAAAGTCTGTATTGTTGAGTTTAAAGCCATTATTACAGAAACATGTGTTCACCTCACATCCGTCAGCATTACTGCAATTCTTGGTACAAGCTGTAGAATTTTTGTCTGGAAGTAATCAATAATCAAATTTTAACAGATTAAGCAACAAAATAACATTATTATATATATATATATATATAAGAAAAATTAAGGCAGACACGTTATCTCATGGTGAATCGGAAGTATAGGCCTATTTCAGGCGAACCATCATCAACTTCCATGTTTATTTAACAAAGGATTTTACACAAATAAGATTCACAAAGACATAAAAAAAAACCAATGGAAATAACTGTCGCTCCCTTAAAAGAGAAAATATAAGAAAAAATACATCCGTTCGGCAAACACATACAGATATTCATACATAATCATATATACATGCAACATAAAATCAGATGACATGCGTAGTGGCCAATGTCAACAAAAGTTCGAAGACCAACAAATCTAATATCAATCACAATATCCTGAAATGTGATCCTTTTTCTTCAGTAAAGTCTTCTAATTCTCTTTCACACCAAGTAACTCCTTGTGACATAGTGGCAATACCGGCTTACTTAATGTGAATTTGAAACTGAAAAGTGAACAAAAGTGAATCTGTTTCTCGTCAATATGAAATATAAATGAATTACCTTTCACACAGCTGACCTTATTGGCTTGCAGAGTGTAGCCGCTACGACAGGAACATTGATATCCTGGAATTGTGTCATTGCACAGTTGTTGGCAATCGCTTAACTTCTTCATACATTCATCCACATCTGAAAATGAAAAGATAAATCAGTTTATTTGGGTTGAGAAATTCTACAATATATAAACCCAAATGTTGGGTTATTCAATCCTGAAATCAATTTTTCATTCATACTTGAGTTAGAGTAAAATTTTGAAAGGCATAAGCCTATGTGGAAAACCAAAATTTTGACATGTCCCATCAATAAATCAGCTTCATTCGAAAGGAAACTGCTTCTACAAAATACATACTAGCAAAACAAAACTTGATCCATGTTAAGCATATATATATATATATATATATATATTAAATAAGTCATATTTTGAGAGCAAGAATCTTCTTAAATGTGGTGTATTGAATAATATGTGCAAGTTCTGTCTCTAATTTTTATAACTTTTTTAATAAATTTCCTAATAAGTTGTTTTGCTTTATCGCTAAAGTTGCCAAAATGGTATCAACTTTTATTCTATATTATTTTTCCCTGGATACTTTTGAATGTTACTCCATTCACTTTCAAGAATTGTTCAGTGTACAGGTAAACAACAGGTTCTTAATCCCTGCCTTCTCAAGTTTGATGGAATCAATTTCAAGTCCTTCAAGGTGACGTAATATAAATGGTCAACCTGAAAATTTTTACATTAGTGTCTGTGCGTTATTTTATCTTTCTAAGTTCATAATTTAATACATGGTCCCCTACGGAAGGGAATATACCTTATTTTCATTGCTTGTATTTCTTTTATTACAACAGCCTCCAAAAGTTTCTTTGTTCTGTAGAAATGTTTGGTGTTATCAATTAAAATCTCTACATGAAAATTGAACTTTTAAAATTCATAGAACTGTGAAACAAATAAAGTTCATTTCATAAATATTCTTAAAGAATTCAGCTGACAGAATTTTATCCCTTGTTCCCTGCTTAGGAATGAATTTTTGGTTCCTGCTAAAGTTTCTTCATTGTGTTTTACTCATTCTTTTTTAGCAGCATTATTGGCATGCGTATAAAAAACAAGAAGTTACCCAAACGCTTGACCTTCGAGAAGAGAAAGAATCTAATATTTGCTTATTATCTCAACAGTTCCAAGTTTTGATCTTCTCATCAGCAAATTTAAGAGCAAAGTGGTGCTTATTGGGAAAACCCAGCAACAGCGCGTCTTGTGGGCTGACTGCGCACTGGAATCTGTTAATGAATTCATCTATCAAAGAAGTAACATCTCACATAATGTTGTCTCGACAAAAGCTGAAGGTGTCTTCCACTAACTATGTAAGAGACTATGTAACTAACAAAGCAGTCATGAATGAACTGTCCAAACTGATCTGCAAGACAGTATCATAGGGTGAAAGAATAAGGTGAATGTTCATGTGTTGCGGATGTAGTCGACAAGGCCAGTGATGACATCTTTGGAATGAAAGCCAAAAGGGGACATAGACAAAGAGGAAAACTATTTAAGACCTGGAAGGAGACTGCAAAGGGAGATGTGGCTGAGATGCTACTGATCTGAAGCAAAGCAGCCGAACAAGTTCTGGATCAAGTTTGATGGAGAGCCTTTGTCGCCTAATGTTCCATGGGGAACTAGAGAAACTAAGAGGAAGAAGACCTAAGGATATTATATGCACTTTAAAAGCTTCCAATATTGAACATGAAAAACAAATACTAAAAACGGTACTTACTAATACACTTTGTTTTATTTATCAGTTCGTATCCCTTCGGACAGGAGCATTGATAACCCCCTTCTGTGTTCTTACAGAAGAATTCACATTCATTGGTTGTGTTGCTATTACATTCATTTTTATCTGTCAAAAGAAACAATAATTGATGTGATGATTGAGCCAGAATAAATTATTTAAGGAAAAATTGTAACATTAAAAAGACAGGCAAGTATTCTCATGAAGTTTGTAAAATATTAAGGTGAAAATTAAACATATACTGTTAACAAATAATATGAGGTCTGACGTATATTCACTGTTGCTACGGTAACGAGACTTAACTATGCAAGGTGAAGCCCCTTGGCACTGATTAACCTTGAACTCTGTCAGATATATGCACTAAGTTATAATAGTTCTTGTTCAGTTCCGGTTCTTTATAGTGGTCCTTGGATAAAAATCTATAGAGTGTGGCAGCCTCATAATAGCACAGAAGGTTCATCAGTGACCATGGCTTATGCAACACTTTTTGGCCAAGATTCTTAGTCCAACAACCACCATTTTCCCCAGATATGGCCTATAGGAAAATGAAACAAATAATAACATATCATAATTCTCTTGTTCTTTAGTTAGTGTGTAAAATAAAGCCCTGTTAATGTCTGAAAATAATAGGTTATTCTATTTTGATCGGGAGAAAGAGATAACATGCTATTAAGCATTATATATTAAGAGAAAAGATCAAAGTATTTTTAATGTAAAAATATTTTTGCATTTTATTCATTTAGAAACTTAAAAAATTTGGTTAAAAATCATATTGGCGATAACATTCTAATATTTTTAACATATGACTCAGGAGAATGGAACATCTTATCAAAATATATTATTAAAAGGAAAAATACTTTTGTAATTTATCCATTTTAGAACAAAATGTAGCTTAAATATTCAATTGGTCATAACACCCTAATGTTTTTAATGTCTATTTCAGTGAAATGACCATATCAAGTTCAAAAGCTTTTTGATGCAAAAATAATTTCTAATCCATTTTAGAAGCTTCAGAATTTTGCTTAAATATTTTACTAGTGATAATACACCAATGCTTTTAATGTCTGTATCAGTGAAATGGAAAACATTATAATTATATTTCAATTAAGAAGACAGCTCAAATGTTGTTTTAGTTAAAAATATTTCTGTTTGCTTATCTACTTTAGAACCTTCAGAATTTTGGTTAGAAATCTTATTAGTGATAACATTCTAATGTTTTTTAATGTCTGCTGCAGTGAAATGGAAAAACTTATAAAAATATTTCATTTGGATTAAAGATCAAAGGACTTTAATTATGGAAAAATATTTTTTTGTTTTTTATCTATTTTAGTACCCTCAAGGTTTTCATTAAAATGCTATTGGTGATAACACTCCAATGTTTTCGGGAAAGTGGGGATCTTATCCAAATATTTTAAGATGTATGATCAAAGGTGTTATATACAAAAAAGTTTTTGCTTTTTATCCCTTTCATAACCTTGAAAATTTTGGCTTATTATCTTCTTGGTGATAACAAAAATGTGTTTCAACACCTGATTCAGTAATATGAATGACATCAAAATATGTTGTTCATGATAAAGATCAAACGATATTATTGATTGTAAAATAATTGTGTTTTATTTTATCCATTTTACTACTTCAAAAGTTTTGTTAAACATCTTATTAGTGATAATGTCTACTTCAGTGAAATGGAAAGTATATCAAATATTTTTTTAAAGAAGATCTAAGGTTGTTTTCTGTTGTTTTATCTATTATAAAGCCATGAAAATTTTGGGTTTAATATCTTATTGGCGATAAGACTAATTTTTTTTAACATCTGCTTCTGTGAAATGAAAAACCTTATAAAATCTTTCATTAAGAGGAAAGGAGGAGTTTTTATTGAAATATATTTTTGGGTTTTATCTATTTTAGAACCTTGAAAATTTTGGTAAAAATTTCATTGGCAATGATACAATAAGCTTTTTAACGTCTGCTTCAGTGAAATGAAAGATTATCAATTTTGAATCATTTCATTTGTACTGTATGACCTCTTTAAATAATAAACAGTATTCATATTTCTAATTATTAATGCAATATTTGTTAATGTTCTTAAGTTCGAATATCCAACGATTCTATAGAATAATTTCCACGGTTTTTTCATAGACATAGATCTCACAAGGAGCTGATTCATTCATTATTAGCCTAAGAATTTTGACACATCATAAAATGAATACAGTTAAAATCCGTGATATTTTCACAAATCCTAACAGTATAAATAAATGTGTTACCTAAACAACGATAATCTTTCTGTAGGGAATAACCAGAAGGGCACGAGCAGTTGAACGTCCGGTTTGCTGCTTGTTCTTCTTCTGGTGAAAAATCTTTACAGGTTCCCCCTACACCACATGGATTTTCAGCACAACCGTCATAATCCGCCTCGCAGTCTTTGCCTATGAAATATTACAAGAAATTCAACAATATTTTATGAAATCAACCAAGAAGATAAATATATTTAATAAATATGTAATTACATGTAAAATTAATTAACAGTAAGTGAAAGCATCTATAAATATACGCAAAATCATATAATACAACATATATCATGACCAACATCATTTCTTTTTAAATATTTATATGAAGTTTGGTTTAATTTGACGTCGGATATGAATACAAAAAAAAACATGGAAAACAGCAGCAGAAGAACCCTTAAAGAAGAAATTAAATTTAAATAAATTTTTATGAGATAAAAAGACGATGATTACATTTCATAATTTCAATATATCTGCATGGTATTGGATACAAATCCTATATCATCCAACAAGTAACTGAAACGCAAAAAGTAGTATTGCACACACACAAAATCAGATCAGATTGAATGAAAACATTTTGGAAAGACCATACCAAAGCAAATTTCACAAGTTGGTGTGAGAATTAAGATTCTGGAATCTGATTAGATAAAATATTGAAAATTGAACTATGACCCCGGTCAAATTTTCACAACACCTAAAAATGAATATGTGGTTCAAGATGATCACGTGACTAGATTTCACTACTTATCCACATCTCTTGACCGGTTAAAGATGTCCGATGGATGCAGAACTCTGATAAGGACCTCTTCGCAATGTAAGGTAGAAATTTCAAGATGCCGACACTGTCATGTCTCTTCGACATACATTCATTCTTCCTCTCTTTCCATTTTTCTTTTCTTTGTCTTCACTCACATACCATCAAAGAAGTAACAACAACAACAAGATTTCTTTAACTGATTCCTAAAATCTAAAATCCGATAAGTACAATTTCCTTTGTTGCTTCACCTTTTTTTTAACTTTTTTCCCGGCCATAAAAAAAGGAAATGGACAGATACTGTTAAGCTGTTAAGCTTTTTACATACAGACATTCTGTTACTACTGATTATACTTATTACTTATCTAGAACATTTAACTGCGTATATTTTCTCTTTGAACATTTAACACATACAAATTAATTAACTACATTTTCTATTTGAACATTTTATTTCTTACAAATTTGTTATTCTGTTCAGTTAATGAAATTTCACTTATTTTACAAACAAAACACTTTTATTCTTCCAACCTTCAATCATCCTTCTGATATTTTAAACTGTAAGGACTTCATTTGTGTTTGGCATGAGGTCAATTTCATAAACATCACTGACGTCCCTACAATGTTATTAATGACGTCATCAATAAAACAATTTTACAAGTAATTTTACAAAGATTAGCTAAGCTTGTTTCAAGACTATCCAATGGTGACTGAATACATGAATATGGTTTCAGTTTAGTGCAGTTTTTTGTAAAATATTTATTTACTTTCCTCAGTTTAGTTTGTCATAGATACATATATATATGGCACCCCATCAATATCATATTCAGTAACTTGGCAAGTATTTCACAGAAGGTGTTTCACAAGTACCATCCTTTCGGTACTAAGTCAAATAAAGCATTGAAACTGCGTTCAATGTATATTCATTGATGGATTCATTTTTACAGCTAAGTAAACCTTTGCAGGTTATTTAAACCCAGAAAATATCTTTAAATTGTAAGAATTTTTTCAGATAATAATGATTTTGTGATGCAAGTCTTATTAAATGATACAAGCATACTAATTAACCCATAGCAGCAGATGACATAGGTTTTGGGTTTTACTGGAATTCTATTAAACACAATAAACATAGACAAGTAGTGAAGGTTGTTAAAATAACTGCGACATTAAGGAAAAATCTGTCCTTTGGATACCGTTTTTTGAGACAGATAACTTTTTTTATCTAACAATTCTATTAAAAGCAGTTTTTCATAGTTAACGATGTCATCACTTTTATGCAATGATTTTATTTTGTTTTTGTTATTGAGTAAATGCATGTCCAACTGTCAACAATTTTATCATGAATATGAATTCAATTTCTTTATTTTTTGTTTTGTCTTTTTCTTGACTTACCTTCATATCCTATATTGCAAGAGCATTTAAGTTGTTCATAGAATTGCTGATCTATCTCTGGATCATCTCTTGTACATTTTCCATTCCCAGAACAACCACTACAAAGCACAACCTTCAATGGAAATCCTCCTGAGGTTTGATTTTTGCTGTCAATTGCAATAATGCTGAAAATAAAATTAAAGAAAAAAATAGGTAAAAGAAATAAGTATATGAATTTATTACCAACTCTGGTTGAAATGCTGTAATAATAACAAGAAGAATGAGGACAATGATCTACGCATGTGTTGTTGTGGAAATCACCATTTTTGTTGCAAGGTGTAGATGTTTGTTTCACTAAATATTTTATGACTTCTTGTACATTTCTCCAGCAAACAATATTGGCAATCTTTTGTGTGTCCGGGCAAAAAGAAGTTAAAACATCATAGATTATAAACTAACAAGTGTTGATAAATATATAAAACAGACATGTGACAAAAAGAATAAATGGGAAAAGAAGTTAAAATTGTGAAGAGTGCAAAGCATAAGTTAGTATGTGATACTTACATGCCAGCAGAAGAAGAAGTCAAAAGGGAAAGAGGAAGAGGCTTTCTAACCTCGCGCTGGTAGGGTTGGTAATTTCAATATCTTGCCACCCATGATTATCATAAGTGCGCATTAATGCAACAGTACAATATAAAAATAATATATGAATTGTCTCCTTGACAGATTTTATTTTGTCTTAGTTGGTATTTTATTTAGAGATGGTTTCCTGAAGAAAAAGAAAACAATCATTCCGCATAAAACGATTCTTACATATTGTGTCATCTCTGAATTTTTTTCTTTAGATCCCCAGGCTACATCAAAGACTGCATAACAATGGGCAGTTATAATTTTCTTATTTTGTTTTACTGTAAGGGAAGGAATTCTAGTAACACTTTAAACAGGAAATGAGAGGAAGAAGCTGTTATTTCATCACCACTTGTTGACTTGCTCGAGTAAGGCTTGATTCTGGTCTTCATGTATTTTTGGTCTTATATTGCATATGGATATGCATTGTGGTGTAAGGGATATGAGAAAATAAGAGGACTGAGTTCGAATTCCAGTTGAATACATTTCATTCACATGTGCGCTATTATCCTTGGGAAAAGGTATGAATCCATCTCTTATCTCTCTATCTATGGATGAAATAGCAGTACAAAATGAGTTTTATAACCTTGGTTGACAACCGGTCTATTGCAGAATTAATGACACCCTACTGCGAGAAAATCTTCTGCCTAGTCTGTCAAGTCTCTTTCATGGCATGATCACCCTAGCATGTATTACGTATGGCAATTTACTTACTCACTGATCAAATACATAAAGAAAACCAATTTATCACAATCAGAATTGCACGTGAAGATTATGGTCATATCCCATTAAAGCACCAGTTCTCAGACGTTCACCTAAGTTAAGCCATGTTGAGCATATTTGTGGTGATACAGAACAAAAGTGATGGACCGGATGTTAACGCTTTCACGAGCAAAAATCCTAAATGATCTGCTGTGATCCAAAAAGAAGATATAAAAAGCAGATACAGAAAGCCTCGACAGGTAGACTGACTCAAGGAGAAGAGAGTAATTAGTATCTCCCTTGACCTAAGTCAAGCGGCTACTATGCTCACCTGCCCTCACCTCTCTTTCCTTCTTCCTTGCTTTAAAAATTACTTACTGACCTAAGGAGCAAATACATCAAAGACATTCTTTACTTACATACTCTCAAATTCCTAAGCATTAATTCTCTTTCAGCATTTTATTGCCATGAACATTTCAACCTCCGCTGGACCTATATTTCAAGTATTACTTCAATTGTAAAAACATTAATTGATATGTGTATATATAAAATGTTATTTTTCAACTCAATTTGCTTTTCTTGATTTTATAATCATTTTATGACTTATAGTGGGCCATCTACAACAAGTCCAAATTCCGTTAATCTTCAACAATATACAACTACCCTTCACTAGAATGGACTCCCACTACAAACGGGAAAAGAATAGATACCCCCACTACATGTTCAGTACCTAGATGGGTGACCATTTGATAATATCAGGTGCTGTAAGCTTTGATGTGCAGGTGGTGTAATAGATAATGTCTTAGAATTAGAAGTTAGAGAGAGGAGTTCTAATTTCAGTTGAGTTATATTAACTTAGATGTAAATACTCTTGTAAAAATAAAACTATGACACTGATTCGGGATACAAGACTTTGCATATTCCCCTGATTTATTCTCCACTGACTACTGCTCTTTCAAGTACTTTCACATGATACTGCACTAAAAAACATTCCGTTGCAATAAAAAACAACAAAAAACAGCTGAAACTGTAAAAGCTCACTGATTTGAGAAACGAGAGTTTGCATATTCCCCTGATTTATCACTCACTGACTACCGCATTTTCAAGTAACTTGACACTATATTACATCAAAAGACATTCTGTTGCAAAAATAAAAGGATAACACTGCAGAAGCACACTGCTTCAAGATACTAGACTTTGCATACACCCCTGATTTATCACCCACCGACATATTTCCCCAAAAGACATTCTGTTGCAAAATTAAATGTATGATAATGTAGAAGCTCACTGATTCGGGATACGAGACGTTGCATATTCCCTTGATTTATCACTCACTGACTACCACTTTTTCAAGTAACTTGACATTATATTACACCGAAAGACATTTTGTTGCAAAAATAAAAGAGCTGAAACTGCATTTCCATTTCCATTTATCTTGACATCTAAATACTGAGGGGAATAACTAACCTAAAACAGATTATTTTTGAAACATGGACTCATCCATTCACTCTGAGTCATATCTCTGATCATGGAACAATGACAAAAAATTTGTATCTGAACTGCTGTATTATCAATTCATGTTCTCATGCAATTAAACACTCCTTCACTCAGATTGTTGTTCCAGATTTTTTCATTACAGGCTTCAGTGTACCATGGAGCAAACCTGTTAGCAACAAAGAGGCTTTGGAGAGACTGGAAACAAAAAGAAACTTATATTTAACATCAAGAAGACACAGTTGGAGTTTTTGGGACTGGGACATGTGATGAAAAAAGAAGACTTAGAAAATTTGATACTCACAGGGCAGAAAGAGGGATAGTTGAAAGCAGTGCATGACATACTTAATAGGCTTAAGCAAACTCTTTCTATAATTTCATTAGCACCAAGCAGACCCTAAGTTTGCTCCAGTCATGATAAGCAGTTATATTCTCAATGTGGCTTTTTGACTAGAACAACTGTTAGGACTCAAACTCCCTTCAGACCTCCAGTGAAATACGTATCATATATTTTTCATATATAAAACACTATAAATTCCATTAGTCTGTCAGTCTGGCCACACACTCTAAAATAGCCATATACTGTCCGATGGAAACCAAATTTTGGGGAAAAATATAAACAGGTAAGTGGGTACAAAGTACAATTGCTTTTACTAGGATGTGTGGCTTAGAACAATACTTTCTCATTTTTGTTTTCCAAAAATTTAAATGTTTTATTATTGAACTTACAAAATATTCCCACTGTTTCAAAAACAATTTAAGGATTAAAATATAACAATAAAAATGCAATATTATTTTTTGCATTGCTTTTCTTTATGTTTTCATAAATATTTCATTCTGATCAAATGTAATGCATACTAGTAGTACCGTAAATATATACACAGTTGGGAGAACAGAGTCTGTAAATCTTGACAGAAAATTGACAATGATAACTTTGGTAAGATTAAATACACTGAGGATGTGAAAAATTCTATTTACATACAAAAAATATGTGAGGTCGAGTTATGAATAATTTTTGATTTTATTTATAAGTTTATTCTTGAACAATATACTATTTTATTCAGTTATATATGCACCTTTCCATGTGGTCTAATGGATATTGGTTCGAAATGAGATAATCAGAGAGCCGAGTTCGAATTCCAGTTGAATTAGTTGCAAATACCCTAGGGAAAATTGTTGATCCATCTCTTCTCCTTCCAGCTATACCTTAAATAGCATGACAGAAAGAAATGCAAACATACTGTTGGGAAATTTTCTGTCTAGTCAGTCATGGATCAAAAGAGACATGATCACCCAAGCATGTATCATGTAATACTGACTGATATATACACCATTGCTTGCAATTCTTTGTTTTCACTTTCATAGTATCTATTCAATAACCTTTCATTAAAATACTGCAGGTTTTTATCTAAAACATTTTTGCTGAAATCCTAAATTAGCAAAAATTTTTACCATCGAAGCGTTTTGCAGTAATCGATAAAGTAATAATCAGTCGGTGCTAAGGTGGGTAGAATAGACCAAACGTTTCGAAATGTTACCTGTATTGTTTCCTATTAATCAAACTTTCACAAACACGTTGCAGATATTGGGTGTATAAATAGGCATTTAATGTTTCATTTCCTTTAAAAACTTTAGACGAATAAAACAGTAATGTCTTTTACCTCCAATATTGTTGTATGTCACCCATTTTTTGCCACCTGTTGTGATGAATGTAACAAATAGTTATTTAAGACGATACATTCACCATTAAAACTGCTTTCACAAAAACAGAAATTACTTATGACTCAACATAAATTGATAACAAAATACTTACCTGATATTTACGGGTGTCAGCTGAGGGATCAAAATGTTTAAAGTGGAATTGTAACCATTTTCTATAATACTGATATATTCTTTGCCGTCCTGAATTTGAATTCGCACCGTGTCATTGTCCTTGTCAGTGACGAAAACTTCCCATTTCATCGTCTTGTTCACAGTAATTTCCAATTCCTTTGTTCCGTTTATTAGGGGTGCATTATTTCCTGGACACACAAAAAAAAATCATGTCATTTCTAGACCTAATAGATTTATTTTTAATCTAACATTGTTAATAATTCGTCCCCCTGGTTCTCACCTGCTTGCTCGGTCGCTATTGCCCACAGGAATCACTTCTGGATTTATCAGAGCCATGCATCTGACCATACTAGGCATCTTTTTGCCTCTGCTTTTAATGAGAGCAAGAGGATCCTAAATGGTGCTAAGCTGTTGTTTGCTGATAGAATAAAGCAGCATATAACAACCCCCAAGTTCTGCGCCACAAAAGTATGTTAAATGACAGAAAAACCACCATCCCTTCTTTAATCAATAAATTTGAGGTCCTCACAGTCACAGCAGACATGGTCTAGTGTTTTGCTCACAGATTCTCCTCCATCACCATATTTGACTCATTTGGAGTATTTGCACCCAACTTCCCACCTAGAAATGAGGCTTAACTGAGTGATGTATACATAATCACCTCGCTGGTCACTTACATAATTTCAAAGCTTGACTCCCATAAAGCAAAAAAAAGTGGCAGAATCCCAGTCATCATCATGAAAAAAATGTGCTCCTGTGTAACAATATTTTGGCGGAACAGAGGTAATTAATTTTATTAATTAATTATTAACTATAACTGGAAAATCTTCTAATTACTATTATAGATCAGAAGAAACACACTAAAAGACGTTTTTCTTTATTCTCTGAATATGAGCAAAAGAAGAGAAACAAAAGATAACAAATGGTGTTTCTTTGTTGTTATTTTAAACCTGAGAAGGAACGAGAGATAAAGGAGGAAGAAAAAGACTGAGATTTGCTTTTAATGTCATAGAGTATGATGAACAATAGACTTTAGTTTTGACCCACCCATGAAAGCTAACAAGTTTTGCTCTCTGTTGTCATTATAAACCAGAGAGAGAGAGAGAGAGAGGAGAAAGATAAGAGAGATAAATTCAATTGTTATTTTTTGCTGGACATTAGAAATCTGAAACATAAAACTAACCAGATGGCACTCGTCAAGTATTACTTTTTATTATTGTATCCAAAAGGCATTGTCTTGCTCGCATGAATTGTGAAAAGAATTGAGATAACAAATATCTGATTCCGAGTTGAAAACTGGATTAGTAATTTAGAGAAAAGACATTTGGCTTGACATCAGACAGGGGGGAAGGGTAGAGCAGATAACGAAAATATTTTCCGTCACCTAAAAATGTCGATGACTCAGAAATGGATGTTAGAATTGCAGGTGCGGAAAATTCTTATCTAAGTGACAATGTCAATAGACCCTTGTCAATTTGTTTTGGGCGAAGCAAGTTCAAAAAGGCTAATAGTGACTGATTAAGAAAAAAAAATCTCTGAAATTGTTTTGTGAGAAAGAAAATTCACTGGTTAAGTCCAGCACAAAAGAGGGGTATAGGAAGATGACGTCATAATACTGAGGCGAATCTCAATGGTCCTGTGAACCAGCACCCGAAAGGGGGAGACAACCAACAGTTGATGTCATGGAAATAAGACTAATCCCATTGGGTAAACCAAAGGCAACAATGAGTAAGAACTAACCTCAGCATTCTATTGGTTGCTGAGATGAGTGGTTAGACCCAGCGTCTGTCAGCCCCACACAATGGCATGGACATAAATGAAGGAGTTGAGTTGCAGCTCGAGTGGCAGAGCATTCTTGGTCCAGAGACATAATGACAGAGAGATAATTTGCCACCTGCCAAAGACAGTTCCCAGCTGAAGAAGTAAAGAGACAGAGAGATAATTGTCATGCCATTGGGTGCCGACCGTAGAGAAGCCTGTCACCAATCAATAAACCAGAGTTAAGAGACAGACATGAAGAGACTTTGCAGACAAAGTTTGAAATTGCCAAATGAATTGCCTCGATTCCACTTCCGAAGACGAACCATGCCAACTTATCCACAGCCCGGCACTTCGGCATTTCCGCAACATTCCAGAAAACAAGAATCAAGTTGACTAAACTTACGACGAACTTAGAACTCTGTTTGGAGCAGCGACCTGTGGCTAGTCAGATTTCTCATTTATTGCTTAGGAGAATAATTTGATTTACTTAAGAGACTTCCGTTTGCCGCCTACCAAAGACAGTTGCCAACTGAAGAAGTAAAGAGACAGAGAGATAATTGGCATGCCATTGGGTGCCGACCAGAGAGAAGCCTGTCACCAATCAACAAACCAGAGTTAAGAGACAGACACGAAGAGACTTTGCAGACAAAGTTTGAAATTGCCAAATGAAGAGAGTCTTTGGTGAGAATGATCCAACCCGGAACAAGAAATCCACCTCGATTCCGTTTCTGAAGACGAACCTTGCCAACTTACCCACAGCCCGGCACTTCGGCAATTCCGCAACATTCTGGAAAACAAGAATCAAGTTGACTAAACTTACGACGAACTTAGAACTCTGTTCAGAGCAGCGATCTGCGGCTAGTCAGATTTCTCGTTTATTGCTTAGGAAAATAATTTGATTTACATGAGAGACTTCCATTCGCCTACCAGCTTGATAGAAGCAGGGATTGGGAATTATCCAAGAGACTATTGTGTATATTCTGTATATAAAGATGTTGTTTTCCAACACTTCAGACATCGGTCCAATTATTTTTCTTGGTGCTACATTTCTTTCTTTTATTATTCAATTGTGTGCACGCTTCCTGGTTTGGTTTAGTTTGGCAGAGAGACAGCTTGTGGAAAACTCATGTGACTACCTTGTGATCAATCAACACAACGTGGGACAAGGGAGATCACCATGAACAGAATCAATCTACAACCAACAGCGACTGGCCAAGCAGTGGCATACCTAAACTCTCCTTTGTTTTCTCTTAATTCCACAACTACTGCCCCTCTATTTCTTGCTTTACTGCCTACTGAAAGTCCTCCGCTGTGATTCCTTTTTTTAAGAACTCTGGAGAACCCTCAGACATTTCTAATTATCACCCAATCAGCTTCATACCCAATTTTGGCAAAGTGTTTGAGGCTATTATCAATGCAGAATAAGTTGAAAATCTCACAGCCCACAACCTATTTTCCGACAAACAGTATGGTTTTCACTTCTCATTAACTACCATTGATATACTACCAATCATCTCTGAAGACATATATCAGGCTCTCCTTAAGAATGGTGAAACTCGAGCTACTGCTCTGGATATCTCCAAAGCATTTGACAGAGTCTGGCATGCTGGCCTTCTGTGTAAGCTACAGGGCTATGGTATAACTGGATGCTTGACTGATTTAATCCAATCATTCTATGAAATCACTTAATGAAGGTCGTATTGAACAGGCATACTTTCAAATACCATCATACAAACACGGGTGTCCATGAAGACTCTACTCTAGATATTACACTTTTTCTGATCCTCATCAATGATCTCCCTGATGTAATCATATCCCAAGTAGGCATCTACGCTGACGACACTACCATTTAATTCCACCTTAATAAGAAACCTGCCAATACTGACAAAGCTAAGCTCGCTACTGATCTTGAATTGAACCTCTAATCTGTGGTAGAATGGAGTAATAGATTGTAAATTGTAATGCTTCCAAAATGAAATGTGTTGGGACAGAAGATTTTTCTCATTTCAATTCATCTTGCACATATACAAATCTACCATTAGTCCATGCACTGAATACTGTTGTCATATCTGGTCTGGTGCCTCTACTATTCATCTCGGGGTTCTCGACAATATCCAAAGGTGATGTATTTATCTATATTTCTGAGACAAGGTAGTATTTATAGTATTTACATTATTTGGACAATTGTCCTCATCTTTGTTGCAATTTGTACGTTTCAGCCACTGTATGCTCTGGCCTTCTTCAGGGGCTAGGAAGGGCTCGGTTCAAAAATCCAAAGGTGAATCTGCAATGTGATCAATCCCAACATAGTACCTCAACTCCAGTTTTTTTCTTACTGACAAGCTTAGCTACTGGTGCCCAGTCTACACGAATTTACTCGAGCTACTAGACTGGCAACACGGTCCCACCCTTTTACAGTCAAAATAGTCAAATGCAGCCACTACTTTTACTCTATCAACTTCCTTTCCTGCACTTCTCACCTGTGAAACTAATTTCTGCACACTTGCTACCCTGACATTTACAATCTCCAAGAATTTAAATGCAGCATCAATTGCCATCTCTTATCTCCTTGTCTCTTGTAATTTCCTCAACACCCTCTGTATCTTTTCTCTCTTTTCGCCCAACACTCATGTAACTCTCTTCACAGTAGCATTCCCATCCTTCTCTTAATCCTTTCTCCAACAACCCCTGTAACCTGTTCCTCTTTCTCTTCACTCTCCTTTTATTTAGCCAAACATGCACCAGTGGCAGTTTGCCTTACTTGAAATGAAATGTTTATAAAAATAAATATTCAAATGTTATCAGAGTGAACACTTACAAGAAGCCTAAAAGCTTCTTGCAACCACCATTGCTTGCATCATATCTAATACCCAAATCCTCCATCAGACAACCTCCATTGCATGAAACGTTCTAATTCCTTCTTTGCCTCAGCCAGCAAGCCTTGTCTCTTCACTGTGACATAATCACCCACTTCTGTCATAGACTCAGCTTTGTCTCATCTGGATGACGTATCACTCAATTCTGCTGCAACCAGCAGGCTTTATCCCTTCTGACGTCTTCCTTCATCAGCTAACCTGTCTTAAATATCATCTGGAACAAACGATCATTAACATTAAATTTATGAGGACATAACTTATTCTTTTCAATGGACATAAAATATGAGTGTAAATACATTTTTTCAAATTTTGAATAAATGAATCCATAGCACTACACCATGACAATTATTTATAGTGGTATGTTTTTAGAGCAAATTCTAAAGAAATATGTAATTTGATAAAGGATCCGTGCCAGTGGTGTCTGGCTGTTTGTATCCAATTATGCCTGTCTACTAAGGCGGATAGAAAATCCCTATTGCAGACTTTAGCTCAGGCACATCCGTGTTTGCTTAAAATTCATAGAGCTCACTTATGTTTCATACTGCAACTATGCTGAGTGAACTTTACTTACAGTGCATATCTGGAGTGATGAAGAGTATGAACAAGTTTAATACCCTCAAAACATTAGTCATAAAGACTTATGATTTTGTGCTTGCTCAACCACTGATGGCTTCAGATTGGTCTATTTACACAATTTCACTCACAAGATTTTGGTCAACCCAAGGTATAGGGTTTAGGCAGTTTCCAAATGAGCCACACACTGGGATGGTCTCTCCAGGTTGATAATATCAAAAAGTGGCCTTCCTGATGAATCGACTATAATAAAACTCAAACACAGTTCTCATGGTCAGAAATTGAATGGTCTAACAACTTGATTATGCACCCATATTAGTGACAGTAAAAGGATAGATAAAAATGATACTATTCTTGGAGTCATATCCCTCCTAATATAATGTATAGCAAAAGATTCTCTACAATTCAGTGCTAACCAAAATGTAGTTTCCGTTATAGTTTACTCACACTTGGCCGCTTCAGTGGGCTCGAGGCAAGGTAAGCCTCGAACCAAACTGCAAAGGGTCCCTTGATGAAAAGGCTAAGAAAGCAGCTCCGAAGAGCCTTGCATATGCATTTTCAGTTAACAATTAAAGATTTAGCTCATGTAGCTTATATGTGGCACAAGGCAGCAATTATTGACCATCTATTTAAGTTTGAATCCACTTCTCAGTCGTAACTGATCGTGTGAGGAGTGGCAAAGATGAGTCAAAATACGAATTGTGGGAAGTGAAATTCCTAGGTTACCTTAGAATACGAAAACTTCAAGACGTCATTCTTTGCCAAGAGGACCAGAAAGAAGATGATGATTTTATGGAAAGAAATGTGACCATGTTCATCAAATTAATAAAATGCCTGGATGACAAGAGTTTGTCTTTAATAATGAAAGAAACCAGGGATGACAACAGCCAAGCTTTAAGAATATTGAGTGAACATTACTTGTCAAAAGGTAAACCCAAAATTATTGCATTATATACTGAATTAACTTCGTTAAAGAGACGAGAAAATGAATCTATAACAGATTATATTATACGAGCTGAGAATGTCACAAATGCCTTAAAAATGGCAGGTGAGACCACCTCAGATAGGCTGCTAATAGCCATGGTAATAAAGGGATTACCAACAACATTTAAACCATTTACGAGTCATAACCCAAAAAGAAAAAAAATTAACTTTCACTAAGTTTAAAATTGCGTTACCTAGTAATAAAGAAACTGAAAAAAATGTGTAATCCTCCAAATCAAGGAAATAACATAATGCAACTGAGAACATCATTTAAAAAACCAGTCCCTCAAACCTATCAGACTAGGATTTATGATATAAAAAACAAGGGGCTCAAAAACAACTATTACAATAACAACAACAGGAACAATAATAATAGAAAATCAAATATTATCTGTTTTTGTTGTGGAAAAGCCAGACATGTAAGGGCAAAATGTCAATTTCCTACAAGGAGTGATTTTTGTAAAAATGTAAACGCTTTTTTGAATAAGCAAACATATGCTTTTTCATTTGGGTTGGATACTATACCCACTAGTTATAATTCTTACATAGTCGACACATGTGCAACAAATCATGTAATTACAGATGAGAAAAAATTTGTTAAATTTGACTCCAACTTCAAGCCAGATACCCACTTACTGTCTTGGCTGACGGTACCAGAGCTAATAATTTAGTTTTAAAAAAGGCAGTGCCTGTATTTATTTACACGATACTAAAGAAAATAATTATAAATGTTTATTAAAAAGAGATTTATATATCCCTAAATTTAAACAAAATATTTTCTCAGTTCAGTCTGCTGTTATTACTGGTGTTAAAGTTAATTTTCACCAAGACAATTCAAAGTTAATATACCCAGATGGAACTGAATTTAATATACAACAAAATGGACGTTTGTATTATTTAAAAAGTATTAAATTTGTAAAAACAGCCACCCATGGCTTAAGGGCTTGGCATAGAATATTAGGCCACTGTAATAATTTGGATGTTAAAAGATTGCAAGAACACATCACTGGAATTAAAATTACATCTCCCAAGGGTTTACAACATTATGACACATGTATTAAAGGGAAAATAGTAAAATTTAGAAATAGGGATCAAATCCCAAAAACAACAGATATCTTGTTCAGAGTATATTGTTATTTAGCGGGTCCCATTTCACCAATGTTGACGAATATTCAAGACATATTATGATATATTTTCTGAAAAACAATTCTGATACCCTACAAGCTACAAGAATGTATTTATCTGATATTTCACCTTATGGAAAAGTGAAAATAATTAGAACAGATAATGGTGGAGAATTTACTTCTGATGATTACGAAAACTTCTGAATAAATCAAGGCATTAAACAAGAGAAAACCTGTTCTTATTCCCTGTACCAAAATGGAATCGCTGAACGTAGTTGGCGGACTCTTTTCAAAATGGCTAGATGTTTCCTAACAGAATATAAGTTACTCAAAAATCTGTGAGTCTATGCATTAAATATAGCCGTGTATATAAGTTTGTTTGTTTTCTTTTCTTTTATGGCGTATCAACCCATCTTGGGTCATTTAACGCTGAATCGAATTATTAAAAATTGAACAAAAAGTTAAGAACAATTTCAATAAGTTTGTATATTTAACAAATCTAAACTTATTTATAAATGAAACTTTGTGTGTGTGTGTGTCCGTTACCTATAGACTCCAAAATGGCTGAACCGATTTTCTTGAAAATTTACACAGTTGTACTATAAGCATCTGCGAGTGTTCTTAGCTAGGTGTTGTATCGAGGTACCCCCGATAAATATCAAAAATTGATAATTGAAAAAGTCATGTTATAGAAGGAGTGGTCCGATTTTAATAAAATTTGATACACTCATAGACAAAGACATAAGAAATGATATTCAGAAGTTTCAAGGTTGCAGTTCTTACAATAGTGCAGAAAATTGATAATATATATATATATAAGGCAAGATGTTTGTGTGTGTGTCTGTTTATCTGCCTGTATGTTTATTTTTTTTTCAGCCTTTTTATTTCAGTTCTTGCTTCGGGTTTGGCTCTAAGTAGGTATAATTGTAGTTCTTAGTCTCAGCCATGATACCATTTACTCAGAGGACTTATTTAGCCTTCAAAATTCAGTTTACGACGAAAAAAAACTTATTTGATATCGATACCAGGAAATCAAAATTTGACTTACATCCATTCATTTTTCTTTCAGTGTACGGTTTTGCTTTAACTGGAAACAACTATTGCTTTTTAGTCTTTCGTGCCAACGTCCAAAGAGTCTGAGCTCCAGGACCATGGATTAGTTTTAAAGATTTCATTACCCGAGCAACGCTGGGGCTATACTGCTAGTTAATATATATAGCAGACTTATATATTTAACAAATTTATATATTTAACACATTTTAAATTAATAAAATATTTTATAAAAATGTATATATTTAATTTGACTGTTTAGATTTTATGGTATACCAACCACCACGGGTTATCTGAAGCCAAATCCAGCCTACATACATTATATATATATATATATGTATTACATATTTTTTAGTACCTTCTGATTTCTTTTAAGAATTCCAGTATCCTGCTTGGTCTTGTTTCCATGAATAGTTTTTTCAAACTACTTGTTTGGTAATACTTCTTTTGCACTCTATACTCCAAAAGTATATGTTTGACACTTAATCTTTTTTGACAGATGGAACATATTGGAGATTCTGTGCCCTCCAGTAACTGATGGTGCGTGATGTAGATATGGCCTATGTGAAGGCGGATCAGCAAAACCTGTTCTCTTCTATTTCTGTATTGAATGTTCAATTCTCCAATAGTGGTTTTATTTTTTGGAGTTTGTTTTTAGTGTATCTGGTCCCAATAATTTTGCCACTTTTTAAAAATTATTATCTTCACTACAGCTTTAAAATCAGTATAAGTATTTTTGATTTTTGCTATTTTATCTTTCATTGCTTTCTTTGCTTCCGAGTCTGTCCAGTCATTTCTCTGAATACCTAGATGGCTTGGGATCCAACAAAAGATTATTTCTTTACTTTTAGTTAAATTACAAACTCTGTTTAATACTTGTGTGATTAAAGGATCAAAAAGGTCTTTGTTTTATGAAACAGTAAGCACAGATAACGAGTCTGTGAAGATTATGAATGGGTTGTAGTTATTATATCAAGTGCCAAATTAATAGCAATTATTTCAGCACTATATATGGAAGCTGTATTTAGTAATCTTTTATGTTTCTTCTGATCTTTAAGTATGGCAGAAGATCCAACTTTATTTTCATTTTTTGCTCCATCTGTATATACATTAAGGTAGTCTGGATGGTTATTTTTATGTTAAGTATTTCTGAATGGTATATAATTGGTTTAGTTTTGTATTTTGGGTATTTTGTCAGATCAAGAATAACTTTTGGTTGATTTATTATCCAGGGTGGTGTAGAAGATATAGTTGATTTGTGAACTTGCGTTGTATCTTTTTGGTTCTCATGTATGATTTCTTTAATCTGTAAACTGAAAGGTTTGATAGTCGTTTCTTTTTGCTGAAAAAGCTCTGTGTATTGCGGTTAGAACATAGAACTGAAAACTGGATTTAGAGGGCATGATGAAAGTTTAAGGTAATATTGCAGAGCGAGTTTTTCCCGTCTCAAGTTAAGAGGTGATTCATGTGCTTCTGTGTACAAGCCCTCAACAGGAGAGGTGCTATATGTTCCAAGAGCATATCTAATTCCCTGGTGATGTATCATATTTAGTTTTTCTAAGTATATTTTTCTGGCTGCTCCATAAATGAAGCAGTCATAATTAAGTTTTGATCTGATTAAAGTGCAATACAGTTTTATTAATGTTTCGTTGCTTCCTCCCCAATCAGTATGTGCTATAGTTCTGAGTAATTGCATAGTTTTATTGCATTTCATTCTCAAGTATTTAATATGGGGAATGAAGGAGAGTTTGTGGTCAAAAATGACTCTCAGGTATTTATAATGATCTACTAATAGGATTTCAGTATTATCAATTTTCAGTACTGGGTCAAGGTGGAGTTTATGTAGGTTGCAGAAGTGGACACATTTCATTTTTTTCTTTTGAAGATGTTAGTCCATTCTTTGTGGTCCATTTGTTCAGCTTATTAAGGCAGATCTGAAGTTGTCTTTCAATGTGGTTCATGTTTTTTTGCTTTATAAGATATTAGTATATCATCCACATATAAAGCACAATTTGTTCCTCTGTTTAGGTTTTTTACAATATTGTTTATTTTTATATTAAATAATCTAACAGACAATATACTACCTTGAGGTACAGCCATTTCTTGTTCCTTTTCTTCAGAGAAGATATTTTCTATTTGGACTTTAAATTTTCTATCTTGTAGGAAGTTTTTAATAAATAGCGGCATTCTACCCTCTAGCCCAAGGTTTTTGAGGTCTCTTACTATTCCATAATTCCATGTTGTATCACATGCATTTTCTAGATCGAAGAAGACAGCCACTAGATGTTCTTTTTTAATAGAAGCCTCTCTGATAAATGTTTCTACTCTGATCAGATGATCTCTTGGGCTTCTTCAGCTTCTAAAACCTGATTGATATTCAGTTATTAATTTGTTTTTTTTCAAGGTACCATGGCCATCTGGCATCGATCATCCACTCTAGTGTTTTGCCCACACAACTGCTAAGAGCAATGGGCCTGTAATTTTTTGTATTTGTTATGTCTTTAAACGGTTTTTGTATCAGTATAACTGTGCTTCGTTTCCATATTTTAGGGATGTTCCTGAATTCCATATGTTATTGTATATTTTTAGGAGATATTTTTGTGAGGTTTCTGGTAATTCTTTTAGGAATTGATAATGAATCTTATCTGGTCCAACTGCAGTATTGTGGGCCTTGTTAAGAGATTCTTTTAGTTATATTATAGAAAAAAGCTGGTTTCTGTACTTTTGTTTTGGAATTTTATTTTTACTTTTTCTGATCTGGTTTTGATGGTTTGGAAGTTTTTACTTTGGTTTTTAGTGGATGAGTTTTTTTCTGAGAAGGTTTTGGCAAGATGATTTGCTATGACTTTCTCATCAGTTATTTTCAGATTATTTTGAGTGATGTCTTTTGTGGAAATATTGTTTTTTGCCTGCTATTTTTTTATCATCTGCCATGCTTCTGTTGTTTTTCGTGTTATTTATTTTGGCCACGTAATTTTTCCATGAATTTCATTTGGAGTCTTTAATGATCTTTCAAGCTTTGGCTCTGCTATTTTTAAATGAGTTTAAGTTTTCTTTTGTTGGGTTTATTTTGAATTTCTTTAATGCTGCTCTGTGTAGTCTTACAGCTTTTTGGCATTCTTTGTTGAACCATGGCCTATGGTATTTTTATAAGGTGGAGCTTTTTTTTTTTTTTTTGGAGTATATATCTTTCAGCTATATTTAGTAGTATGTTCGTAAAATACAAAATGTCTTCCTCTTTATTTTTATTTGCTTCTGGGATTAATTCAGCAAGACATGATGTTTTAAAACCATCCCAATTCACCTTTTTCAGGCTCCAGTTCGGAGTTGTTTTATTTAATTTATTAATCTTGTTTTTTAATAGAAACGGAAAGTGGTCAGTTTCACATATGTATCATCATGCACTTTCCAGTTGTAATCTAAAAACAGGTTAGGATCACATATTGCTAAATCAATTGTAGAGTATGTGCCTGTTGCTGGGTGCAAATATGTATTTGTGTTGTTATTATTATATATGCACAACTGATGCTTATTTAATATTGATTCTATTATTTTGCCCTTTTTATCTGTTTTCTTACTTCCCCAGATCTCATTGTGGCTACTGAAGTCACCCATTATAATGAAGGGTTTTGGTAACTGTTTTATTAAATTATCTAACTCCAATTTTTTTAGTTCTTGGCTTGGAAGAATATACAATGAACACACTGTTATTGTTTTATGGAGGGTTGCTGATATACCAGCTGCTTGTAGACTCGTATTTAGTTTGATTTCCCTGTGTGGGACATTATTGTTTATGATCCCTGATGACCCACCAGAAGGTCTATCAATATGATGTTTGATATAATTGTATGAATGATAGTTTTTAATTTTAATGGTAAAGCTGCTTTTGAGGTGAGTCTCTTGAAGGCATATGACTGCTGGGCAGTATTTAGTGATGAGCAATAACAATTCTGAATAATTGGCCCTTAATCCTCTGATATTTCATTGGATTAAATTATTTTCCATTTAGATTTGATTTTGAGATTTATGGGTTTTTTTGTTTTGAGTTTTACTTATTTGTGAAGTTTTATTTTCAATCTCCATTTCTTCAGGTTCCTTGGATTTGTTTGATGTAGTTATCAGGGCGGATTGTGTTATTCTTTTAGTTGAGATCTTTTTAATTTTTTGTTTTATTTTCAACCATGTCTTTGTTAGAATCCGGAGCTCAGCTTGGTGATCTTTGGTGTCTTTCACTTGTACATTCAGCCATCCTGGAACTCTTTTTAGGCAGTTCTACATGGTTATCAACATTTACTTTTGTTTTCATACTAGACTCAACTGGTGTTGTTTCTGTTGAGTACATTTTTTTTAGGTTTTCTTGGAATGTTGGCCATTCTCTTGGATTCAAATTTACTAACTTTTCAATAAGTTTTTTGTAGATATCTATTGAAGTGATGTCCTGAGGTTTTTGATTTGACTTTTGTACAACATTGGCATATGTTTTTGTTCCCATATAGCTTTCAACATTTTTTCTAGCTCCTGGGAAAGGTAAATGTTTGGTGTGTTTTACATACATTATTTCCTTTTCTTTCTTGTATACATCACAGGTTCTTGAAAAGGCAGGATGTCCTTCATGGCAGTTTGCACATTTTATATTTTGCACTCACTCTCTGCGTAGTTTGGGTTATGTTCACCACACTTCCCACACACTTGGCGTCTTCTGCAAATGTCTTTGTGATGACCAAATTTTTGACATTTGAAACATCAGAGGGGAGCTGGTATAAATTGCTCTACCCTTTCTATTGTCCAGCCAATCCTGATAGCTTTTGGTATGGACAGTTTATCGAAAGTGTGTATATATGTGTTTGTCTGTATAATTTTGTTGTTTCATCTGATGGTAATCCTCTTATGTTCCTTGACACCTTGTTTTTTTAATTCTGTTTCAATTTCCTCTGGTGTTGCTAATGAAAGCTCTCTGCTTCTTATAACGCCTTTTGAAGCATTTAATTTAGCATGTGGATATGCTCTGCATTTGATGTTGTGAAATGTATCCATTTTGAGCAAATTATCTGCGTGTTTGTTCATTTGAACTTCCACTAGCAAGTTAACGTTTCTAAGTTTTTTAACATTTTTCGGATTTGACCTACTTGATATAACTTTTTCAATCAAAAAAGGAGACAATTGGTCTAATTTAATTTCATCCAGTGATTTGATAATAATGAATCTTAAAAAGTCCATGTCAGTTTCAGAATCTGAATTGGATAAACACCTTTTAGATTTTTTAAAAGAAGAAGCCATAATTAGGTTTTGATTTTCATTAGTCCAATGCTCCACCACCCAACTAGGGTTGCAAATGAACCAAGGGGGAAACCCATTTGCCTTGGTTGAGATGGGGATACAATACCAATATACTTGTGCCAAGAATAAAATTCCAATCCTCTGCCAAATTCTGGGTTTTATTACTCAATAATATAACAGAAGTCATCAGTCTTTTTCTCTTAACACAACTGATCATCAGCCCCCGCCTTCTAGCACATATAAGACGATGTGTTGGGAAGTGTTCTGCAAAAGTAGATTGGATAATACATTCAGGACAAAAAGAAATATATATGAGCTACGGCATGTCGGGACCAGCTGATTGATCAGATCAGGCCCAATCCAATCGCCCATCTAGCCCAGGAAATGGCCAAAGGGGTATATTGCAGATCATGACCATTTTTCACCTGGGTCCCAACCTGCTCAACCACCAGGATCCCGTCCTCAGACATTACATGTCGCCACCCATGGACAACAGGTGGCCCTCTTGGGGGACTTTTACCCCCTGCAGAGGTGCAGTCAGTGTATTCTGAAGCCCCACCAACAGGGCGACCATGTATATAAGAAGCCGTTGCTATAATATTAACATTAAAAATCTCCTTACGAGGCTTATACAAACTATAAACCCAATGTAAGTGGTATGCATATTTTTGGCACAATTTACTACATATATGTCAACCACAGGGCAAAACTAGATCCAAAAAGTGAAAGAAGCATACTAATTGGCTATGACAAAGCAAGTCCAACCTATATGATTTATTTCCCACAAAGTAAAATAATAAGGAAGACCAGATGCGTCAGATTTACAGATTCCTTTGAGCAAGTGTAGGATCTCGAAGAAAAAAATTAACTGCAAAGAACATGAATCAGTATGGCCTAATTATGAGATAAAGCCTATAAATAAAAAACCCGTTCAAAATCCACAAAAATGATATAGGCAATGAAAAATTAGACGCAGACCTTGAATTAAAAGATACAACCAAAAAGGAGGGGCAAATTCTGTGTTATCCAACCAGAAACAGAAGAAAACCAGACTATTTTGGAATGGGTCAATGTAATATCTGCGACATTAGACTGTTGCTATTTGGTACAATGTATCCCAAAGAACTATCAAGAAGCCATAAATTCTGATAATTCCAAGTGAAGGATAGACGCCATGCAAAAACAAATGGAATCCCTAGTATCAAATGATACTTTTGAATTGAAAAAGACCCCGGATGATAAAATTATTGTTGGCAGCCATTAGGTTTATACTATAAATCAAACTGAGGCTGGCTTGCCAGTGTATAAGGCTCGTTTTGTAAGCAAAGGATTCTCTCAGATATACAGGGAAGATTATGTAGAAACATTCAGTCCCATAACAAACATGGCAACAATCAGAATTTTGATGCAAATGGCTGCACATTATGGTATGGATATGCACCATATGGAATGTTAAAACAGCGTATTTAAATGCTCTAATTGACTATGAAATATATATAGAACCGCCAAAAGTTTTTGAAAATGCTGACAATTATGTGTGGAAACTCAAGAAGTCACTATATGGGCTCAAACAAAGCAGAAGAACATGAAATAAATTACTGCATTCCTATTTAACTGAACTAAATTTTGAACCCTCCCCAGTTGACCCATACCTGTCCAGAAAAATATTTAATTATGAAATATTAGCAATTCTGATTATTTGGGTTGACGATATGTTAATTGCTTCAAAATGTGAAGCTGCTTTATTAAAAGTTAAAAATTTTTTAAATATAAGGTTTAAAATGACCTACTTGGGTCGACTATCATGGTTTCTTAGTATACAGTTTGAATTTAAGGACAACACTATTACAATGAATCAATCCAGATACATTGGAAAACTTTTATCTAAATTCAGCATGCAAAATTGTAAAACACGAACTACTCTATGTGAAATGGATTTAAACACAATTATGAATAATGAAGATGGTATAGAGGTATGTGAGAAAAAATACAGAATACTGATTGAAAGTCTTATTTATGTCATGACATTAACAAGGCCAGACATCTGCTATACAGTTACTAAGTTGTCTCAAAACATAAATAAACCAAGGACTGTGCATTTAACAAGAGCTAAGCAAGTATTATGTTATTTAAAGGGAACTAAAAATCAGTGTCTAGTATTTTGACAATCCAAAAACCCACTACAACTGGAAGGATTTTGTGATGCTGATTGGGCAAATTCACTGGATCGTAAAAGTATGACAGGCTATTGCTTTAGATTGGCAAAAGATAATCCAATAATTTCCTGAAAATCTAAAAGGCAGGGAATGATTTCACTTTCAACATGTGAGGCGGAATATATTGCATTATTGCAAGCAACACAAAAAGCTATTTTTCTTAAATTACTAATAAAAACAATTACAACACTGATAATAAGTGAGCCTATAACTATTTACTCTGACAATCAGACCAGTATTGCTTTGGCTAAAAATCCAATAATACATCAAAGATCAAAGCATATTGATACTAAATATCAATTTGTTAGGGATCCTAGTACAAAGGAAGACAGTGCAAACTGAGTATGTTCAATCGGAAAATAACTTGTTGGATTTGTTTACAAGGCCAATTACAAAATCAAAATTAGGGGCTTTCATTCCTGTCATATTTGGTACTGACCTATAAGGTCCTTATTAATCCTGGGTATGACATAAAACTGTATCCCTTAGTTATTTAGAGACATTAGTTTTTGGTATGAATGGTATGAATGTGAGTTCTTAGTTTTGGGGTATAAACATAAATAATCCAACTTTTAGCCCAATCCTCCTATGAATGACTCTAAGAATCACTCTGATGCAGAGTGATATTGCCTATTTTAATGGATAAAATAACAACTTTTTCCACTTATTTGATTGTGATCACAACTCACATTTATAATATTGTTATTAATATTTATTAACCTGAAATACTTAACAGTGAACAAAATAATATAACTAATTTTTTGTGGATATTAAATTTAAAAATTTTTTTTCTAATCACAAAACAAAAAGATATATTTTATGAATACTAAAGTATTTGTTCGATATGAATATTGACGTTACTAATATTTTGCAAGAAGATTCAATAATGTACCCAAAATGGTGGGGTGTTGTTTTTTGATTTTTGGCTATGTTTGTATACTAGTGACCCAGCAATAGGCTGACTCATTTTATAGTTCACCAATAGAAGTGTTAACCAATCAGAAGGCTCAAAATATTCAATATGGCAATCTAATTCGATTCACTATTGTGTCTGACTCGTGAGTGTTAATCTTTGGCATTGTTTCATTATTACGTACTGCGCTGTATTTTTTATATTCATAAACTATGGTGGACATGGTCAACACATTTTTCATTAAATATTGTTTGAAAAGAAGCAAAACAGTAAAAAAAGTCTTTTTACAATGAACATGTTCAAGAAAGACAGAATGACAAAAGTAGAATGAGCAAACATTAACCTTGGAAAACTGCAAAAAGATACAGTTTTTACTTTACAGCGCTATTATTTTAATTACCGTCACTCTCTCGGCAAGGTTTAATATTTTAATAAGTGGTGATTAAAAGATAAGGTTTTATAGCTAAGGGTAAAAGTAAGAACCATTTTCCACAGTCTATAATATGATTCAGTGGTATGCATCTCGAATAGACATTGATAACAAAGTTCATCTCCAAGCTGGAAAATGGTCGCACGCAGAAAACTGCTGTCTCATAACCAGCTGCTTTGTGTAGATGGAACACAACTACCAATTAAGGCAGTCTATTTAGAAAAAAAAATCCTGATTTGAAACTGCCACAATTTTGAAGTTGTATGCAATATAAGGGAAAAAGCTACGGAAGTAAATCCAAACAATAAACCTGGAGTGAAGACCCAAAGGTGATTCATGGTCAACATTGATAACTTTGCGGCAAATGCTGCAGACAAGCTGTCTTTAATTATAATGCCCTGTATTCTTTTGAATTTTATCGGTACGACCGACAGGATGGACATGGTTTCTGAGCAACTCACAGTAAGCATATGCATTCACCTGTCTAAGAGAAGAAAAATGGAATTCCAACCAACTTTTGTCTTGTATGCCTTGCATCTTTAATGTCTGAGATGAGGATTGAGTTAATCTCAACATACCAGTGCAAAAAGAAACTGGCAACTTATTGCACTATTTTGCCTTGTATGTTGCCATCAATTGTGAGGTACAAAGCAGGTGGAGATCACAGCATCACAAATTCACTAAATGAATGCTTAAAAGGTACTTATTTTAGAATTATTTTCACTTTTAAGAGTGATTAAATTCTTTTGGACTATAAGCCAGGCTAAAATTGGTTATAGAGATAAAGTTATCAATGGAATTTTCTAAAATATTTAAGATTGGGGCTTGAAAATTCAGTTGGAGATTTAAAAGAAAACTTACTTGATTGTGTCAATTCCTCCACCGCTGTTTCAGCCTCTGCTCGAGTTTTTTCAGCAATGGCTTTGTTTTCGGTTGCGATAAAATCATAAATACACGCAATGTTTTCTTCCCCTCCACATGTTTTTACTGCCTCTTGGTATTTCGTAGAGTTTTTGTTCAAAAACAATGGTCGGAAGGACTTGTCAATATAGTTATCCTTCGTCTGCCCGGCTGGATAAGTGAATAACGACTGATTTATTAACCCTACAAAAATGAAGAAATAAGAATATAGCACTTGATATAAACATTACTTATTAATTATAAAATAATTAAAATTTCTAATAATGTGAACTTAGCCTCATAGCTATCAGGTCGGTGAGTGGAATTGTTGAGCCATGTTCAACTTCCAGCCTAGTCTTCTGTGTTTACTTTCGCACTAATGTGCTCAGCAAAAGTAAGAGTCGATTTATTTTATTGTCACTGACAAGCTAAATAGCCCAGTTGTCTTGAATATTTGGATTTGGGTGTCATTTAATCAAGGAGAAAGTTGTGCCATTCTCTGTAGCCAATATGTTTAATGGTAAGGTAACTGTTTCCTTGCACTCTTTGTCAAGAACTCCGAGATGAACAGCAGGAGCACCTGATCAGATATGGCAACAATATTCAATGCACAGATGGATGTTAGATTTATAAATGTGCAAGAGGATTTCTGACAGGAAAAATGTCTTGGCTCAGCACAGAGTCCCAACCTTCTTAGCAGTGGGTGTAGCTATTGATTCAATGAATTCATTCCACTTGAGGTTGGCTGAGAGAGTGAAGCCAAGGAGGTGCAGTGTATTGCTTCCGAGGAGACAAGTATAATCCATATTAATGGAATGTAGGAGAGGTTCTCTGTGGTGGTTAATTTTTTCGAAGCATTAAAATTTAGAGCCAATTCTAACCCAATCCATCACCAATTGGATATCCTTTCTAAGAGCAGATGCAATATCTACTTTGTCAGCCCTGGCATATTTAATATTGAGGCATACAGGAGAAGATGGTGGTGTCATTTGCATGAATGCTAACTTGGCAACCAATTAGATCTGGAAAGTCATTAATAAATATCAGAAAGAGCATAAGACTTAGGATAGAGCCTTGAAGAACACCTGCATTCACATGAAAGGATTTGGAAGTATGCCTATTCGGAATAAACAACATTTTACAATTTGACAGGAGCAATTGGATTAAGTTCAACATTCTTCTAGTTATATTGTAACCCTGTAAATTTTGCAAAAGGCCAGCATGTCAAACCCTATCAAATGCTTTCCAGATATTCAGAGAAACTGCCTGTGCTTTGCTATTCATATCAAGGGCCTGATATATGCACCCAGTAGTAGCCGGTACTATATCAGCAGTAGGCTTGATGAAGTGGAAATCATACTGCTTATCAGAAAATAATTTGTTTGATGTAAGATGCGAAATCATTTCAGCATTGATAAAAGCCGAGAACACGTAGCCAGAAGGTGGTTAGCGGCTGATAGGTCAATGATTAGAAAGGTCAGAGGGCTCTCCAGAGTTTTTAATGACAGAAACTAAAGAGAAGGACATCCAACAAGCGGGAAAGCAAGATGCAGCAAGACGTTATAAAACTGAATGTAATCTCTCCTCTGATTTACAGTCATATATTAAAAACACTCAAAATCTGTATAGCACACATACAATTTTGGTTTCTAACTAGATTTCTACATTCTGTTTCAGAAACCCATTAAAACAGGCTCCAAGTTCCACTTGCTAAATACTGTTGTTTGATTTATCTGTAAATGGAAGTGTTATGTTCTCACCTACTCTCGCACAGCCGGATTGCTAACTAACATAACAAATTTCTTCTTTCCTCACACATATATGTGAAAATGTTAATCATCGAATGAGAACCTTAGAAAACATACCCGATAACAAATCTGAAAAATCTAACAAGCCTACACAAACGTTATATAAATCGCCAAAAAATTTAAATTCATCAGAATGGCTTAAAGGCTACTATGCAGCTGGTTGATCAGCAACATCCAGCCTTACCTTCTCAACAGCCACCATGTCAAGTTCTTACTCCTCTTCCTCACACATTGTTGGCAAGGAAGAAAGAAGGATTTACTTGTCAATGTCATGACTATTACTATGGAAGGAAAAGGAGAACATCACAGAGTTATCAATTCAACAACTCACTCTTTGAGTGACATATATTTGTTCCCTTTCCTTTTCTCTCAACCATCCATCCCCTTCTCTGTAAGGACAACATCTTTGGGAAACTGCACATAACCTTGTGAACATTACATACAATTACAGACAGCCAGCCTAAAACAAATTCATACCAACATCTGTCTTTCATGTCTTTATCCATTGTATGAATACAGGAGTGGGAGATATTTTTATGCTTTTCCTAATGACTGATTACAAGTAAAAAAATCTACATTCATACTTTGCACATTATTAGTATGAGAAAGGAATGTGCGTTCTTTCCTCTGCATGGCGCATTAGTACATAGGATGGAAATGAAATCATGTCTCTTCTATTTGTATTAATATGTGAGTGGAAAATGGTTTCATGCCTCTTCCAAATGATTGAGTACCTGTCAGAGGAATTGATTCCTACCTAATTGCAGCTCCTTACTAGAGGTGAGTATGGTGAATTTATGCCTCTGCATATGGCTTTAATACAGAGGATGGAAATTAATTTATGTTTGTACCTATTGTATTAAAACAGGAGTGAAAGATGGTTTCATGCCTCTTATAATAAGACTGGATTTCTTCTTCTTTGCAAGTCATTATTATAGGAGAGTAAGGTGAATTTTTCTCAATGATGGAGCTCAATTAATAGGACTGGATTCATACCTCTTGGCAAATCATTAGTATAATAGAGGAAGGTGTATTCAGGCCTCTGCATATGGCGCTAGTTCAGAGGATGAAAATTAATTCATATCTCTACCTATTAGTTATTACATGTATGGGAGTTGGTTACATGTCTCTTCTCAATGATATATCACAAGTAAGAGGACTGGATTCATACCTCTTTGCAAATCATTAATATAGGAAAGAAAGGTGTATTCATGTATTAATTCAGGAATGTGAGATTGTTTCATGATTTTTCAGGTTTTTTAATCATCAGAAGAGAGGTAAATTCAAGCTTCTTTCCTAGTAATGTGTACAGGTGGGACAGGTGAATTTATATTTCTCTGTTTGGTATTAGTAAATGTGGGAGAGTTTCATTTATGTCTCTCCCTTGAGTATTAGTACAGTACAAACACAACGGGCATGGCTAGAATTTGATCGCACTTGTATTATTCAATTTTCATGCTACTATCCGTTACGCTACACATATATCCACTGGAATGACACTAAATCAATCATTGTTGTTTGTTTCATTTTACTTACATAGCTGGCCGAAGTTGTCAAATATTTCTTCTTCGGTGGAATTAGCCAATAAAACTGTGCCATTTGGTGTCCTGAGGTCATTATTAGGATTACCATCAATGTCTCCTTGTAATCCACGGGTTATAATGTTGTTTTGCAAATCTTCAGGTATAGAAAGGCTGACGCTTAACATTCCAGTGCTGACCGACACAGTTATACCTAACCCTGCAAATAGATAAAGGTAAAATGATAAACTGAAAATGCTTTCAAACTACATAAGAAATCATGCGTTTGATATTAAATTTTTCTACAATTTACAAATGTCTGATTGATATAAAAAAAAGTAAAAGAAAATAATCTGCATATAAAAATCTTTATTTCTCAGACTTTAAGTCACAAGAACGGTTAATCTTATAATCTGTAGTTCTGGACATGACAATAAATCTATTTGACAGAAAATCATTAACTTCAAGAAATATCAGCGCAGCAAGGAGTCTTCATCATTCCATTCTTGCAAACACATTGTCTTCGGGGATTTTTTAATCTAATATTGAGAATTAAAAAAGATATTCTATCATTATCAAAATTGCACACTCAGGGAACTCAAATATGAGTCAATCTGAATGGTCAGAGTCCTGAAGAGCAGTTTGCAATTCTGTCTATGCATTCTGTAATATAAGTATAATGAATGAATAGATAAAGTGAATTATAAATGAATATCATTGTTAAAGTTTTTATTCACTTATGAAAAATTAAAATACAAACCTGAATTAAAAGTAAAAGAAACCTTTGGATCTTCAGATGCATTCGATTTTCTGACAACATTGATATTACCAGTCTTCTTTGAGAAGCTTGGAGTTTTTTTAAAGTCGTTAGTAAGGTCTTGGTTATCCAGAGCTATAATCAAGTCTATAATTTGAAGAAGAAGGATAATAAATCATTCAAAGAGAAAGAGAAAGTTGAACGAGAAAGGAAGGAAAAGAGACAAGAAAAAAAAAAGAAAGGTATTCAATAGTTCAAAGAAAAGGGCAAAGGGTTTTAATAGTTATATAATTCTATCATAAAAACGACAAAGTATGAATAAAGAATGACATTAGAAAGATGATCAATAAATCAAAGTGAATGGTAAAAAATATTAATAGTTATATACATCGATCAGAAGAAATAATGACAGAGTAAGAAGTGAAAATGAAAAAATGGAAGGTGATTGATAGATAGAAAAGAATGGTAAAAAATATAAATATCTTTACAAATTGATCAAAACAAAAACAGAATGTGAACTGACAATGACAAGAGAATGGTGATGGCTAGATTGAAGTGAGTGTTGAAGAATGTCATTAGTTGTATAAATCGATCAGTAGAAAGAAAAAAAACAGAGAATAAAAAAAAGGAAGTTGATCCATAGATTGAAGCAATGGACAAAGTAAAAATGACAGAGAATGAATAAAGAAAGTTGATTGATAGATTGGAGAGAAGGGCAAAAAATATTAATAGTTATATAAATCGATAAGAAAAAAAAATTCCGAGTAAGAACTCAGGATGAAAAAAAAATGTTGATCCAATGATCGCAACAAAGGGCTTAGTATATTAATAGTTATGTAAATCGATCACAAAAATAAAGAGTAAGACTAAGAAAATTAATCGATAGATCTAATTGAAGGGTGAAAAATGCTAAAAGTGATATAAACCAATCAGAAAATAAAGACAGTAAAAACTGAGAAAGAAAAAAGGAAGAATGATCGATAGTTCCAAGAAAAAAGTGAAAGAAATTTACAGATATTTATATCAATCCCATGAAATAAAAATTACTCATTATAGAAACTTCAACGAGATATGTATGAATAATATATGTATAAATATGTATAAATGTCTATACAATATTTCAAATAGTAACGTGTTTTTATACAGACAGAATATCTTGGTAAGAATACAAGATTCCTTAACTAACCTTTTTTGCTGTCTGACATCTCCACCTGTGCTGTTGTGTTGGTTTTAAAGTCTTTCATTGCAAATGCTGAGAAAATGGTAGCATTTACAGTGGTGCCATTGACATTGGTAGCCAATTGTGTTCTTGCTTGGACTTCAATCAGTTTAACCTTAGATGTTCTGTTATAAACATCCAAGTAGACGTATTCACCCAAACCATTAAAGGAATACTTAAAGCCATCAAAAGTTTGAATATGTGGATCACCAAAGGTAAATGCTTATGAGACAAAAAACAAAAACAAAAAATAAAATGTCAGAATTTTAAACAGATAACTTTTAACCCTTTGTTGCATATTGGTTACATTTGTAACCAATATGCAACAAAAGGTTAAATGAATTTAATCAAAATTTAACAGTTGTGTTATATAGTTTCAAATAAATGTTGTTATTATTTCAACCTTCCTCAAATGTATAACATGAGCCGTGTAATTTAACGGAATTTCAAATGGAAACTTTTATTCATTCTACCAAGGAAGATTGTTTTCATTGGCTAGCTTGTTTTTTCTTATTAACGGCTTATCTCTCAGGAGAGTCATTCATGCACCTTCGCGTTCTAGATATGATGATAACTAAACTATTGCCCGGTTCACACTCCACCCATGTTTATTGAACAGGGGAAGAGGCTCATCCCTTGTTCCCTGCTTTGGATGCGGTTTCCGATTTTCTCTTTTCCAATTTTTTCACTCCTTTTTCTTTTCAATTGGAGCAGATGGACTAAACTATTGCCCGGTTCACACTCCACCCATGTCTATTGATCAGGTGAAGAGGCTCATCCCTTGTTCCCTGTTTAGGATGTGATTTCTGGTTTTCTCTTTTCCAATCTTTTCATTCCTTTTTCTTTTTTTTTTCAATTGAAGTAGATAGACTAAACTATCGCCCGGCTCACACTCTACCCATGTCTATTGAACAGGTGAAGAAGCTCATCCCTTGTTCCCTGTTTAGGATGTGGTTTCCAGTTTTCTCTTTTCCAAACTTTTCACTCCTTTTTCTTTTCAATTGGAGCAGATGGACTAAACTATTGCCCGGTTCACACTCCACCCACGTCTATTGAACAGATAAAGAGGCTCATCCCTTGTTCCCTGCTTAGGTTTCCGGCTTTCTCTTTTCCAATCTTTTCACTCTTACGTAGCCCCCTGCACATCAGTGGCGTTACCGCCTTACTCAGGGTGATATAATTTTTAAAAAAATCATTTGCCCGGTTTCCACTGAATCCAACAGCAAATTAACAGGCACAGGAATTTTGTGAAAAATAAACCTGTCGCCAAATTCATGTACCAGTTCTTTCATCCTCTAATCTCTTCTCCATTTCCTGAAATGGGAGATTATGATCCTCCACAAGTTCCTGTCTTTTTATGGATCAAAGTATCTACCCACTCTTTCCCATCTATATTAGTTCTTGCTCTGCTCTTCGTTTATTCAAACTCATTCGATTTATTACTCACTATTTTCTTTGTTCTTACTAAATCCCATGAGTTTTAATTTCTTCATGCCGTCTTTTCTCTATATGCATTTCAGATATTTCTCTGATTTCAAATATCGGTTTAATTTTAGTGCCTATTTCGCCTAAAACATCCTTCTTTGTTTGCATGTTTTGTCCATAGTTATTTCATCGAGAGAATCAAATCTCTCTCGCTTCAAGTATGTTTTTCATCTAAAAATTATTTCACAACTTTAGCTGGCATAGAGAAAATTACACATTACACTTTCTGTTTCCAAGAGAATCTTTTGATCTCTTAATATCAGATCATCACAAAAGATTGTGCCCAATTTTCACAGTTGATATAAAATGACCACAACTGACATTGGCTTGTTGAACTCTCTTCTGGTTCCATGAATTCAGAACTTTGATCTCCAAAACTTTAAATGCAATGTAAATCGTTATCTACTGCCTTGATCACTTTTCTATTCTTCTTTCTCCGCAATGTTCCTAATTTTTCCTTGTTCTTCCACACTAAGTAACCACTTGTTTCTTAGTGTCTTGCATAGGGTGACAGGATTAAAAAATTTAGATAATAATTGTATCCTATTAATAATTTTCAGTAAAAAGACTTACTCATTTTGTCTGAAACTGATTATTTAATAAACCAGTTCTGATGTGCCTGCAATAATTTGAATCAATTTTTTCTTTTCATTAAAGCCTAATTACTATGGATTTTAAAAGTCTTCTTCACAAATGCTAACCATAAGTTCTATGCTAACAGTTTTTTCTCTCACATGTCTTGTTTGTTGAACTCTCACCCATCTTCTTATTTTCCAGTAAACTTTGATCTTCAAAAATTTAAATGCAATGTGAATCTTTATCAATTGCTTTTTTGATTCCATTTCTTTTATTGTTCTTGATCCTTAATAATGTTTTTCTTCTTACTCTTTCCCACTCAGTACTTGTCTGTGTCTTTGTGGGTTGACAATATTGCTTGGGATGATTTGATTAAAAGAAAATTAAGTCGTGTCAACATTTTCTTATATTATGGATAAAATGGTTACAATAAGATCTTCAATAAGAGAATCATAGAAAGACATACTTGATTATCACCTTGAACATTCAATACTGTAAAATGTGTGAAAAGAAAAATAAAGCAACATTAAATTTTGGCAGTAGTAAAGGTAGTGAGTATTGATCATACCAATAAAAGGAAACCTGTAACCTTCACAAAAGTCTATTGGTCGCTTCTGGAGATACAGCCAACATAGATTAATGCTGCAACATGTCTGGTACGGATCATAATCGTTCGCATACCATTGGAAATAGTTGAAAATTGAATTATATTGCTGTGTCAGTCCAAATCGTAAATTAGAAAACCAGGATCGGTACACACAAACCTACAACAAAAGAAGAACATAAATATACTTTCAAAATTATTGCGGTCTGAATTTCTGAAATCAGGAGTTATCATTATTTATGTTTAGACTATTTTGGATTATACGTTAATGAGGAAAGAGGCTCGAGATATTTAGTATTCATAGAAAATCACAAATACGAAGAGAATTAGCAAATAACCTACCTAACGACAGTGTGTGAATGTTTGGTAGAGCAAGGTTTAAGAGAGATAAAAAAAGAAGAAGCTTACTAACAACTACAATGGACTAAAAATTATGAAGAACCTGGATCATCAATATCCTGAAGATATTTGGCATGTAGAAAAAACAGACTCTTGTGTAACTAATATTATGCTTGCCAGTAATACATACTGTTAAGTCATTAAATTCTTTTAAAAAAGATAGCTCCACAGTAAAATTGTTTTGGTTCTGCTAACAGCAATTATTTGAAAATAGCTGGATTTTATGAATTTATGCTCAGTACTAGATTAGCGAGGATGTGCATTGTGGTGCAGAAGATATTGACTTGGAACGACAAATCAGGGAGCCAAGTTAACCTTCCAGTTAAAACCTTTGCATTCACTTATGCACAAATACCCTTGGGAAAGGTATTAATCCGTATCTTGCCTCCAGTTATTGCTTAAATAATAGGACAGATTAGGTTCTATAGCCTTGGCTGGCAACCAGTCTACCACAGAAAGTAATAGCAACCAACTGCGAGATAATCTGCTGCCCAGTCAGTCATGTCTCGAAACACGACATGATCGCCCAAAGAGTGTATCACGTATGGCACTTAACTGACTCTACCATATGAATTTAGGCTCAGTACTAGATTGGTGTTAAGATCTCATCATTTTACAGTTGTGGCTAGATTTAAGCCTAAGTTCTATGCCAACAATTTCTTTTCTTGTGCTTCTTGATTGTAGAACACTCTTCCATCTTCTTGATTTTCTACTCAACTTTGATCTTCAAAAATTTAAATTCAATTTCAGTCATTATCTACTGTCTTTTCAATTCTTGTTCTTTTAATTTATAATTTAAAAAGATCATTCCCCACCCCAAGCAATAATGACATTAAGACACCAGGAGTCACAGGGAGGTAAAAGAAAATAAAACTTTAGAAAAAATTGGAAACTCAGTCCTGAACAGGGAATAAGGGATAAAAATCTCTACTTCTGTCCAAAAGACTGGGAAGGATTTTGATCCGAGTGATTTATTTAATCTTCAATTTTGTTTTTCACCTGATGTTAGTAGTAGTAGTAGTAATAACAGTTTTGAGTTGAATTTTAAAAAGGAAACTATTTTCATTGCTGCTTCCAGGTCTTTATCCCAACAACTGTTTAGAAAGCAGTGTGAATTAAAAGTTTACTTGTTACTTAAGATCCAGTGTAGGACTAACAATCATGAAAAGACAATTTGTAAAGTGTGACAAAAAGCATCTGAAATTAAGATAAAAGAAATACTAGTCAAGAAAATAGTATGGCTGATGATAAGGAACATATATTTGATCACATCCTAAAGGCCAGAGAGCCATGCTCTAATCTTAAACAGAGTTCTGGGGATTAACTAGATTCTAGACAGACCGTAGTTACTGTACTGATTGTTGGCAGAAAACACAGATAGCCTGATTCATGATACAAGCACTGATCAATGTATAAAGCATCCTTTTAATATTCTCTTTCCTTAATACTGTTTTTTTCTTATTTTCTTTAACACTCAGAGACCTCTTGCACCTCAGTGGCTTTATTGCCTTACTTTCAGTTAAATGAAAACAAAAAAAGAAATTTTGTCTGATGCTGGTGTGTGGTCGAATGTCAGAACTTCATGAACTTAAACTTTGTCTGATGCAATAGAGCAGGCTGCAAAAATCATTAATTAATTACAACTCAAAATGATAAAAATAAATATGTTATTCTTAATTCCTTTTCTTTTATTGTAGAGAGAATCGTGTAAGAGAATATAAGCAAAAGAAACAGGATTGTTTTATTTTTGTTTCCAATTTTCTTTCAAGCTGAGTAAGCTATAGCAATTTAATGGCTTTATTGCCTTGCTTAGGACTGTGCTGTTTCTTATTTTATTTTCCACACACACACACACAATAAAAATTAATTCACACCACATGTATCTCAAAAAAATACAATTGCGCGGGAATTCACTCCTTACCATACCCTGTGGGGTCAAAAACAAGGACGACGCACCCAAAAGTTTGGACATAGTGGAAAGCACACCACATGGTCAAAAATATGATTTTTTGACGAATCAGGGCTTGACATAAGAAAGACATTTCTTAATCTCCCCGGAGCCTCACCATTCAGATAAAAGGAAGGTAGAAACTCTCAACAGACCAGAGAGAGAAACAACCAGCTGACACCAAAAGGGCACATGGACAGCTCGCAGCACACACACACGGAGAATTCAGCAGTTCACACACCAGGCAGTATCACGTATCAGTGAACATTCTTTCACCCTCTCTTTCTCTCATCCAGGACCAACTTTCAGTCTAGTGCTACGTTAGAAAATTGCAATGCTTCTCTGAAAATACTTTTATCCAACACTATTCATTATTACTAAGTTTTATTTTTAATTTGGTTTGAGTTGCTATGCCTATTTTTAGACCCTGCCTGAGAGCATATTCTCTTTATTAAGATTTATTGAGAGGGCATGCCAATAGATGTAATACATACATTGTTTGCAGTACAGCTCAACCTGTATAAGGCCTAAGAGACATTCGAGGTAGAAGATTAAAAAATAATATATACAGTATGTGTGCAGAAGAAAATGTTTGACTTCAACAGGTTAATATTGTAGTGATTGAGAACGCATTTTCTTGGGAGTTGTTTCCACAAAGAAACTGTTTGAAAAAAAAATCTTGAATGGAACTTACACATCACCAACGGAATACCAAGGGAATGAGTGTGATTCATGACAATGTGTGTAACATGGCAGAGAGCTTTACCTATAATTTTTAAAACTGGTGTAGCTGAAGGATTTTGGCTTGTCTAAATACTTTGGCAATTTGAAAAAAACAAAACAAAAAACGAGGTATCAATTTCGAACAAAGATATCCAATAACAGAAATATTCGTAGTATATACATTATACATATATATATATATATATATATATATATATATATATATATTTGTTATTTAATTACTTAGTTTCTGGTCATAAAAAAATTAAACCAGTGCACATTTGTATTATACTTTATAATACAAACCTTCAATACAGTTATATTGTAGAACTTTTTCCATTTGTGAATGAGTTATTATGCGACCTAGGTTTCTACAATGAGTGGTGTCATTATTTTGCAGTAACTGATTTTACAGTTTGCTGCTTTTTTTTAAGAATGCTCACGTAATGGTGTTTTCTTTAATGCTCACGTGGCAGGGAATTTTTTAACATGCAATATTTTAAATTACAAGGTTCTTTCTTTCATCAGTTCGCTTTTTATTATATATATATATATATATATATATACTAGCAGTATAGCCCGGTGTTGCTCGGGTGTAATGAAAGCTTTAAAACTAATCCATGGTCCTGGAGCTCAGACTCAGCCTAAAGAATATTTGTATGAAGTTTGGTGAAAATCGGATAAAAATTGTGGATTTGTATAAAGGACATACAGACAGATAAACAGACACACACACAAACATCTTGTCTTTTATTTATATATATTATTGATTTTTTGCACTATTGTAAGAACTGCAACCTTGAAACTTCTGAATATCGTTTCTTATGTCTTAGCGAATGAGGGTATCAAATTTGATTAAAATTGGACCACTCCTTCTATAACCTGATTTTTTCGATTAATCGATTTTTGACATTTATCGGGGGTACCTCGACACAAAACCTAGCTAAGAACACTCACAGACGTTTATAGTAAAACTGTGTATATTTTCAAGAAAATCGGTTCAGCCGTTTTGGTGTCTACAGGTAACAGACGCACACACAAATTTCCATTTATATATATATATATATATATATATATATATAGGATAAAGATTTATAATGCTTGACCTATAAAGAAAAATTTGGGAGGAATGATGCATGATAAAGTGGGGAGGTTTTTCATGTGACATGTTTTGTCCTTTTGAAATTGGCTAGATTATACAAGTTTTTTTTTTTTTTAATCATTTCACCCCGAGCAAGGCGGAAACGCCACTGATGTGCAGGGGGCTACATAAATGTAAAAAGATTAATTAGAAAAGAGTGAGGAGTACAAACTAGTTAGAAAGGAACAATAGAAAGCTGAGAAAGCAGGTGCGATGACAGATACATAGGTGGAGAGAAAGAGAAGGTTATACAGGGGTGGGGAGAGAGCTAGAGTTCAGTGGTTAGTAGATGAGTATTGACTTTGCATTTAAATTTCTGGAGGTTGTAGCTGTCAGGAAAGCAAGAATACGGGAGTGAGTTCCACAGGCGGGAAGTGCGAGAGAAGAAGCTGCAGGAGTAGAATTGTCATCTGCATTTGGCTAACCTGATTGTGAATGGGTGGGACCCAGTTGCCAGTCTGGTTGCACGAGTAAACACCTGTTGAGGAGGCATCAGTGACTTAAGTTCGTCTGAGCAGAAGCCATGAAAGTATTTATAGAACAGACAAAGGGAGGCCACATTTCGACGATGGGGAAGTGGCTGCAGTCGAGCCGCCAGATCAGTACCTATCACATTACACACTCTCCTTTGGAGCCTGTCAAGAACACTGAGGAGAACGGCAGGGGCACCTGATCATAAATGGTAGCAGTACTTCATGCACGGACGGATGGTTGACTTGTATATATGCAGAATGGATTCAGGCGGAAAAAACATCCTGAATCGACATAGTGACCCAACCTTCTTAGCAGTAGATTTTGCTATGGATTCAATATAGTGGTTCCATTTGAGGTCTGAGGACAGGGTAAGTCCAAGGAGGTGTAGTGTATTACTCTCCGGGAGAATCACTTGATCCATGCTTATGGGAGGCAGGAGAGCTTGGACTTAGATGAATTGATGTTGACAAGCCACTTCTTGCCCCAGTTCACCACAGAGTGTAGATCCCGTTCAAGGTCAGCAGCGAGATTATGTCTGTCCGCCACGAGAGGTTTCTTACTGGTGCAGGAGTATATTGTAGTGTCATCTGCGTAGATGCCTACTTGAGACTTGATCTCATCTGGGAGGTCGTTGATGAAAATAAGGAAAAGCATCAGGCCCAGGATAGAGCCCTGTGGGACACCAGCATTCATCCTCAAGTGCCCCTTTATCGTTCCTGCGCATATATAAACCCCAAAATACCTCATCTGATGATGTCCTAACAAGCAAAATGCATCACACAAAAAATTTTTGTCATACAACTTCCCTTCATGTATATATGTATGTGTGTGTGTGTGTGTGTGTGTGTGTGTGTCATGAGGAAAACTGAATACTTACCCTTCCGGTAAAAAAGGATGTATATGTGACAGGGAAAGTAAACCAGTTATAAAGAAATCTGAAGTCTCTCCATGCTTGCCACTCAGTGCAAGGACAATAGTTTTGCAATGGAACATATGATGCAGTGGCATACCATTTCAGACATTTTAGTTTTTTAGTGCTTTGGTACCAGCCACTTATATCGAACATCCACACACCTTGATCACCTGGAAAATATTTTTTGAAATTATCAGATATTGGAATATCAAGCACCATTCCTATTTTACGGTTTAATTGTTAGGCAAGAGAATTGGATAGCACTTACGAAACATAGATTTTAACACTTTTGCCCCAGACTTTTTGGAAAAAAATCTTGAAATCTGCTTCATTCCTTTTAAGCTTGATGAAACAATTTGTCACAGCACTAAATAAGGAGTGTACAGCCTCCAAGCAATTTCAAGAATTCTTCCCTATTGTTTCTGCAGCAAAAATTAAAACTGGTGTCTTCATCAGATCAAAAACAGAGATCAAAGAGTGCAAAAAAATTCCCTAAGAACCACCCAAGAATGGAGGAAGCAGCATGGGGCATCTTTCTTGCAGTGGTTCAAGGCTTCCGAGGGAATTATCAAATCGAAAATTATGTGGAGCTTGTTGAGACATTGATGAAGATTTAATGAAAAATAGGCTTTTGGGTGTCCCTAAAAGTTCATATCCTTGATGCCTGTCTTGGTCCTCTATTCAAAGCAGAACATGGAGTGTGGTGGGCGCACTCAGTAAAGGAAAGTAGGAGCTTCCACCAGTGTATATTGTGCTTTTGAAATCCACTACCAAAGATCATATAACAAAAACATGATGGCAGATTATATTTGGGGGCTGATTCATGAACATAAATCACAGAATAAGCGTAAATCACAAAAAACTTTGCAGTTTCATTATTTTTGTTTTCTCTTTATTATTTTTATAAAATAAAGAAATGATACTTTTGAATCATATGTCCTTTCCTTCCTACTTTGTGTGAACGAGACTGTTCCCATTCACTAGTTTTCCTATTGAGAATGGGCAAATTTCAGAAATATTGATATCCTGATCACGAAAGTAGAGTTTCAAGGAAATATTATCCATATTTCATCCTTTTTAGGTGTAAGTCAATAGAAAATAGCAGTGAGTTTAGGAGCCTGAAATTCAATCCTAAACAGAAAACAAGGGATAAACTTCGACTTTTCATAAGACGGGGAGAAGTATTTAAGCTAGGTGATGGGGATATATAACTACTCCTATTGAAAACATAAATAAAAGGAATATCAAATCACCTCTGAGTTCATGTAAAAGCCAAATACACATCGGGGGGTGGGTGGTGTACATGTTGCGAGTACAAATAATAGAAAGTGAAATAAATACCTGTGTTGCTCTCCATGTCTATATTTACCAGACTGTTTATTTTCAGAGAATCTTTGTGGATATAATATTTGCCACCACCTGCGTAGCCCATAAGAGACTTTACATCCACACGCATATCCATTCCACATGGTTTATATAGGTAGAGTAGATATGTACGTTTTCCGTTTGTCACTAAAACCATTTGGAACGTTACTCCGGGATAATTTGTCTGTTATGAAAAGATAAGCAAATAAGAAATTATGATAACAACAGAGAATTTTTCACAAAATTCTAAAACAAGGTCTCTCGATTAATTAACATCTAATTTGAACTGCATTTTTAATACATGTTTTGATAATTAATAATGGTGACTAAAAGGGACATTTTGAAAATGAAAAGATAAAATCATAAGAAAAATGGAGTTACAAAACGGTTTACATCATCGTAAATTGGTAATTAGAAATGCAAAATGAATAAATAAAAAGTAAAATGAAAATAATAAATCTTTTTCTTCTTCCTCTTCTTTTTCTTCTATGAACCGTGTCCCTTTAACACGTGGACGATCATGGCTCGCCTCAATTTCTGTCTGTTATAGCTCTTAGTAAATTTTGACTTTTCACTGTCTCTCCTAAGCCATGTTCTGCTATTCATTTACTCAACCGCCTTATGGATGTTATGCACTGTTTTCCTCTGCCCCTCTTGCCTTCAATATATCTTATGAGTATCAAATTTTCCAGGTTTTCTTTCCTCATTTTAGGCCTTAGAAATTTGCCTGTATGTTTCTGATGTTGAATATGAATATCGTGTTTGATTCCCTTTTCTCTAAAACTTCATCGTTGCTGACATATTCAGTCAATAATATTCTCAGAATCATTTTGTAGAATTAAATAACTGTTGCTTCAATGTTTTTCATATTCTTGATGAGACTGTACGCCATTCACTGTCGTATTACATAACAGTTAAGTCCTCTTCTTTAAATAGCTAAATAGATAATTGATATGTCCTGAAAGTGGATATGTAAATGATCCGAAGTACCTAAACGGTTTTGGCAAATGTAACTGGGTAGGACAATCTAGCATGTATACATAATGGACAGTATATGTTGTAGTCGAATGCAGTATGCTGAGACGTAGGCTTATGCAATAGATGCAGATCTATAGGCATAGACCAAAAGTTGTAGACCTCAAGACCTCTATGCATCCTCACCTTAGTCTGTATTTATAGCTGACACCAGCCAACTACATTACTGCAAAGGGAACCACGATGTATGCATACTCATTACATATTCATTACATCACCTACCCCTGAGCTAATTTTTCCCGTGAAATTTAGCTTCAATATTTTCTCTTTTTAAGGTATGGACATAATCGATTGCCTTTTTTACTAAGTTTTTTTTGCCTCAATCCTCCCTGCCATTGTGACATTTGACACACTGGTACCTCTGGCCTTAAGGTCGGGAATACCTCCATTAGCAAATGCTGACTTGCCGGAATGGGAATTTCAAATGGGTCATACAAAACTTCCATTGGAAATTCTTTGGTATTTTCCGTAATGTCTGTAGTGTGTCTGAGTGTCAATTGATTCCAATGTCTTTTGTACCAAAATTTTTCCCTTTTAAATCATATATGACCTGTCCAATTTTTTTGGTTATAATTCCTTCTTCCCAATACATTTTTCCAATGCTAATGTTCTTGAAAAAAACTTTGTCACCTGACTTATACGCTTTAGTCATCTAGTTTTCTTTTTTAGCAGTTTTCTTTGCCGAACAAGGCAACAGCATGTCAAAAACAGAGTGTATTTTCCTCGCAAACATAAACTCTGATGGCGATAATTCTGACGCCATATTTGGATTTGGTGTTATCCTATATACTACCAAAAGTTTCTGAATACTTCTTTTCATTCGTGTTCACGCATTGACCATGAGAGAGAGATATATAACTAAATATAGTTAGTGAGATAGGAGATAACTATTGACTTTACAGTTAAATTCTTGGAGATTGTAGCTGTTGGGAAAGCAAGTAAACAAAAGGGAATTTCACAGGCAGGAAGTGCAAGAAAAGAAGCTGAAGTAGAATTTATGTTTACATTTTATTGGTTTCACATTAAAAAAGTGGGACCTAGTTGCTAATCTTGTGGCTCGAGTAAATTTGTATATAGGGGGCACCAAGAGCTAAATTCATCGGAGTAGAAGCTGTGAAAGTACTTGTAGAAGAGACACCGGGGAAGCCACACTGTGCCAGTGAGAAAGTGACTGTATCTGAGCTGTCAAGTCGGGATTGATCACATTGCAGATTCTCTGTTGGATTATGTCAAGGACCTCTAGGTGGATAGCAGTAGCACCTGACCAGATATGGCAGCAGTATTCAATGCATGGGCGGATGGTAGATTTATATATGTGCAGGATTGTTTCAGACAGGAAAAACTTCCTGGCCTTGCACAGTGAACCAACCTTCTTAGCAGCAGATTTAGCTATGGATTCGATATAGTCATTCCACTTTAGGTCTGTTGTGAGAGTGAACCCGAGGAGGTGTAGTGTTTTACTTTCAGGGAGACTAGCCTGATCCATGCTAATGGGGAGTAGGAGCAATTGTCTGTGATGGTTAATAGATAGCAGCTTAGTTTTGTAATACTGGCATTGTCATGTGATCAATAGACAATGATGAACAGAATTCCTTGAATTCTCTTCCCATAAACTGCGTTCTTTTATCACTGACTCAAGTTTTAGGGAGACAAGCAATTAAAAATTTCATTAAGTGTGTTTATTGTATTTGTTGCGGTCGAATGTCTGCACCTAACAATTTCTTGCCACTTAGTGAAACTGTCCACAATAATTAGGTAATAAGATTCATTTATGGGCTCTGCATAGTCAATTTGCAATTGATTCCATGGGACATCAGTCTTTGGCCATAGTCAAATTTTTACCGGTGGATCCCTTGCTGCCATCCTCTGCACTGTTTCACCAAGTTTTCTATGTCTTGGTCTATCCTCGGCTAATAGTTATAGCTTCTTATTAGAGATTTAATTCTCGAAATCCCTGGATGGCCAGTGTGAAACTCTTTCAGAATTTTCTTTTGCAGAGTAACCAAGATTACAACTATCTGCATATAGTAATACCTGTTCGCAGATTGGAAACGGTAACACACTAATTCCTTTTTTAGTTTTCTCGATCAACCAAACTTGCTTTTTCATATCTTTTAATGAAATCATTGTTCTCCGATGCTTTTTTCACATCTAGCATAACCGGTAGTTCTCTGATAGTGTTGTATACCAGACCCAACAATTCACTTTTGTCTCTTAGTGCCACTATTACTAGTAACCCGTGAAATATTTTCACAGCGTAGGTTATTACTAAACTCTCCTTTTCAATTTGACTGTAACTTCGTTCAGCGGGCAGTAACATTCTCGAGGCATGTGCTACTGGCTTCTTAGATTCGTCTTTGAATTCATGAAGTAATACTAGTCCCTCATTACTGGCATCTGCTGCTACAATAATTTTCCTCTTCGGGTCGAAATGCACTAATGATAGGTCTGCTAATAGACAACTTTTATTTTTATAAAAGCATGTTTGCATTCTTTTGACCATATCCACTTTGCACCCTTTTTCACCAACTCATTTAAAGGAGCTCTCATATCATACATTTTCGAGGTATAAATGCTATAGTAACTTACTAATTCCAAGAACACCTGGAGTTTAGCCACATTATCATGAGCTGGCATATTTTTTATAGCCTCAGCCCCTCAGCCCTTTCTGGATCCGGTTTTCTTCCTTTATACTCAATGATCTGCCCTAAATATTTTATCTTCTTTAAGAAGAACTTGCATTTTTCAGCACTCAGTATGAACCTGTATTGCTCAATTCTCTGAAATAATGCTCTAATATGCGTTTTGTGTTTGGCATTGTTTTCATTTTTAATCAAAATATCATCTAAATATGTGATTGCATACTCCATACCAGCCAACATTGTGTCCATTATTTGCTGGAATAGGCTTGGAGCTACCTTCAATCCAAACAGAAGATGATTTAGTTTAAAAATCCCTTCATGCATGTTTATTGTCAGATAATTTGAACATTCTTCACCGATTTGAACCTGACAGTAAGCCTCTGACAAGTCCAACATTGAAAACACTCTACCCCATTTAATTTAGTAAATATATTCTCAGGAGATAGTAGAAGGTACGCATGGTCTTTCAAAGATTCATTTAAACTTATCGAAAAATCAGCAAACATTCTGACTTTTCTGTTTTTCTTTATATATATATATATGGTTGGAGACACCCAATCTGAGTAATCAACTTTCAAAATAACACCACTTTTCTTCAACCTTTCTAATTCCTCATTTATTGTATCTAGTGCTGAAAATGTTACTTTTCTTTTTGTTCTAAAAATTGGCTTCACATTTTCTTTCAATTCAAAGTTGACTTCTGTTTTTGTGCACAGACCTAGTTCTTCTGGAAAGACGTGAGGGAATTCGCTTTTCAAATCCATAATAAATCTTTCTGTTTTCTTTGTCTTATCATTCTCTATGATGTTAACTTTGTTACAAAAAGCATTTACCGGTAATTTCCATCAGTTAAACAATACAATCTAATTGAAACAAAAGAGGTTTACTGAACTAGGGAGCACATACACTTTCGATTTTTGAATTTTCCTCATGAACGAAATGTTACATTTTAATTAACCTTTAAACTTAATTCTTTTTCCTGACACTCCCCTATCAATTTTGTCTGTGTTAGTCAATGGTGAGTAACAGATTTTTTCCATGTTTGCTCATTTATTATTGAGATATCACTTCCTGAATCAAGTCATAATTTTACGGTCTGTCCATTTATTTTCACGTTGAGATATTTTCTTCTTTTACTTTCCTCAATTTCATTTTTCGACCAAACTACGTTTATCTTTTTTTGTGACTTTGATTTTACTTTCCCCTGTTTTATCTGAACACGAGAACATTTATGGCCTACACGCCCACAATTAAAACATATTTTATCCCTAAAGAAACAATCCTTCTTTATATGCTGTCCTCCACACAAACTGCATATCATTTTTCTTTCTTTATTCTGTATCCACTTCTGTTGTCTTACAGTTTCTTCTCATGAAATTCTCTTCTCCTCAATCTGAGTATTATCTTTTTTTATGTTTATAAATCGCTGACATTCTTCCGTTACTTTTTGTAGCGTAATCTTCGGATCCTGTTTCATGATAGTTAGGATTCTTGATCTAATTTCTTTGTCCTTCAGTGTCGTTAGCCTCTGCACAAAAATTAAACACTTGAACATGTCAGTTGACAATTCCTTTAATTTAAATGCCTCACACTGTGCATTAATCATACCTGCATATGTGACAAAATCCTCATTGTTTTATGATATTTAGACACTTGTAGTGTGTATTAAATAGATATCGCTTTTATCGAAAATTTTCAACAAAATTTCTACTGTTTCTTTGAAGGTAATTTTTTCTGAATTTTTTGGGAGGATTAAATTTGCGTATTTTTTATTTTCTTCTGTTCTCTACTTCTGCAACAATAGAGTGATTTTTTCTTTGTCTGACCACTGTTCACATCTTTTCGTAAATATTGTTTCAAATCTACAAAAATAAACCAGAAACGTTGAACCACTGTTGAGGTTGTAATTAAGTTCAGAGAGTGAATTTGAATTTCCTTCTGCAGAAAAAAGTCGAGAACCCAGTTACTTTGTTGTCCTTGATAATACGTCTTCCAACAGGAATTTATTGTCTTTTCCATGTTGTTTAAATAACTTTTTAAATGTTTCTTGCTGCTGCATAAATTGTTGTTGTTGCTGTTGGAATTATTGCTGTATAAGTTGTTGCTGTTGGAATTGTTGTTGCTGTAAAGTGACTTGTAGCACCTTAGTTAATTCCACAATTTATTCCACTCGGCCAACATATCCACAAAGATTTTTGCTTCAATTTATGTTTATGATAAAATCTCCTAAATCCAAACAAGAGGTGGGGGATACTTTCTTTCTGTAAGCGTTGCCCAAGTTTTTTCCTTTTCTGACAGTCCTCGTTAGTAAGCATTCAAAGAAAAAGTGAGGAAAAACTTATTTTTTGTTAGTGTCGAACGAGTCTTTCTCACGTTCTTTGTTAGTCAGTGTTGTCAACTGTATTATTTTTTTTTTAGTCTTGTGAAGTTGTTCCGAATTCTTTTTTTGCCAACTGATATGTCCCGGAAAGGGATGAATATATAATTCAAAGTAGCTAAGCAGTTTTGGCAAATGTAACCATGTAGGACAATCTAGCATGTAGATGTAATGGACGGCACTCACTGTAGTTGTATGCAATATGCTGAAATGTAGGCTTATCCTACAGACGTAGACCAATAGTCATAAAACTCTAGACCTCAATGTGTCCTCGCCTTAGTCTGTATTTATGGCTGACACCAGCCAATCACATTACTGTAAGGGGGAACCAAGGTGTATGCATATTCATTGCATATTCATTACATCAATAATGAACAATATCCTTTCATTGCTTCAAGTCTCTTGTTTATTGATGAGATTGTCCAGCATTCACTGCTATATATAAGAAAGGCATTACAAAACAGTTCAGTACTCTTTTGTTTGTTTTAAAAAAATATTCTACTTTCTTAATAGATTACTTAGCTTTCTGAAGATATATTTTGTACCCTAATGTGTTTTCAAATTCTGGTGTTGGACACAAAATTTCCACTGTTAACACAAAATTTACCTTAACAGAACATAATTGACGGATGAGCATCATATGTTATATAATAAATATAAAATATATCGAAAACTTATACTTAAACATGAAAATCCTTCATTCTGCCAACAGAGATGTGGCTGACAGAGCTTAATATGAACTGACATTAATATCTAAAGGTGAAAATCAGAGTGATCCTTACTTAGTACCGAGAACATCTCGGTTGTGTGGCTATGTACATTGATGGTTGTTCAATAAATGCTTCACTATCAATGTCCAGACGTATCATTGTGCCAGCTTAAATTGTTCACACTGTCTTAGTAAATACTGACTGTTGATTAATTCACACTTCTAAACTCAAACCAGTTTTACCTATATGGCTCCTGTGACATTGACATTGAAATGATAAAAAGATATGTTCTGTTATCTTTTTTCATGTTGTTTTTTCATGTTGTTTTTTCATGTTTTTTCATGTTGTTTAATCATTTTTTTTCTTTTTTAACCTTTCTTTGCTGTGTGCTAAAAAGTTCAGAGGTTGACTATGATTATTCTCCAGTTTGATTATTGTGTTGTCTCCATGATGCCAAAATTCGCAATTTATAAAAAATAGATTGATATCAGAATTGATAGGTCATAATGCCATTGTTCCACTACTAAATCATAATTCTTTCAAACAAGGCTGAAGAAAAAAAAAGAGCAAAAAGCAAAAAAAAAAAAAAACCCAAAAAAACAAAAACAAAGATATTATAGCAAAGAGATCAAAATTTCATCATATCTAAAAATAGATATCAGAACCAACAGGTCACAACGCTGTAGTTTGACCAACTAGTTATAAATCTTTCATAACCAGAGCTTAAGAAAAAAAATTGAAAATTAATAACAAAGACACTGCAATTTCACCATTTCTAAAAAATAGGTCATTCAACGAAGCAATAAGAAAGCTTTCACAATAAGGCCGCAAATCTATAAGAAGTAGAGCCCATTGCATCTATAGTTGTGTTTATAAACAAGTGGAAAATCAGCCAGAACCAGTATCAATGAATAAATTTGTAAATTTTCTGGGACTCTTCATCGTAAAATAACCAGTGCTGAAATGCGATATTTGCCCAACATTTCTCCGGTTTGACTGGTTTACACTGAATTTATAGTTTTGAGGTGTATTGACTCCAGCTTAAATGAGTGCTTTATACCATAATGATAATGATATACTTTCATAATTATATATCTCCTAAATGTTTTCCCAATTGAACCAGCATTCTCTACATTCCACGATATTAACAGAAAAGATTTAAATGGCAGTTATAGATAGTAATCTACTTTGTTGTTAAGCATTTCATGCAACTAGAAATTATTTATGTACAATGATGTGTGAATAACATTTTTACACTTAGGTCTCAAGTATTTGATGCACCTGGAGCTAATGCATGTGCAATATGCAAATAACATGAACACTCAGTTACATAACATTCAACTCAACAATGTTCCATGTTTCCAATATTTATATTCTTCAGACATTTGTCTTCGTTTTTATTTTCACATTCATGACAACATTTCAACGGTTGTATACTCCGAATTTCTTTGGGTGATATTTGTTTAGAACTATAACAATAAAATATCCCTGCAAATTGCCCTTCCACATCATTAAATATTTGATCTTACCAGCTTTAACAACATATTGTAATAAAATTCATGAAAAAATTGGAAATTAACAACTTTTACCATTTTACTGAAACAAATATTAAATACATCTATGCTGCTTTTTTTCTTTCTTTCTTATGAACCAAGTAGCAATTTTGAGATGTCTATCAGAGCAATAAAAATGGAATAGTCCATTATTTATGAGACACCGACAGGATACGTTAAAGACTTCTATCTTCGCTTCTTTCCTTCTTTCTTTTGTCTTTCTCATTGAAACAACGCAGCATCTCTGATATGTCATGTATATCTTTTCATTTGTTCATACCGGTACAGTCTGTTATTTATGAAGTATGAACAGAGCGTAACGTCTAAATTTATAATAAATTCGGAAATAACTAACGAAGAGCTGCCGTCATGTCCATTTAGTATATAATAATAATGATAATAACAATAATAATAATACTTACCCAGGATTCCCCATCCAATGACCTCGAGCGGACATTTTCCCATGTAATTACAACTGCCCACACAGACTGGAAATTATTTAACTTATTCTGCATGTACTGGTCAATTTCTTTCAGTTTTGTCAAAATGCTGTTTTCCGCTTCACCATTATATGTGAATTTAGAATAGACAGAATATTTTATCATTGAATCTGGTCCAAAAGCCAGATCTGCCATGTATGGAGCGAATATCCACGATCCCCATTTTGAAAAATAGTTGCGATTGGGTTCATAATAGTAACTGAAACTACCTTCTTTGACATATCCATTTCTGTATATCTGATCAAAAGAAAAAAAAGGTATTACAATCATGGTCGTATGTTGGAAATAACAATACAATTAAAAACACAATACACAAGCACGCCATATTTGTAACTATTTGTTGGAAAAATCACATTTCTTCAAAAATTACATTTTATTTTTAAATATCTATGAAATGTGAATTGCTAGTTTCTTATTGCTGTCTCCAAGATTTTAGATTTAATGTTATTATTAACTGGTTGCACTAACAAGGTAAGAAGTTTCAACTGCCTTTCTATTTACCTCATCTTTATTTTCGTATCCACGATGTTTCCGTCATTGCACGCTCAATCATTCCTCAGGTGCTAATTTTGAAATTTCAGACTGACCCCTTCATTTAGTTCACAGGGCTAGATTGTTCTAAATAAATGTTTGATGACTTTGGATATCACAGTTTTTAGTTGATTCAACTTGATAACTCTACAAGTTTATCACTCTCTAAAAACTCACAACTCTTTGCATTAAATCTGTTTTTGGATGAATCAATTGACCCATCCTTTGTAACACAATGACTCATGTTCTAATGGACACATGGCCTAGTGGATCAAAAACATTGGTTAATTTATCCTAAGCATTACTGACATAAAGAGTTGTGAGTTCAGTCCCTGGTATCAGCGGTGAAAACAAAAATTTCAAAACTAAAAGACCCAGTCTTTGTTGCGATTTACCCATAGGTTAGGGAAAAATAGATAAATTTATACCTTCAATAAGAGCTACCATTCATTACATGACCGGGCCTCCATTCATGAAGTACCAAAATTCAATATTGTTCAAAAGGTTTATGAAGTGTTGTTCTTCAACATATCTAAACTTATTTAAAAATGGAACTTTGTCTCTGAGTGTGTGTGTGTCCGTTACTTATAGACTCCGAAACGGCTGAACCAATTTTCTTGAAAATTTACACAGTTGCACTATAAGCATCTGTGAGTGTTCTTAGCTAGGTTTTGTGTCGAGGTACCCTCGATAAATATAAAACATAAACAATAAAAAAATCGGGTTATAGAAGGAGTGGTCCGATTTTAATCAAATTAGATACACTCATAGACAAAGACATAAGAAACGATATTCAGAAGTTTCAAGATTGCAGTTCTTACAATAGTGCAGAAAATCAATAATATATATATATATATATATATAAAGGGCAAGATGTTTGTGTGTGTGTCTGTTTATTTGCCTGTATGTCTGTATTTTTTAAAAAATTATTTGATATCGATACCAGGAAATCAAAATTTGACTTACATCAATTCATTTTTCTTTCAGTCTACGGTTTTGCTTTAACTGGAAACAGCTATTGCTTTTTAGTCATTCGTGCCAACGTCCAAAGAGTCTGAGCTCCAGGACCATGGATTAGTTTTAAAGCTTTCATTACACCCGAGAAATGTCGGGCTATACTGCTAGTATATGTATGTATATATATATATATATATATATATATATATATATATATGTATGTTTGTGTTTATGCACACAAATACACACACACACACAGATATTTGATAACAAGAGTATATAAATATTTTCAACATATATATATATATTGTCGAAAAGGCTTATATTCTGTTGCTATTCGATATATATATATATATATATATATATATATATATATATACACAACATGTGTCTTTGCTCTACTTTTGTATATTTTTTTTGTATTTTGTATCGAGCACTTTTTCTTGTGGTTGGTTCCGTTTGGGGTTTTTTTCTTTGCTGCGGAGTATTGAATGTTTTGTTCTTGTTCCGCGGATTTCTTTTTTTTCTCCCCATTTATCCAACGCCTTAGTGCAATTGTAACGGAGTTAGGTTCTGTTTGTTAGTGGTTTTTTTGAAGGTTTATTTTAGTATAAATTTACGGCCTACATACTTACAGAGTCTATTTAGTTATTATATATATATATATATATATATATATAATAATCCTTTGTAGTACTCAATCTTTTTGATGTTAAGATGAAACACATCTGTGGAGAGAGTTTGTTTTACACCAAGTTACGCTAAAAGCGACAGATTTTATTAAAAATATATTAGTAAACGTAAATCTATCTTTAATAATACTTATAAATTTGTTTTAGATAAAAAATGTTTTGGAATATCTGAAAAAATTTTTTAGCTATTGAAATATTTGTAAAGATTCAAAACACCTAAGTCCCTATTTAACCCTAGCTTGTGTGTATTTAATTTTAAAATCCAGTATTTTTCTTTCTTTCTGCGTGTGCGTGTAGAACTAAAATTGGAGTCTATTAGTAAACATTTGCAATTTTCTAAAGTATGACCAGGTTGATTGAAATGGGCTGCTATTGGGGAATATATATTATTCTGGCATATACTAAGTTTGTGATTATTGAAGCAAAATCTAAAGCTATTACCAGATTCGCCAATATATCCACTGTTGGGACAAATTGAGCAGAAGAGTGAGTATATGATGTTTTTGCTGTTACAAGTGAGGCTTGGTGGGTGCAATTTGATTTTGGTGTTGGGTACAGAGAATGTTGTGTCAGTTACCAAATGTTTACAAATTAAACAGCGTGGTTTCCGACATTTTAAATTCCCTGATAGGTTTGTATTATTTAAATATTTGTTAGAAGTGAGGATAGTTGATAGGTTGGGTGTTTGTTTCATTGCATTTATGGGTGGTTTATCGAAAATATCTTTGATATTTTTGTTTGATTGGAGGTTCTTGTAATCATTTTTTAAATTTTTGATAAATGTGTGGGAATGTTGATTGTGGTTAAAGACCATGGGTATTCAGTTGTTGTTTTTTCTTTTTTTGTATGTAAGAAGTGTGTTACGATTTATGTGGATGGTTTTATTTAGTGCTTCTTTTATTATTTTTATTGGGTATTTACATTTTAGAAATTGCTTTGTTAGGTTGTTAATGTTGTTTAGAAAATCTGGATGGTCTGAGCATATGCATTTGATTCTTAGAAATGAGCTGTATACGATAGATTTTTTTAATTTAAGGGGATGACAGCTGTTAAAGTGTAGGAATTTATGTTGGTTTGTGGGTTTGTTGTATAGACTGGTGGAAAGTGTATGTTTGTTTAATTTTATCATGATGTCTAAGAAAGGGATGGATGTGTATGAGTACTCCATGGTAAATTTAATTGTATTGTGGAAGTTGTTGCAGAAAGTAAAAAAGTTTTTTAATTTTTCTAATCCATGAGTCTATAATAAAAAAATGTCATCAATGTATCTAAAATAATGTGATGGTTTGTATTGTGAATTGTCTAGTATCTTTTTTTCTAGAATGTGAATAAAGATATTGGCATAACTAGGTGCCATTTTTGTGCCCATTGCTGTGCCACTAATCTGTAAATAGTGTTTGTTGTTGAATTTAAAATTATTATGTGTTAAGATGAAATTTATTAATTGGCATATATCTGTGATTTGGTTGTTAGGTAGTTTGCTTTTAAGGAACTCATGGGAAGCTGATACTCCTTCAACATGTGGAATGTTCATGTACAGAGACGTAACATCCATCGTTACGAGGATATTATCATCGTGGACTAAGTTAATGTTTTGTAATCTGTTGAGAAAGTCAGTAGTGTCTCTAATATAACTAGGTATGTCAGGCAATAAAGGTTTTAGGATATTGTCTATGTATCCAGATATAAGTTCTGTGAGGGTACCAATGCCTGATATTATGGGTCTGCCAGGTGATGTGATTTTAAGTGCTTTTGAAATTTTATAGATCTCTTCATTATTTGATTGTTTAGTATGATGTGGGTTGGATGAAGAGGTGTTAGGGTGTTTTTCTGAAATGATTTTGGGGAGTTTATGTAGCTTTGGTATAGTGTAGAATATATTATTTAATATTATCCACTTTCACAAATTTTTACTATGTTTTTATACATTTCTACTAAAACTTCATCTGATGAATTAATACTTATTAACAGCAGGCTTTGTTTTGGCTTCCATAGGGGAATTAATTTACAATGAATTTACATAGCAAATTGAAACCTTTTACATACATTTAATAAGTTTAATTTATATTTGTGATATGAAATGATTAATCTAAAATAGCTCAAAAGAAAATGATGGAAAAAACATGTCCTGGTTGTCCAACTGTCCATTGTACAATTCCAGCAACATGATCATCAATCTATTTCTTTTGGATGGAGCTGAAGTATTTTGCAGGTTAATATTTACCATGGCGACCAGTTCTCATACCTAACCGTAACTGTCATGTTAAACGTAAGTAGAAGAAATCATATAATCTCTACATGCTCGTTTCCGAGTCAATTAGGGTGGCTAGCTAATTCCTCTGCAGACGGCAGCTCAGTCACATTTGTGTTCCATTAACACCCATATTTCTTTCCCACACGCGACCCCATTATTTGCTGTATTTGATTCATTACCAGGTAGTAATTTATTTTTCCTCACGAAAGTACCTTTGAAAGTGGTCACTACTTAGATGGGTGAGAGCTTGACAAGACCAAGTTTGGATGTGTGGCTGCTGTAATGGATAATAGTTCGGCATTGTTAATTGAAGAACTGACTTTCAATCCAAGTTGCGCTCGGTATATTCACTTTTGGGCAAATATCATTAGAAAATACACCTCTTTTCTCCCAAGCTTTGAGTGAATTATAAATAAACATTCTGAAGAGATTTCTACACGTGAAAAAGAGAATAAAACTTGGAGACCTTAATGTATAGTGATAGGAAAACAAACATTATTTCTGCCCATTGTACAACTTCACCAAAATGGCGATCAATATATATTCTCCCAGATCAGATATGTGCAGTTGACATATTTGGCAGGCTAATATTTACACAGACGGACAGTACATAGACTTACTCTGTAATACTGTAACCTATTGTGTGATGTGGCCAATTCATTACCATGAGGAACACAGGGAAGCAGTGAATGAGTTACCTATTTTTATAATGTAAACAATTGGCAGTGAAGGAATCAGGAAAGAAATCAAAAGACAATTATTTCTAAGAGTTACAAAGAACAGGGAAATGTGGAGAGCTATGATCGCCAATGAACTGAAGAGATACAGCTCGCAGAAGAAAAAGAGGAGGAGGAGAAAGAAGATGAAGATAGATGCATAATTTCTTGTAAAATAAAAATAATAAATTTACATACTCTGAAACAGTTTAATTCAGAAGAACCTGCATTAATATCAATCACTGGACAAATGGAAGGAGAAACTTCATAGAAAGTCTTGTATGAGCCGTGAGTGAAAAGTTCTGCAAAAAGACGAATAAGCATTCATTAGTAGTAAAATCATAAATAAAATAGTCAAAAATGTTTCTAAAGTAAAAGAAAATTTTTTTTCTTCTTGTTTAGAAAGAATTTGAACTAAAGCAAGTCATGAAAGGAAAACGCAAGGAGATGTGCATAGTAACATTCCTAAAGGTCAAGTCCCTAAAAAACAGAAGAGAGCAGTGCAATTTATTTTTTTTAACATATCACCCCCAAGCAAGGCGGTAATGCCACTGATGTGCAGGGAGCTACATAAAAGTAAAAACAAATTAGATAGGAGGAGAGTAAAGAGAAATACGAACCAGTTATGGATGGGAATACAGGTGTGATGACAGTTGCAAAGGTGAAGAGAAAGGAAAAGATATACAGGATGGTGTAGAAAGAACTAGAGTCAAGTGGTTAAGAAATGAGTATTGACATTGCATTTAAATTCCTGGTGGTTGTAGCCCTCAGGAAAGCAAGAATATGGAAGCGTGTTCCACAGGCGGGAAGTGCGAGAAAAGAAGCTGCAGAAGTAGAATTGAAGTCTGCATTTGGTTGATCTAACTGTGAATGGATGAGACCCAGTTGACAGTCTGGTTACATGAGTAAACACCTGTTGCAGGGGCACCAGTGACTTAAGTTTGTTGGAGCAGAAGCCATAAAAGTATTTGTAGAACAGACAGAGGAAAGCCACATTCCATCGGTGGGAAAGTGGCTGGAGTCGAGCCACCAAGTCAGTACCTATCACATTACTGATTCTCCTTTGGAGCCTGTCAAGAACACTGAGATGAACAGCAGGTGCACCTGACCATATGTAACAGCAGTACTCCATGCACAGAAGGATGGTTGATTTGTATATATGCAGGTTGGATTCAGGCGAAAAAAACATCCTGGCCTGACACAGTGACCCAACCTTCCTAGCAGTGGATTTAGCTATTGACTCAATGTAATGGTTCCATTTGAGATTGGAAGAAAGGGTAAGGCCGATGAGGTGCAGTGTATTGCTCTCAAGGAGACTCGCTTGGTCCATGCTTATGGGAAGCAGGAGAGGTTGTAGAATGTAGATCCCTCTCAAGATCAGCAGCAGGTTTATGTTTGTCTGCTACGCTGGATTTCTTACAGATGCAGGAGTAAATTGTGGTGTCATCTCTGTAGATGCCTACTTAGCACTTGATCAAGTCTTGGAGATCATTTGTAAAAATAAGGAAGAGCGTCGAGCCTAAGATAGAGTCCTGAGGGACATCAGCATTTGTACGGTAGGATGTGGAGGCATGCCCATTCAAGACGACCTTCATTATGCGGTTATTTAGAAAAGATTAGATCAGATCAAGCAAGCGTCTGGTAATACCATAACCTCGTAGCTTGCATAGAAGGCAAGCGTGCCAAACCCTGTTAAAATACTTGGAGATGTCCAGGGCAAAAGCACGAGCCTCGCCGGCCTCCTCAGTGGCCTGGAACATGTTCTCCATGATGGTCACTAGCATGTTGGCTGTGGACCTGGTGAAGTGAAAGCTATACAGCCCATCTGAGAATAGTTTATGGCCAGTAAGATGTTGAAATATTTCAGAATTAATAATGGTCTGCAACACTTTCCCGAAAAATGGTAGAAGGCTGAAAGGGCGATAGTTGGATGGGCCCGAGGGTTCTTAAATACAAGAACAACAGAAGAGGATTTCTAGCATGCAGGAAAACAGGAAGTAGAAAGGCAGTAATTAAAGAGTTTAGAGAGGACAGAGGAGAGTTTAAGGGCATATTTCTTAAAAACAATGACTGGGATTCCATCACCTTTGCTTGCCTTATGGGGAACGAGTTTTGATATTAGCTTAGATACCAGTGACAGGGTAATGTAAACATCATACAGTTTAGCCTCAGTTCCTCAGTTCTAATAGGGAAATCGGGTGTGGGTACTCCAGATGAGTCAAATGTAGAGTTGGATGAGAATCTGTGAGCAAAGCACTTGGCCTTGTCCTCTGATGCTGCGAGGACCTCAAATTCATTGATTAAGAGAAGGATAGAGAATTTGCTGTTGTTCAGCACCTGTTTGCATAACTGCCAATAGACCTTGGAGCCGAATTTGCAGTCAGCTATGCGCTGTCTCATTCTCTAAGCAAACAACTGCTTGGAGTCATTCAGGATCCTCTTGCACTCATTATGAGCAGACATGAATAGGCACCTATTGTGGTCAGATGCATGTTTCCGAAATAGTAGGAAGTAGTGGTTTCTGTGGGCAACGGCAGCCAAAAAGGCAGGAGAGAACCAGGGGAAGGAATGAGATTTGAGACAAAATTTCCTGGTAGGTATGAACACATCAATCCCAGCTTTCACACAGGAAGAAATCTCGGAGGCGCAGTCATCAACTGGGAGATCAATCACTTTTCCCTAAGGGATGTCACATAGGAAATCGAGAATAAAAGTCTTATAGATCAACTCCATGGAAAATGGAAGAGAGCTGTGCATATAAAAGTCCTATAGGTCAATTCCTTGGAAAAGATTACTCCCATGGAAAACAAAAAGGATCTGTGTCTAGTAAATGTCAACTCCCTGGAAAACGCAAGAAAGACATGCATAGTACAAATTTTAAAAGTTCAGTCCGTGGAAAACACTAGAGAGTAGTGCAAAGTAAATGTTTTAATGGTCAACTCAACAAGAATGTTGACAGAGAGATTGTAATGGATTTAATTGCGCCCAGTGAAGGCCTGGTTTAAAAAACCATCACCTCAACTTTATAAAGCATTTCTAGATTCTGTAAGGGTGGAAAACTCAGTACATCAGATGATGTACAAAAACGGCACATGAAAGTTAACAAAATAGTGCTGCAAAATCTACTAGAATAGGTCCAATGTTGCCATAACTACACACTTGAGTGTATATCCCTGACAGAATTAAAAGCCATATAGGCACTTTCAATGTGAAGATTGAACAATCAATGGCATTACTTAAAATCGAGTCGCTCCCATTATGCATGTTTTATCATTTCATAGTTAAGAGTGAAAATAATGTCTAACGGCCTAGAGATAAAATCCTATTTATTAAAAGAATGTGACTAAATTGTCTTCATAATTTAAAAAAAGCAAATAAAAATGTCTATTTTTGACAAATCTACAGTGAAATGTAATTTTTATAGTAATAATACTAAATAATAATAACAGTAATTATAGTAATAACAATGCAATAGTTAAATTGTCTCTGTTATATATTTTTATTTCGCTGATGTGCATTGTCTATTTTTGATTTGTTTTTGACTACACAATATAGTAAGGTCTGTTTGGGCACTGTCTGTGTGAAAAAGACCACTATGAAGCAATTCACTCTGCCAGAAATTGGGAAACCTCATGCTATGCTACTTGGCATTCGTTCCGAAAGCTTCAGTACAAGCATTTAAGAATGTTTAAGTGACCATTTGAGGACAGTGCAGTGTATTCAGAATGCATTGGATGAGTCTAATGGTGATTACGATGTTCTGGCATCTCTGAAAATCAAACTCATTCTTATGATAATTTGAATTTTAAATTTGAATTTTTTGGCAAAATCCATGCCATGATTAAAAGCTATCCCTCTAAGTTAATCAGTTAGTGCTGCCCTAGATAGATGCTAGAAGATCCTATGCCTGGCAACTGGACTTTAAACCATTCCCCAAAATCAGGAGTATTCATTCATGGCTCTCGGAAACTTTCTGCAACCATATCAGCCATTACATCTGGCCACATAATTCCCAGACTGCAGCCCCTTGATAATTGTGAGGGCACAGTTGAGCGAGAGGCCAACAAAACTCATTTAATACTGGAGATAGAATGAATGCAAGGATTACCAACTTAAACTAGGAAACCATCCAGAGGAGACGCAAGAGTTTCTGAAGTCGTTTGGAGGCTGTGGTTAAAGTCAGTGACCAGTTTATTGAATAAATGTAATTATTAACATTTCAATATATTTTCGTTCAATTTTGGTTAATATAATTGTTAAAATAAGATATCACTGTAATTTTCAATTTTGCGTATCTTAGACAAAAATTTATCCATCACACCCTGTATAGTTAGGACAAAACTTAATAGGGTTATTGTTTACCTGAATAGCCAAACATCAATGAATTAAAATAAAACAAACACTTGATTTGTACATACTGTTCTGTGGACAAGGTCTGCGAGTAGTTTCAGGGGCAGTTGTTGTGGTGAGTAAAACAGTGGTACTTTTCATAGTTATCATGGAAGTAGGATGCAAATTTGGAGTTGATTTTGGAAGCGTAGTTTCTTCCATTGTTGATTTAATTGTAGCTATCTTACTTGAGGAAAGTGGAATTGTTGCATCATGTGTTGGTTTGATTATGAGTTTGCGCGTAGTGGAAGAAAATGTACTCTCAAGGACTGAGTCTGTGCTTAAGGACTTCAATGTAACAGGTGGAGTAATGTCATTTTCAGTAGTTTTTGCTTCAAACATTGAAGTTGATTTAGTTGTTAGCTTGTCTGATATAAGATGTGGGGAAGTGATTTGCTCTGTTGATACGCTTGCTTTCCTTATTGTTACAGGAATCGAAGTTTTATTCAAGGCAACTGATCCATGAGATGACTCAGCATTTGTTGTTAATGTCGTCAAGTTGTATATATTTGATTCAGTTGGAAATACCTTAGAAGTAGAAGATCGAGAGCTAATTTCTCTTTGAGATTCTGTCACAAATTCAGTTCTTGGTAACAAAGTTATAGGATCGAAAGTCATTTCATTTGATGTCTGAAAAATTGGCTTTTCTGTCGTTGAATCGTACACAGATGATTTCATTGTAAATGTGTGAGATGTGGTGGGGGAACTACTCTCTTTTACTGTTTGATCAGGAGTTGACAATTCAGTTTGAGAATCATATGTCATATCCCTGGCTGTTGTGCTACCTGAGGTTTCTATATTTGTCAATGAAGTTGTCACATCGAATAATCTGGCACCCCTTGTGAATACCTCAGAGGTAGCAGATGGACGACTTTCTTTCGCTGTTTGACCAGCAATTGATGATTCAGTTGAAAAAAAAGATTTCATCCCGCTGGCAGTTGTACTACCTAAGAATTCTATATTTGTCGACAAGGTTGTTGACTGGAATAATTCTGTTTCCATTGGGAATGCCTCAGATGTAGCAGGTGGGTGACTCTCTTTTTTTGTTTGTTGAGCTGTTGACAATTCAGTTAGAGAAATAGATGTCATATCCTTGGCAGTCATACTACCTGGGGTTTCTACATTTGTCGATAAGGTTGTTGGCTTTAATAATTCTGTTTCAGTCATGAATGCTTCAGATGTAGCAGGTGGGCGACTCTCTTTATCTGTCTGACCAGCTGTTGATGATATTGTACTAGCTGAGAATTCTATATTTGTTGATAAGGTTGTTGGCTTTAATAATTCTGTTTGGGTTGTGAATGCCTCAGATCTAACAGGTAGACTGCTCTCTTTTTCTGTTTGTCCAGCTGTTGATGATTCAGTTAGAGAAACAGATGTCATGTCACTGGCAGTTGTACTACCTGAGGTCTCTATATTTGTCGATAAGTTTGCTGACTTTAATAATTCTGTTTTCGTTGTAAATACCTCAGATGTCTCAGATGGTCGGCTCTCTTTTCCTGTACTGGCATCTGTTGCAAGCTTTGATATTTCTGAGTTTCCTGGATTGTCATCTGTTGTTATAACTGTTTAAAAAAAAGAGATAAAATATTTATCATTAATTCATAAGTTTTAAGTGCTTATATATATTTTTAGGATATATTATGTCATTAATCTTTTAAATCTATTTTACCATTTGGATATACTTTATTTCTACAGTTAGGTTATGGTGTAATAATAGGTATCGGCTTAAATCGAGAAGTTGGAGGTTTGAATATCAGTTAAGTTCATTACATTCATTTATGTTCTAACACTCTTGGGTAAAGCATAAATGCATTTCTTCTACTCTGAACCGTGGAAAAAATAGCAGAACAGCCTGGAATCTATTGTTTTGTTTGGAGGATAGTGTAAGAGAAGAAAAAATTTAAACGTGTGGGAAGAGGGTTGGACTGGACTCTGCTCAGCTATCTCACTCGGAAAACTCTACTTATACTGGGGATGCAATCCATGTTGTGCTCCTTCGACCCAAACTTTTTCTGGAATTCCGGATTATGTATATTGCACACATTTACATTTCTCGCCTATTTTATTACTCTGCAGATATTTTTATCAATTTCGTATGACACTGTCTTAATTTAAATAACTGGGAAGTGTTCTGACAGAAAATGGAAAGGAAAGTGTGGCATTGATATCTGAAGACGCATTGACAAGGCCAAGGAAACATTTCCGAGGCTACCCATAGTACTGAGAAACAGGAAAATCTCATTGGAAACAAAGAAAAGAGTGCTGGATTGTTATGTGCTATCTGTCCTTCTGTATGAAAGTGAATGTTGGATGATCTCCTCAAGGATGAAAGAGAGGCTCAAGATAAAAGAAATGTGGTTTTAAAGAAGGATGATGAAGATATCAAGAACTGAAAACTTGAGCAATGATGAGGTGTTGGAGAGGATGCAAATGAAAAGAAAACTCATACTTAACATAAAGAAGAGACAGATGAGGTCTGTGACACATAATGAGGAAGGAGGGCCAGATGAATTTAATACTCACAGGACAGATAGAAAGAAAGAAGGACAGAGGAAAGTAGTGCAAAATATATTTGATAAGCATGAGCAAATGGGTGGCGAAGCAGGGTTTGGGGGAGGTCCTAAGTGGAAAATTATTCAGAGCGACAAGTGACAGGGCCAAGTGGAAGTTCATGATCACTTACGTCCTAAAGAGACACGGCACACGTAAAAGAATAATACTAATTTGACTAAGAAAACATTTATTTACATAATAAAATCTGACAGAATACATTTAGCTTCAACTTTCAGAAATAGATTAGGATAATCATACTGGATGAACTTATAATATTCTAATACTAGCTTGTTGCCTTTGAGATCACAGGAAGTTCCTATAACCATCTATGTGGTAATACATAATATTAAAGTGCATTTGCTTAAAATATAGGAATGTTACTTTGTTGTTGAAGGAACACTTGGAGTTGTAGCTGTGGCCTTTGTGTTAAATATTTCTGTACTTCTTTCATTAGTTATTGTTTCTGATGCACTGGCAGTTGTCACTGGCTCTGTTTTTATTGAAGTCTCCATTGTCTCTGAACTGGAAATTATCTGATTTGTTGGTGTTACAGAAGATGCCATTTCTGTTGAAGCCTGGAAAGTTGTATGAGATTTGATGTTGTTGCTGTTGTTGTTGTGGTTGTTGCAACTGTTGTTGTTGCTGTAATAAACTTTGGCAAGATAAAATAATTTAATAATGAATCTATGGTTGTTTTAATTTATGTCAAAACAGTTTTATGCAGCTTTCAAGCATCCGCCGCATGTGTAAGGAAATTTTATTCACTGTAATTGGGAACATAACTGAATTTTATTTTGCATAAAGAAGATTTGAAATATTTGAGTCTGAAAAGAAATTTATTCTCATTTATTGATCTCTACTGATGAAGTTTTGCTGTAGGCAAACAATTATGGTAGAAAACCTTCCATATTTATCTGTTATTCACATGCTGTTATATTGATTGTCAATTTTGACAGACAAAAGGCTCATAATTTGTGTGTGAATTATACAAAAGAACAATAAAAATGCTACAATTTGTAACAATTTATTTATATTTTAACATTTATTTATGATAATATATCGAGAATATATTGCAAAAAACTTACAAGTGTAGTAGTTTGCTTATATACCTGCCTAGAAAATTAGCATTTTAAGTGACTGCTGGAATCAGTATGAAATTATTTGAACCAAAATTCAAAGAATGTGGAATCTTTGAATCAAATTGATTTTGTCCTTATCAGTTGTCTTCTTTATGATTTTGGTAGAAGCACAAATCCATTTCATAATGAGTCACTGTTGTATATGAAACAAACTTATTAGGCAAAAATTGAAAATACTGCATCACGAAAGTAAAAATAACTTTAAATTATCAACTTACTTGTACAATTTCCAATGCTTGGTGTTGCTTTATAGTATCCATCTTTACATTCGCATGTGTAACTTTTGGCCAAGTTCTTGCAGGTGCTGGTTGAATCACAAGTATTATTGAGGCAATAGTTTTTCTTTTGGTCACATTTCAAACCAACGTAACCTTCCTCACACACACAACCGATTACATTATTACAGGTTCCGTGTATGCATCCACATTCATTCAAGCAGTTGTGACCCCAGTGTGCATTATCACAGGCTGAAAGAAACAATATTTAATTAAAAGAAACCATTGCTTAACAAATTCCAGAAAAATATTTCTTTAACTATCGCTTTCTCATCAAGATTTTGAGTGTGTTATTATATATTGATATGGTTAATGTGTTCGGATGGGAAGAAACAAGCAGAAGAACAGCTTTCAGAGCTTAGAAAACAAAAATCAAAATTGATAAAAAAACTACAATCATTTTTATTGTATGGGTAAAATAATACTTCTCCATAAATGAGAAAAATTATAAAAACAGTAATAATTAAAAAAAGCAGTCAAAAATCGCAAACCTCCGCCAAGGCAATACCGTCATCATCTCAGCGATTAGCAAGACATGATTATTAAAATGTTAAAGAATATCTGGAATCGAAATTGACAACTCTCAAGAATGAAAATACAAAGAATGAACTTGATTGCTCTTAAAATTAAATGCACACTTAATATGAAACAGTGAAGGTAATTCAGTATTTAAACTAATCTATGGAGGTAGTTCATTATTTAGCATTTTACAGGCAAAAATAAGTTTCAATAACAAAACAGGAAAATAACCCAGAAACATTATCCTATATCGGATTAAATCCCGAATGTATGAGTTTGTTCCAGTCATGAGGCCAATCACCCCTGAAAGTTTCTTCTGAATCAATACAGCAAATCTTGAGATATCTTGCTTGATCACCGACAAAGAGACAAACAAAACAAGCAGACAAAAAAGGACAAACCGACCAAATACAATAAAATTAATATCTTTGTCTATATTTCTAAGACAAAATATTGTAATTATTTACACTATTTACATGGTTAGGACTGTTGACCTCATTTTTGTTTCATATTCAATATATTTCGGCCATTGTATGTTTTAGTTTCCTTCAGGATATTGGAATTTTGAACTTGACTGTGTATTTTGTTCACAGAGGTAGATTGTTCTAGTTCCACATGGCATACCTGTTTCTAATGTCTTAGCATCAGTTATCTCTCATTAGATCAACTGCTTGAAGTTTTTGTTTACCGCTGATGTAGCCAGGTATTGAACTCACAACCCTTTCGGATAAGTGACTTGATTCAAGCAACACTTTCGTCCACTGAGCCATATGTCCTTAAGGAACAAACAAACAAAAATGAGGATAACAGTCTAAATAATGTAAATAATGTAAAGATTTATTGTGATATATATATATATATATATATATATACTAATCTGTTGTTAGATGCAATAACAAATTAATAAAATTAAAAGCTCAAACGGAACTTGTATATATGGTCGATCGCAAAGGATGCAAGAAAAAATGGTTGACACCCTGTACGACTCCAGTAAATACCTGACTCTTCATGTTATTTACTGCCTTTACTAGTGATAACGCAAGCCTAAAATGGAATACTGTTGCCATATTTAGGTGGAAGCTACTCAATCCCCATTTTTGTCTTGATATCTAAAAGTATCATTGAGTTGTCGTGGGTGACAAGTTAATTTCTCACGGGCCGGATTTTGCAAGATTCTCACCATCTTGTCGCTATTTCTATGGAAAATGCTCTACTAGATCTAACCATTACAGCTAGAAACAGCCATGCCACTCCTGTTTTATCAAACCACCCACATTCCCTCCGTATTCTACTAGTGAACAGCTTCTTTCACTGTGGAACCAACTCCCAAGCGGATGTTTCTCCAACCACTAGAATATTATAGCATATATATATATATATATATATATATATATACATATATTTCTCAAAATGTAATGAAGTTCTCATTTATCAATTTGATAGATTGTTATCATTTAAGAATTATCTTAAGTGGATACACATATTTAAGTAGATGCTTCATTTATATTTTTAAACAGTTTATTTATTATCGTGTAGCAACCTGAATATTTGAAAAAAGCCTTATAAATGAAAAATATGGGCCCTCCTGCAAAATTCAAATTGGCATCCTCCACGGCAGGAGAAAGCACATCAGATCCAATTGTGACGCCCAGACGCAAGGCGTCAACAGAACAAGATGAAATGACCAACTCTACCTCTATGTCCTTGATTTGCAAAGAGTTTTTCTTCTTATCATTAATTTGCATCTCTGGTTGGCAATGTCACTTCACTCCAATAAAAGTTTCAGGTTTGTGGCGATTTAAAATGTCTTTCTTTGCATCACACCGAAGCTGTATATATCTAACGGCCTAGAGATAAAAAACTATTTATTAAAAGAATGTGACTAAATTGTTTCATAATTTAAAAAAAGCAAACAAAAATGTCTATTTTGGACATAGCTAATGTGAAATGTAATTTTTATAATAGTAATACAAAATAATAGTAACAGTAATTATAATAATGCAATAGTTAAATTGTTGCTGTTGTATATACTTATTTCGCTTATGTGTGTTGTCTGTTTTTTAAAACTTTTTTTATGACTGCACAGTAGAGTAAGTGTGGGAAGTGACTGCTGGAATCAGTATGAAATTATTTGAACCAAAATTCAAAGAATGTGGAATCTTTGAATCAAATTGATTTTGTCCTTATCAGTTGTCTTCTTTATGATTTTGGTAGAAGCACAAATCCATTTCACAATGAGTCACTGTTGTATATGAAACAAACTTATTAGGCAAAAATTGAAAATACTGCATCACGAAAGTAAAAATAACTTTAAATTATCAACTCACTTGTACAATTTCCAATGCTTGGTGTTGCTTTATAGTATCCATCTTTACATTCGCATGTGTAACTTTTGGCCAAGTTCTTGCAGGTGCTGGTTGAATCACAAGTATTATTGAGGCAATAGTTTTTCTTTTGGTCACATTTCAAACCAACGTAACCTTCCTCACACACACAACCGATTACATTATTACAGGTTCCGTGTATGCATCCACATTCATTCAAGCAGTTGTGACCCCAGTGTGCATTATCACAGGCTGAAAGAATACACATATTTAAGTAGATGCATCATTCATATTTTTAAACAGTATATTTATTATCATATAGCAACCTGAATATTTGAAAAAAACCTTATTAAAGAAAAATATGGGCCCTCCTTCAAAATTCAAATCTGCATCCTCCACGGCAGGAGAAAGCACATCGGATGCAATTGTGATGCCCAGACACAAGGTGTCAACAGAACAAAATGGAACAACCAACTCTATCTCTAAGTCCTTGATTTGCAAAGAGTTTTTTTCTCATCATTAATTCGCATCTCTTGTTGACAATATCACTTCACTCAAAGTTTCAATTTGTGGTGATTCAAAATGTCTTTCTTTGCATCACACCGAAGCTTTATGTGAACTATTGAAGGTTGTTCTTTGTGTGTGGTGGTTAAACTGTCCACGGCGGTAAATCGTCTTCCCTGTCTTAGCTCAGTACAACAACTCGTCTAACAGCAAAATCACTTCTTATCTGTCTTTAATTCTAGTTGACTGTTTCAAACTTCATCTGCAAAATCACTTATTGTCTATCTTTAATTCTTTTTGGTCAGTCAGCAGCAGGCTTCTCTACAGTTGGCACCCAACAGTGTGGCTATTATCTCTGTCTCTGTACACCTTCAGTTTAGTCAGTGGCAGGCTTCTCTACATTTGGCACCTAATGGCGTGACAAATATGTCTGTCTCTGTACATCTTCAGCTAAGTCAGCAGCAGGTTTCTCTATGGTTGACACCCATCATCTGTCTCTGTAAATTTTCAGTCAAGAACTCTATGGGAGGCGGCCAGCCCTACACCCAGTGCCTTGGCACCTTATCTTTGTTGTTACATCTCTGGGCCTAGAGCTGACAGGACACTTTTGTGCATGACTCCCTCAGGGCTCTGTACTTATGCTTGTCCCTGCTTTACTGGTGCAGGGCATGATGGACACAGGGTGTCTATGCAAATCTACTTTCTGGCCTTTGCAGCCAATAAAATCATACTCGCCTCCAGCTTTTAAAGTGGAGTTACTCTTTTCCCTTGGTTCAACCAATGAAGTAGTGCTATTTCTATGACATCACTTCTTTCTGTCTTCTTTTCATTTTTTCTTTACCGATTTTGAACAGAACTTAATTCTTTTCTCAGGGAAATTTCAATTTAGTTCATTCTCATAACCTTTGCCTTTATCAAAGAAGCTAGATAGGTAATATCTCTTTTTGCTGTGTTTGGGACAATCTAAGGCCATGTTTTGGTCATATTTTCATTTTCATTTTTATCAGATGGGTTGACGCAATTAAACTTTCATTAGTAAAAAATGGCCAACTGATGCAATGACATTGTCCGACCAGGCCTGCTAGATTTTGTGCAAAACAAACGCACCTGCATACCAGCAATATTTTAACTTATATTTACTTTTCGGCTTGCCTGTGGTTTTTATTTTTTTTCTCTGTTAATAATGGAATAGAACAATTCTCTCCAGTTGGTTCTTTTTGATAAAAATTAATAATACTCACTAATATAATTACTTCTGTCCGGCCATGCTAAAAATAGTGTAACACAATAACTATCATTAGTCTTTAAGAATATTTTAAATTTAAGAACACTCATAAATATACATCAGGATAATTGAAAGTCAAGGTAAATTATGAAGGATGTTAAGTGGTGTAACTTAATGTTTGTTGTGGAGTAGTTTTTGCACTGAAGATTATAATCATGCTATGTTGGTTGCTAATCGATTTAACGTACCCAAAATGTTAGGATTTTGATAATCTTCCACTGCAAGCTGAGTCCTTAGTATTCGGCTAACTGCCAACTAATACCAACTGCCTAGTAGTTTTACCAAACTCCAATAGAACTCTAAAGAACTCCTATGAACTCCCCAACAACTTCTTGTTAACTTTTATTAATATAGAAGGGAGAGTCTATTATCTGAGGAATAGGTGTGTTTTCCCCATAACAATGTTATAATAATAAATGAAAGTGTGTAAATATTTTTGAATTGTTTGTAATGTAACTATTATTCATATTATTTTAATTTAAGGGTCATTTATGCATTCTTCTTTGATGTGCCATGTCCCTTCAGACGTAGACAATCATGGTCATCCACATCTTTCTTTCCCCTGTCACTCTTAATAAATTTTGTTTAGGTATTTATTCCAAACCCTGCTCCACTATCGATTTAAGTCAAGTATATCACATGTTGTTTCTCTCTGTCTCACTTTCCCTCTATCCACCTTGTGAGTATCAGATTCTCCAAGCCAGCCTTCCTCAGTACGTGTCCTAGAAACTTCTGCAGAACCATATTTTTCTTGCTGCGAGTCTTTCCTTCATTTTTGAAGATATTGTCCAGCATTTGCTGCCATATAGGAGAACAAATATCATGTAACACTCCAGTAGTCTTTTCTTTGTTCTCAGCAAAGTTTGTCTGTCTCTTAATACTCTACTCAGCTTTTAAAATGTATTATTGACCATGCTAATACACATTCAAATCTCAATGTTTCACTCTCTGTACTCTGTTACAATACTTTTCAAGTACTTAAGTTTCTCTATCTGACTGATTTTAGTGTCCCTGGTCTGTAATGGGCATATTTTTAGAGGTTTCTATTTTGATTTAGGAACAAAGTATTTCTTTTTTTTTGAAAGGAGTTATTTGTAGACTTGGCATGAAGTCATGCTTAGCAAGCTCATCTCACAACTCATTACAACTGTGCAATGAAATCCTTAGTTTTAATCAATAAAAGACACTTAAAAAACCATGCATTTAGTACACAGATTGTCATAAACAGAATGCCAAGAAATAGTATAAAGGTTAAAATCTTACGTCTGCAAGTGACGCCTTCCTGAAAATAGCCAGTGACACAGTTACAAGTAATTGTACCTGAACCTGAAACACATGTGCCATTCTTACAAGGGTTGCTACTACACAAATCAATCCCTGTAATGAAATAAATAAAAGAGAAAAATTCGCTAGTATTAAAAATTCAGTGGTTTTGTGAAGTGAAGGATTTTAATGACTCATAAAGATATTTCCCTTTTACTGTGGTATGACAATGATAAAATCACAAAAGTCAGAAGTCACAAGACAGAGATTAGAAAGTGCTAAAGTCATGACTGTTACAGGAATTACAAGTAAATTATTATCAGCATAAAAAAGATCTACAGTATTCATTGGATTTTAAAAGTCTATTTCCATGAAAAATTGTTTTAATTAAAAAAAAAGATTTTATAAATTTCAACTGAGATCAACAATATATGTTCACTCAATGAATGTCAAATGTCTCCTGTGTACAAATCAATTTTAAAACCATTTTAATAAAATCAAATTTTACAACCAAATCTTGCTGCCATACTTGGTCTGGTGCACCAGCTATACATTTACAGATCCTTGATAAAATCTAATACATTTCAATGTCATTTGTCTTGAGGTGTCATCTTGACTTCAGTCACATTTCCATTGCCAAAATATAGCCTTCCTGTACCTATTCTATAAATATTTTCATGACAAACATTCTGGTGAACACTTCCCCTGTGTTCCTAGACTCTGAATTTAAGTTCAGTACTAGATTCTCAGCAAGATCTCATCATTTTATAGTCAAAATGGTTAATCGGTAGTTCTATGCTAACAGTTTCTTTTTTCTCACTTCTTAGTTTTGGGACTCTCTTCCAGCTTCTTGCTTCTTAGTCAATTTTGATATTGAAAATTAAATACTGTATCAATCATTATTTTATGAGGGTCATTCAATAAATAAGGTGAATTTTTCGGTATAAGGACTTCTATGAGGGTCATTCAATAAATGAGGTGAATTTTTCGGTTTAAGGACTTCTAATACAGATAGAAGCTTACTTTTTTTCAACATTTTTTTCCTTTACTTCTTTTTCAAAGGGATTTAATTTTTTTGGCAGATTGAAAAAAACTTTGAGAGTTTTGGAGATTGGCCAAACAAGAAACATGCTCCAGGATTGAACAGAGGTCAGTTATCAAGTTTTTGTTTGCTAAAGGGTGCAAACCAGTTGAAATTCATAGGAGAATGTCAACTGTGTATGATGCTACATGTTTCAACCAAAAAATATCTGCAAGTGGTCTAAATTGTTTAAAGAAGAACGGAGCAGTGTTGAGAATGAAGACAGTCCTGTGAGGCCTACAGAAGTGAAGTCTCCTGAGGTGATTGAATCAGTCAATGACTTCATTCAGTCTGACAGAAAAGTGACAATGGATGACATTGCAAGGACTTTGAGCCTATCTGTTAGGACAGCATACAAAATTGTCCATGATGACCTTGACTATTTGAAGGTCAGCTGCCGGTGGGTGCCAAAGATGCTTACTGCAGAGCACAAACAGAAGAAGAACTGCTCCCTCATCCCCCTTACAGCCCAAATCTTGCCCCTTCAGACTTTCACCTGTTTGGTCCCTTGAAAGCATTCACGAGAGGCATGAAGTTTGAAAGTGACGATGAAGTCAAAAGTGCTGTGAGCGATTGGCTGAGACATCAGTATAAAGATTTTTATGCTGAAGGAATACAGAAGCTTGTGCACAGATGGGAAAAGTGTGTGACACTGCTGGGAGACTATGCTGAAAAATAAAAAAAAGCAAGCTTCTATCTGTATTAGAAAACCTTATACCAAAAAATAAACCTTATTTATTGAATGACCCTCATATGTTCTTTTATTGTTCTCACACCTTAATAATGTTTTCTAATATTTTTCACACTCGGTAATCCCCTTGTGTCTGAGTGACTCTTTTGACTTGCTTGGGGTGAAATGGTGGGAAAAAAACAAAATGAAAAATCACTACTGAAGAACGAATGTAATTTGGTAAAACTCAGAGTAGAGACAAGACAAATGAACAATTAATTTATTATTTTATTCAGATCCAAAGAGATACTTACATTTACAAGTTTTCGTGGTGTTGTCATATTCATAGCCCCCTTTACACAAACACTGAGCTGTGCCATTGCGATATTTACAAAACTGATTTTCAGTGCAGTTGGCATTTTTACATGCTTCAGATTCTGAAATAAAGAATATATTGATTTCAATGCTGAATCCTTCTTAAATGATTCATGTAATGTATTCTCCAGGAAAAGTATTAACTCATCTCTTCTCCTTCCAGCTATGGTTGAATTTCGGGCAATCAATCTAATAAATGATTCTACTTTTTTTATTATCAATCTATTTCACTTGGTAAATTTTTTCTATTTTTTGATATCATGTAGGTCATCCCACTTGATTTTGCTAAAAAAAAAAAAAGTCTTGTAAAGGTGTTCCTAAAGCCTATAAAAAGGCATGCATTTCGCTCCATAGTATCTTTTACAGCTTTTCAACTTGAGCATTAAGATGTCGTCTGTATCCAGTTATGGCGCGATATCAAGTGGTTAAAATGTTCGCTTTCTGACCATGAATCTTGCGATGGTCGATTTGTCAGGTTGATGATATCAGTTTGAAAAAGGCGATCCCAGAGTGTGGCAACTTTAGGAAGTGCCTGAACATCATACCACGATTTGATTCAAGCCTTGTGAGTGAAATTGGGTAGACAGCTCCCTTTGAGAAGTCATCTATTGCTGTGCTAGCATGAAATCATAAGTCATCGTGACTGAGGGTTTGAGCATCCTGGCCTTGTTCAAAATGTTGTTCACAATAGATAATTCGAACTCTCTCAGAAACTGTAACTGAGGCCCGCTCAGCACATTTGCACTATAAACCATTGTTAGGCTCTCTGTGTGTTGAAAAAGTCAAATGTGAGTAAGAAGGTGTCTGCAACGGGGATCAGCCAGGCATACATACATATAAAATCGAAAAGCTACCACTTAACTCTTGTGCATTTCTTTCTTTTCTCTTTTACAGCTCTGACTATAAGATGTAGTTGCCTGTGGTGGGAATAAAGTGTTTCCTATACAACTGGGGCCAGTTAATTCCCATGGTTTTACTTTCCTTTCTTGACTTTTTTTGCACTCTTTCACACATGTGTCTATCAGATAAACTTACACAAATTTCACATGCACACACAAATGCATATTCGCTAGTTTTAAATGTTTTCTATGTAATTAGTTTTTAAAAGTTTTCTTACATTGTAAATGCAATTCCTTTTGTCAATGCATGAAATTAGTTGGTGTTATTTTTACTTGAGTCCACATTGAGTTCGCCGTGGGAAAAATTTACCAGGAGACCACTTTCACCTAAACATAATAACAATCCCACACAGTTATATAAATATAAGATTTAACATTGTATTATGTTTGGACATTTCAAAGTAGTTTTTTTTATTTGCGTTGAAACATCTGAAAGAACCAGTCAGTTAATTCCCATCTGTGATACACACTTGGGCGTTCATGTCTTGAAAGAGACATGACTGACTAGGCAGAAGATTTTTCTGCAGAAGAGTGCCATTACTCTGTGGTAGACTGCTCAACAACCAAGTCTATAGAACCTACTCTGTTGTGCTATTCAACCCATAGCTGGAAGGAAAAGAGATAGATTAATATCTTTCCCAAAGATATTTGTAAGTAAGTGAATGAAACGAATTCAACTGGAATTCGAACTTGGCTCTCCAATTTCTCATTCCGAGCCAATATTCATTACACCATAATTTACGAAATTGATAAAATTTTCAATAGTTGAAATAAAAACAAATAAATTTTAATTAAATAATAATTATACTAAATTATAATTAAAAATGAAAAATAGAAATAAATGTATAAAAAATTTAAATATAAGAGAAAATGCTCTAGCAATTAGCATAACGAACATAACTGATTGTTAATTTTAAATTATTAGTTAAAACTTGCAGGGAAATACATTATTTACATATGTTTGTGCTGTTGTCTTCATCTTTATTGTCATATATACGACATTTTGGTCATTGTATGCTCCGGTCTTCTTCGGGTACTAGAAATTTTGAACCGAACTCTTTATTTCGATCACAGGAGTAGATCATTCTCGTTCCATGTGCAATGCCACTTCTGGATGCTATGCAGTTATCTTCCTTGAACTCAACTCTGTAAGTTATTTGTTCACTACAGTTGTAGCCAGATATTGAACTCCCAACTCTTTGGGTCAAATCACTGGAACTAACCAACGACTGTATCCACTGGACTAGAGAGTACAACGACCGAAATGTCATAAACATGGCAATAAAGATGAGGCCAACAATCTGTACAATGTAAATGATGTAAATACCGCCTCATCTCAGAAGTATAGACAAATATTGCAAATAGATCTTTATTTTTTCCATTACACAAATGAATGTGTATTTCATTTGTAATATCTTATTTTGTAAGATCCTATTATGCTTTAACTTTTCAGGACATTTAAATTAGGATCAAAACATTAAGATAGATGCAATGAAAATATTCAACAAATTAACCTGTAACAGGATCAATAACTTACCTTGTATGACTGAGCAGGTTTTCCGATTATCACCCAGTTTATAACCCTCAAAGCAGGCACATGTATATGAACCTTCATTGTTTATACACTCTTGCTCACATCCATGTAAATTTTCTTCACACTCATTAATATCTGAAATAATACCATTTTCAAGGATTGTAAATATTGTTATGTTGTGCTTACAGTACTTGATTTCGTCACAGTTTGAACCTTGAAATTTGTCATATAATAATCATAGTAATAATAATAATATATACTAGCTACACATTGGATATCCCACAGAGTTTCTATAACCCTGACTTTTGAGATTAAATTATGAACGTAATATGAAAATAATCTTTGCAGGGTGTTCTTAAACACCAAGTGGAGGAGAGGGAGGGTTTAAAAGACAGATTTACTCCCAAATATTTACAACAACATCTTCACTTCTGAATAACCATTTTGCTGTATATTCAATGAATATAGACTCATTTAATGTTTGCATGAAAAGTTTACTTAAAAGAAGATCTTACATGAAGATATACTTTGTTGAATTAATGACTTACAAACTTAAGCTGATGTTTAATGAAATAAAATATATTAATAGAATTTTGCATTTCAAGTATTAAAACCCTGAATGTTGGCATGTATGTTTTGCTTTCTCTATATTTATAATTTTAACATCATACATATTTTAATTAATAAATTCACATCAATTCATTGTTCATGAAAGATCTCACCAGCTGTTTATTTGTATAAATCCTAGCACAATTATATATATATATAATTGTGCAATTATTATTATTAAAAATTGTAATTTTTAATAATAATTGCACAATTATTATTGATTATTATTAAAATTAATTTTTAATAATAATTAAAAATTTTGTACTATTTTTAAATTAAAAATTCAAAAATAGTACAAAATTGTACTATTATTAAAAATAGTACAATTTTGTACTACTTTTAATAATAGTTATTAAAAATCGCCTGAAGAAAACACTCATGGTGGAGGTAGTGAAATAGCTCGTTTAAAAATGAAAAATATTCAAAGTTTCTACAATATAATTGCATAGAACACTTTTTAATACAAATGTGTACTGGTCTAACCCTATTAGGACCAAAAAGTAAGTATTAAACAATCAATTATATATATATATATATATATATATATATATCAGTTATGTGTTATTACGCGACCTAGGTTTCTACCATGTGGTGTCTTCAGGTGATTTGCAATAACTGTTTTTTTTGTTCTTTTTTTAACTATGCTCACATAATGGGGATTTTATTGAACTCTCACATAATGTATTAGGTATAAGGTATTTTATGGTATGATTACATTTAGTCATAATTTCTATTCTTTCATTTAGTAATTCATTTTTTGGGGAAATAACATAATAGTTAACTTTTCTTCCTGGCACAGTCTATATATATTGTCACCATTTTAAGACTTGGCTGTTTTCACAAAACTCCTCATTATTTCTGGGTCTTTTCTATCTTCTAATTTCAATTTCCACATATGGCTAGAGAATTTTGGACAATTTCCTATTCTAAATATTTTTGGATATTTTGAAACTGTTATTGGTTGCCCAGCTGTTGATTTTGTTTATGCAATATTGAAGTTTGCTTTCAATCATGTGGCTGTATTTGATTGATAGCTTATGGTGAGGTCATCAACGTATAGGGATCCATTTAAATCAGAGGTGATTTTTTTAGCTATGTTATTTATTTCAACATTGAACAAGGTTTTTGATAGGATGCTACCTTGTGATACACATTCTTCTTGTTTATATATCAGATAGAGTGGATCCTATACTTACTCTGAAAGTTCTATTAGATAAATATTAGAAATAAAAACATGTAATCTAATTTTTAGTTCAATATTTTGTAGATCTTTTAGAATTCCATGTCGTGTCATAAGCTTTTTCGAGGTCAAAAAAGATAGTTGTTACATGTTGATCTCTTATGAAAGCTTCTCTAATGAATCTTTCTAAATTGGTAAATTGATCGATACATCCACAAATTTTACGGTAGCCACACTGTGTATTGGTTATTAGATTGTTTGTTTTGAGAAACCATGTTAGTCTATTATTAATCATCCTTTCTAAAGTTTTGCAGAGGCAGCTAATTAAAGAGATTGCTCTGTAGTTGGAAGGGGTCGATGGATCTTTTTTGGTTTTGAGTACTGGGATAATTATGGCTTGTTTCCATAGGTTAAAGATGTTGCCATTAGTCTAAATATTATTGAAAATGTTGAAGGGGTATGTTAGGGAGATATCTGGTAACTGGTTAGGGAATTCGTAATGTATGTCATTCGAACCCATTGCAGTATTATGAGATTGTTTAAAGGAATTTGTTAGTTTTGATAGGGTGAAAAGTTGGTTATAGTTTTCAGTGTTGTTGGACTTGAAATTTAGTTTTTCCTTTTCAACAATTCTTTTGATGTTCTGGAATTTTCTGCTATAGTTATCAGTAGAAGAGTACTGGGAAAAATTTTGGGCAAATGTTTTTGCGATTTCTTTCGGGTTGGTAATTGTTGTGTTGCAAAACAAGGTCTTTAAGTGGAGTGTTTTTATTTTTGCCAGAAATCTTTCTGATAATATTCCAGACAGTCTTTGTAATTGTATTTGAATTATTTTGGACACTCTCCAAGAGGAGCATTTAGATTCTTTTCTTGTTTGCCATGCCATCGCTCTGTATTTTTTGAAAAGAGTTCAAATTTTTTATAGTTGGTTGTAGATTGAATTTGCTGAGGGCGGCTCGGTGCAACCTGATCGCTTTTTTGCAATCGTCATTGAACCAGGGTTTGTTATATTTGGAGGATTTTGAAATATATTTTTCTGTGATGGATATGATTGTTTCTGAAAAAAAAAAGGTGACATGGTCCGCATTTTCAGTATTCGCATTTGGAGTAAATTCGGATAAGCACATTAATTTGAATTTTTCCCAATTTGCCTTTTTTAAATTTCAGTTGGGAATTTTATCATTTTTATTTGAACTTTGGTTTTCAAGAATTATGGGGAAGTGGTCTTTTCCACAAGTATCATTGTAAACTGACCAATTAAAATCTATGAAAATGGAGGGATCAGATAAAGACAACTCTATTGCTGTGAAAAGGACATTGTTGTAGAGGCAAAGATTGTTGTTGTCAATGAATGATTATATGTCTTTCCTTCTTCTGTTAGTGATTTTTGCAGCCCCATATGGTGCTGTGGCCGTTGCAGTCTCCAAGTAGTAGGTAAGGGGTGGAAAGTTGTTCTTTGGTTTGCAAAAGAGAATTTAGGGTTAAAACCATACAAGTTTTAAAGCTGACAGTGCCTTTCTAAGAGGGAAGAAAATTTTGGATGAGAGAATGCATGCCACAGACTAAGTCTTTGTTTGATCGGGCAATAAATTTTTTATGTTGAAGCGATGGTGAAATTTTATCAGGAAACCTTCCCAAAGCTGTCAGAATACATTTTATCTGACAAAAATCAACTGGTGTCATGGTTTGAGTTGCTATTGTTTTTTAATGGTCCTAAATTGCCCTTGGTTTTCATTGAAGAAATAGTTAATGTGAATACCAGTTTACCAGCAAATGATGGCGGGAAATATGTTGTTTGTGATGTCAGCTACATTTGAAAGTCACTAAGTTTTGACTCAAGACATGGTCCTACACACACATGATTGATTTGGAGCAAAACTAACACACGAGACATTTCTGTTGATTTTGTTTTTGTTTTGTTATCAGTTGATTTGGCCTCCATCAAGCTCTGATATTAATCATAGGGACATTGAATTAGGTTCAATACGGTGCTTCACACAAATTTTAACAAAAATTTAATTGCAAAGTCAATCACTATCTCCTGTCTTATTGATTACTCTTTCTGCTCATTATTGATGTTTGCATTCCTAATTCTTCCACTTCTTGTAAAACCTTGGGTTTTAGTGGCTTTACTAACTTACATGGGGGTCATATCAATTAAAAACGAAAAAAATTATCTAACAGTCCATAACCCCTTACATCTTAGTGTTTATTACCTTCTTGGGATAAAATGGTTATAACAAGAATTTGAAATATGTTTTATATAAATCAGTAAATCAGCTTTATATAACTCACAAATGGATGATAAACCGAAAAAAATGAATGAATCAATTTCACCTACCTGTACAGTTTTTTCCATCTTTGCCCAAATATCCATTTCGACATTTGCAGATAAAAGTTCCTTTTACATTTTCACACACATCAGGACAGGGTGTGCTTTCCTGGCATTCATCAATATCTGAAAATGAAATGAAACATGAACATAACATATAAAATGTACTTTTAAGGGTGAAAAACAAAGTTTCCTGATGAATGAACCAAATGCAGTTTGAGTTACACTAAAAAATTTTAATGGGTTAAAAGAAAGAACATGATACTTCTGTACTTAGAGATGGATGTGCCGGTAGTGTAAAGGTTATCAATACGGAAACGGTGTTCAATTTCAACATGTTTTCAAAATATGTCATGGTCTTTATTTAGAATAGTTTGAAACTACCATTTGTGCAATGCTTATCCCCTGTAAACATGTGAAATTAATTGAATCTAATTTGGTTTTAGAATATTTTATCGTCTTTATTTCGGATAGGTGTTAAACTGTCCATCTGTGGCATGTTTATCCACTGTGGAGATGCCAAAACAATTTGGGTTTAAATTAGATTCAAAATATTTCATGGTCTATATTTCAACTAAGTTGAAATAATCTCATCAACTGTAGATGCGACAATATTAACTTTTATCACTGCACGTATTGAACATTTCATGGTCTTTATTTAGTCTGCTTTGAAAGTATACAGCTACACAATGCTCATTCATTGAGGATGTGTGAAAATGATTTGGATCCAAATTGGTCTGGAAATATTTCATTGTCTTTATTTAGACTAGTTTAAAACCATAGATATGAACCATGCATATCCACTATGGACAGTTCCTAAATTGTTTGAATCCTGCTAGGTGTGGAAATATTTCATGTTTTTTTTTCATAATGGACTAATTTAAAACTATCCATCAGTACTATGCTCATCCACTGTAGACATGCTAAAGTTATTTGAATTCAACTTGTGTTCGAATAATTTCATGTTCTTTATTTCAAACTAGGTTGAATTATCCAGCAATGCTATGCTCATCTACTGTGAATGAGATAAAATGATTTTGATCCAACTTGGTTTTGAACTATTTCATTGATTTTATTTTGAATAGTTTGAAACTCTCCCTCTGTGACAAGCTCATCTACTGTGGATGAGATAAAATTATTTGAACACAACTTGGTTTCAAAGAACGTTATGGTTTTAATGTACAATAGTTTGAAATTATCCATGTGTGAGATGATCATTCATTGCGGTTGTGCCAAAATTATTTAGATCTAACGTGATTTCAAACTATTTCATGTTCTTTTGTTTAGACGAGTTGGAAACTATCAATCTGTGCCAAGCTAATCTGTTGTTGACGTGCAAGAATTATTTGGATACAACTCGATTTCGAATTCTTTCATGGCCATTGTTTCAACTAGGTTGAAATTAATGATCTGTTTCATGCTCATACACTGTTGTCAATCAAAAATTATATTTGGTGTTGTTCTATTTTATGGTCTTTATTTACATTAATTAGCAAGTACATATCTGTTCCATATTCATCTACTCTGGACATGACATCTGTGCTATGCTCAGCTAGTGCAGACGTGCCAAAATGATATGGATCCAAATTGGTTTCAAAATATTTCACTGATTTTATTTACAAAGTTTGAACCTATCAATCTGTGTCTATGCAATGCTCATTCACTGTGAACATGCAAAATTTGTTTGGTTCCAACTTGAGTTACCACTATTTAATGGTCTTTATTTAGACTAGTCTGAACCTAACCATTCTTACCATGCTCATCCACTGTGGACATGCTAAAATTATTTAGTTTCCAAATTGATATCAACCTACTTAATGGGTTTGGAATTAGCCATTTGTCGATACACCCAAATCATTTACTGAAAGATAATTTTTTATTTCTTGCAAAGAAATTCTTGATACATATTCTGGTTCAGAGTAGATTTTTTGACTTGTTCCCACCTTCTGTCTGTTTGTCTCTTTTATATATATATATATATATATATATATATTGTTAAATATAAGAGACAATGAATGTCCATTATGGTTAATCATGATCTGTTCTAAACATCGTATTTTGGCTTTAATTTCAGTTGAAAATAAAGACAAAAATTCTCCAACATTTGGATAATTTTTTATTAATTTGCTTCTAATACAATAACATTCACCATCACTGACGATTTTATTTTGTGTTGACATAAAACTCCGCTAGGCAATGGTAATAGTTACCAAAAATAACAAACACAGTTCTCAAATTTGCAATGCGGTTCTATGAAGTCACACCACATGATAGCAAAACCATGTATTCAAATGCAATGTAACGTGTTATGTCCGGATTTAAAGGTGATTTTATTAAGTGTTGGTTGTTTAGATTTTATCTACATGGCCTCCAATATCTGAAGGTTCCTCTTTCTATGTGTATGAGTAAGGATTATTGTATTGTTGACTAAAATCTGTCTGATATTACCTTCATGTTTATGTTTTTGTTGGAGAATTTTTGTCTTTATTTTCAACTCAAATTAAAGCCAAAATATGACGTTTAGAACGGCTTATGCTTAAACATAATAGACATTCATTGTCTCTTATATTTAACAGTATGTTTAGAAAATTATTTGCTGCCTCGATACACTAAATATATATATATATATTGTTTTGGATATTAGATGCAATGGACCTGATAAATTTCTACTCCAGTCACTCTTCCCAAATCAAATTATAGGTTTCTTCTTAAGAGCACTAAGAATATGCAGCCCCCAATATTTAACAAAAGAAGAAAAATACATAGAAAGCACATTCAGAAACTTGCATTACACATATCACTTTATTCACAATGCAAAAAGAAAGGCACATAATATATACAATCACAACAAAAGAAACACTGTTAACAATAATAATCTAAACAATAACAAATACATCATACTACCAAGCAACTCCATTGCATCTAATATCCAAAACAATCTATCTCATATAAAAAATACACACATAGTAACAAATATATATATATATGTTAAAATCAATGAAGTTTCTTTCAAAAGTAATTATAAAAACGGTAAAAAATAGGTAAAGCAAAAATCATCATGATGAATTTTGAGTTTCACTCAACTCAGTTATTATTCAAATGGAAGCAGATTTCTTCTCTGGTAAGCTGTAATCTAAACTATTTGTTTACTCTGTAGTTTCCATTAATATCTCCTTCCACTCCCCGTTCTTCCAGAAACTTCTTACCCACAGAAAATCCTACTGCTATCAAAGAGGTGACTGGGAGGTGTTCAGTAACATCATTTTTAATCGTCCCTGGAACAAAGGTTTTAGTTTCCCTGTTGAAGACTGTACATCTCAGGTCTCCTCTTGGCTGAAAGCCTGCATTGATCCTTTCATGCCATAAAGGAAGTTCTGAATCAAACCTCATTCTTCTTGTAGAGAATTAATCAGAGGGAGTGACAACTTGAGCTACCTTTCCCTTGAGTTCTCATCGCACTCCGAGCTTGTCTGCTCTGTCTTGACATGGGAAAATACGGTTTTACATCTAAGTTCAGGCTTTGTTGAGCTTCACCCATTTACCTCATTTTTAGACAGACCTAATGACCAATTGTTGTATTTGGCCAGTTGCATTTTGATGAAAACACGTTTTCTTTTTTTTTCATTGATCAATTTTTTTTTCAACTTTGATACACTGATGCACATGTATATTTATATTATTGTTTCTGACAACCAAAGCATATTTCTTATTGGTTCTAAAATATGATTTGTTGTTTTATAACTTGATATAAATAAATGTAAATTATATTCGCTTCTGACTGAATTAAACTATTTCTATTGTTTATGTTTTGTGATTTTGAAAACCGGGCTTGTTTCCACAATACACTGTTTTATTTTTGTTTTTGCATTCCAGCTTTGACTGAAATCATTGCCTTTAACAGGAATAAATTCTTTTCAAGTTCAATTATTTTTTGTTGGTCCCCAGAATATATAACATTCTCCTTGGTTCTTTCCTGCTTGCTCAACTGCTATTGCTCACAAAAACCACATCTTTCGGCTTTACTAGTGTGATGCATCTCATCATAATTAGTGCTTTTTTGTCTCTGCATGCAATGAGTGTTAGTGAATTCTAAATTATGCTTAGTTATTGTTTGCTAATGGAATAAATCATTGTATAGCATGCCTGAAGTTTGGCTCTGAGAATGACAGGCGGCTCTACAAAAGTGTATTAAACAACAGTAAACCTTCAATTTCTTTGTTAATCAACAAAGCTAAAGTCCTCACAGTTACAGCAGACAATGCCGAGTGCGTTGCTCACATATTCTCCACTAACTCCACGTTTGACCCATCTAGATTATCCACACCAATTTCTAGCCTAGAACTGAGGGTCGTTGGTCTCTAACATAATTTCCAAGTGTGAACCCCCCACTCCCCACCCCATAAGGAGAGTAGAGGTGACGGAATCCCAGTCATCGTCATGAGGAAATGTGCCCCTGAAATCTCCTCTGTTCTCTCAAAACTCTACAACTACTGCCCCTCTGCTTCTTGTTTCTTGCCTGCTGGAAGTCTTTGTCCGTGGTTCCAGTTTATAAGAACTCTGGGGAACCCTCAGACCCTTCTAATTATTGCCCTATCAGCTCCTACTGATTTTTGGCAAAATGTTCAAGGCTATTATCAATACTTAAGTGCTTCAACATTTCACAGCCTAAAGCCTATTCTCTGACAAATAGTATGGCTTCCTGCTTTGCCAGGTCTACTGCTGATATGCTAGTTTGAAACTATTCATAAACATCATAGAGTATATATACAGGCTCTTGATAAGAACAGCAAAGCTCAAGCTATTGCTATCGATACCTTCAAACCATTTGACAGAGTTTGGTACACTGACCTTCTAGACAAACTACTGTGCTATGGTATAACCATATGCTTGTTTGATTTAATCCAATCATTCTTATCAAATCGCGTAATGAAGGTCATATTTAATGAGCATGCTTCCTGATTCTATAATATGAACACAAAAGTCTCTCAAATTACATCCTCGTTGGTCTCTAACATAATTTCAAAGCTTGACACACCACCATTAAGCTAGCAGAATTGAAGGAATCCCAGTCGTTGGCATGAAGAATTGTGCCCCTGAACTCTTCTCTGTTCTCTCAAAACTCTACAACTACTGCATTTGTTCTTGCTGCATTTGCTTCTTGCTTTCCTGCCTGCTAAAACTTCTTATCTGGGATTCCAGTTTACAAGAACTCTGAAGAACACTCAGACTCATCTAATTATCACCCTATTAGCTTCCTACCTATTTTCAGAAAAGTGTTCAAAGCTATTATCAATGCTGAGGTGGTTCAACATCTTACAACTTGCAACCTTTTCTCTGACGAACAGTATCCTTGGTCCTAAGCTTTTTCTGATCATCTGCAACGGTCTCACTGATGTGATCAGATCCCAAGTAGGCATCTACACTGACAACACAAGACACAACCATTTACTCTCAACTCAATAAGAAATTTGCTGATAAAGCAAACCATGCTGCTGATCATGAATGGGACTTTTAAACTGTGGTGGTCTGTGGTAAGACATGGCTCGTAAATTATTATGGTTCCAAAACAAACCTACCTTTTAACTACCATAGACAATCCCTCCTAACTACCATCATCATGGATCAGGCTAGTCTCCATGAAAGCAATACACTACGCCTCCTCGGACTAACACTTACAGCAGACAAGTGGAATGACTACCACGAATCAACAACTAAATCTACTGCAAGGAAGTGCGGGTCACTGTGTTGGTCCAGGAAGGTTTTCTCATTTGAATCTATCTTGCACATATACAAATCTACTATCCACTCATGCATCCAATACAGTTGAAACATCTGATCCGGCGCCCCTATTATTCATCCTGGGTTCTCGAAAAATCCAAAGGAGAACCTGCAATGTGATCAATCCAAATGTGGAAGCTCAACTTTAGTTACTTTCTTATCAACTAGATGTGACTTCTCTGTTCTTCCTACAAATATTTCACAGCTTCTGCTTCAATGAACTTAGCTCCCTGGTGCTTTTTCTGCATGAATTTACTTGATCTACTAGACTGGTAACAAGGTCCCACCCTTTTACAGAGGAAACAATCAAATATAACTGCAACTTTTATTATAGCAGCTTCTTTTCTCATACTTCCCACCTGTGGAGCACACTGTACTTGCTTCCCTAATAGCTACAATCTCCAGGAGTTTATATGCAACATCAATTGCCATCTCTTATCTCCTTGACTCCCATCCTCTTCCCCGACACATTCTGAATCTTTTTCTTCTCCCTTTCTGCTCTACTCTCAAGCAACTCCCTTCACACTGGAGGTTCCATCTTTCTCTTACCCATTCTACAACACCCCCTGTCACCTGTTCCACTTCTTCTTCACTCTCCTCTTATGTAACCCCTTGCGCATAGTGGTAGCAATTCTATGCTTGGGGAGAAATGCTTATAAAAAATTAAGTGAAAAACTGATATATTCTGTTGTACTTACCAATACATCCACTTCCGTCTTTTTGATATCCATCCAAGCACTCACAATCATAGCTGCCATTTCTATTTACACATCTTTGTATAGAAGAGCAATTGTTCACAATCTCACATTCATTAATATCCTCAGAGCATTTTGTACCCTTCCAACCATCTGAACAGATACAACCTGTTAACGGATCACATCTTTCAAAGTTGATTCCACAGTTGCAGGGTTGACTGCAATTGATTCCCCAGTGGTCACTATCACAATCTGATAAAAAGAGTAAAGCATAAAAGTGTTTGTGCCTCATTTTCAAAAAAATCAAAACACAAAACATAATCAGTAAAAAATAATACATCATCACTTTTCTCACAGTTTGACCTGATCTGGTTAGACAAATCATTGTTTACAACTGAATTTAATATACACTATTTACATATATGAACTGGGCCATGTGTCCTTAAGAGCACATGGTCTATTGGATATAGACGTTGGTTAGTTTCAGTAACTTGACCCAAAAATGTTGTGGGTTCAATACTGGGCAACAGCAGTAGTGAACAAGTAACTTAGAGAGTCAGGTTAAAGAGAGATGACTCATGACTACCAAAAGAGGCTTTGCACAAGGAATGAGAATGATACACTCCAGTGATCGTAATAAAGGAGTTGTTTAAAAAATTATAGCACCTGAAGAAGGCCAAAGCATACAAAGGTCAAAACATCAAACAAATGGCAAGAAAGATGAGGACAACAGTCCAAATAAATAGTGTAAATAGTACCTCATCTCAGAAATATTGACAAATAATGAATCTAATATTTTTTATATCATCTTGCAAAAAATTAATAAATAAATAAAAATCCAAACCCTTCATTAGTAAATAACTCTAACAGTTTAATTTATTTTAACAAACTGGCTGGATCCACCCAACTAAACCTTGTTTACAACTTAATTTTCATGACATACTCCAGTACAACACTCAGATAAAAGCTTTTAAAACATTTTAAAAATCAATAATAACAAATAGAAGAAGAGAGGACAAATGATGAGTGTATTTAGTTATCAAGAGTAAAGTGAAGTTGCGGCACACAATTTCAGATGTGATTCTTCATGTTGATTACAGAATAAAATTGAAAGAAAGAAGAAAATGGATTTGGACCTTTCCAGAAAAATAGACATAAACAGTATGATGGCCAGAGTTGTACATATTATTAACAATAAACTTAAAACTGTATCAAGAATTGTTTTGAAAAGATTAGAAAAATGAAAAATCCCAAAAGAATTTACAATAATGATTATTAACATTATTAAAAGCAGGTATAATATTGATAACCCAACAGGCTATCAAGTGATCTTCAATGATAGACACCAAATATTAAAAGTGTAAAATATTGTGATGACTACAATGGATAAACAAATGATTACATTTTCAAAATCTTAAGAGATAGACACCAAATATTAAAAAGTCAAAAATTGTAAGAACAATAAAGAATAGCCAAAGGAATACATTTCTAAAATTGTCAGGATATACACCAAATATTACAATATATAGAAAACAGTGATGGCTACATTAAATAACAAAATGAATACTTTTCTAAAATCGTCAGTGATAAAAACCAAAAATTACAAGTCTTAAGATTTGCAATGACTACAGTGAATAACCAAATGAATACATTTGTAAAATCCCCAGTTAAAGACACTCAATATTACAGGTGTGAAAAATTCATGAAAACAATGAATAATCAAACCAATACATTTCTACAATCTTCTTTGCCAGATACCAAATATTTCAAATGTGAAAAAATCATGTCTACGAAAATAATCACACGAATACATTTCTGAATTTTTCAGTGATTGACACTATTTATTACAAGTGTAAAGAATTGTGATGACTACATTAAATAACCAAATGAATACAATTGTAAAATCATCAGTGATAGACACCAAATATTACAAGGATGAAGAATTGTAATGACTACAATGAATAAACAAATGAAAACATTTTTAAAATCTTCAATGATAGACACCAAATATTACAAGTGTGATGAATCACATGTCTATAAATATAATCAAACGAATACATGTCTACAATCTTTCTTGATAGACACCATTTATCAAAAGGGTAAAGAATTGTGATGACTACAATAAATAACTGTTATGGTAATTTACCCAGGCACACATAAACTCTTCTAATTATAAATAAGCAGTAGTTTCTGCTTTGTGGTAGAAGTCTATACAGCAGATAGCTCTTACAGCTGGACCAAGCAGCCATGCTGATGACCTTATTTTGTATATTTTCTTAACTACTGTTCTTTTTGTTAATATATTTGGTATCTCTATTCCTTCTTTGGGTCTTGATTTTTTACCCCTAATAGGGACACAAGAACTTGTCGACGAGGACTCTTAAGGATCGTTGGGGACCCCAAAATTACTGCATAGGAATTGCTAATATTGGATCAACAGTGGACGCATGGAATTCTATTTTTCATCACACTTTGTTCTCCTCAACAGTACTTGGTAATCCAGAAAAGGAAACCGAACAAAAAACTTTTAAACTTGAGTGCGAGCCACTAAACTATGAGAATTCATGTTTTTTGGAAAGAGAAAAGAATCACTTTTGATTCCCTGAGTGAGTGTAAGTTTTTATTTTACTTTTTTTATTCACTTTAATAAATTTTTATCTCAGTTTAATTTGAAGAAAAAAGACATGGACAAACATGGACAAATTTAAATCCGCCATGCTTGATTGTCTTAAGTTCCAAATTGAACAGCAAAACTAACAGGAACTAAAATGGCAAAAGAAGCAACTTGTGCATCAAAACAGAATAGAGCAACTCCATCTGAATATACAAAAAATGATTTGAATTTCAAAAGAAAGCTGAGAAAGAATGACTTGAAATTCAAACGCTTGCTGAAAAGGAACGGCTTGAATTTCAAAACAAACAGAAATCAGACAGAAAAACCCCAAGGAAATTCTACTTAAAACTCAATAACAACAAAGAATCTTGCTTGAAATGGCAAACAGGGAACAAATTAGTAAAAACCAAAGTGCGCTCTAACAAAACATGATCTGGGGCACAACAGGCATTTTTACATATTCTCCAGATGAAGATATAAATATCGCCTTTTATTTTAGATGATTCAAAGAAGTATACACAACAGATTGCATAAATATGCACAACTTACATGCTCCGTTAAATGAATTTTGAAAAAAAAAACAAGAACTGGGAGTGGACACCTGAATGCCAAGATGTATTTGGCAAAATAAAAGAAATTTTGACATCGAAGTTATTACATAAATTCATCAGCCTCGAAGAAATTTTGCCTTCATCTCTGAAAACTGGGCACCACAGAGTGCACCAAATTTGTAAACTATATTTTACCCCATAGAACAAGTGAACTGATATTTACTGAAGCAGTTAAACTTCTTACAAAGCATTTTAATCCTGAAACTTTACTCGTTTATAGAAGATTGAAGTGTGTGAATTTAACCAGAAAAGATAGTAAAGATTACACGTCATTCACGTCAGTCATGAACAAGTATTGCAATGATTTCAAACTGTCAGAATTGGGTGCAAATAATTTCAGGTGTCTGATATTTGTTCACAGATTTGCTTCAGCTAAAAATGCTGAAATTACACATAGAGTTCTGAATAAATTGAAAAAATGAGTCAAACCTTACTCTCCAACAAATTGCCAAAAATTGTCAGAGAGTTGTAAGTGTATGTCAAGATTTGAAAAATATCGAGGAAACTGGCACAGCTCACATGAATAAAGTTGATATATCCCTGGAAGGAATATCAAGGAAAAGAATAGTGTAGGAATAATACTTAACACTGAAGATAGATTAGAATAGATTTATTATACAACAGTACAATAAACCAATAGACATACAAGAACAATCAACGAATAGTAACAGGAATCACGATCAAGTAGAAAATGTCTGTCTAGTGATGTCTGCTGACATATGCCCCAAGTCACAGTCTTTTATAGACTAGACCATATCCATTACGGGGTAAAATAGGATGTTCCTCTACACAAAAGTAAACCCAAAAAATAATTTTAATTCTTCCCCTTAATCAAAGCAATAAAAAAGGAAACAATACAACTTGCTTTCTCACCCGTGTTATGGTTGTGGGTCACTACACAGGTATCAGAACTGTCCTTAAGAGAATAAAAAGTTCCTAAATTATAGTCATGTCAGGCACAAGAGTTCACATTGTTAAATGCAAAAAAGGTTAATACCTGCATAAAAACACGAAATCAGATTATCAAACCAGGTTAAACACTAGAAAATACATGCAACTACAAATCCTTAATAAAAATATTAGACCAAAGTTAGATTATGGTTCAGATTTAACAATCATAAATCTACACACAGTTGGGAAAACCAACCTTGCTAATAAGTAATAAAATGGTCAGGTACATGACAGGGGAGAAAATCAAGGTAACGGGAGAACTTCTCAATGTAACTTTTCATGGAAGAAACTTTTGCAGAAGTTTTTCTGCGGGCCTTGGTCAATGTAATAAGATGACGGCAAAATTTGAGTTAAAAGAGGACATCCAGCCAGTGTTTAATGAAAAATGAAATGTGCTTTTTGTCTCTTTACAAAAATTAATGAAGAATTTGAAAGTTTAGAAAGAACCAGTTTTTTGTAGAAAATTGTGTCCAGTCAATGGATTTCACTGACCATCTAATCAAAGAAAAAGTCAAAAGAGATCCAAGTTGGCGCCAATTTCCCAACGTGGTTTTATGTGGCATCCAAAGACTATTGTTATTTTTTTACCTGAACCTGAAGAAATTTGTGTGAAACTAAATGGGGATAAATTTTTTCAGAAATCGTCAGGGACATAAATCTTCATATAACGATAGAGGAAGAATGTTTTAAGTTGCTCTGTATCACTATCTATCGTGGGTTGTATAAGTTTGAACATCTACAGTTCAGGGTAAAGATTGCGCCGGCAATTTTCCAACAAGTGATGGATACTATGCTGAGTGATTTGTCTTTGCGATTGCATAATTGGGCAACATATTAATGAGCAGTCAAAATGTAGAACAGCATAAGGAACATGTTTTTAAAGTCTTCTCAAGAATTCAGGAGGACAGGTTCAAATTAAAAGAATCCAAATATGACTTTTTTATGGAGAGGATGAAATACTTTGGATACATTTTCAATAAAGATAGCATAAGACCAGATTCAAAACATGCTACAGCAATCAAGAACATGCAAGCTCCCGAAAATATCCCTACCTTACAAAGTTTCATAGAATTGGCAAATTATTACCAGGTGTTTATACCAAATATGCACAACTTACATGCTCCGCTGAATGCACTTTTGAAAAAAGATAAGAACTGGGAGTGTACACCTGAATGCCAAGAAGCATTCATCAAAATAAAAGAAGTCGTGATGTCGTAGTTATTTCTCTCTTTTGCCAACGAACTGTCCAGAATAATCCCGAAACACAAAGAAGCTTTTGTAGATACTGTGATTGCTTCTTTTCAGACAGAAAGAGAATTTAAAGCCACATTATGCAACACAGTAGAGAAACTGTCTGTAATTCATGAGCAAATCAAGCAAGACGCTCTAAACGATGAGATCATCAGGAAAACCAAAACCAAATTTGTGAAAGGAACCAACAGACTTCAGATATTTTCTCTTTATGTGATGGAGTATTGCTATAAATTGAGAGAGTTGTCATTTTAACACTACAAAAAAGAATTCTAAGAAGTTTTCATGTCAGTTACCCCGGCATTACAAGAATGAAAAGTCTTATGCGCAGTTATGTATATTGGCTAAACATAGATAAGGATATCGAAAACAACATAAAACCCTGTAATCCTATTACGCTCACTCCATGTCACCCAAGGTTTAAAGGAGAAGCTGAGTGTATTGACGACACACTGAAAAGAACTCTGAAGAAAGCTAGGGGTGCACCTACAAAAAAAGCACTACAACAGTTCCTTCAAGTGAAAGAATTACACCCAACAACAGTACACCATCATCATTACCCTCAGCCAAGGTAATGTTTGCACATAAAAACAGGTCTGTGTTCGACAAGCTACTTCCAAAACAAACAAAACTTGGATAAACAAACACAATACCTACAAAACATTACCAACCCAGAGAGAAAGTTTTTTTTCCAGATGTTTCGGGATATTAAATCTTTCTGGAAAATGGGTACAATTGAGAAAAACATAGGAAATATGGTTTATATAATAAAAAGTTCTCATTTTACTCACAAAGACATTTAAATCAAATCAGAAAAGGCCTGTCAGAAGATGCTGACAGCGGTCTTCTTGAAGAGAAAGAAATCATTGATGCCAATATTTTTGATATGCCAATACTACAATTGGCCCCGAAACAGTGCCGATTAAAAAGAAAAAGGAAAATGACAGACTTTGCAGTTGTTAATCCAAAACAAAACAATATTGAGACACCTTTGGAGTTGATACTTAGAAAAAGGATATTATGCTAATTAACCCATGCACATATGAACTCTTCCAAACTATAAATAAGCAGTAGTTTCTGCTTTGTGCTAACAGAGAGAGAGAAAGAGAGAGTGAGATAGAGAGGTCTATTCTAGCAGATAGCTCTGACAGCAGGCCAATACAATCACACTGGTGATCCTCTCATATTTTATCTGTTTGTACTTCCCTTTTCTCTTTAATATTTGTTTAACTCTATTACATCATTATTTCTTTATATGTGGACATTAACCAGGTCACAACCCAGAGAACAATCAAAACGAATACATTTCTATAATCTTCAGTGATAAACACAAGTGCAAATAATTCATGACTACAAAGTATAATCAAACAAATGCATTTTTAAAATCTTTAGTGATAGATATGAAATAATTCAAGAGTGAAGAATTTATGACTATAATGAATAATCAAATAGATTAATTTCTAAAATTCTCAGTGATAGACACCAAATATTTCAAGTGTGAATAATTGTGATGACTTCAATAGATAACCAAATAAATGCATTTCTAATATAATCTCAAATACATCAGAAGAAGATGGATCGTTGATAATCATTGATTTATAGCGGGTATCTCTTCTCTTATTTCATTTATAGTGAGGGGTAGTAGGATTCTGTAGCATGTTAACGGAATTTGGCCTTGTGGGAAGGTAGCCCACTATAATTCATAAATTCAAGAAAGGCAAGTTTTTGAGTGTAAAATAACGTTTATACACATATACATTTCAGTCAATGTTTTACAAAATAAGTAATGCTTGAAATAAAAGTCCAACGAAGGTAAAAGAATTCATGGAAGATAATGATGAGCTGAAAGAAAAGAATGTTCATTTTCAAGTTGCCGTTTCTAAGGTCAGTGAGTTGGTATGTGTGGAATTTCTTAGAAAAGGTCAGTTAGTACTTTGAGAACAGGGGAGAAAGGAAAAGGCGAACATAGTAGCAGCTTGGCATAGGTCAAGGAAGAAACTAATTACACTCTTCTCCTCTGTCTGTGCCTGTCTGTCTGGGTGCCTTTTGTCAAGGCTTTTATATTTTCCTTCTGGCTCAAACGCTGGTCGTTTCGCATTTCATCCTTGTATTTGGTTTCGGGCTTCTCATTGGCTGATAAATAAAAATTGGTAATTTGATATTTGATTAATTTTTATTTTTCAACCGGAACATCTGTGTGAATCTGGATGCATATGACGATTTTCATTCATTTGACTTTTAGTTGTGAGAGAGCACACATCCGGTTCATCACTTTTGTTCGGTTGGTATCACCACAATTTCTTGTGATTAACAGAGTGAGACACCAGATTTGACTAGTGTGAAATATAATAACATAGAAAATGAAATTATCAAAACCAGATGAAAATATTTCCGAAATTATCCACAATACAGTGGGCAGTGGTAAATAATTGAGGGACATTACTCTTTCTTGATATTGGGGTGCTTGCAACAAATTCCGAAAATGTTGAAAGAAACACAAACGCAATAAATAGGGATTGTGGTTTAGCTGTTCATAAAAATGAATTGTAGAAAACAACTAAGCTACTAATGGTAGTAACAGTAGAGTATGGAGGATACTTGCTTTTACTTAATATCTGAAGTAATCCACCAAATATCATGTCGGGTCAGTCAGTTAAGTTCCATACATGATACATGTTTGGGCGATCCTATCTCTTTCAAGAGATGACTGACTAGTCATAAGGTTTTCTCACAGTAAGCTGTCATTACTTTCTATGGTAGACTGGCTGCCAACTAAGGCTGCAGAATCCAATCTGTTCTACTATTCAACCCATAGCTGGAGGAAGAAGTGATAAATTAATACGTTTCCCAAGGGTTTTTGCAACAAATTCAAGTGGAATTCGAACTCAACACTCTGGTTTTTCTTTCCAAGCCAATATCCACTGCACTAGAACAAACATTCTATCATGATGAGTAAATAAATCTATTTTAATTGTGCTTGCCCCTTCCTTTGTTAGTTTCCAAAATGTCCTGCTGATAACTCATAAATGATTAACTATTTTTTGGTTTCCGTGAAAAGTGGAAAAAGGACACTTCTAGTTTCCAGTGAGAAAATGAATGAAAGAAAGAAAAAAAAATATGTATAAGTATGTTTAATGGTTGTCTCAGTGAAATGGGAAAAGTTTTCATTGTCAAATTCTTTTGCTTGTACCCACTTCTAAAAATAATGAGAAACATTCATATTCATGATTGTTATTGCAATATTTTATGAAAGGTGTTAAGCTCAAATATTTAGCAATGTGACAGACAAATTTCTATGGATATTTTACTGTAGAACTTTCCATGAGCGTATTCATTCATTAGTTGAAGAATTAACATTCATCAGAAAATTAAATGGGAAAACTGTGAAATTTTCATGGGTCCTTCTAGTAAGAACTATTATAATAAGAGTTGAAATCAGACTTACCTTCACATAAGGTTTTTTCAATAATTTTTTTACCATTCGGACATTTGCAATAAAAGGAGCCCTTTGTATTTAAACATTCATATTCACATGGATTATCATCACATTCATTTATATCTAAAAATGAAGAATAAAACACTACACTTTAATGAGTTTAGATAAATAAATTTGAGTTATATTGCCAATTTTCTTAATCTACTGACCATAATTAGCAATCAGAAATTTACTCATGTTGCATTATTAACACTGTCCAAGTGTATCAAAATAAGTAAACTGACCTTCACAAAAGTCTGTATTGTTGAGTTTAAAGCCCTTATTACAGAAACATGTGTTCTTCTCACATCCGTCAGCATTACTGCAATCTTTGGTACAAGCTGCAGAAGTTTTGTCTGGAAGTAATCAATAATTAGATTTCAACAGATTAAGCTACAATTATATATATATATATATATATATATATATATATATATATATATATATATAGTACTGTGCAAAAGTATTAGGACAAGAACTATTTTATCTTTTATGAAGCATATTGACAGAAAATAACAATTTAATTAAAGTAATTTGATTTGATTTACTCAACAAATGCTTTAACAAAAAAAATACTTGTTGCAAAATAAATTTATAATTTAGTATAATAGCCTTTTGCTTTGATCACAGCCTTCATTCTGTCAGGCATTGACATCACAAGCTTCTTCAATATATCAAATACTATCTTCTGCCAAGCAGTTTGTAATTGTTACTAAAGTGTGTCTTGCAAAGTAACTTTAGATTTATCAATTCGAGAGGGGGGAATAAAAAAGTCAGTCATATCCAAGGATAATGAAATAATGAGTTGTTTCAAAATAACTTGTTCAATAGAAAATAGGAAAAATTAAATATAACTTCTTTTTAATACGTATCTTTTACACTTAGTTTTAAATAATCAATATTTATAAGCAATTTACTTGGCTTTTCACCCTGTATTTGAATTTCTGTGAGGTTTCTAGGAAAATCACTGCTGTCCTCATATTTTTGCACACTACCGGTAGTGTGCAGAAGTGTTAGGACAAGAGTGATTTTAAACTTTATTTTGATGCCTCATAAAAGATAAAATAGTTCTTGTCCTAATACTTTTTCACAGTACTATATATATATATATATATATATATATATATATATAACATTATTATAACATATTCAGGGCATACCAAAACAAGGACAAAAGTCCCGTAGATGGTGCTATGTTGCCATGTTTTCCAAATTACATTTGTCATTTGTGTAAATTTGTGGCATGACTGTTTTCAATGTTTAATATTTAGTTTCCCAATGCCAGTATATTCATATTGTGAGCATGCAGATATTAGTTTTAACCCAGGAGGCATGAATGGTAATCAACTCAAGACTGCATGGCTGAATCAGAGTGCGTTTTAAGAACGAAGGCTGATGATTCATCTTACCTTTGCTGCTTTTTATTGTCGCATTACAAACTATGGATTGAGGAAGAACAAGATTCACTCACATGCCTGACCATGAAGAACATATACTACAGGCTGTAGAAGACAATCCAGGTATCATCACAGATCAATTGGCCCGAGGATGATGTATGTCTCATAGTACTGCGTAGAGAATACTTCAAGAGCAGATCCTGTATCCCTATCATTTTCAGTGACTTACAAATGAGAGGGATACAGGATTCCCCACAAAATAAATTTTACCAATAGCTTATTTAGTAAGTGGTTGATTCTTTGTTTAACTCTTTGTTTAATTACAGATGAGGCAATATTTGGAAGAGTTGAAATAACACATTCACACAACCAACATTTTGGGGTGGATTTGAATCCTCACGGTGCAATAGAGACATCAGTTTACGAGCAGGTCCAAAGCTGTCGACAAGAACTTTATTTTGAACAAACTTCCAAACCAGCTAAAAGATGTTCCCCTAAAACCAGAAGACACATAAAAGTGGTCAGCATATTGCTAATCTCAATGAAATAAAGATGACATTAACTGCCACTGTTGCTTTGTTACATGCAGTAAAGCAGGCCTTGCTGTTCACTCACTGAAAAATGTGGGCTAAAAAAAAGTTAACAAAACACCCACTGGCCTCAGAAGACACACATGTGTCCATAAAACTTGTACACCTTTTATTTTACTGAGTCATAATATATGTATGTTCTATACCTACCAATATTCAGTAATGGTTTGTTCCTATCCTCTTAAATAGATGGACACCCATGGAGTAAAAGAAAAAGCCAAAGGATTATACCAACTAGCAGTTCACTAGCAGTGTATCTACTTCACGCGACATGAGAGTTTTGTATTTGTTGATATACTATTATTCCCAACTTGCGTTTTCATAATTATTCATGCAGTAAACTTTTAGGATTAAAACTATATATATATATATATATATATATATATAGTGCAGAATTTTTAGGTAAACTCCAATAGAGATGAATTCAAAAGAACTCAATGTTAAATTTATTTAATTTAACAGAGTAATATAATCTAGAAAAAGTTTTAGATATTCTACAATTTCATGGGTAATACATATTTCACAGCAAACCTGCTGCTCGTCAGACCCAAATGATGCAACAGTTAATATTCAAAATAATCCAGAAAAGAATCACATACAGACACACATGTGCCCATATCGACAATAGATATTTGTAATGGTAATCTAATGAAAACATTTCCTCGCCCATTTAAAAAAACAAAAGAAAGAAAGAAAAATAAAACTACAGAAAAATCATAAACAGAAAAAATGGAAAGAGAAATAAAAATAAAGGAAAGGAAAAGAGAACGAACAGTATAAGGAGAAAGAAAGTTAAAATTAACATCTTAGATAGACACCAGTGTCTATTGCAATTCATCTGCTTTCTTAGAAAAACATGACATTTGTTTTTTTTAAATCGTGTCGTGGAAGGGAATTCCACAGGCAGGAAGTGCGAGAAAAGAAGCTGCTGGAGTAGAATTTGTATTTACAATTTATTGGTTTCACAGTAAAAGGGTGAGACCTAGTTGCTAATCTTGTTGCTTAAGTAAATTCATATATAGGGGGTACCAGTGAGCTAAGTTCATTGGAGCAGAAGCTGTGAAAGTATTTGAAGAAGAGATACAGGGAAGCAACATTGTGTCGGTGAGAAAGCAACTGTATCCTAGCTACCAAGTCAGGATCAATCAGATTACAGATTCTCCATTGGATTTTGTCAAGGACACCTAGGTGGATAGCAGGAGCACCCAACCAGATATGGCAGCAATATTCAATGCATGGGTGAATGGTAGATTTGTATATGTACAGGATTGTTTTCAGATGGGAAAGACTTTCTGGCCCTGCACAGAGCACCGACCTTCTTAGCAGCAGATTTAGCTATGGATTCTATATAGTCATTCCACTTGAAATTTGTTGTGAGAGTGAACCCGAGGAGGTGTAGTGTTTTACTTTCAGGAAGACTAGCCTGATCCATGCTAATGGGGAGTAGGAGCAATTGTCTGTGATGGTTAATAGATAGCAGCTTTGGTTTGCAGATCATTAATGTAGATAAGGAAAAGTGTGGAACCTAGAATAGAGCCTTGAGGGAAACCCCTTGTTCGTGTGATAGTATTGGAAGGAATGTCCGTATGGGCAAATGAGTGGAAGGAAATGGCCTTGTCAATATTATTGGAGATGCTGTCAAGAACAAAACAGTCGGGAGACGAGGGGTAGTGGTAGAGAAAGAAGAGATAACTGAGCTTAGAAGTGAGAGACTTAAACACATATAAGAATGATGTAGGGATTCAAGAGAGATCACCCTAGCTAGAGGAAGGCGTTCACTGACATAAACACCAAGCGCATAAATGTGGACATTGGAGTCCTTCCTGAAGATGGGAAGTTAGCTAGGGATTGAGAAGCCAGATGGGGGAATTGAGGGGTTGAGATTAGTCTCTCAAAGAGCTAGGATGTCAGGGAACTTTTGGTGGAAGAAAGATTCAATGCTACAGAAGTTGGTTTGAATATCCCGGATGTTAGTAAAGGAAACGTTAAGAGGTTTAGGTGATTTTAATTTGCCTGGTTTAGCTTTTTTTGCAAAGATATGGATGTTCATGTTTAATGTTGTTGTTGAAGAGAGACCTCGAGTAGATGATGCAAATGGTCATTAGCTGCGACATGCAATGGAAAGGAACTGGCACAGGCTGCAGCAAAGTGTGGCCTTGGGGTTGCCAACTGAAAACACCTGCAAGGACACTTATTCATGCACGACATGGCACTGTAAGAACCAAGATATTATGCAACTGTTAATCAGAGCAGCCACTCAAGATGCTATGTGAGAGTTAGGGCTCCTAGATACCAGTCGGAAGCAGCAACCAGAAAACTGCCAACCCGGTACTCTTATAATGAAGAGAAATAGCCACCGACCATGCACATCACAGGAAAATTGCAGAAGCACCAATACTGAGGTCTGAGAAGAAAAAGATAGCTGGAAACCAATTCCTGAACAGAGAAAAAGGAATGAGCCTCTATATCTATTCAATAGATGTGGGAGGAGTGTGAACGGGGCAATAGAAGGGTCTATCTACTCCAACTAAAAAAATTAAAAAATAAATAATAAAAGTTTTAGCTTAGTTAAAATCCAGACTGCCTTCTACAAAAATTTCTAACAAGTTAAAAAAAGAAAAAAAAACAAGAAAAACGTTCAAATGAGCAAAGTAAAATAAATATAGGCATTGAGAAATGCAAATATAACTGTCAACTTACATTTAAAGAATTCAAGCCTGAATGAAATCTAGCCTGCTGGACATGTGTGAAAAAGTGGCGATTTTAAGAGGTGGAGAGAAATAAATTTTCTACTTTTAGCAAAGACCAATAATTGGATAGGGCTGAGAAACCAGATCACTTACTACCCTATTTATATGAGTGACGCACTAGCAGAGAGGGGTAGGAGTTTTGATTCAGGTGATTAGGAAAAAAAAGTAATTAAAGTTCAAATTACCTGCAAGAAAAATTTCTAACAAGTTAAAAAAAAAGAAACAAGAAAAACATTCAATTGAGCAGAGTAAAATAAATATAGGCATATAAATGTCAACTTACATTTAAAGAATTTAAGCCTGAATAAAATCTAGCCCACTGGAAATGCGAAAAAAAGGCCACGATTTTAAGAGGTGGGGAGAAATAATTTTTCTACTTTTAGCAGATGCCTATAATTGGACAAGGCTGGGGAACCGGGTCACACACTACCCACTACCCTATCTATATGAGTGACCTACTAGTGAAGATGGGTAGGGGATTTTCATTTGGGTGATAAAGGAACAAAAAAAGGAATTAAAATCCAAACTACCTGTAACAAATTAAAAAAAAAAACGAGAAAAACAGAGCAAAATAAATATAGGCATAGAGAAATTAAATTTAGTTTTGAAGATAATGGGATGTATTTACAAATAAATGGTAAATCATACTTTTTAATACAAACTAAAATATAACTACTTGTAGTATGATATAATAAATATAGTTAAAATGATAAATAAATATTAAAAAACAATCTTAAAAAAATGATCTTAAATAATATTAATAAAAATAATAGTAATAGAAAATAAAGAATATAAAATATATATTAAATTTTTTTAAATAATAATAACACTAATAATAATAATAATAATAATAATAATAATAATAATAATAATAATACAACTGAAGGCTCAAAGAATAAGACACTATGAGAAAAGAGCAAGATTTTACAGACAAAACAAGATTTTTCAAACCGATACAAAGAGATTTTACAGGGAAATAAGTAAAAAAAGAATTGAAGTGACGATCCCCCCAGAATGGAAGAAGTTACACAGTTCTGGGAAAAGATATGGGCTTGCCCTAAAGAACATAGCAAGGAAGTACATTGGATTGCACAAGAGATAAAACGAATGAAAAATAAACCAGAACAGACATGGGCTGGAATTACAGAAGAGGATGTTAAATTTGCACTAAAAAAAGCACACAATTGGAAATTCCCAGGTATAGATAAAAATTCCTAACTTTTGGCTATATTATTTAAATACAGCACATAAAAAACTAGCCAAAGAACTCCAAGAAATGGTTGATGATCCCACTAAAATTCCTGCATGGATGATCAAAGGAATTATATTTCTTCTACCCAAGAATGGTGACACAAACAACCTGAAAAACTACAGACCAATTACATGTCTTCCGACAACATATAAACTATTAACATCTATTTTAACAAAACAGACATATTTATTCTTAGAAAGAAATGACATGATACCGCTTGAACAAAAAGGGTGCAAACGTGGCTGTTATGGATGTAAAGACCAATTGCTAATTAACAAAATGATCCTGGAAAACTGCTACAGTACAAAGAAAAATCTTAGTACTGCCTGGATAGATTATCGAAAGGCATTTGATAGTGTGCCACATCCCTGGATTTTAAAGACTTTAAATATATACAAGATATTGCCCATCATCATCAATTTCATCAAACAGTGCATGTCTATATGGAAAACAACCCTTTACCTCAATCATATAAATGGAACCTATAAGTCTGATGAAATAAACATTAAAAGAGGTATATTTCAAGGTGATTCTTTGTCTCCCTTACTATTCTGCATATCATTAATAGCACTAACCAGTCAACTTAATAAGACAGAATGTGGTTATAAAATAGGCCAAAATAAAATAAGCCATCTATTTTACATGGATGACTTCAAGTTATATGCTAAGAATGATAATGAGCTGGAAGGTCTTCTGCAAACTGTAAAATGCTTCAGCGAAGACATTCGAATGAAATTCAATTTGAATAAATGTGCTAAAGCTACAGTTTTACGTGGATCAATACAAGAAACATCCTCAATTAGCTTAGACCCTGCTGTAACAATAAAAGAATTGAAACCAGAAGAAGCTTATAAATACCTAGGTGTAAATGAGAGCGAAAACATTCACCATAAAAAAATGAAAGAAATAGTGCGTAAAGAGTACTATAGAAGGCTACGAATGATATTAAAAACTGAATTGAATTCTCAGAACAGAGTTATGGCCATTAAAAGCCTTGCAATCCCAGTTGTCCAGTATAGCTTCAACATCTTAAACTGGACTCTAAATGACATCAGGCGAATGGATTCTAAAACAAGAAAGCTTCTTTCTAAGCATAAGATGCATCATCCAAAGGCTGATGTAGATCCATAAATACATACCCCATAAAGAAGGTGGAAGAGGTCTTATTCAGCTGGAATTGTCATACAAGACAACAACTATTGGCTTACTGACATACATAGAAACAACAAAGGATTGGATGATACAATTAGTAAGGCAACATGAAGAAAGAAAGAAAAAATATTCAATAATAAAAGAAGGCAGTAAATACAAATAAGATTTACAGTTAGTAGATTCTGTAGAAAAGCAAAACAGAAGCCAAGAACCAACTATTTCGGCAAAAAATATGAAAATGAAAGCCAAAGATAAAGCTCTTGAACAGATGAAACAGCGCTGGCAAGACAAACCTCTGCATGGCCAATATCCAGAACGTGCCAATAAATCCAATGCTGACAAAGTTAATACTCATCGATGGTTACGTTCATATGGATTAAAGTCTGAAACTGAAGGCTTTATTTTTTCAGCACAAGACCAAAGTCTTTTCACGAGAAACTTTCAGGCAAATATTATGCATAATAATATGGATCCAAAATGCAGGTTTTGTGATAAACACCAAGAAACAATAGACCACCTAATCTCAGGCTGTTCTGTGCTTGCTCCACATGAATATAAAAATCGCCACGATAGAGTTGGGCAATATTTACATTGGGCAATGTGCAAACATTATGGAAAATCTGTAAACAAACACTGGTATGAACATCACCCAGCACCGGTTACAGAAATAGAAGATGTAACCATTCTATGGGATTACACCATCTACACAGACAGAAAAATTGAAGCAAACAGGCCAGACATTATTGTTAAAAACCAGAAGGAGAAAACTTGTCTATTAATTGATATGGCTTGTCCAGCGGATTGCAACATAGCAATCAAGGAATTTGAAAAACTGTCAAAATATAAAGACCTGGAAATTGAAATAGAAAAAATGTGGAAATTGAAAACAAGAGGTGTGCCAGTGATAGTAGGTGCACTTGGAATGATAAAAAATGGAACAAAACAACACATTGAAAGAATCCCTGGAAACCCCAGCTTAAGAGATATACAAAAAATTGTCTTATTAAGTACAGCCCACACACTAAGGAAAACTTTTCTATGTAATGCTAGGGATGATAGGGAAGATAGAAAAACATGAAATGGAGTCATAACAACATGCCACGACCTGCCTTAGGTCTCCCCGCAGACTTGGTTGGTAGTGAGACCAAAGCAGAAATCGAAATATGATGAAAAATTTCATAATAATAATAAATCTAGTAAAGAAGCTAACATACACTAAAAATAAATATATCATATAACACTGAAAAAAGAGGAAACAATAAAATTAAAAAATATATACATACATACATACACATACCCACATATACATGTGTATATGTACACACACATCATACATTCAAATGTAAATATATGCATATCCCATATATATTTTTCATTATTATATATATATATACACACACACACCAGGTCATTCCATGTCAATTTACCAAGGGAATTACACCCACTGACACCAAATTACTTGAAATTTGGCACACATGTTCCTCTTCATGAGTTAGGAAAGTGTGCCAAATTATTTTTTGCAAGACTTTACCGTTTCAGTTTTAAGGAGTGGGTGTATAATTTTCCTATTTTGCCTCTAAATTAAGGCCATGTCACACTGTCGAATCTCTGTGCTTTTTAAAAATTAAAGAAAAATATTTCCATACCTTCAATATTTCTGAAATTTAGTATGTAGAGCAAATAAGAAAAGTAGAATCCAAATATTTAACTATTTCAAGTCTACACTTGATAGAAAATTTTATACATAAAATACATAACTCCAAAATCAACAATTTTTCACCTGTGTAGCTTACAGTGAGTCTATTGAAATTATGTCCTCTTCAATTTTCATAATATTTTTTGCTAACATCTACAATGCCTGCTCAAGTTCACCAAAGCATTTTGTGAGAGTTTCCTACTTAAGGAGATATGACCCTGCCAATTTTAGAGTTTTTTCTCTATGTATGAACAGAATGTCTGAGAAAGATTATAATTAGAGACAATCATCCTTAATGCTACCTGACATCTAAAATGTTGATATTGTGCTAAGTAACTTCTTAAACTATTTGTTAAGATTGTTTTTATTAATTTAAAAGAAAAAAATTATAATCCCACCCTTTTACAGTGAAACCGATAAAATGTAACTGCAATTTCTACTCCAACAGCTTCTTTTCTTGCACTTCCCGCCTGTGGAATTCTCTTCCACATACTTGCTTCACCAACAGCTACAGTCTCCAGGGGTTTAAATGTAAGGTCAATAGACATCTCCTAACGCACTCTCGTATCCATTCTCTCAAACACTCTTCCCATCTACCCAATCTTCATCCTCGATATCCTTACCCATCTATCACCCTCCTTCTGACATTTCCTACATCTATCCACTCTTTCTCATCACTTTTCCCTATGTAACCCCCTGCGCAATAGTGGCAGTAGAATGCCTTGCTTGGGGTGAAATGATTATATTAAAAAAATGTCTTTTCCTTTGTTCTTTACCTCTTGCTTCCTTTCTCTTCATTAAAGTCTTCTAATTCTCTTTCACACCAAGTAACTACTTGTGGCATAGTAGCAATATTGGCTTACTTGGCATGAATTTGAAACTGAAAAGTGAACAAAAGTGAATCTGTTTCTCATCAATATGAAATATAAATAAATTACCTTTCACACAGCTGATCTTATCAGCTTGCAGAATGTAGCCGCTACGACAGTAACATTGATATCCTGGAATTGTGTCATTGCACAGTTGTTGGCAATTGCTTAACTTCTTCATACATTCATCCACATCTGAAAATGAAAAGATAAATCAGTTTATTTGGGTTGAAAAATTCTACAATATATAAACCCAAATGTTGGGTTATTCAGTCCTGAAATCAATTTTTCATTCATACTTGACTTAGAGTAAAATTTTGAAAGGCATAAGCCTATGTGAAAAACAAAAGTTTTGACATGTCCCATCAATAAATCAGCTTCATTCAAAAGGAAACTGCTTCTACAAAATACATACTAGCAAAACAAAACTTGATCCATGTTAAGCATATATATACATATAGATATATATATATATATTGAATAAGTCGTATTTTGACAGCAAGAATCTTCTTAAATGTGGTGTATTGAATAATATGCACAAGTTCTGTCGCTAATTTTTTATAACTTTTTTAATAAATTTCCAAATAAGTTGTTTTGCTTTATTGATAAAGTTGCCAAAATGGTATCAACTTTTATTCTCTATTATTTTTCCCTGAATACTTTTGAATGTTACTCCATTCACTTTCAAGGATTGTTCAGTGCACAGGTAAACAACAGGTTCTTAATCCCGGCCTTCTCAAGTTTGATGAAATCAATTTCAAGTCCTTCAAGGTGACGTAATATAAATGGTCAACCTGAAAATTTTTACATTAGTGTCTGTGCGTTATTTTATCTTTCTAAGTTCATAATTTAATACATGGTCCCCTATGGAAGGGAATATACCTTATTTTCATTGCTTGTATTTCTTTTATTACAACAGCCTCCAAAAGGTTCTTTGTTCTGTAGAAATGTTTGGTGTTATCAATTAAAATCTCTACATGAAAATTGAACTTTAAAATTCATAGAACTGTGAAACAAATAAAGTTCATTTCATAAATATTCTTAAAGAATTCAGCTGACAGAATTTTATCCCTTGTTCCCTGCTTAGGAATGAATTTTTTGTTCCTGCTAAAGTCTCTTCATTGTGTTTTACTCATTGTTTTTTAGCAGCATTATTGGCATGCATATAAAAAACAAGAAGTTACATAAACGCTTGACCTTCGAGAAGAGAAAGAATCTAATATTTGCTAATTATCTCAACAGTTCCAAGTTTTGATCTTCGCATCAGTAAATTTAAGAGCAAAGTGGTGCTTATTGGGAAAATCCAGCAACAGCAAGTCTTGTGGGATGACTGCACACTGGAATCTGTTGATGAATTCATCTATCAAAGAAGTAACATCTCACATAATGTTGTCTCAACAAAGGCTGTAGGTGTCTTCCACTGACAAAACAAAGGGTCATGGAAAGAACTGTCCAAACTGATCTGCAAAACAGAATCATAGGGCAAAAAAATAAGGTGATTGTTCATGTGTTGCGGATGTATTCGACAAGACCAGTGATGACATCTTTGGAGTGAAAGACAAAGGGAAAAACTGTTTAAGACCTGGAAGAAGACCACAAAGGGAGATGTGGCTGAGATGCTACTGATCTGAAGCGAAGCAGTGGAACAAGTTCTGGATCATGTTTGATGGAGAGCCTTTGTCACCTAATGTTCCATGGGGAACTAGAGAAACTAAGAGGAAGAACTAAGGATATTATATATCCTTGAAAAGCTTCAAATATTGAAAATGACAAACAAATACTAAAAATGGTACTTACTAATACACTTTGTTTTATTTATCAGCTCGTATCCCTTCGGACAGGAGCATTGATAACCCCCTTCTGTGTTCTTACAGAAGAATTCACAGTCATTGGTTGTGTTGCTATTACATTCATTTTTATCTGTCAAAAGAAACAATAACTGATGTGATGATTAAGCCAGAATAAATTATTTAAGGAAAAATTGTAACAATAAGAAAACAGGCAAGTATTCTCATGAAGTTTGTAAAATATTAAAGTGAAAATTAAACATATACTGTTAACAAATAATACAAGGCCTGACGTATATTCGTTGCTGCTACAGTAACGAGACTTAACTACGCAAGGTGAAGCCCCTTAGCACTGATTAACCTTGAATTCTGTCAGACATATGCACTAAGTTATAATGGTCTTGTTCAGTTCCGGTTCTTTATAGTGGCCCTTGGATAAAAATGTATAGATTGTGGCAGCCTCATAATAGCACAGAAGGTTCATCAGTGACCATGGCTTGTGCAACACTTTTTGGCCAAGATTCTTAGTCCAACAACCACCATTTTCCCCAGATATGGCCTATAGGAAAATGAAACAAATAACAACGTCATAATTCTCTCATTCTTTAGTTAGTGTGTAAAATAAAGCCCTGTTAATGTCTGAAAATAATAGGTTATTCTATTTTGATCGGGAGAAAGAGATAACACACTATTAAGCATTACTTATTAAGAGAAAAAAATCAAAGTATTTTTAATGTAAAAATATTTTTGCATTTTATTCATTTAGAAACTTCAAAATTTTCGTTAAAAATCGTATTGGCAATAACATTCTAATATTTTTAGCATATGACTCGGGGGAATGGAACATCTTATCAAAACATATTATTAAAAGGAAAAATACTTCTGTAATTTATCCATTTTAGAACAAAATTTGGCTTAAATATTCAATTGGTCATAACATCTTAATGTTTTTAATGTCTATTTCAGTGAAATGACCATATCAAGTTCAAAAGCTTTTTTATGCAAAAATAATTTCTGATCCATTTTAGAAGCTTCAAAATTTTGCTTAAATATTTTATTAGCAATAATACACCAATGCTTTTAATGTCTGCATCAGTGAAATGGAAAACATTATAATTACATTTCAATTAAAAAGGGAGCCTTAATGTTGTTTTAGTTAAAAATGTTTTTTTTCTACTCTAGAACCTTCAAAATTTTGGTTAAAAATCTTATTAGTGATAACATTCTAATGTTTTTTAACATCTGCTGCAGTGAAATCAAAGTCCTTATAAAATATTTTATTAGGAGTAAAAATCAAAGAATTTTAATTATGAAAAAATATTTTTTGTTTTTTATCTATTTTAGTACCCTAAAGATTTTGGTTAAAATCTTATTGGCAGTAACACTACAATGTTTTAGAAAAAGCAGGGCATCTTATCCAAATATTTTAAGGTGTCTATGATTAAATATATATATTGTGATATGTAAAAAATTGTTTTTTTTATCCCTTTCATAACCTTGAAAATCTTGGCTAACTATCTTACTGGTGATAACTCAAATGTGTTTTAACGCCTGATTCAGTAAGATGAAAGACATCAAAATATGTTGTTCATGATAAAGATCAAACGATATTATTGATTGTAAAATAATTGTGTTTTTTTTTATCCATTTTACTACTTCAAAAGTTTTGTTAAACATCTTATTAGCGATAACGTCTACTTCAGTGAAATGGAAAATATATCAAATATTTTTTAAGAAAGATCTAAGGTTGTTTTCTGCAAAAATGTTTTTTGTTTTTATCTATTATAGAGCCATGAAAATTTTAAGTTTAATATCTTATTGGTGACAAGACTAATCTTTTTTAACGTCTGCTTCTGTGAACTGTAAAATCTTATAAAATCTTTCAAGAGGAAAGGAGTAGTTTTTATCTAAATATATTTTTGGGTTTTATCCATTTTAGAACCTTGAAAATTTTGGTAAAAAAATTCATTGGCAATGATACAATAAGCTTTATAACGTCTGCTTAATTGAAGTGGAAGATTATCAATTTTGAATCATTTCATTTGTACTGTATGACTTCTTTACATAATAAACAACATTCATATTTCTGATTATTAATGCAATATTTTGTTAATATTTTTAAGTTCAATTAATTTCCACAGTTATTTCATAATCATTGATCTTGCAAGGAGCTTATTCATACATTATTAACTTTAGAATTTTAACTCATCATAAAATGAATATAGTGAAAATCCGTTATATTTTCACAAATCCTAACAGTATAAATAAATGTGTTACCTAAACAACGATAATCTTTTTGTAGGGAATAACCAGAAGGGCATGAGCAGTTGAACGATCGGTTTGTTGCTTGTTCTTCTTCCGGTGACAAATCTTTACATGTTCCCCCTATGCCACATGGATTTTCAGCACAACCATCATAATCTGTCTCGCAGTCTTTGCCTATGAAATAGTACAAGAAATTCAACAATATTTTTGAAATCAACCAAGAAGATAAATATATTTAAGAAATATGTAATTACATGTAAAATAAATTAACAATAAGTAAAAGCATCTATAAATATACGCAAAATCATAAAATACAACGCATATCATGACCAAAATCACTTATTTTAAAATATTTATATGAAGTTTGGTTTAATTTGACATTGGATATCAATATTAAAAAAAACATGGAAAACAGCAGCAGAAGAAGCAAAAAACACTAAAAAGAGCCCTTAAAGAAGAAATTAAATTGAAATAAATTTTTATGAGATAAAAAGACAATGATTACATTTCATAAATTTAATATATCTATATGGTATTGAATACAGATCCTATTTTATCCAACAATTAACTGAAGTGCAAAAAGTAATATTGCACACACACAAAATTGGATCAGATTGAATGAAAACATTTTGGAAAGACCATACCAAGGCAAATTTCAGTAGTCAATGTGAGAATTAAGATTCTGGAATCTGATTAGATAGGAAATAGCAAATTGAACTATGACCCCGGTCAAATTTTCATAACACCTAAAAATGAATATGAATTTTAAGCTGACCACGTGACTAGATTTCACCACTTATCTACGTCTCTAAGATTAGCTAAGCTTGTTTCAAGACTATCCAATGGTGACTGAATACATGAATATGGTTTCAGTTTAGTGCAGTTTTTTGTAAAATATTTCTTTACTTTGCTAAGTTTAGTTTGTCATAAATACATATATATGTGGCACCCCGTGAATATCAGATTCAGTAAATTGGTAAGTATTTCACAGAAGGTGTTTCACAGGTACCATCCTTTTGGTATTAAATCAAATAAAGCATTGAAACTGCGTTCAATGTATATTCATTGATGGATTCATTTTTACAGCTTAGCAAACCTTTGCAGGTTATTTAAACTCAGAAAATATTTTTAAATTGTAAGAATTTTTTTATATAATAATGATTTCATGATACAAGCTTTATTAATTAACCCATAGCTGCTGATGGTTTAGTCTTCAATTGTGGTCAGTGGCACGAGGTTATATGGAGGCTCAAAACGACACTTCAAGGATGTTGAAAATATCCCTGAAAATATCGACCTTGAGATCTGGGAAACCCTTGCTTCAAATCAACTTCATGGTATAGGACCTTCCAGTTTGTGGGGAGTTGAATTTGAGACTTTTGTGTCCAACTGTCAGGTGCTGTCGGGAGCGCATGACTTGCTCAGCCAGGTAAGTCATTCACACTCCTCTGTGATTTCTGTTCATGACTCTTCATGAATATGATGGAGCTTCACAACAATCTTCCCCACCTCCACCACAGGGCATACGGGAAAAAAGAGGGAAGGTGAAAATCCTGATATTTGGATGAAAGCAGGTGCTGATGCCAACAATGACAACGATGAATGATACAAGCATACTAATTAAATCCATAGCAGCTGACGATATAGGTTTTGGGGTTTACTGGAATTCTATTAAACACAATAAACATAGACAAGTAGTAAAGGCAGTTAAAATAACAGCAACATCAAGTAAAAATCTGTCCTTTGGATACCTTTTTTTTTTAGGCAGATACCTTTTTTATCTCATGATTTTATTAAAAAAAGTTTTTCATAGTTGACGATGTCATCTCTTTTAGGCAATGATTTTATTTCATTTTTGTTATCAGGTAAATGCGTGTTCATCAGTCAACAATTTTATCAAGTGTATAAATTCAATTTCTTTATTTTTTGTTTTGTCTTTTTCTTGACTTACCTTCATATCCTATATTGCAAGTGCATTCAAGTTGTTCATAGAATTGCTGATCTATCTCTGGATCATCTCTTGTACATTTTCCATTCCCAGAACAACCACTACAAAGCACAACCTTCAATGGAAAGCCTCCTGAAGTCTGATTTTTACTGTCAATCGCAATAATACTGAAAATAAAATTCAAGAAAAAAATAGGTAAAAGAAATAAGTATATGAATTTATTGCCAACTCTGGCTGAAATGCTGTAATAATAACAAGAACAAAGACAAAGATAAAACTAGATAAAAGAAATAAGTATATGAATTTTTTGCCACTCTGGTTGAAATGCTGTAATAATAACAACAAGAATGATGACAATGGTCTACGTATGTGTTGTTGTGGAAATCATTTTTGTTGCAAGGTGTAGATGTTTGTTTCACTAAATGACTTATGACTTCTGGTACATTTGCCCAGCAAACAATATTGGCGCACTTTTGTGAGTCTGGGCAAAAATAAGTAAAAAAAACATCATAGATTATAAACTAACAAGTGTTGATAGATATATTGAACAGACATGTGACAAAAAGAATAAATGGGAAAAAAAGTTAAAATTGTGAAGAGTGCAAAGCATAATCCAGGCTATGAGAGAGAGGATGCAGGTTAGTGAGATGACTATTGACTTTATATTTAAATTCTTGGAGATTATAGCTGCCGGGAAAGCAAGATGGAAAGGAATTCCACAGGTGGGAAGTGTGAGAAAAGAAGCTGCTGTAGTAGAATTTTTGATTACAATTTATTGGTTTCAAAGTGAAACGGTGGGACCTAGTTGCTAATCTTGTGGCTCAAGTAAATTTATATATAGGGGGTACCAGTGAGCTAGGTTCATCAGAGCAGAAGCTGTGAAAATATTTGTATAAGAGACACAGGGAAATCACATTGCACCTGTGAGAAAGTGACCATATCCAAACTGCCAAGTCGGGATCTGTCACATTACAGATTCTCCATTGAATTTTTCAAGGCAAGGACACCTATGTGGATAGCAGGAGCACCTGACCAGATATGGCAGCAGTATTCAATGCACGGCAGATGGTAGATTTATAGATGTACAGGATTGTTTCAATCAGGAAAAAACTTTCTGGTCCTACATAGAGAACCAACTTTCTTAGCAGCAGATTTAGCTATGGATTCTATATAGTCATTCTACTTGAAGTCAGTCGTGAGAGTTAAGCTGAGGCAGCACAGTGTTTTGCTTTCAGAGAGACTAACCTGATCCATACTAATGGGGAGTAGGAGCAATTAGCAGCTTCATTTTGGAAGCATTAAAATTCATATGCCATTTTTTACCCCAGTTCACCACAGATCAGAGGTCCTTTTGAAGCTCAGCAGTGAGGTTTGCTTTGTCAGCCTCAGCAGATTTTTGATCGATGTGAAAGTAAAATATAATGTCGTCAGCGTATATGCCTACTTGGGATCTTATTACATCTGGGTGATTGTTAATGTAGATAAGGAAAAGCATAGGACCTAGAAATAGAACCTTGAGGGAAACCCACGATTGTATGATAGTATTGGGAGGCATATCCGTTTAATACTACATTCATTGTGCGATTCGAAAAGAATGACTGGATAAGATCAAACAATTTTCCAGTTATATCACAACCTCACAGCTTGCGTAGAAGGCCAGCATGCTAGAATCTCTCAAACGCTTTGGAGATATTACTAACTTACTAACTGATGAAATATGTAAAGAAAACCAATTTATCGCAATCAGAATAGCACACAAAGATTATGGCCATATCCCGTTAAAGCACCAGTTCCCATACATTCACATAAGTTAAGCAATGTCGAGCATGTTCAGTACCTGGATGAGTGACCGTTTGAGAATATCAGGTGCTGTTAGCTTTGATGTGCAGGTGGTGTAATAGATAATGGCTTGGAATTAGAAGTTTGAGAGAGGAGTTCTAATTCCAGTCAGGTTATATTAACTTAGACATAAATACTCTTGGAAAAGATATTAATCAAATTCTTATCTCCCTAGCTATGGGTTAATTAGTAGATCTTGGAATCATTGGCTAATCATTCTTATCTCTAAAACGTTTACAATCTAAAAATATTTTCTGACTTTAAAAAACCTGCAAAAAGTTGATGAACTGTAAAAAAAGTGAATCAATCCATGAATAAAAATATCTCTTTTCTAATCTTCTCTTTCTAATAATTATGATTTTTCTATTACAAGTCTGTATTGTACTAAAATAGCAGTGTAAAAAGATTTCACTAGACTGTTATTGAAATATGGACTCGTCCATCCACTTTGAGTAGACATCTGCTCATGTAACAGTGGCCAAAAAGTGGATCACTAAGTCTTCGCGCTTTCATTTGTATCTGAACTGCTGCATTCTCAATTCATGTTCTCATGTGATTAACCCCTCTTTCCTTGTAAACTTTGTTCCAGTTTTTTTCATTACAGGCTTCTGTGTACCATGGAGTGAACCTGTTAGCAACAAAGAGGTTTTGGAGAGAGAATGAAAACAAAAAGGAAACTTATATTTAACATCAGCAAGAGACAGTTGGAGTTTCTGGAACACTTGATGAGGAAGGAAGACTTGGAAAATCTGATAGTCACAGGACAAAAAGAGGGTTCATTGAAAGCAGTGCATGACATACTTAATGGGCTTAAGCAAACTCTTTTCATAGTTTCATTAGCACCAAACAGACCCTAAGTTTGCTCCAGTCATGATGAGCAGTTATATTCTCAATGAGGCTTTTCAACTCGAACAACTGTTGGGATTCAAACTCCCTCCAGACCTCCAGTGGAATATGTATAATATATTATCTATATATAAAATACTATAAATTCTGTGAGTTTGTCCGTCCATAACATGCTCTAAAATAGCTATACATTGACCGATGGAAACCAAATTTTGGGGAAAAATCTAAACAGGTAAGTGGGTACAAAGTACAATTGCTTTTACTAGGATGTGCAGCTTAGAACAATACTTTCTCATTTTTGTTTTCCAAAAAATTAAATCTTTTATTATTGAACTTACAAAATATTCCCACTGTTTCAAAAACAATTTAAGGATTAAAATATAACAATAAAAATGCCATATTATTTTTTGCATTGCTTTTCTTTATGTTTTCATAAATATTTCATTCTGGTCACATGTAATGCATACTAGTAGTACCATAAATATATACACAGTTGGGAGAACAGAGTCTGTAAATCTCGACAGAAAATGACAATGATAACTTTGGTAAGATGAAATACACTGAAGATGTGAAAAATTCTATTTACATACAAAAAATATATGAGGTTCAGCTATAAATAATTTCTGATTTACCAGTTTATTCTTGATTGATACAATTCTATTTTATTCAGTTATATATCCAGCTTTACCATGTGAAGTAATGGATATTGGCTCGGAATGAGATAATCGGAGAGCCGAGTTCGAATTCCAGTTGAATTGGTTGCATTCACTTACGTGCAAATATTTTTAGAGAAAAGTGTTTATCCATCTCTTCTCTCTCTCCAGCTATGGGTTAAATAGCGTAACAGAATGGGTTTTCTACTGCAGAAAGAAATGCAAACATATTGTGGGGAAATTTTCTGTCTAGTCAGTCATGGATCAAAAGAGACATGATCACCCAAGCATGTATCATGTAATACTGACTGATATAACCACCATCACTTGCAATTCCTGTTTCCACTTTCATAGTATCTATTCAATAACCTTTCATTTAAATTCCGCAGGTTTTTATTTGAAAAATTATCGCCATAATTCTAAATTAACAAAAGTTTTCACCATCTAAGCATTTTACAATAATCGAAAAAGTAATAATTGGTTGGTGCCAGGGGGGTAGAATAGATCAAATGTTTCGAAATGTTACCTGTATTGTCACCTATTGAGAAGTGCAGGGTACTTTTTGATCAAAGTTTCATGAACACATTGCAGATATTGGGTGCATAAATAGGCATTTAATGTTTCATTTCATTTTAAGAATTTTAAACGAATAAAATGCTGGCGATCCCTGTATGTGCACTTTAACTTTGTTTTATGAATTTCAGCTTTCTTGGTCAGTTGTGGAGATTGTTATAAATTTAATGTCTTTTTACTCCAATATTGTTGTATGTCACCCATTTTTTTCCACCTGTTGTGATGAATGTAACAAATATTTATTTAAGACAATACATTCGATATAAAACTGCTTTCACAAAAACAGAAATTACTTATGACTCAACATAAATTGATAATAAAATACTTACCTGATATTTACGGGTGTCAGCCGAGGGATCAAAATGTTTAAAGTGGAATTGTAACCGTTTTCTATAATACTGATATATTCTTTGCCGTCCTGAATTTGAATTCGCACCGTGTCATTGTCCTTGTCAGTGACGAAAACTTCCCATTTGATCGTCTTGTTCACAGTAATTTCCAATTCCTTTGTTCCATTTATTAGGGGTGCATTATTTCCTGGACACACAAAAAAATCAGTTAATAAAAAATGTAATTTCTAGATCTAATAGATTTATTTTTAATCTAACATTGTTAATAATTCGTCCCCCTAGTTCTCACCTGCTTACTCAGTCGCTATTGCCCACAGGAATCACTTCTGGATTTATCAGCGCCACACATCTGACCATAATAGGCATCTTTTTGCCTCTGTTTTTAATGAGAGCAAGAGGATCCTAAATTATGCTAAGCTGTTGTTTGCTGATAGAATAAAGCAGTGTATAGCAGCCCGCAAGTTTGGCTCTAAAAACTAATGGTGGCTTTCCAAAAGTGTGTTTAATGGTAGCAAACCCTCCATCCCTCCTTTAATCAATAAATTTGAATTCCTCACAGCAACAGCGAATAAGGCTGAGTGCTTTGCTTTCAGATTCTCCTCCATCTCATCATTTGACTTGTTTTGAGTATCTGCAACCGACTTCCACCTAGAACAGAGGCTCAACTGAGTGACGTACACTCGCTAGCCTATTACATAATTTCAAAGCTTGACTCCCATAAGGTGAAAGGAGGTGTCAGAATCCCAGTCATCGTCATGTAAAAAAAAGTACCCCTGGACTCTCCTCTGTTCTCTCCTTATTTCATAACTACTGCCTCTCTGCTTCTTGCTTTTTTTCTACCAAAAGTCCTCCTCTGTGGTTCCTGTTTTTAAGAACTCTGGAAAGCCCTCAGACCCATTTATCACCCTATCAGCCTCATACCAAATTTTGGCAAAATGTTTGAAGCTATTATCAATGCTGAATAGATTTAAAATCTCACAGCTCACAACCTATTCTCCAACAAACAGCATGGCTTCCACTTCACCTTACCTACCGAATACATATACCAGGCTCTCTATAAAAGCGATGAAGCTCAAGCTGTTGCCCTGGATATCTCCAAAGCATTTGACAGAGTCTGGCATACTGGCTTTCTGTGTAAGCTACAGGGCTATTGTATAACTAGACGCTTGTTTGATTTAATTCAATTGTTCCTATGAAATCGCTTAATAACGTCATCAGGTGACTTCCGTCACATGTTACGTTCAAATTCCTTCTCTGCCTCAACCAGCAGAACTTGCCTCTTCACTGTGACATAATCATCCACTACTGTCGTAGACAACTCAACTTTGTCCATTCTAGATGACGTATCACTCAATTCTGTCACAACCAGCTTCTGACGTCTACTTTCTCAGCTGACCCATCTTAAATATCCTCTGGAGCAAACGATCAAGATAGGCCTATTTACACAATTTCACTCACAAGATTTGGGTCAACCCGTGGTATAGCATTTAGGCAGCTTCTAAATGTGCTGCACACTGGAATGGTCTCTCCACGCCGATAATATCAAAAAGTAGCCTTCCTGATTAATCGACCATAATAAAACTTGAACCCAGTTCTCATGGTCGGAAATCAAACGGTCAAACCACTTGGTTACGCATCCATATTAGTGACAGTAAAAGGATAGATAAAAGAAAACTATTTATGACATCATATCCCTCCAAATATATACCATATAGCGAAAGATTCTCTACAATTCAGCGCTAACCAAATTGTAGTTTCCGTTATAGTTTACTCACACTTGGCTAAATCAGTGGCCTCGAGGCAAGAGATGTTGGCTAAATAGGCACTGAACAAAACTGAGAAGGGTCCTTTCATGAAAAGGTTCAGAAAGCAGATCTGAAGAGCCTTGCATGTGTGTTTTCAGTTGACAGTTCAGGATTTAGCTCATGTAGCTTATACGTGGTATGCGTCTCAAATAGCCATTGATAACAAAGTTCAGCTCCAAGCTGGAAAATGGTCGTACGCAGAAAATTGGTGCCTCATAACCAGCTGCTTTGTGTAGATGAAAATCAACTGTCAATTAAGGCAGTCTATTTAGAAAAAAAAATCCTGATTTTAAACTGCCACAATTTTGAAGTCATATGCAAAATAAGGAAAAAAGCTACGGAAGTAAATCCAAACAATAAACCTGGAGTGAAGACCCAAAGGTGATTCATGGTCAACACTGATAACTTTGCGGCAAATGCTGCAGACAAGCCATCTTTAATTATAATGCTCTGTATTCCTTTGAATTTTATCAGTATGACCCAGAGGGTGGGCATGGTTTCTGGGCAACTCATGGTAGGCATGTACATTCACCTGTCTAAGAGAAGAAAAATGGAATTCAAACCAACTTTTGTCTTGTAGGTCTTGCATCTTTAACATCTGAGATAAGGATCGAGTTAATCTCAACATACCAGTGCAAAAAGAAACTGGCAACTTATTGCACTTTTCTGCCTTGAATGTTGCCATCAATTGTGAGGTAAACAGGTGGAGATCACAGCATCACAAATTCAGTAAATGAATGCTTAAAAGGTACTTATTTTAGAATTATTTTCACATTTACGGGTGATTAAATTTGTTGTGTTGCTTCGTTTTGGTATATTTAGAAAATAACACAAACTTGAATTAATGATGCTTATTTTTGGTATAAAACTTTAGATTTTTACATCAAGTTACAACCTTTAAATTTTGTGTGGATACAGGAGCAGACTAACTAAATTCTCTTCACTGTGGGATGCTAGTAGTAAACAAGCCTATCCCTGCTGGACTCTAGTGGTCAACTCACTAGCGTCTTCCCCTTTTCAAATCTCCTACACAAAACTACTGTCCTTAACTCCTACTTCTCACTCCCACTCTTACTCCACTCCTACCAAAAGAAACGGTTCCTTATTTTGCCGCCCAATTTTGAATTCTTGGCATCAGTGTGTCTATCTTTTTCTATTTTTAGAACACTCACCATTTTATAAACCATAACAAATTCTTTTGGACTATAAGCCAGGCTAAAATTGGTTATAGAGATAAAGTTATCAATGGAATTTTCTAAAATATTTAAGATTGGGGCTTGAAAATTCAGTAGGAGATTTAAAAGAAAACTTACTTGATTGTGTCAATTCCTCCACCGCTGTTTCAGCCTCTGCTCGAGTTTTTTCAGCAATGGCTTTGTTTTCGGTTGCGATAAAATCATAAATACACGCAATGTTTTCTTCCCCTCCACATGTTTTTACTGCCTCTTGGTATTTCGTAGAGTTTTTGTTCAAAAACAATGGTCGGAAGGACTTGTCAATATAGTTATCCTTCGTCTGCCCGGCTGGATAAGTGAATAACGACTGATTTATTAACCCTACAAAAATGAAGAAATAAGAATATAGCACTTGATATAAACATTACTTATTAATTATAAACTAATTAAAATTTCTAATGATGTGAACTTAGCCTCATAGCTATCGGGTCGGTGAGTGGAATTGTTGAGCCGTGTTCAACTTCCGGCCTAGTTTTCTGTGTTTACTTTCACATTCATGTGCTTAGCAAAAGTAAGAGTCGATTTATTTTATTGTCACTGACGAGCTAAATAGGTCAGTGGACTTGAATATTTAGATTTGGGTGTAATTTTGTCTAGGAGATGGAAAACTGAACCCCAAAGCAATGGTCGGAAGGTAATCGCAACATGGTCTTTGTCGTCATTACAAATCAGGTTACTTCTGTTTGAATTTATCTGACAAGCAGTTATCATTATTTATTTTCTGCATAAGAACGAGACAAGTTAGTTCTAGACATAGGCAGTGATATGAGAAGAGTGTACTTTGAGGAGGGGACACAACCATGATAACAACAACAAAGATGAGGATGATAGACCCCATGTAAATAATGGAAATAAAAAAGATAATACCTAGCAAGAATCTGTGGAGAGTGATGACTGTTCATATCCTGAAGAAATATGGTATTTTCTGTATACCTCCTATTAAGTAGTGGAGTTCAAATAAAGAGTAACATGACTAGGTTGTGCTGCTCTCTGTGGCCAAGAGGTTTAATGGTAAGATAGCCCTTTAAGAAAACATTTTGCTTTCATTGTCTGAACAGCCAGTAAGGATTTTGATAGAAATTTATAAAATGTAAATTAGGTCTCCTGAATGTGCAGGCTGATATGCTTAACAGTGTTAACAGTAAAAAGATGTCTATGCAGGCACAGGCGTCCTCTAAAATAATGATTGTAACAATTGTTCAGTTGGTAAATTATAGATGGAGTAAATGTGTAATAATAATAATAATGATAACTGGAATATTTGACAATGATTAGTTTCATTCAAAACAGATATTTAAAAAACAGAAAAAGAATATATATATATATATATATATGTGTGTGTGTGTGTGTGTGTGTGTATTCTTTTTCTCTTTTTTTTTACATTCCTGTTTTGACAGTAAAAGGGTGGGACCTAGTTACCAATCTAGTTGCATGGGTAAACTCATGAAGGAGGGGCAGCAGGGAATAAAGCTTGTCAGAACAGATGCCATGAAAATACTTGTAAAAAAGACAGAGAGAAACCACATTTTGTTGGTGAGAAAGACGCTGAAGGTGAGCAGCCAAATCAGGACAAACTATATTGCAGATCTTCCTCTGGATTTTGTCAAGAACCCTGAGATGAACAGCAGGAGCACCTGACCAGATATGGTAACAATATTCAATGCACAGATGGGTGTTAAATTTACAAATGTGCAAGATAATTTCTGACAAGAAAAACTTCCTGGCTCAGCATTGCATCCGAAACTTTTTAGCAGTGGGTGTAGCTATTGATTCAGTGAATTCATTCCACTTGAGATTGGTTGAGAGAACGAGGCAGAAAAGGTGCAATGTATTATTTCAGAGGCAACAAGTATGATCCATATTAATGGAATTTAGGAAAGGTTCTCTATGGTGGTTAAAGAAGAGCAGCCTTGTTTTGGAAGCAATAAAATCTAGAGCCAATTCTTACTCCAATCCATCACTGATTGGAGGTCCTTTCCAAGAGCAGATGCAATATCTACTTTGTCAGCCTTGGCAGATTTAATATTCAGACAGACGGGAGAAAATGGTGGCGTCATCTGCATGAATGCTAACTTGGGAACCAATTAGATCTGGAAGGTTATTAAGAAATATCAGAAAAAGCATAGGATCTAGGATAGAGCCTTGAAGGACATCTGTGTTCACATGAAAGGAATTGGAAGTATGTCTATTTAAAACAACCACCATTGTACAATTTGAGAGGAACAATTAGATTAAATCGAACAGTCTCCCAGTTACATTGTAATCATGTCAATTTTGCAAAAAGCCAGCATGTCAAACCCTATCAAATTTGAGACATCTAGGGCAACACTCCAGGCTTTGCCGTTTATATCAAGGGCCTGTTATATGCACCCAGTGACAGCCGATAGTATATTGGCAGTAAACCTGGCAAAGTAGAAGTCTTACTGCTTATCAGAAAATAGTTTGTTAGATGTGAGATGTTAAATAATTTCAGCATTGATAAAAGCCTCAAACACTTTGCCAAAATAAGTTAGCGGCTGATAGGTCAATAGTTAGAAAGGTTGAAGGGCTCTCCAGAGTTTTTAAAAACAAAAACTACAGAGGAGGACTTCCAACAATCAGGGAAGCAAGAAGTAGCAAAGTGTTAGAAAACTGAATATCATATCTCCTCAGATTTAAAGTCATTTACTAAAAACACTCAAAATCTGCATAGCACACATACAATTTTGGCTTCATATTGGATTTCTACATTCTGTCTCAGAAATCCATTAGAACAGGCTCCAAGTTTCACTTGATAAAAATGGTTGTCTGATTGGTTCATAAATGGAAGTGTCATGTTCTTGCCTACATCTGCACAGCCGGACTGCTAACTAACACAACAAATTTCTTCTTTCCTCACATATATATGTGAAAATATTAATCATCGAGTAAGAACCCTGGAAAACTAACAAGCCTATGCAAACTTGAGTTTTGCTATATATATATTTCCAAGAAAGTTGAATTTGCCAATCCACAACATCCCACCTTATCTTCTGACACACCGTCACGTCAAGTCCTTATTCCTCTTCCTCCCTCATTCTCGGCAAGGAAGAAAGAAGGAACAACCTGTCATGTCTAATGCTATGGAAAAAAGCAACAACAATGTTATGTCTAATGCTATGGAAGGAAAAGAAAACATCACATAGTTACCACTTCCACAACTCACTCTTTGAGTGACACATATTCGTTTCCTTTCCTCTTTTCTCAACCATCTGCCCCCTTCTCTCTAAGGACAACTACTTTGGGAAATCACACATATCCTAAAACAAAATTCATACCAACATCTGACACCAACTGGCTAAGAATTAAGAACAATCAAATTCATAAACCATTCGTCTGTATTTATCTAATAAACAAGATAAATTTACATCTGCCTTTGTCGTAATTCTTTTTGTAACCATACACTTGTTTATAACAAAGGCAATAGTTACAGAGATTATAGAAGGGAGGAGAGTGTTCAGGGGTCAGTCAGTTAAGTGCCATGCGCGATACACGCTTGGGCGATCATGTCTCGAAAGAGACATGACTGACTGGGCAGAAGATTATCCCGCAGTAGGTTGCCATTGCTTTCTGCGGTAGACTGGTTGCCGACCAAGGCTATAGAACCCAATCTGTCCTGTTATTTAACCCATAACTGGAGGGAAGAGACGGATTAATACCTTTCCCAAGGGTATTTGCGCGTAAGTGAAAGCAATGAATTCAGCTAGAATTCGAACTCGGTTCCCCGATTTCTCGTTCCGAGCCGATATCCACTGCGCCACAATTCACATCAGGGATACATTTCTTAAAAATGATAACTGGAATACAGTTACATCTAATTACTCTATGGGAGTCAAGCTTAGAAATAATGTTAGAGACCAGAAAGGGGGTTATGTATATATCACTCAGTTGGGACTCAGTACTGGGCAAAATGTCAGGTTTGTACTCCAGATGAGTCAAGTGTGTATATATTGAAATAATCCAAAATTCAGTTTTGGAGGTGTTAATTAATCTGGTTTGAAGTTTATTATCAAAGTTGTGTTAATGGTCTTTTAAAAGTATATAAACATTTTGAAGGTGGATTTTAGCCATTCTATCTTTAATGTTAAATTTACTAGCAAACTCAGTAGTACTTAGATTAATTTTTGAAACAGTTTGTTCATGGTAAAAGTTTTTTTAATTGCCAGAAAAATTCTTAAGGATGAGTTCCTGATAACAAAAAGGATCAGTTTTATAAATAGTTTTGACTTATCAGCATTTACTCATAAATCGAGTGATTTTTTAAATTATTTACATATCTTGATTCACTTTAAGTAAAAATTTTTTTCAACATTTTTTGTAATAAATTCAAAATAATTTTTATATTATTCTAGATAATATCAACTGAGCTCTCTATTTTGATCTATTTAATATTTTACAATTGTTGGATAAACTTTTTTGATTATCCTCTCCATTTTTATGAATTTGTCATACATATATATGACAATCTGCAATGTACAGGATATCCTCCTGGTGAGGCGCAGGAAGAGCAGGGCCAGGATGCACACCATAGTGTCCTTCCAAGTAGGAGTCCAGCAACACAACATCAAGTAATTTTCGGAAAAAGATCAAATGGCCTGCAGCCACTGATACAAACTCTTGGCAAGCTTTGATTTGGATGTCAGTGAGATCCTGACAATGATTTTGAAAGACTCTGTTGATGAACGACTGGAAGCTATGAGCAAAATAATCGTGAGCTTTGGAGCAGAATGATTTGGGAACAGTGAAGAAAAAAAAGTGGAGAATAGAACTGTGAATAAAAGAGAAAATTGAATTAAAAAATAGAGAGCAGAATTAAAATCCCTTAGAAAACAATACAAGAATGCAAAACCCGAAGAAAAAGAAGCTTTAAGAGAACTGAGAGACTCGATCTGATGGGATTTAAAAGTATTACACGCAGCCAAATGGCATCGCCGGAGAAGGAGAGAAAGAACATGGAAAAGAGCAGCCTTCATATCCAATCCTTTCAAATTTACCAAACAATTACTGGGTGAAACTCGCAGTGGAACGCTACAAAGTAGCACAGAAGAAATAAATACTTTTCTCAAAGACTCCTTAAGCGACCCCTACCAGCAGCAACAACTTGGCGAAAACCATCTTCTCCTTACCCCAGATCCTCCTTCAATTGATTTTGACATAGGACTACCTACCTTGGTTGAGTTGCAATTAATATTTAAAAAAGCTCGGTCAAGCTCTGCTCCAGGCCCAAACAGAGTTCCCTACTTAGTTTACAAAAGATGCCCGAAATTACAACGTATCCTATGGAAGTTACTGAAGGCCATTTGGAAGAGAGGGAAGATAGCAGACCAATGGAAGTATTCCGAGGGGATATGGATCCCCAAAGTTGAAAACGCCAAGAAAATCAACCAATTTATATGTATTTCGCTAATGAATGTTGAAGGGAAAATTTTCTTCAGCTTCTTAAACAGTAGGTTGTCAAAATATTTAATAATAAATAACTATATCGATACCTCTGTTCAAAAAAGAGCAGATCCGGGCATGCCAGTATGTATGGAACGTACAGGGGTCATTACACAGCTACTAAAAGATGCCAAGGAAAATAAGGGAGATATTGCAGTCCTCTGGTTAGACCTTAAGAATGTTTATGGATTGATCCCCCATCATTTAGTAGAAGAAGCTTTAAATTGGTATTATATACCCACTACTTACACGAAGCTCATTTTAAATTACTATAAAGATTTTAAAATGAGGATAGTAAAAAAGACCTCAACCTCAGCATGGCATAATCTTGAAAGAGGGATAATAACAAGCTGTACCATTTCAGCAACTCTCTTCGCTTTATCAATGAATATGCTGATAAATGCTGCTAAAGTGGAATGTCGAGGGCCAGTCACCAGATCTGATGTAAGGCAACCACTGATGGCTGACATGCTGGTTATGGTCATATTATTCATATAGGCTTGACTATATGGATGATATGACCATAACCAGCATGTCAGCCATTGGGGCAAGGTGGTTGCTGAAGGGCATCGAAAAACTCATAAACTGGGCAAGAATGAGTTTTAACGCTTCCAAATCATGATCACTAGTAATGAAGAATGAAAAGCTTTTGAAAACGAAAGATTTAAGCTCTATGGAGATGATATACCTACAATACATCAAAAGCCAGTAAAGAGCTTGGGGAAGCAGTTTGATGAAACCCTAAAAGATTCAAGATCTGTAAAATCAACAAAGGAGAATCTAGAAGGGTGGCTAATCAGGGTTGATAAGTCTGGCTTAGCTGGCCGATATAAAGCTTGGATTTATGAACACGTCATCCTTCCAAAAATACTCTGGCCTGTAACTATCTATGATTTCACTTCCACCATGGTAGAACTTATGGAACAAAGTATAACATCTCAACTGCGTAGGTGGTTAGGACTGCCAAGATCCCTATGCAGCACAGCGTTATATGGAAAAACAAACGCACTAAAACTCCCGTTTAAAAGCCTATACGAGGAATTTAAAGTAGTTAAAGTGAGAGCCGCAATCCAGTATGAATGCTCAAAAGATCCCAAAGTAGCTGGTGCGGTGATATCCGTTTATACAGATAAAAAATGGAATGATATCCGTTTATACAGGTAAAAAATGGAACGCCTTGAAAGAATTAAATACAGCAAAAGAAAGAATCTGAGAAAAGGCCATACTAGGGATCGTAGCTACAGGACACGCGCAGGCCTTGGATTCTTCTCCTCAGAAAAATATGACAAACTGCAAGGGAAAAAGAAAAGTCATCTTTGCAGGAAGAAATCAGAAATGGTGAAGAAGAGAAATGAATAGCAATCCAAGTCAGGATGAGACAGCAAGGGGCATTGACCAAATGGAACTCTATGTTGAGTTACCAAATCAAATGGTCCGAAATATGGCACGGGGACTCCAGATTAAAATTTCTGATTCGGGTGGTATACGACACCCTGCCAAACCCCGCAAATTTACAATTATGGTATAAAACCCAGTTGCCAAATTGTCATTTTTGTGGGTGTAAAGGTACCCTAAAACATATCCTGAGCAGCTGTAAATCTACACTGGCTGATGGGCATTACAGATGGTGCCACAACGAAATTTTAAAAGAGATTGTGAACATAGTTCAAAATGCTATCGAAGATAATGTTTACAACCCAGACACAAGGCAAATAAAATTTATTCAAGCAGGCACGAAAACCCTACAAAATAGAAAGGCAAATCGAAACCTGTTATCTCCTGCAACAGACTGGGAACTAAGGGCTGATATAGGCTCGAGATTAAAATTCCCAGAGCAAATTGCCACTACAAAACTTCATCCAGATATAGTTTTCTTCTCACATAATTTAAAGAAGATAGTTTTGTAGGAACTGACAATCCCCTGGGAAAAAAACACAGAAGAAGCCCATGAAAGGAAAAAGTTGAAATACGATGAACTGCTGGAGAGTTGCAGGGATAAAAGCTGCACTCCGATAGAAGTAGGGACTAGAGGATTTGTAGCAAGGTCCTTAAGCAAAGCCTTAACGGATATAGGGTTAGTAGAAGCAAAAAAAGGAAAGCACTCAAGTCCATAACCGAAATAGCAGAAAGGACAGCTAATTGGTTATGGATTAAAAGGGCGAGTACCTGGATTTCGCAAAAACAAATGGGTAGCTAAAATTCCTCAAAATTCTGCATTTCTGATTTCTCATTTTTTGATAGTACTCATAAACATGTTAAAATGTACAGATAGGTTTTAAATCAATGTATATAACTGTAATTGTCTTTTTGTTTGTTTAAGCTATTTGGTTGACCCTTTCCTCTTTTACTTGTACATAACTTATTATCTATTCATGTATGGTTTTAAAACGTTTTAAAAATACATTTATATATAGATATTTATATTTTCATAATTCTTTTGGAAACAATTTTTAAATTATACCTATTTATAGATATTTGTATTTCTTTTAAACGAATTTTGATAAATTCTTAGACTTTTTTTTTTAGAAACGACAAATTATATGCATTTGTAGATTTGTATTTTTTTTTAAATGAACAGTGATTAATTCTTAGTCGAGGGTGCTTTTTTTTTTACAAGAAAATAGCTTCATACTTTTATTTTTTTTTTTAAAACTTAGGACGAGTTCATGTACGGTTCGCCTCTTTATGCAAACTGGCTTTGACTGTCGTCAATTGGGAGCATTTGTAAGACTTTGTACTGGGCCCAAACTTTATAAATTTTGTTTCTAAATTTTTGTTTTGTTTCTATGTCATGTGCGTGTTAGCATTGCCTACTCTGTTATGTAGTCTAGATTAAGCTCTTGTCGACTGTTGATCTGTGGGTGTAGTTTAGTTATTATTAGGGAATCTTTTATGCGCAGGTTCCCTAAATTACGCTCTCGAGCCTCGGTGTTGACGATTATGTTCTTGTTAGTATTTTTGCATTTTTTAAATGTTTATGGAAGAACGACACTTCCGTGTGTATGTGTTCTTTTATCCTAATATGTAACGGTCTTGTGGTGCGAGGAATTCTATGTTGGCAGCACTACAAGACCATTACATATTAGGATAAAAGAACACATACACACGGAAGCATTGTCCTTCCATAAATATTTAAAAAAATGCAAAAATGGATATTATCCACAATTTCTCTTAGACTATATTCTGCTATTAGACTCTATTCTAATTAAAGCTCACTTAGCAGATTATGAGGGATTTTCTGCTATCTCTCTTGCCTCCAGTTACTCATGACTTTCCGGGTTATTAATAGGAGAGGGAAGATGGCTTTATGCCTTTCCCCAATGACAGAACATGAGTAAAAGAGCTGGATTCATACATCGTTGCACATCATTAGGTGACCAAGATGAATTCATACCTCAACATAATGCATAAAAAATAGAGAATAGAAATTAATTCATTTTTCTACCCATTACGTTAATACTGAATTCATGCCACGGCATGGTACATAAAATGAAAAATAAATTCATGTCTCTTCCCATTGTATGAAGACAGGAGTGGGAGATGGTTTCATGCATCTTGGAAATGACAGTGCACAAATTAAAAAAACAGAATTCATACATCTTTGCAGCTAATTAGCATATGAGAGTAGGGTGAATTCATGCCTTCTCATGGGGTATTAATAAAAAGAATGGAAATAAATTCATGTTAGTAACCATATTATTAATACAAAAGTGGGTGATGGTTTCATGCTTTGTCTTAATGATAGCGTGCAAGTGCAAGATTGGATTCATAACTCTTAGCAGATCATTAGCATATGAGAATGAGGTAAATTCATGCATCTGCATATGTCTTTAGTGCAGAGGATGGAAATTAATTCATGTCTGTTGTCATTTTATCAATACAGGATTAAAGGATGGTTTCATGCCTCTTTTACAACACAGAGCAGAAAGAACTGGGTTCATACCTCCTTGCCCATCATCATCAAAGGAAAGTTAGGGGTATTTATTCATATGCATAGGGCATTAAAACATAAGATGGAAATTAAATCATGTCTCTATTACTCTATTACTAGAGGAGTGGGAGATATTTCCATGCATCTTCTTAATAATAGAGCCCAAGTAAAAGAACTGAATTCATACCACATTGCAATCTTTATTATAGGAGAGTAAGGTCAATTCATGCTTTTGCATATGGCATCATTACAGAGAATGGAAACTAATTCATGTCTATAGCCAGTGATTAAATAAAGGAGTGAGAAAGGTTTTCAGGTGTTGTTTCAATGACTGAGTACAAGTAAGAAGATTGGTTTCATACCATTTTGTACATCATTAATATAGGAGAGTAAGGTGAATTCATGTCTCTACATAGTGCATTACTACAAAGGATGAAAATTATTTCCTGTCTATACCCATTGTATTAATAGAGTAGTAGGAGGTCATTTTATGCCTCTTTTCAATGACAGAGCACAAATAAACGAACTGGATTCAAACTTCTAACACAACGTTAGTTTCAGCGACTAAGGTGAATTCATTCATCTGCATATGGGCATTAGTACAGGGGATTGAAATTAATCCATGTCTCTGCACATTTTTTCACAAAAGTGTGGCAAAGTTTCAAGCCTTTTCCCACTAATTGAGTACAAGTAAGAGGACCAGATTCATGCCTCTTTGCACTTCATTAGTATTGGAAAGTAAAGTGAATTCATGCATTTGTATAGAGCATTAATACAGTGGATGGAAATTAATCAATGTCTGTATCAAATGTATTAATGTAGGAGTGAAAGATTGCTTCAAACCTTTTGCAAATGATAGAGCCCAAGTAAAAAAACTGGATACACACCACCTTGCACATCATTAGTTTATAATAATAAACAGAATTCTTGCTTCTGCATAAGGTATTAATACAATGGATTGAAATTAATTCATATCTCTGCCCAGTGTATTAATACAAGAGAGGAAGATGGTTTCATGCCACAAGTAAAAAAAATGACTTCATAGCTTTTTGCACATCATTAAATTAGGAGAGAAAGGTGTATTCATGCCTCTGCATAAGGCATTAGTACTGAGGATAGATTTTCATTTTCTCTCTACCCAATTTATTAACATGGTTTCATGCCTCTTCCCAATGTTTGAGTAGAAGTAAGAAGACTGGATACATAACTTCTCGCATTTTGTTAGTCAAAGAAAGGAAGGCGTATTCAAGCAACTGCATAGGTCATTAGTACAGTGGATAGAATAAATTCATGTCTTTACCCATTGTATGACTAGAGAAGTGGGGGATGTTTTCATGCCTTTTCCTAATGATTCAGTACTAGTAAGGGAACAGAATTCTGTAGTGGAGACTTACCTCGCCGAAGTAAGAGAAGGCGGTTTGTCTGCACGTGCATTCGTAGATGTAATGGAACCATGAGGTGAGCTCATGCCATTGTATGACTAGAGAAGTGGGGGATGTTTCATGACTTTTCCTAATGATTCAGTACTCGTAATGGAACTGCGAGGTGAGCTCATGCAAGGCAGTTTTTGGAATAACACGGCGCATGCGTCATTGGTTAAAATGAGGATTTTCAGAAGTGAGAAATTACGGTTTCTCACTTAAGACCAAAAACAGATAAAAAGAGCCAACTTCTGTTTCAAAGGCAGTCTGGTGTTGGCGATTCGTGAAGGCTACACCTGTGTTCGGGAGACAGCATTTTGCTTACAGTGCGCAGGAAACGGAGTCCCGAGTAAAGCAGTGTTCCGGGTTCTACGTGAAGCAGCTGGGAGAATAGATCCAAGTGGTCATTAATTTGTCTACCAACTACACTCCGAGAAGATACAAATACTCATAAATTCATACATCTTTGTTCATTATTAGAATAGGAGAGGAATGTGCGTTCATGTAAAGTGCATAAGGCTTTAGCAAAGAGGATGGAACTTAATTCATATCTCTACCTGTTGTATTGATACAAATGTGGGAGATGGTTTCATGCCTCTTCCATATGATTGAATACAAGTAAGAGGACTGAATTTCTACCTCACTGCACTTTATTAGTTTTGGAGAGAAAGGCGTATTCATGCCACTGCATAGGGCATTACTACAAATGATGGAAATTAAATCATGTCTGTACCTATTGTATTAATACAGCAGTGGAAGATAGTTTCAAGCCTCTTCATAATGCTTGAATACAAGAAAGAAGACAGGACTCCTACCTTCTTGCACCTCAATAGCATCGGAGAGAAAGGTGTATTCATGCAGCTGCATAGGGCATTATTACAGATGATGGAAATTAATTCTGGTCTGTATCTCATGTATTAATACATGAGTAAGAGAAGTTTTCATGCCTCTTCCCAATGATTGAATACAAGTAAGAGGGATAAATTTCTAGCTCATTGAACCTCATCAGTATTGGAGAGGAAGGTGTATCCATGCCTCTGTGAAGGTCATTGCAACAGATGATAGAAAGTAATTTATGTTTATACCTATTGTATTAATACAGGAGTGGGAGAGAGTTTCATGAATGATTGATTACAAGGAAGATGACTGGATTCCTACATCATTGCACCTCATCAATATTGGAGAGGAAGGTATTTTCATGCCTTTGCATTGGACATTACAACCAATGATGGAAAGTAATTTATGTACGTTTTGTATTAATACTGTAATTGGGGATGGTTTCATGCCTCTTCACAAAGATTGAATCTTAATAAGAGGACTGGATTCTTACCTCCTTGCACCTTATTAATATTAAAGAGGAAGATGTATGCATACCTCTTCATATGGGTTTATTTCAGATGATGGAAATTAATTCATGTCTGTACCTATTGTATTAATGCAGGAGTCAGAGATAGTTTCATGCCTCTTCTCAATGATTGAAAAAGAACTGGATTCTTACCTCCTTGCACCTCATTAGTGTTGGAGAGGAAGATGCATTCATAGCTCTGCATAGGACATTAATACAGTGGATGTAAATTAATTGATGTCTGTACCTATTTTTTTTACTTCAAGAGTGTGACATTGTTTCATAACTCTTCCAGTTGTCAAATTAATCAGGGGATAGGAAAACTTAAACTTTTCTGGTAATGTGTACTGGTCAAACAGGTGGATTTATACCTCCTTGCCTGATATTAGTAAAGGTGGGGAGTTGATTTATGTATCTCCTTTATGTATTAATACTGAACGATTTTAACGTGCATGCCTAGAATATGATCACACTTCTATTATTCATTTTTTGTTCTACTATCCTTTACTCTACACATACATCTGCTGGAATGACACAAAATCGATCATTATTATTAGTTCTTTTTTACTTACATAGCTGACCAAAGTTGTCAAATATTTCTTCTTCAGTGGAATTAACCAATAAAACCGTGCCATTTGGTGTCCTTAGGTCGTTATTAGGATTACCATCGATGTCTCCTTGTAATCCACGGGTTATAATATTGTTCTGCAAATCTTCAGGTATGGAAAGGCTGACGCTTAACATTCCAGTGCTGACCGACACAGTAATACCTAACCCTGCAAATAGACAAACATAAAATAACTAACTGAAATTGCTTTCAAACTACAAGAAGGATCATGTGTTTGATATTGTAGAATAATAATAGAATAATAAAACTGACCGGAGTAAGGGTCCCAGCTAGCGTCCAGCCGGCAGACAAAAATAAAGCAGGTTGTAACTCAATACAAACCCTGCTGTATTTACTAGGCTTCCCACGCAAGCCCGGATGTGACACATGGTCATTTTAATGTGGGAATTCCCGGCCATATAGCCGGGCCAAAAATATATCTGTCTATTTTTACCGAGTCGTGGTTCTACCCTTCGGCGGAACCACGACTGGGTTTGTGCTCTCTGCTCGGAAGCAGAGAGCTGACAGTGTTATAGGGTTACAGAGCAGTCATCCGAAGACAACTGCTCCAATACAAACCCTGCTGTATTTACTAGGCTTCCCATGCAAGCCCGGATGTGACACATGGTCATTTTAATGTGGGAATTCCCGGCCATATAGCTGGGCCAAAAATATGTCTGTCTATTTTTACCGAGTCGTGGTTCTACCCTTCGGCGGAACCACGACTGGGTTTGTGCTCTCTGCTCGGAAGCAGAGAGCTGACAGTGTTATAGGGTTACAGAGCAGTCATCCGAAGACAACTGCTCCAATACAAACCCTGCAAACTAAGACTGGAATCAAGCTAGTATTTATACAGAAATGCTTCCACTCATTTACCAGCAGCTAGTCACAGCCCAAGCAATAGACTATCCCACTTGAGAACAAATGAGATGCTCCAGGGCACCATAAATAGCTCTCTTTCTCAAGGTGGATTTATTATGCTTTCAGGTTGTTCCACAATCGAGTGCTTATCTTGACAACAGTATTGTTTTACAAATATTAAATTTTTCCACATTTTACAAATGTCTGATCAATCTCAAACAAGTAAAAGAAAATAATCAGCATATAAAAATCTTTATTTCTCAGGTTTTAAGTTACAAGAATGGTTACTCTTACAATCTATAGTCCTGGACATGACGATAAATGTATTCATCAGAAAATCATTAACTTCAAAGATTGCAAAATGAGATCTGGTAAAAACTGCAACTGAAACGTTAGGTTTACAATTCCCCAAAATTCATGCACTGATGTCCTCAATGACACATGGATAAAAGCGTTGGTTAAATCCAGTGTCTTGGACACTTTGGCTAGTTGTGAGTTCTGGTTACAGCAGTGAGGAACTAATGACATTGAAATTGAGTTAAAAGAAGATAATGACATGAATTGGCAAGGTACATGGAATGAGAAGGATATATCTCAGTGATTGAAATAAAGGATTTCATACGAAATTCCTAGCATCTGAAAATGCTGCAGCGTGCAACAGCAGAAATGTAAACACGGCAATAAAAAATGGGGACAACAGTCCGAACAATGTAAATAATGTAATACTAATTAAAAACTAAAAAGAGAAACTAAAAGTGACTCATTAAAAAATATTTTTCCTTAAATAGTCAACTGATTCACTCTTTCTCATCAAATAGAGAAATTAATATTATCAATGGCCACTTTTCTAGATCATTTTGTGCTAATGCAGGTATCTTCAAGGGATTTTTACTTGACCCTTTGTTTTTAATATTCATTTAAAATTCTTGATAGCATCAGCTCTACAAAATTGGTATCTCTGCTGATGACAACTGTTTACTCGCATCTTGATAATAAGTTTGATCATTCCAATAAATTCAAATTGGCAGATGATGTCAGAAATTACCTTCAGTTGTTAACTGAGGTAAAAAAATGCTCGTTAAATTCAATGTTTCTAAAACAACAACTTCTCTGTTAATAATTAGAGAGACCCCTTTCTGCTTTTCAGAAGATTGATTCGTGGTACCTCTTTGAGCTAACATTCTAACCTAAAGTGGAAAGATTATATTGAATCAATTGCTAGGCCTTCTCCTAGGCCTTGTCCACTCTATCATAGTCTCCAGAATTGTCCCCAAAATCTGTCTTGCATATATATCAGTCTACCATTAATCCATGCTTAGAATATTGCTGCCACATATGGTCAAGTGCCTCTGATATTTTCCTTGAGCTCCTTGACAAATTTCAAAGAGTCAGCAATATTATTGGTTTTTGATCTGGCAAAGGAGAGAGAATGGGGGAGAGATCAGGAGGACGGATGCCAATATGTTGACTATTATTTGTGGTAGATTCTTGCATAAAGGAATATCAGCGCAGCAAGGCATCTTCATTATTCCATTCTTGCAAACACATTGTTTTCAGGTATTTTTTATCTAATATTGAGAATAAAAAAGATATTCTATCACTGTCAAAATTGCACACTCAGAGAACTCAAATACGAGTCAAGCTGAATTGTCAGAGTCTTGAACAGCAGTTTGCAATTCTGTCTATGCATTCTGTAATATAAGTATAATGAATGAATAGATAGGGTGGATTATAAATAAATATTATTGTTAAAGTTTTTATTCATTTATGTGAAATTAAAATACAAACCTGAATTAAAAGTAAAAGAAACCTTTGGATCTTCAGATGCATTCGATTTTCTGACAACATTGATATTACCAGTCATCTTTGAGAAGCTTGGACTTTTTTGAAAGTCAAGAGTAAGGTCTTGGTTATCCAGCACTATAATCAAGTCTATAATTCGAAGAAAAAAGATAATAAATTATTCAAAGAGAAAGAGAAAGTTGAACGAGAAAGGAAGGAAAAGAGACAAGAAAAAAAAAGAAAGGTATTCAATAGTTCAAAGAAAAGGGCAAAGGGTTTTAATAGTTATATAATTCTATCATAAAAACGACAAAGTATGAATAAAAAATGACATTAGAAAGATGATCAATAAATCAAAGTGAATGGTAAAAAATATTAATAGTTATATACATCGATCAGAAGAAATAATGACAGAGTAAGAAGTGAAAATGAAAAAATGGAAGGTGATTAATAGATAGAAAAGAATGGTAAAAAATATAAATATCTTTACAAATTGATCAAAACAAAAACAGAATGAGAACTGACAATGACAAGAGAATGGTGATGGCTAGATTGAAGTGAGTGTTGAAGAATGTCATTAGTTGTATAAATCGATCAGTAGAAAGAAAAAAAACAGAGAATAAAAAAAAGGAAGTTGATCCATAGATTGAAGCAATGGACAAAGTAAAAATGACAGAATCAAAGAAAGTTGATCGATAGATTGTAGAGAAGGGCAAAGAATATTAATAGTTACTGAACAATTAAGAGTAAGAGACTCACCTTCACAAGGATGTTTCCAACTAACCTCCAGTTAACAGACAAAAATAAACAGGGTCGTAACTCAATGCATGTCCCTCTCTCCTCTCACCATAGGGTGGATATTGTGCTGATATTTATTGAGCACAATATCCACACTGGAATCATCAGCCAATCAAAAACTGCAGAATAGACTTGCCTAAATGGCAGAGTGGAATCTCTCAGGCTGTTATATAAACTACCTACCAATTTGCTGGGCATCTCGGAGCTGTCAGTTACTGGCTGTTGCTATCTAAGTATTCTACAGTTATATAAATCGATAAGAAAAAGAAATTCTGAGTAGGAACTCAGGATGAAAAAAAAAAGTTGATTGATTGATAGCAACGAAGGGCTCAGTATATTAATAGTTATGTAAATCGATCACAAAAATAAAGACAGATTAAAACCTGAGAATGCCAAAAGAAAATTGATCAGCAGATCTAATCGAATGGTGAAAAATATTAATAGTTATATAAATTGATCAGAAAATAAAGACAGAGTAAAAACTGAGAAAGAAAAAAGAAAGAATGATCGATAGTTCCAAGAGAAAAGTGAAAGAAATTTACAGATATTTAAATCGATCCTATGAAATAAAAATTACTCGTTACAGAAACTTCAACATGAAATGTACGAATAATGTATATATAAAAGTTATTTATACAATTTTTCAAATAGTAACATGTTGTTATGTCTATAAAAAGTCTTGGTAAGAATACAAGATTCCTTAACTAACCTTTTTTGCTGTCTGACATCTCCACTTGTGCTGTTGCGTTGGTTTTAAAGTCTTTCATTGCAAATGCTGAGAAAATGGTAGCATTTACAGTGGTTCCATTGACATTGGTAGCCAACTGTGTTCTTGCTTGGACTTCAATCAGTTTAACCTTAGATGTTCTGTTATAAACATCCAAGTAGACGTATTCACCCAAACCATTAAAGGAATACTTAAAGCCATCAAAAGTTTGAATATGTGGATCACCAAAGGTAAATGCTTATGAAACAAAAAACAAAAATAAAAATAAAAAACGTCAGTATTTTAAACAGATAACTTTTAAATGAATTTAATCAAAATTTAACAGTTGTATTATATAGCTTCAAATAAATGTTGTTATTATCTCATCCTTCCTCAGATGTATAGCACGAGCCTAGCAACTTCATTGAATTTCAAATGGAAACTTTTATTCATTCCACCAAGGGAGATTCTTTTCATTGGCTAGATTGTCTTTTCTTATTAACAGCTTATCTTACAGGAGAGTCAATCATGCACTTTCGCATCCTGGATATGATGATAAACTGGAGTCAACAGTAAGGCCTTGGATTGAAAGGTTTTGGGGAGCATGTAACGACCTCTTAATTACTGTTGTTCAGATCCGGGGTGGTAGTAGTTGTTAGTGTCACAGCCATGGGCAAATATTTAACCCACAAATTGGGGTCAAAACACAATTAAAGTATAAAAATATACTTTAATAATGAAAATTCCAGCAATACCTTTGAGGGAAAAAGTAATACATTTCTGACACTTTGAAGGTATTTTTTTAATGTTTGGTTTTAGTGAAAAGGTTGATTTAGTCAGATTTTGATGAAAAATTTTATTTTATTTTATTGTATTTTAGAAAATTGAAAATGTCTTCTAGTTTTGTATTCAAAAATGTATTGCTGGTAAAAATTTTTTCCTTCAAAAATGTATATTTTTTTATAAAAGTCTATTTTTATGTATACATATTTCCATAAAAGTCTATTTGTATACTTCTATAGTGTTTTGACCCCCAATTTGGAGGTTAACTATTTGCCCATAGCTTGGACCCTAACAGGTGCTACCACCCCTAATCAGGGTGAACCTGGGAACAACAGTAATTAAGAGGTAGTTCCATGCTCCTCACAACCTCCCAATTGGGGGCCTTCCTGCTGGATGCAGTTTACCGTCATACCCAGCACCAAATAATTCGTTATTTATGATTTGAAATGAATAAAAAAGAATGCAATAAGTTATTTTTAATTTGTGTAGTTTTATTGTTTTCATTATTAAGGAAGGAAAGCATTAAAAGAAAAATTATGAGAGAAAATGAGAAAAAAATTATTTTTCTTCTGATTTTCTCTCAAACTGAGTAAGCTCTAGCATATTAGTAACTTTATTGCTTTACTTATGGTGAAATAAAAAGAATAGTACTACACAATTATCATTTTCCCTGTTTCCACTAAATCTAACATTGAATTACCTTGACAGGATTTTCGTGAAAAACAGACCTGTTGCCAAATTCTTGTATCAATTCGTTCATCCTCTAATCTATTCTCTATTTCCTGAAATAGAGGATTATGGCCCTCCACAGGTTATTGTTGTTTTATGGATCAAAGTATCTACCAACACCTTACTATCCATATTAGTTCTTTTCTGTTCTTCGTTTATTCAAACTCATTCGATTTATCACTCGCTATTTTCTTTGTCCTTACTAAGTCCTGTCAGTGTTAATTTCTTCATGCCATCTTTTTTCTATATGCATCTCAGATATTTCTCTGATTTCCAGTATTGGTTAAATTTTAGTGCCTAAAACATCCCCTTTATTTGAATGTTCTGTCTATAGTTACTTCATCGGGGAAGCACATCTCTCTCACTTCAAATATGTTCTTCATCTGTGAGAATTATCTCACAACTTTTGCTGTCATATAGAAAATTACATAATACATTCTCTGTTTCCAAGAGAATCTTACGATCTCTTAATATCAGATCATCACAAAAGATCATGCCCGATTTTTCACCGTTGATATAAAATGACCACAACTGACATTGGCTTGTTGAACTCTATTCTGGTTCCATGAATTCAATTAACTTTGATCTCTAAAAATTTAAATGCAATGTAAATCGTTATCTACTGCCTTGATCACTTTTCTATTCTTATTTCTCCCCAATGTTCCTAATTTTTCCTTGTTCTTCCACACTAAGTAACCACTTGTTTCTTAGTGTCTTGCATAGGGTGACAGGATTAAAAAATATAGATAGGGTTATTGGATCATATTTTCAGTAAAAAGAGTTATTCATTTTGTCTGAAACTGATTATTTAATAGACCAGTTCTGATGTGCCAGCAATAATCTGAATCAATTTCATTTGTTTTGTTTTTTTGTAAATCCAAATTACTATGGATTTTAAAAGTCTTCTTCACAGATGCTAACCATAAGTTCTATGCTAACAGTTTCTTCTCTCACATGTCTCGTTTGTTGAACTCTCATCCGTCTTCTTATTTTCTAGCAAACTTTGATCTCCAAGAATTTAAATGCAATGTGAATCTTTATCAATTGCTTTTTTGATTCCATTTCTTTTATTGTTCTTGATCCTTAATAATGTTTTTTTTCTTACTCTTTCCCACTCAGTACTTGTCTGTGTCTTTGTGGGTTGACAATATTGCTTGGGATGATTTGATTAAAAGAAAATTAAGTCGTGTCAACATTTTCTTATATTATGGATAAAATGGTTACAATAAGATCTTCAATAAGAGAATCATAGAAAGACATACTTGATTATCACCTTGAACATTCAATACTGTAAAATGTGTGAAAAGAAAAATAAAGCAACATTAAATTTTGGCAGTAGTAAAGGTAGTGAGTATTGATCATACCAATAAAAGGAAACCTGTAACCTTCACAAAAGTCTATTGGTCGCTTCTGGAGATACAACCAACATAGATTAACGCTGCAACATGTCTGGTACGGATCATAATCGTTTGTATACCATTGGAAATAGTTGAAAATTGAATTATATTGCTGTGTCAGTCCAAATCGTAAATTAGAAAACCAGGATCGGTACACACAAACCTACAACAAAAGAAGAACATAAATATACTTTCAAAATTATTGCGGTCTGAATTTCTGAAATCAGGAGTTATCATTATTTATGTTTAGACTATTTTGGATTATACGTTAATGAGGAAAGAGGCTCGAGATATTTAGTATTCACAGAAAGCCATAAAACCGAAGGGAATTAGCAAATAACCTACCTAACAACCATGTGTGAATGTTTGGTAGAGCAAGGTTTAAGAGGGATAAAAAATAAGAAGAACCTTACCAACAACTACAATGGACTAAAAATTATGAAGAACCATGATCATCAACATTCTGAAGATATCTGGCACGTTGAAGAAACAGAATCTTGTGAAACTAATATTATGCTTGTAAGTAAAAAATACTAATAGGTCTTCAAATTCTCTTAGGAAAGATAGCTCCACAGTAAAATTGTTTTGGTTCTGCTAACAGCAATTATTTTAAAATAGCTAGATTTTATGAATTTATGCTCAGTACTAGATTAGCAAGGATGTGCATTGTGGTGCAGTAGATATTAACATGGAATGACAAATTGGGGAGCCGAGTTCGAATTCCTGTTAAATTCCTTGCATTCACTTATGCACATATACTCTTTGGAAAAGTATTAATCCATATCTTGCCTCCAGTTATGGGTTAAATAATAGAACAGATTAGATTCTCTAGCCTTGGCTGGCAACCACAGAAAGTAATGGCAACCTACTGCAAGATAATCTGCTGCCCAGTCAGTCATGTCTCGAAACAGACATGATCGCCCAAAGAGTGTATCACGTATGGCACTTAACTGACTCTACCATATGAATTTAGGCTCAGTACTAGATTGGTGGTAAGATCTCATCATTTTACAGTTGTGGCTAGATTTAAGCCTAAGTTCTATGCCAACAATTTCTTTTCTTGTGCTTCTTGATTGTAGAACACTCTTCCATCTTCTTGATTTTCTACTCAACTTTGATCTTCAAAAATTTAAATTCAATTTCAGTCATTATCTACTGTCTTTTCAATTCTTATTCTTTTAATTTATAATTTAAGATGCAAGGAGTCACAAGGAAGTAAAAGAAAATAAGAATACTTTAGAAAAAATTGCAAACTCAGTCCTGAACAGGAAATAAGGGATGAAATCTCTACTCCTGTCCAAAAGACTAGGAAGGAGTTTGATCTGAGTGATTTATTTCATCTTCAATTTTGTTTTTCACCTGATGGTACTAGTAGAAGTAGTTAGTAGTAGTAGTAGTAATAACAGTTTTGAGTTGAATTTTAAAAAGGAAACTATTTTCATTGCTGCTTCCAGGTCTTTATCCCAACAACTGTTTAGAAAGCAGTGTGAATTAAAAGTTTACTTGTTACTTAAGATCCAATGTAGGACTAACAATCATGGAAAGACAATTCGTGAACTATGACAAAAAGCATCTGAAATTAAGATAAAAGAAATACTAGTCAAGAAAATAGTATGGCTGATGAAAAGGAACATATACTGTACCCTGATCACAGCCTAAAGGCCAGAGAGTTATGCTCTAATCTTAAATAGACTGCTGGGGGTTAATTAGATTCTAGAAAGAGCACAGTTACTGTACCGATTGTTGACAGAAAACATAGATATCCTGATTCAATACACAAGTTGACGTGTTGTAATGGCAAGCAAGTTTGACTCGCTAGATCAATTATGCCTGAATAGTGAGTTTGATCCTTACTGGATGTAGCACAAGACCAACTTTTGGTCTAGTGGTACATTAGAAAATCGTAATGCTTTTCTGAATATATTTTTTTTCAGATATTATTCATTATTACTAAGTTTTATTTTTAATTTGGTACACATGTTTGAGTTGTCATGGGAGTTTTTTTTTATTTATTTCAATAAACAGCAAATTTAATAACAAGGGTCCTATATTAACGAAGATGGTACCTCTAACAGGATTCTTAACTGAATCTCTTTCTCATGAAGAAACCATTTCTAGTGCTGAGAACTCAATGTTAAAATAGTTAATATGCGTACTAAATAATAATAATAGAAAGGAATAAAGGAATTTATTGACAGTCTCTAGAGCTCTTATCAGGAGAAAATCGTTGGAATCACAAATTAAACAAAAAAAAAAACAATGAAAATGAAGAGCAAAAAAAAAGAGAGAACGCTAAAATAGACAGTGGATATATTACGGTGGATAAAGAAGAGACACTGGCAGCTTTTGAGGTGTTGTTTTCTCAACATGTACACCATGTTCCTCGCTCACTGGATCATGTTATTACAGTGAAAACCAGATAGAAAGACTTGGCTTATCGATTATAGCAACTCCCCTGTTGACTTAGTTGATGTTGTTTGGTCAAAAACTCATTTTAAGACTATTAAATCTCTAAAATCTAATAATGATATTTATATCTGTAAACCAGATAAGGATGCTGGTGTTGTTCTACTTGATCGAGTAGATTACATCCAGATGATGTTGATTATTTTGAACAACTCTAAAAAGTTTCTTAAAATTGGTTCAGTAGAAACTTGTAACAACACATATAGAAACAAAATCAAAATCCAGAAGTGTTTGTTGTGTTTGTTTAGAAAAGGTTATTTTTTGAAGGAGATCTACGATATGATTAGACCTTCTGGTTCTCTCAGATCAAGGCTTTATGGTCTTCCTAAACTTCATAAGAAGGATGTTCCGTTGAGACCGATGCTATCAATGATTAGTTCAACCCAGCATTCTTTGGCTCAATGGCTTTTGCATGTCATACAACCGGTTAGAACATTTTATACTAAATATTATATACCTGATGTTTTCTCATTTGTTAAACATTTACAGGACATACAGCTATGCCCTGATACTGATTTTATGTGCTCATTTGATGTGTCCAGTCTGTTTACTAACATACCATTAAGGGAGATTATTGATATTTATGCAGATTCATTGTATGAGAGTGTCATTACTCCACCTCCTTTTCCTAGGGATGTATTTGTAGAACTTATGACACTTTGTACTAGTTCTGTTGAGTCTAGCTTTGATAATGTCATATATATTTATATGTATATTTATTTTAGCATTCAGAGACTGTTAATAAATTCCTTGTTTTTAAAGTAGTATATATATATATATATATATGGGATAATTAATTATAATTATTTATCTATAAAGAAAAATTATGGAGGAAAGAAAAGATGCATCATAAAGTGGGGAGGTTTTTTATGTGACGTGTTTTGTCCTTTTGAAATTGGCTAGGTTATATACCAAGTACACCTTTATCGTTCCTGCGCATATATAGTGCCAAACAAACCTTATCTGATGATGTCTTAAGGAGCGAAACGTGTCACTCAAAAAATGTTTGTCAAACAACTTCCCTTCACGTGTGTATATATATATATATGTGTGTGTGTGTAATGAGGAAAACTGAATACTTACCCTTCCAGTAAAGAACGATGTATATGTGACAGGGAAAGTAAACCAGTTATAAAGAAATCTGAAGTCTCTCCATGCTTGCCACCCAGTGCAAGGACAATAGTTTTGCAATGGAACATATGATGCAGTGGCATACCATTTCAGACATTTTAGTTTTTTAGTGCTTTGGTACCAGCCACTTATATCGAACATCCACACACCTTGATCACCTGGAAAATATTTTTCGAAAATATCTGATATTGGAATATCAATCACCATTCCTATTTTACGGTTTAATTGTTAGGCAAGAGAATTGGATAGCACTTAACGAACATAGATTTTAACACTTTTGCCGCAGACATTTCAGAAAATATTTTGAAATCTGCTACATTCCTTAAGATGTATTTTGGAAGAAATATTTATTTCAAATATATACAAACCTACTTCTTCTGCAGAAGAAGCAACTACCCTTAAAATTACACTTGGTGAAACAATTTGTCACAGCTCTAGATAAGGAGTGTACAGTCTTCGAGTAATTACAAAACTTCTTCCCTATGGTATCTGCTGCAAAAATTAAAACCAGTGTCTTCATCAGATCAAAAATAGAGATCAAAGAGTGAAAAGAATTCCCTAAGAATCACCCAAAAATGGAGGAAGCAACATGGGGCATCTTTCTTGCAGTGCTTCAAGGCTTCCGAGGGAATTATCAAATCGAAAATTATGTGGAGTTTGTTGAGGCATTGATGAAGATTTAATGAAAAATAGGCTTTTGGGTGTCCCTAAAAGTTCATATCCTTGATGCCTGTCTTAATCCTCTATTCACGAAGAACATGGGGTGTGGCAGGCACACTCAGAAAAGGAAAGTAGGAGCTTCCACTAGTGTATATTGGGCTTTTGAACACCACTATCAAGGATCATATAATGAAAAGATGATGGCAGATTATATTTGGGGGCTGATTCATGAACATAAATCACAGAATAAGTGTAAATCTCAAAAAACTTTGCAGTTTCATTATTTTTGTGGTCTCTTTATTATTTTTATAAAATAAAGAAATGATACTTTTGAATCATTCTTTTTACTTTGTGTGAATGAGCCTGTTCCCATTCGTGAGTTTTCCTATTGGGAATGGGCAAATTTCAGAAATATTAATATCCTGATCACGAAAGTAGAGTTTCAAAGAAATATTACCCATATTTCATCCTTTTTAGTTGTAAGTCAACAGAAAATAGCAGTTGCTTCTTAAAGGAAAATGCAGTGAGTTTAGGAGCCTGAAATTCAATCCTAAACAGAAAACAAGGAATAAACTTCTACTTTTCATAAGATGGGGAGATGTGTTTAAGCTAGGTGATGGGGATATATAACTACTCCTATTGAAAACATAAATAAAAGAAATATCAAATCCCCTCTGAGTTCATGTAAAAGCCAAATACACATCGGTGGGTGGGGTACATTTTGCAAATACAAATAATAGAAAGTGAAATAAATACCTGTGTTGCTCTCCATGTCTATATTTACCAGACTGTTTATTTTCAGGGAATCTTTGTGGATATAATATTTGCCACCCCCTGCATAGCCCATAAGAGACTTTACATCTACACGCATATCCATTCCACATGGTTTATATAGGTAAAGTAGGTATGTACGTTTTCCGTTTGTCACTAAAACCATTTGGAACGTTACTCCGGGATAATTTTTCTGTTATGAAAAGATAAACAAATAAGAAATTATGATAACAACAGAGAATTTTTCACAAAATTCTAAAACAAGATCTCTCGATTAATTAACATCTAATTTGAACTGCATTTTTAACAGATGTTTTGATAATTAATAAGGGCGACTAAAAGGAAATTTTTTAAAATGAAAAAATAAAATCATAAAAAAATGGAGTAACAAAACGGTTTACATCATCGTAAATTGATAATTAGATATGCAAAATAAATAAATAAAAAGTAAAATAAAAATAATAAATCCTTTTCTTTTTCCTCTTTTTTTTCTTCTATGAATCGTGTCCAATCATGGCTTACCTCAATTTCTGTTTGTTATAGCTCTTAGTAAATTTTGACTTTTCACTATCTTTCCTAAGCCATGTTCTGCCATTCATTTACTCAACCTCCTTATGGATGTTACGCACTGTTTTCTCTGCCTCTCTTGCCTTCAATATATCTTATGAGTATCGAATTTTCCAGGTTTTCTTTCCTCATTTTAGGCCTTAGAAATTTGCCTGTATATTTCTGATGTTAAATATGAATATCGTGTTTGATTCCCTTTTCTCTAAAACTTCATCGTTGCTGAAATATTCAGTCAATAATATTCTCAGAATCATTTTATAGAACAACATACCTGTTGCTTTAATGCTTTTCATATCCATGATGAGACTGTACACCATTCACTGTCGTATTACATAACAGTTAAGTCTTCTTCTTTAGGTAGATAGATAAATAGATAATGAACAATATTCTTTTGTTGCTTTAAGTCTCTTCTTCATTGATGAGGAGATTGTCCAGCATTCACTGCTATATATAAGAAAAGTATTACATAACAGTTCAGTAATCTTTTGCCTGTTTTGAACAAAATATTGTATTTTCTTAATGCATTGCTAAGCTTTCTGAAGATATATTTTGCCACCCCAATATGCTTTTGAATTCTATTGTAGGACTTTCTGTCCATTGTTAACACAAAATTTACCTTGACAGAACATAATCAACGGGTGAACATCATATGTTATATAATAAATATAGAATATATCAAAAACTACTTATACTTAAACATGACAATCCTTCATTCTGCCAACAGAGAGCTGGCTGACAGGGCTTAATATAAACTGACTTAAAATCTAAAGGTGAAAATCAGATTGATCCTTCCTCAGTACCGAGAATGTCTTGGTTGTAGGACCGTGTACATTGATGGTTGTTCAATAAATGCTTCACTTGAAGATCTTTTTTGCACCAAAAGAGAGAGAGAGAGAGAGAGCAACTGATAATACACAAAGATAATGACAGAATGAAAATATTAAATCCGAAGTGGAAGTTGCAATGGCCAAATGGAATAGAAACAAAGCAGCTGGTCCAGATGGTATTGTAATAGAGCTACTGATAGCCCTGAAAGAATTCAGCATAGAGAAAATTACAGAAATAATAAATGAAATTTATAATAGATGACCTATGCAAGTCGATTTTCATAGCAATGCCTTAGAAGCCATGTGCAAACAAGTGATAACTCCACTGAAAAATCAGCTTAATGAGTCTTATTACAAAATTACCATCCAAATTCTGATGAATAGAGCAAGAAGTAGAATCAGGCCAGAGATAGGGCAACAACAGTGTGGCTTTGTCAAAGACACTGGAACAAGGAACATTATATTTATGATTAGGATGCTCACGAAAGGGTAATACAAATGAAGAAGGATGTGTACCTATGTTTTATAGATTATGCAAAGACGTTCAAAAAAATACGCCACAAAGAATTGATAGAGATGTTCAGCAGCCTCGATATATTTGGGAAAGACATCAGAGTAATTAAGAATCTCTACTGGCAGCAAACTGCCTGCATAAGACAGGTAACAAATTCAGCAGATATACAAAGATAGAAAGGGGCGTAAGACAAGGCTGTGGCTTTTTACTGGATCTATTCAACTTGTACAGTGAGACTATTTTGAGGACTCTAGATGTTATACCTGGATTTGTCATCAGAGGCCACAATTTAAACAACCTAAGGTACAAAGATGATACAGTGCTGACTGCAGACATGGAAAGGAAACTACAAGAACTCCTACAGAAGGTAGCTAAAGAGAGTGACAAAAAAGACTACAAATAAACTGCAAGAAAACTGAATGCATGGTCATCAGCAAAAAGAGCAACCTAAAATGCTAAATACAGGTGAGGGATACTAAAATCACAAAGTTACAAAAATTTAAATACCTAGGAAGTGTTCTAACAGAAGACGGAAAACTTGAAGCAATTGAAATGTGGTTCAACAGAAAAATACTGAGGATATCATGAACTGAGCATGTGAGCAATGATGAGGTTTTGGAAAGGATGGAAATGAAAAGGAAATTAATATTGAGCATCAAGAACAGACAACTAACGTTTCTGGGACATGCAATGAGGAAAAAGGGCTTGGAGAACTTGATACTAATAGACCAGATAGAGGGAAAAAAGACAGAGGAAAGTAGCGGATAACATATTTGAAGAGCCTGAGCATGTGGATGACAGAAAGGGGGTTGCTTGATGTTACAGGAGAAAGTGTGCTAAGAGACACCAGGGATAGGGAGACGTAGAAGTCACTGATCGCCTACATCCTGAAAGGACAAGGCATACAGAAGAAAAATCACCATTTGGATATATTATTGTGCTAGCTTAAATTGTTCACATTGTCTTACCAAATATCAACTGTTGATTAATTCACGCTTCTAAACTCTAACTGGTTTTATCTATATGGCTCCTGTGACATTGACATTGAAATGATAAAAAGGTATGTTCCGTTATCTTTTTTTCTCATGTTGTTTTAATCATTTTTTTTCTTTTTTAACCTTTCTTTGCTGTATGCTGAAAAGTTCAGAGGCTGACTATGATTATTCATTAGTTTGATCATGGCGTTATTTTGTCTCTGTGATGCCAAAATTCACAATTTATAAAAAATAGATTGATATCAGAATCAATAGGTCTTAATGCCATCATTCCAACAGTAAATCATAATTCTTTCAAACAAGGCTGAAAAAAAGAAAAAAAAAACAAAACAAAGAAAAACAAAGACAAAGAATTTATAGCAAAGAGATCAAAATTTCATCATATCTAAAAATAGACGGATATCAGAATCACCAGGTCACAACACCGTAGTTCGACCAACCAGTTATAAATCTTTCATAATCAGAGTTTAAGAAAAGAAATAAACAAATAATAACAAAAAGACTGCAATTTCACCATTTCTAAAAAACAGGCCATTCAACCAAGCAATAAGAAGGATTTCACAATAAGACCACAAATCTATGAGAAGCAGAGCCCTTTTCGCAAAATGCATCTATAATTGTACATATATACAGGTGGAAAATCAACCAAAACCAGTATCGATGAATAAATTTTTGTATTTTCTGGTACTCTTCATCGTAACATAACAAGTGACGAAATGCGATATTTACACAACATTTCTCTGGTTTGACTGGTTTACACTGAATTTATAGTTTCGAGGTGTGTTGACTCCATTTTAAATGTGCGCTTTATAACATAATTACAATGCTATTCTTTCATAATTATATATCTTCTAAATGTTTTCCCAATTGAACCAGCATTCTACATTCCACGATATTAACAGAATATAGATTTAAATGGCAGTTATAGATGGTAATCTACTTCGTTGTTAAGCATTTCATGCAACTAGAAATTATTTATGTACAATGATATGTTGATTGGTTTGTTTTACTGCAAATCATCTCTTTATTGGTCATTTAATTTTGAAACATTAGTTTATGTAGTATGATGGGCAGAAATTAAATGTTACTTATGATTCAGAGGAACTTTTTGACTATATCTTGTCGCATAGTTTTGTCTCTCTTAAAAATCTGAGAATATTTTCAGGGTTAACCTTGTTGAAAATATCCCTTAAATTATTTTCTTGTGTTTTTGTTGGATTTGTTCAAGGTCTATGCAGTTTGTCAGTATATGGCATACTGCGTAGGGTTCTTAACATAGTATGCAGATTGGTACTTCTTTCAGTAAGTATGAGTGGGTGATATGGGTGTGTTCTATTTGGAGTCTAGCCATTACCACCTCATCTCTTTTTGACATCCTTTTATTGGTTTCTTTTGTACCAATAGTTTGTGTCACTTGGTATAGTTTATTGTCAGTACTGGAGTTCCATGACTCCTGCTAATTTTTGAGGGTATATGTATTTATTTTTGGTTTTAAATCCATATAAGGGATTTTTCTGTTGTGGGGTTTAGTTGTAATGACTCTTTTGCTGCTTTATTGGCTTTTTCATTCATGTGGTCACTGATAAGGCCTGAGATCCAACAGAAGATTATGTCTTTATTCTTTGTTAGATTGTTTATTCTATTTAGTAATTTTGTAATCAGAGGATCTATCATATTTTTTCTTTCAGTGATATAAGCACTGATAAAGAGTCTTTTTTATGGATAGCCACGCATCCTGCCCTGTCTCCATCTTTTGAATGTTGAGCAGTTCTCTGTGAAAAGTTGAAAAATGGGTTTTAGTTTTAGAGTGTTTATTTAGTTATAATATTATGGATGGCTGCTTAATCATCCAAGGTGGAGATTTTGATTTGATGGATTCATGGATTTTTGTTGTGTCTATTTGAGCTTCTGTGAGGAGGTCTTTTATACAGAGACTGTATGGTTTGATATTTGATAGTATTTTCTTTTTCATTGAAAAGGTTTGTGTACTGTGGGTGGTAATCACATTTGTTTGCAGGGTTTGATGGACATGATTAGAGCTTTAGGCAGTACTGCAGTGCTAGTTCTTTTTGTCTTAGTGTCAATGGTGGTTCGTTAGCTTCTGTATACAAGCTTTATACTGGTGAATTGTTGAAGGCTCCTAGGGCCAATTTTAATCCTTGGTGGTGTATTTAGTTCTTTTATATATAATTTTCTGGCTGCTCCATATATGAAGCAGCCATAGTCAAGCTTGGATCTAACTAAAAATCGGATTTTGAGTCATGTAGTTTCGTCGGCACCTCAGTCAGTGTGTGCTAGAACTTTGATCAATTGTATGGCCTTGTGGCATTTTGTTTTTAGGTATTTTATGTGGGGTATAAAGGTCAATTTTCTATCATATATGATTCCTAAGTACTTGTGTTGTTCAACAACTGGGATATTGTTGTTGTCCAGTTTTAAAATGGGGTCATGATGAATTCTTCGGAGTTTGCAGAAATGTATGCATTTTGTTTTGTTCTTTGAGAATTTAAAACCATTTTCTGTAGCCCATTTATTTATTTTATTTAGACAGAGTTCGAGTTTGCATTCAGCTGTGGGTATGTATTTTGATCGATATCAAATGAATAAGTCATCCACATATAGAGCGCAGTCGATTCCAGTATTTATGTTTTTAATGATATTATTTATCTTTATATTGAAAAGGGTGACAGACAGAATGCTTCCTTGGGGTACACCCATTTCTTGTTCTTTTTAGACTGAGAATATGTTGCCCATCCGTACTTAAAAATGTCTGTCATTTAAGAAACTGCAGATAAGTTCTGGTATTCTGCCTTTAAGTCCAAGTTAATGTAGGTCTTTTTTAATGCTGTGCTTCCAGGCAGTGTTGTATGCTTTTTCAAGGTCAACTTGACAAATGCTTCTCTTATAAATGCATCAAGTCTAATTAAGTGGTCAATAGGGTTCTTCTTTTTCTGAAGCCTGACTGGTATTCTGTAATCAGGTTTTTGGTTTCAAGGTACCATGTTAATCTCTCATTCATCATTCTTTCAAAGGTCTTGCACAGGCAAATAGTGAGGGCAATGAGTCGATAATTTATTGAATCTGTATGGTCTTTTTAGGTACTGGGATTAGTATAGCTTCTTTCCAATTTTTTGGAATTCTGTTATTCATCCATATTTCATTATATATTTGTAGAAGATAATTGAGTGATGGTTTTAGTAGTTTTTTTAGAGATTGGTAATGGATTTCATCAGAGTCATGGGATTTATGAATTGCTTCTTTTTATTCTGTTCTGTTGAATGGTCAGTTGTACTTTTCTTCCTTTTTTGACTTGAAGTTAATTTTTTTCTTTTCTTCATTCTGTTTTATGGCTTGAAATTTTTTGTTTTTATTTTTTGATGATGAGTTTATGAAGAATTGTTTAGCTAGTTGGTTTGCAATGTTTTTTGTTGGTGATCTTTATGTTGTTGCAAATAAGGTGTTTGACTGGGTCTTTGTTGTTCTTTCCTGATATTCTTCTGACCATCTCCCATACTTTTTTGGTTTTGGTGTTCACATTTATTTTTGATACAAAGTTTTTCCAGGTGTTCCGTTTTGATTCTTTAATAATTTTTTATGCTTTTGCTCTACTGTTTTTGAATTGGTCTAAATTTTCTTTTGTTGGATTATTTTAAAATTTCCTAAGATTAGCACGTCGCATTCTCACAGCTTTTTGACATTCTTTGTTGTACCATGGTTTGTTGTACTTTGAGGAGGTGGAGCTTTTTGGTGTGTTATCTTTTGTAACAGAAAGGAGGGTATTGCTGAAATATGTGATATGATCTTCAATCTTTGTGTTTGCTTCTGGTACTAGTCTGGATTGTCATGAGTTTTGTAATTTTTCCTAGTTTGCCTTTTGTAGATTCCAGCAGGGGATTTTGTCTTTTAGCTCAGGATTTTCATTTTCTAGTATAATAGGGAATTAGTCATTTCCGCATGTATCGTCATGTGTTCTCCAGCTATAGTCCATGTATACGGTTGGGTCACAAATTGTTAAATCAGTTGCTGAGAGAAGACCTGTTGCTGGATGTAGGTATGTGTTCTCTTTGTTGTTGAGCAAGCATGATTGATTTTGGTTTAATAATGTTTTGATTATTTTACCTCGTTTGTCATTTTTTTACTACCCTATAACTCATTACAGCTGTTAAAATCTCCCATTAGTATAAATGGCTTTGGTAGTTGTTGAATTAAAATTTAATTCAGTTTCATTCACTGTTTTATTTGGTGGAATATATAGTGAACAAAAGGTTATTGTTTTGTGTAGTGTTGCAATTATTGTAACAGCTTGCATATTTATTTTAAGTTTATTTCACTGTGGAATAGTTTTATTTATAAGTAATTATGATCCACCTGTGGCTATATTTGATCTTTTGTTTATGTGGTTGTATGAGGAGTAATGTTTAATATTAATTGTATTATCTTCTTTTAAGTGAGTTTCTTGTAGGCAGATTATAGCAGGGCAGAAAATTTGGATGAGTAGTATTTCTTCAAAGTTGATTTGTGTTCCTCTTACATTCCATTGTAGTATGTTGTTGGCCATGGTTTATTTTTCTTTTTCTGGTTTTGGATTGTTGATGTTTGTGTCAACATCCGTGGATTCAGTATTTTCTTGTTTGTTTTTTGTTTTAGATCATGATCATGGTGTGTTGAGGAGTGTTGGTTCTTGTTTTACAAGGGTTATTTCATTGTCTTTTGTATTTTTCTTTTTAGCCAGTGATTGTTGTTTGGTTCCAGATGTTCCAGGGATTTGTGGTAGTTCTATCTTTCCTGTTTTTTCTTTGTTTAATTTTTGGGTTGTTCTTTTGTTTTGGCTTATTTGGTCTTTGTTTTGGTTGGTCTCAGGGTAGGTGTTCCTATTTGTGATATTCTGAATTGTTGGTTTTATTTCGCTTATAGATTTTGGCCAGTCATTTGGACCCAAGTTTAATAGTTTTTTGACGAGCATGTCATTTTTTTTTTTTTTTTGTAGTTTCCTATTTGTTTTGGCAATTTGTGCATAGTTTTTTCTCCCATGTATGCATCCACAATTCTCCTTGCTTCAGGAAAAGGGATGTTTTGTTTTTGTTTTACGGTTTTAATTTTTTTTTCTTTTTTCCATATATTGCAGGTCCTTGCATAAGCTGGGTGTTCTTCTCCACAGTTTGCACAATTGCACCTTTTTATACATTCGTTTGTAGTATGGTCAGGGTTTTTCTGGGAACATCTGCCATATACTGGTTGGTTATAGCAAGTATCCTCGTGATGTCCAAATTTTTGGCATTTGTGACACCGAAGAGGGTTTGGTATGAATGTTTCTACTTTTTCTATGGAGTATCCAATTTTTAGTTCTTTTGGGGCCTTTAGTGTGTTGAAGGTCATGATGTACGTGTTAGTTTTAATGATGCTTCTGATTTTTAAATGGACACTCTTTTAGTGTCTATTACTCATTGAGATTTTAATTCCATTTTTATTTCCTCTATGATGCAGCTGGAAAGCTCTGGACTTTGGATTACACCCTTTGAAATGTTCATTTTTCCATGTGGGTATGATTTAATTTTTTTATTATGGAACTTTTCCATTTTTAAAAAAGTATCCGCATATCTTTTTTTTTCCACCTCTACTAATATAGTTCCATTACGTAAGTTTTTAACAGTTTTGGGTGTTATGTTTGATGAGATAACCCTTCGTATCAGGAATGGTGATAATTTTGTTTGGGGAATATCATCTTCAGATTCCAGGATAATAAATCTTGGGAAATTTCCTTTGTTTTCAGAATCTGAGTCAGATTCAGTGTCTGGTCTCTTGGTTGGTTTATTTGCCATTTATGTGTCTTTTAGATTTCACTGTTCCTGCTCTCCATCCACCACGGAGTCCAATTTAATGGCAAATATGAGGGGGGAAACCCATTCGCCCTCATAAGACAGATATACAGAAGCAGTATACTCATATTTGGAGGGGTCCACGAGCACCTGCTCTTCTTTTGTTGATTGGATTGGGCCCAATCCGACCAACCGTTTAGCCCAGGTAAGGGCCAAAGTAATGTGTTGCAGATCATGACCACCTTTTACCTGGATCACAACCTGCTCAACCACCAGGATCCTGTCCCCAGACATTACGGGTCACCACCAATGGCCAACAGGAGGCCTTCTTGGGAGACTTTTACCCCCTGCAGAGGTACAGTTGGTGTATTCTGAGGCCCTGCCAACAGGGCAACGTACAATGATATGTGAATAACATTTTTATGCTTAGGTCTCAAGTATTTGATGCACCTGGAGCTAATGCATGTGCAATATGCAAATAACATGTACACTCAGTTACATAATATTCAACTCGACAATGTTCCATGTTCTATTTCCAATATTATATTCTTCAGACATTTGTCTTTGTTTTTATTTTCACATTCATGACAACATTTTGATGGTTGTATGCTCTGGTCTTCTTTGGGTGATATTTGTTTAGAACTATAAAAATAAAATATCCATGCAAATTGCCCTTCCACATCATTAAATATTTGATCTAACCAGCTTTAACAACATATTGTAATAAAATTCATGAAAAAATTTGAAATTAACAACTTTTACCATTTTACTGAAACAAATATTAAATACATCTCTGCTGCTTTTTTTCTTTCTTATAAACCAAGTTGTAATTTTGAGATGTCTATCGGGGCAATAAAAATGGAATAGTCCATTATTTATGAGGTACTGGCAGGATACGTTAAAGACTTCTATATTTGTTTCTTTCTTTTATTTTTCTCATTAAAACCATGTAGCATCTTGACGTGACATTTCTGTCCTTTGACAGAATAAAAATGGAATAGTCCATTATTAATGAGGTATTGGCAGGATATGTTAAACACTTCTATCTTTGCTTTTTTCTTTCTTTCTTTTTTTTCTCATTGAAAAAACACAGCATCTATGATATGCCATATCCGTTTTTTCATGTAATAAAAATGTCATAGTCCATTTATTAGAATGTATGGACAGACACTAGACAATTTTACCATAGCTCCTTTCTTTTTTCTTTCTTCTTCCTAACTTAAACAACACAACATCTCTGAAAAGTCATTTCTGTCTTTTCATGCATTCCTACCGGAATAATCTATTATTTATGAAGTATGTGCAAAGCATAACGTCTGTTCGAAATAACTATGAAAATAACTAACGAAGAACCGCGGTCATGTCCATTTAGTATATAATAATAATGATAATAATAATACTTACCCAAGATTCCCCATCCAATGACCTCGAGCGGACATTTTCCCATGTGATTACAACTGCCCACACAGACTGGAAATTATTTAACTTAGTCTGCATGTACTGGTCAATTTCTTGCAGTTTCGTCAAAACACTGTTTTCCGCTTTACCATTATATGTGTATTTGGAATAGACAGAATATTTTATCATTGAATTTGGTCCGAAAGCCAGATCTGCCATGTATGGAGCGAATATCCACGATCCCCATTTTGAAAAATAGTTGCGACTGGGTTCATAATAGTAACTGAAACTACCTTCTTTGACATATCCATTTCTGTATATCTGATCAAAAGAAAAAAAAAGGTATTAGATTGATGTTCGTATGTTGGAAATAACAATACAATTAAAAGCACAATACACAAGCACGCCATATTTGTAACTATTTGTTGGAAAAATCATATTTCTTCACAATTACATTTTTTTAAAATATCTATGAAATCTGAATTGCTTATTTGTTTTTGCCGGCTCAGAGATTTTAAATTTAATGTTATCATTAACTTGTTACGCAAACAAGGTAAAAAAGTTTCAACTACCTTTCTATTTACCTCATCTTTATTTATCCACGATGTTTCGGCCGTTGCACGCTCAGTCATACCTCAGGTGCTATTTTTGAAATTTCTGATTGATTCCTTCATTTAGTCCATGGGGCTAGATTGTTCTGAATAAATGTTCGATGCTTTTGGATATCTCAGTTTTTAGTTGATTCAACTTGATAACTCTACAAGTATTTTGATCTCTAAAACTCACAACTCTTTGCATCAAATCCGTTTTTGGATCAATCAACTGACTCATCCTTTGTAACACAATGACTCATGTTCTATTGGACACATGGCCTCATGGATGAAAAACATTGATTGATTTATCCTAAGCATAACTGGTATAAAGAGTTGTGAGTTCAATCCCTGGTATCAGCAGTGAGAACAAAAACTTCAAGACTAAAAGACCCAGTCTTTGTTGCGATTTACCCATAGGTTGGGAGAAAAATAGATAGATTTATACCTTCAATCAGAGTTACCATTCATTACAAGACCTGGTCTCCATTCATGTAATACCTATATGCAATATTGTTCAAAAGGCTTATGAAATGTCATTCTTCAATATATATAGTCATCCACAGACAGATCTGTTTCACTGTATCACAACTCATGAGTACAGTTAGACATCCTATTGCTTTTTAACCCAGGACCAACCGAATTTACATCAGTTGGCAATTCTACCTCTGAGCTATGGGCACTCAGTAGAAGGAGGCAGATTTTTAGCATATCATGTATCATACGCCAGTAACCACACACACACACACACACACACACACACACACACACACACACACACATATATATATATATATATATACACAGTGAATAACAACAGTATATAAGCATTATCAACAATATATATATATATTGTTGAAAATGTTTATGTCCTGTTGCTATTCAACATATATATATAGTCATCTGGAGACAGACCTGTTTTGCTATATCACAGCTCATCAATACATCCAATTGCTTTTAGCCAGGATCAAAACCCAACCAAATTAACAACAGTCGGTAATTCTACCTCTGAGCTTGGTAGAGGAAGGTAGATTTTAGCATGTTATATAGAATCTACACACGCATCAGTAGCCAAGAATCTTCAAATTCATTACTGAATGAACAGTGCATAAATGCATGAGTAGCTACTTTTTTTTTCTATCATTCCTTCATAGTGCTCAATCAGTGTACAAGAGCATAGTCATCCAGAGACAGACCTGTTTCGCTGTATCCCAGCTCATTATATATATATATATATATATATATATATATATATATTGAGTGTTGAATTATGATAATATTGTACACCAGGGATGTTGTTTTTCAGTGGTTTTACTGATAAAATGTATTTTAGCAAGCAGTTTTTTATGATAAAATGTTCGACATCGGGGTGTAAATAGAGTGTTGAGAAGTACAAAGAATTTGTATCTTTAAGTGCTCTGATGAGTGAGACATAACAGTGTCCTCACAAAATTTTGGAGTTGGCATGAATCTACTCTGTTAAAAAGGCAAATTCTTTGTACTTATGTATATATATATATATATATATATATATTGAAATAAGGACTTGATACTACAGAACAGGAATATGGATTTAAATAAACAGAATTTCATGTTCATTTTTTTTAAAATATCTGGACCTAGGCTACCTTTCAGCCAACGCTTCATCAGGGACCAGACGTTAGCAACTTTAATTATGTCAGATTGATTTGGAAAGAATTATAAGAGTTAGTCCTGGAACACGCTTACAATTACGAATACTGTAAATACGTAAAATTAAGTAAAACAAAAAATAAATGGATAAATAGATAAATTTATGATTAAAATGCATAAATAAAGGAAAAATGATCCAGTGGAGCATAAAAAGGAACAAATAAAGCTCACATATCTCTGAATAGATGCAAGGATCTTAAAAATTCTTCTTCTGTTTGTACAGTACAGGCTGAAATAATTTTAAACATAAAGCTTCCAAAATTAATAAGTGGTGTTTTGATCTGCATGTATGTAAAATAGAAAATGAGTCAGTCAAAAAATGAGACGAGCATGATTTATTATCTAATAGGTGTTGTCCAATTGAAGACTCGTGCACTGATTGCGACACTGACTAAAATGTAATCTAATATACCTAAAAAATGTTGGCTTCAACATTCTCAACATTCTCAACTCTAACTTAAGACTCTGTATTCAGCTTCACGCAGACATCTGAATTTATAAATAAGTAAACTTTTATTATGATAGGGTTGACAGTTTTTAGAAAATGTAGGGAGAATTGAGTGAGTGCCAAACATAACACCTAGGTTTGCTGAAAAAAAAAATGGCCGAGACAATAGTGGAAACTCTGTTTTATAAAAGTTTACATTTTCTGCCAAGCCAAGTTAATTTGAGATAAATTGGAAAATATATATATCTATATATTTTTTTTCTTAGTTTTTTGGTGTATGTGTTTTTTGTTTTTGTGATATTTCCGGTATCTGATACTTTAATGTTTAATTGTATACACCTCTATCCTTCACCTAACATTATTTCCTCTCTGTGCAATTAAATGTAACATTTTATTTCTTTGAACTTGAAGAAGCAGTTTGCCAAAATAAATTCTGAATTTAAAACCATTTAATCTAACATATTTCTAATTTATTTGCTTGAACATTATTTTTAATGGATACTTATATTTGAGTAGATACTCTTTTTGTAAAATTTATATTATTTATATAATAATATTTATTATGAATAATTGGGAATTTTTTAGGAAAATATGCATCCCCTGGCAGGGTTCATACCTTCATACCCTAAGGGTAAAAAAAACATCAATTGATTTGACTGCTCTCATACCACTTGACCATGAAGGAACAGAGCACATATGACTGTTACGAATAATCAGGAAAGTGTGTTTAAATGCACAATTTCATTTCGGGTTTTGTCTAACAAGTTCTTGTCACTTAATTGGGCATTGTTATAATTTATTGACTCTTCAGATTCATTTTTTGTCTTTTGAAATATATATATATATATATATATATTTCATTAAATAATATAGACATATATCTATTGTTATATTAATCCTTTCTAGTAATCTTTTTGTTTATGTTAAGCTGAAATGCATCAAGTAAGGTACCATAATTTGTGTTAAACCAAGTAATCTGAGATCATCCTCAGGTGTAAATTACGAAAACAAGTTTAATGTAACTGTAATCATTCTGGTAGTGATTTTGCAAATACGTGAGAATGTGCTTTGCTATAGTTATCTTAAAATGAACTGTTGTGATTACGATAAGGTTATCGAAAGTACATAATAGGTCTATATTCTATATTATTTGATGAATCAGGCTTAAATGAAGATATTCTGCTTACACACACACATTTAAATTATCATTATGCCTATATATATGTTTAATTTTATCCATTTTCATAAATTTTTACTACATTTTTATACATTTCCACTAAAACTTCATCTAATGAGTTACTACTTATAAATTGCAGACTTTGTTTTGGTTTCCGTAGGGAAATTAATTTACAATGAATTTACATAGCAAATTGAAACCTTTTACATACATTTAATAAGTTTAATTTATATTTGTGATATGAAATGATTAATCTAAAATAGCTCAAAAGAAAATGATGGAAAAAAAAACATGTCCTGGTTGTACAACTGTCCATTGTACAATTCCAGCAACATGATCATCAATCTATTTCTTTTGGATGGAGCTGAAGTATTTCGCAGGTTAATATTTACCAGAGACACAGCTCGCAGAAGAAAAAGAGGAGGAGGAGAAAGAAGATGAAGATAGATGCATAATTTCTAGTAAAATAAAAATAATAAAATCAATTTACATACTCTGAAACAGTTTAATTCAGAAGAACCTGCATTAATATCAATCACTGGACAAATGGAAGGAGAAACTTCATAGAAAGTCTGATATGAGCCATGAGTGAAAAGTTCTGCAAAAAGACGAATAAGCATTCATTAGTAGTAAAATCATAAACAAAATAGGTAAAAATGTTTCTAAAGTAAAAGAAAGATTTTTTTCTTCTTGTTTAGAAAGAATTTGAACTAAAGCAAGTGATGAAAGGAAAACAAGGAGATGTGCATAGTAAAATTCTTAAATGTCAACTCCCTGGAAAACGCAAGAGAGACGTGCATAGTACAAATTTTAAAGGTTCAGTCTGTGGAAAATGCTAGAGAGAAGTGCATAGTAAATGTCTTAATGGTCAACTTCAGCGAGAATGTTGACAAAAAGATTGTAATGGATCTAATTGCGTCCCATGAAGGTCTGGTTTAAAAAACAATCACCTCAGGTTTATACGGTATTTCTACATTCTGTAATAGTCGAAAAGTCAGTACTTCAGATGATGTACCAAAACGGTATATGAAAGTTAACGAAATATTGCTGCAAAACCTACTAGAATAGGTGTAATGTTGCCACAACTACGCACTTGAGTGTATGTCCATGGCAGAATTAATAGCCATAGAGGCACTTTCAATGTGAAGATCAAACAATCAATGGCATTACTTAAAATCGAGTCGCACACATTATGCATGATTTATGTTTTCATAGTTAAGAGTGAAAACAATGTCTAACGGCCTAAAGATAAAAACCTATTTATTAAAAGAATGTGACTAAATTGTCTTTATAATTTAAAAAAGCAATCAAAAATGTCTATTTTCGTCTCTGTTATATATTTTTATTTCGCTTATGTGCGTCGTCTATTTTTGATTTTTTTTTTTTGACTGCACAATATAGTAAGGTCTGTTTGGGCACCGTCTGTGTGAAAAAGACCACTATGAAGCAATTCACTCTGCCAGAAATTGGGAAACCTCATGCTATGCTATTTGGCATTCGCGCCGAAAGCTTCAGTACAAGCATTTAAGAATGTTTAGGTTTCTATTTGAGGACAGTGCAGCATATTCAGTATGAGTTGGATGAGTCTAATGGTGATTACGATGTTCTGGCATCTCTGAAAATCAAACTCATTCTTATGATAATTTGAATTTTGAATTCGAATTTGTTGACGAAATCCAGGCCATGAATAAAAGCTATCCCTCTAAGTTAATCAGTTAGTGCTGCCCTGGATAGATGGACTCGAAACCATTCCCCAAAATCAGGAGTACTCATTCATGGCTCTCGGAAATTTTCTGCAATCATATCAGCTGTTACATCTGGCCACATAATTCCCAGACTGCAGCCCCTTGATAATTGTGAGGGCACAGTTGAGCAAGAGGCCAACAAAACTCATTTAATGCTAGAGATAGAATGAATGCAAGGATTACCAACTTAAACTAGGAAACCATCCAGAGGAGACGCAAGAGTTTCTGAAGTCGTTTGGAGGCTGTGGTTAAAGTCAGTGACCAGTTTATTGAATAAATGTAATTATTAACATTTCAATATATTTTTGTTCAATTTTGGTTAATATAATTGTTAAAATGAGATATCACTGTAATTTTCAATTTTGCGTATTTTAGACAAAAATGTATCCATCACACCCTGTATGGTTAAGACAAAACTTAATAGGGTTACTGTTTACCTGAATAGCCAAACATCAATGAATTAAAATAAAACAAACACTTGATTTGTACATACTGTTCTGTGGACAAGGTCTGCGAGTAGTTTCAGGGGCAGTTGTTGTGGTGAGTAAAACAGTGGTACTTTTCATAGTTATCATGGAAGTAGGATGCAAATTTGAAGTTGATTTTGGAAGCGTAGTTTCTTCGATTGTTGATTTAATTGTAGCTATCTTAGTTGAGGAAAGTGGAATTGTTGCATCATGTGTTGGTTTGATTATGAGTTTGCGCGTAGTGGAAGAAAATGTACTCTCAAGGACTGAGTCTGTGCTTAAGGACTTCAATGTAACAGGTGGAGTAATGTCATTTTCAGTAGTTTTTGCTTCAAACATTGAAGTTGATTTAGTTGTTAGCTTGTCTGATATAAGATGTGGGGAAGTGATTTGCTCTGTTGATACGCTTGCTTTCCTTATTGTTACAGGAATCGAAGTTTTATTCAAGGCAACTGATCCATGAGATGACTCGGCATTTGTTGTTAATGTCGTCGAGTCGTATATATTTGATTCAGTTGTAAACACCTTGGAAGCAGATGGATAGCTAATTTCTGTTTGAAATTCCCTTGCAAATTCAGTGTTTGGTAATGATGTTACAGGCCTGGCAGTCCTTACATTTGATGTCTGAGAAATTGCTTTTTCTTTCGTTGAATCGTACATGGATGATTCCATTGTAAATGCGTGAGATATGGAGGGTGAATTACTCTTTTTTACAGTTTGACTAGCTGTTGACGATACGCTAAGAGAAACAGATGTCATATTTCTGGGAGTTATACTATCTAAGGTTTTTATGTTTGTCGATAACGTTGTTGACTTTAAAAACCCTGTTTTCGTGATGTATGCCTCAGATATAGCAGGTGGACTATTCTCTTTTTCTGTTCGTCCAGCTGTTGACAATTCCGTTAGAGAAGCAAATGTCATGTCGCTGGCAGTCGTACTACCTGATGTTTCTATATTTGTCGATAAGTTTGTTGATTTTGATAATTCTGTTTCCGTAGAGAATGCCTCAGATGTAGCAGGTATACTACTCTCTTTTTCTGTTTGTCCAGCTGTTGACAATTCCGTTAGAGAAACAGATGTCATGCCTCTGTTAGTTTCGCTACTTGAAGTCGCTGTATTTGCCGATAATGTTGTTGACTTAAATAATTCTGTTTCCATTGTGATTACTTCAGATCTACCAGGTGGACTACTCTCTTTTTCTGTTTGTCCAGCTGTTGATGATTCCCTTAGAGAAGCAAATGTCATGTTGCTGGCAGTCATACTACCTGACGTTTCTATATTTGTCGATAAGGTTGTTGACTTTAATAATTCTGTTTCTGTTGTGAATGCCTCAGATGTAGCTGGTGGACTATTCTCTTTTTCTGTTTGTCCAGATGTTGACAATTCAGTTAGAGAAACAAATGTCATGTCGCTGGCAGTCGTACTACCTGAGGTTTCTATATTTGCCGATAAGGTTGTTGATTTTAATTCTGTTTCGGTTGTGAATGCCTCAGATGTAAGTGGTGGACTACTCTGTTTTTCTGTTTGTCCTGCAGTTGATGATTCAGTTAGAGAAACAGATGTCATACCTCTGTCAGTTTCGTTACTAGAGGTCACTGTATTTGCCGATGAGTTTGTTGACTTTAATAATTCTGTTTCCGTTGTGAATGCCTCCGATCTACCAGGTGGACTAATCTCCTTTTCTGTTTGTCCAGCTGTTGATGATTCCCTAAGAGAAACAAATGTCATGTCGCTGGCAGTCGTACTACCTGAGGTTTCTATATTTCTAGATAAGGTTGTTGATTTTAATAATTCTGTTTCCGTTGTGAATGCCTCAAATGTAGCAGGTGGACTACTGTCCTTTTCTGTTTGTCCAGCTGTTGACAATTTCGTTAGAGAAGCAAATGGCAAGTCGCTGGCAGTCGTACTAACTGAAGTTTCTATATTTGCCGATAAGTTTGTTGATTTTAATTCTGTTTCGGTTGTGAATGCTTCCAATGTAGCAGGTGGGTTACTCTCTTTTTCTGTTTGTCCTGCAGTTGACGATTCAGTTAGAGAAACAGATGTCACGCCTCTGTTAGTTTTGTTATGTGAGGTCGCTGTATTTGCCGATAATGTTGTTGACTTTAATAATTCTGTTTCCATTGTGATTACTTCAGATGTATCAGTTGGACTACGCTCTTTTTCTGTTTGTCCAGCTGTTGATAATTCCCTTAGAGAAGCAAATGTCATGTCACTGGCAGTCGTACTACCTGAGGTTTCTATATTTGTTGATAAGGTTGTTGACTTTAATATTTCTGTTTCCGTTGTGAATGCCTCAGATGTAGGAGGTGGACTACTTTCTTTTTCTGTTTGTCCAGCTGTTGATGATTCCCTTAGAGAAGCAAATGTCATGTTGCTGGCAGTCATACTACCTGAGGTTTCTATATTTCTAGATAAGGTTGTTGACTTTAATAATTCTGTTTCAGTTGTGAATGCCTCAGTTGTAGCTGGTGGACTACTCTCTTTTTCTGTTTGTCCATCTGTTGATGATTCTCTTAGAGAAGCAAATGACATGTAGCTGGCAGTCGTACTACCTGACATTTCAATATTTGTCGATAAGGTTGTTGATTTTAATAATTCCTTTTCTGTTGTGAATGCCTCAGACCTACCAGGTGGACTACTCTGTTTTTCTGTTTGTCCTGCAGTTGATGATTCAGTTAGAGAAACAGATGTCATGCCTCTGTCAGTTTCGTTACTAGAGGTCACTGCATTTGGCGATAAGTTTGTTGACTTTAATAATTCTGTTTCCGTTGTGAATGCCCCAGACCTACCAGGTGGACTACTCTCTTTTTCTGTTTGTCCAGCTGTTGATGAATCCCTGAGAGAAGCAAATGACATGTCGCTGGCAGTCGTACTACCTGAGGTTTCTATATTTCTAGGTAAGTTTGTTGACTTTAATAATTCTGCTTCCGTTGTGAATGCCTCAGACCTACCAGGAGGACTACTCTCTTTTTCTGTTTGTCCAGCTGTTGATGAATCACTGAGAGAAGCAAATGACATGTCGCTGGCTGTCGTCCTACCTGAGGTTTCTATATTTCTAGATAAGTTTGTTGACTTTAATATTTCTGTTTCTGTTGTGAATGCCTCAGATGTAGGAGGTGGACTACTCTCTTTTTCTGTTTGTCCATCTGTTGACAATTCCGTTAGAGAAGCAAATGTCATGTCGCTGGCAGTCGTACTACCTGAGGTTTCTATATTTGCTGATATGGTTGTTGATTTTAATAATTCTTTTTTTGTTGTGAATGCCTCAGATCTACCAGGTGGACTACTCTCTTTTTCTCTTTGTCCAGCTGTTGATGATTCCCTGATAGAAGCAAATGTCATGTCGCTGGCGGTCGTACTACCTGATGTTTCTATATTTGTCGATAAGGTTGTTGATTTTAATAATTCTTTTTCTGTTGTGAATGCCTCAGATCTACCAGGTTGACTACTCTCTTTTTCTGTTTGTCCAGCTGTTGACGATTCCCTGAGAGAAGCAAATGTCATGTCGCTGGCAGTCGTACTACCTGATGTTTCTATATTTGTCGATAAGGTTGTTGATTTTAATAATTCTGTTTCGGTTGTGAATGCCTCAAATGTAGCAGGTGGACTACTCTCTTTTTCTCTTTGTCCAGCTGTTGATGATTCAGTTAGAGAAGCAAATGACATGTCGCTGGCAGTCGTACTACCTGAGGTTTCTATATTTCTAGATAAGGTTGTTGATTTTAATAATTCTGTTTCTGTTGTGAATGCCTCCGATCTACCAGGTGAACTACTCTCTTTTTCTGTTTGTCCAGCAGTTGCCAATTCCGTTAGAGAAGCAAATGTCATGTCGCTGGCAGTCGTACTACCTGAGGTTTCAATATTTTTCGATAAGGTTGTTGATTTTAATAATTCTTTTTCTGTTGTGAATGCCTCAGAGCTACCAGGTGGACTACTCTCTTTTTGTCTTTGTCCAGCTGTTGACAATTCCGTTAGAGAAGCAAATGTCATGTCGCTGGCAGTCGCACTAACTGAAGTTTCTATATTTGCCGATATGTTTGTTGATTTTAATTCTGTTTCGGTTGTGAATGCCTCCAATGTAGCAGGTGGACTACTCTCTTTTTCTGTTTGTCCTGCAGTTGACGATTCAGTTAGAGAAACAGATGTCATGCCTCTGTTAGTTTTGTTATGTGAGGTCGCTGTATTTGCCGATAAGGTTGTTAACTTTAATAATTCTGTTTCCATTGTGATTACTTCAGATGTATCAGTTGGACTACTCTCTTTTTCTGTTTGTCCAGCTGTTGATGATTCTCTTAGAGAAGCAAATGACATGTAGCTGGCTGTCGTACTACCTGACATTTCTATATTTGTCGATAAGGTTGTTGATTTTAATAATTCCTTTTCTGTTGTGAATGCCTCAGACCTACCAGGTGGACTACTCTGTTTTTCTGTTTGTCCTGCAGTTGATGATTCAGTTAGAGAAACAGATGTCATGCCTCTGTCAGTTTCGTTACTAGAGGTCACTGCATTTGGCGATAAGTTTGTTGACTTTAATAATTCTGTTTCCGTTGTGAATGCCTCAGACCTACCAGGTGGACTACTCTCCTTTTCTGTTTGTCCAGGTGATGATGAATCACTGAGAGAAGCAAATGACATGTCGCTGGCAGTCGTACTACCTGAGGTTTCTATATTTGTTGATATGGTTGTTGACTTTAATATTTCTGTTTCTGTTGTGAATGCCTCAGACCTACCAGGTGGACTACTCTCTTTTTCTGTTTGTCCATCTGTTGACAATTCCGTTAGAGAAGCAAATGTCACGTCGCTGGCAGTCGTACTACCTGAGGTTTCTATATTTGTCGATAAGGTTGTTGATTTTAATAATTCTGTTTCGGTTGTGAATGCCTCAAATGTAGCAGGTGGACTACTCTCTTTTTCTCTTTGTCCAGCTGTTGATGATTCAGTTAGAGAAGCAAATGACATGTCACTGGCAGTCGTACTACCTGAGGTTTCTATATTTCTAGATAAGGTTGTTGATTTTAATAATTCTGTTTCTGTTGTGAATGCCTCCGATCTACCAGGTGAACTACTCTCTTTTTCTGTTTGTCCTGCAGTTGACGATTCAGTTAGAGAAACAGATGTCATGCCTCTGTTAGTTTTGTTACGTGAGGTCGCTGTATTTGCCGATAAGGTTGTTGACTTGAATAATTCTGTTTCCATTGTGATTACTTCAGATGTATCAGTTGGACTACGCTCTTTTTCTGTTTGTCCAGCTGTTGATAATTCCCTTACAGAAGCTAATGTCATGTTGCTGGCAGTCATACTACCTGAGGTTTCTATATTTCTAGATAAGGTTGTTGACTTTAATAATTCTGTTTCAGTTGTGAATGCCTCAGATGTAGCTGGTGGACTACTCTCTTTTTCTGTTTGTCCATCTGTTGATGATTCAGTTAGAGAAGCAAATGACATGTAGCTGGCAGTCGTACTACCTGACATTTCTATATTTGTCGATAAGGTTGTTGATTTTAATAATTCCTTTCCTGTTGTGAATGCCTCAGACCTACCAGGTGGACTACTCTGTTTTTCTGTTTGTCCTGCAGTTGATGATTCAGTTAGAGAAACAGATGTCATGACTCTGTCAGTTTCGTTACTAGAGGTCACTGCATTTGGCGATAAGTTTGTTGACTTTAATAATTCTGTTTCCGTTGTGAATGCCTCAGACCTACCAGGTGGACTACTCTCTTTTTCTGTTTGTCCAGCTGTTGATGAATCCCTGAGAGAAGCAAATGACATGTCGCTGGCAGTCGTACTACCTGAGGTTTCTATATTTGTAGATAAGGTTGTTGATTTTAATAATTCTGTTTCTGTTGTGAATGCCTCCGATCTACCAGGTGAACTACTCTCTTTTTCTGTTTGTCCAGCTGTTGATGAATCCCTGAGAGAAGCAAATGACATGTCGCTGGCAGTCGTACTACCTGAGGTTTCTATATTTGTCGATAAGGTTGTTGACTTAAACAATTCTGTTTTGGTTGTGAATGCCTCAGATGTAGCAGGTGGACTACTCTCTTTTCCTCTTTGTCCAGCTGTTGATGATTCCCTTAGAGAAGCAAATGTCATGTCGCTGGCAGTCGTACTACCTGAGGTTTCTATATTTGTCGATAAGGTTGTTGACTTTAATAATTCTGTTTCCGTTGTGAATGCCTTAGACCTACCAGGTGGACTACTCTCTTTTTCTGTTTGTCCAGCTGTTGATGAATCCCTGAGAGAAGCAAATGACATGTCGCTGGCAGTCGTACTACCTGAGGTTTCTATATTTCTAGATAAGTTTGTTGACTTTAATAATTTTTTTTCCGTTGTGAATGCCTCAGACCTACCAGGTGGACTACTCTCCTTTTCTGTTTGTCCAGCTGTTGATGATTCCCTGATAGAAGCAAATGTCATGTCGCTGGCAGTCGTACTACCTGATGTTTCTCTATTTGTCGATAAGGTTGTTGATTTTAATAATTCTTTTTCTGTTGTGAATGCCTCAGATCTACCAGGTGGACTACTCTCTTTTTCTGTTTGTCCATCTGTTGACAATTCCGTTAGAGAAGCAAATGTCATGTCTCTGTTAGCTTTGTTACTTGAGGTCGCTGTATTTGCCGATAAGGTTGTTGACTTGAATAATTCTGTTTCCATTGTGATTACTTCAGATGTATCAGTTGGACTACTCTCTTTTTCTGTTTGTCCAGCTGTTGATGATTCCCTTAGAGAAGAAAATGTCATGTCGCTGGCAGTCGTACTACCTGAGGTTTCTATATTTGTTGGTAAGGTTGTTGACTTTAATAATTTTTTTCTGTTTCCGTTGTGAATGCCTCAGACCTACCAGGTGGACTACTCTGTTTTTCTGTTTGTCCTGCAGTTGATGATTCAATTAGAGAAACAGATGTCATGCCTCTGTCAGTTTCGTTACTAGAGGTCACTGTATTTGGCGATAAGTTTGTTGACTTTAATAATTCTGTTTCCGTTGTGAATGCCTCAGACCTACCAGGTGGACTACTCTCTTTTTCTGTTTGTCCAGCTGTTGATGAATCCCTGAGAGAAGCAAATGACATGTCGCTGGCAGTCGTACTATCTGAGGTTTCTATATTTCTAGATAAGGTTGTTGACTTTAATAATTTTGTTTCTGTTGTGAATGCCTCAGACCTACCAGGTGGACTACTCTCCTTTTCTGTTTGTCCAGCTGTTGATGAATCCCTGAGAGAAGCAAATGACATGTCGCTGGCTGTCGTACTACCTGAGATTTCTATATTTCTAGATAAGGTTGTTGACTTTAATAATTCTGTTTCCGTCGTGAATGCCTCAGACCTACCAGGTGGACTACTCTCCTTTTCTGTTTGTCCAGGTGATGATGAATCACTGAGAGAAGCAAATGACATGTCGCTGGCAGTCGTACTACCTGAGGTTTCTATATTTCTAGATAAGGTTGTTGACTTTAATAAATCTGTTTCAGTTGTGAATTCCTCAGATGTAGTTGGTGAACTACTCTCTTTTTCTGTTTGTCCATCTGTTGATGATTCTCTTAGAGAAGCAAATGTCATGTCGCTGGCAGTCGTACTCCCTGAGGTTTCTATATTTCTAGATAAGGTTGTTGATATTAATATTTCTGTTTCTGTTGTGAATGCCTCAGATGTAGGAGGTGGATTACTTTCTTTTTCTGTTTGTCCAGCTGTTGATGATTCCCTTAGAGAAGCAAATGTCATGTTGCTGGCAGTCATACTACCTGAGGTTTCTATATTTGTTGATAAAGTTGTTGACTTAAATATTTCTGTTTCCATTGTGAATGCCTCAGATGTAGGAGGTGTACTACTTTCTTTTTCTGTTTGGCCATCTGTTGATGATTCTCTTAGAGAAGCAAATGACATGTCGCTGGCAGTCGTACTACCTGATGTTTCTATATTTGTCGATAAGGTTGTTGATTTTGATAATTCTGTTTCCGTAGTGAATGCCTCAAATGTAGCAGGTATACTACTCTCTTTTTCTGTTTGTCCAGCTGTTGATGAATCCCTGAGAGAAGCCAATGACATGTCGCTGGCTGTCGTACTACCTGAGATTTCTATATTTCTAGATAAGGTTGTTGACTTTAATAATTCTGTTTCCGTTGTGAATGCCTCAGACCTACCAGGTGGACTACTCTCCTTTTCTGTTTGTCCAGGTGATGATGAATCACTGAGAGAAGCAAATGACATGTCGCTGGCAGTCGTACTACCTGAGGTTTCTATATTTCTAGATAAGGTTGTTGACTTTAATAAATCTGTTTCAGTTGTGAATTCCTCAGATGTAGTTGGTGAACTACTCTCTTTTTCTGTTTGTCCATCTGTTGATGATTCTCTTAGAGAAGCAAATGTCATGTCGCTGGCAGTCGTACTACCTGAGGTTTCTATATTTCTAGATAAGGTTGTTGATATTAATATTTCTGTTTCTGTTGTGAATGCCTCAGATGTAGGAGGTGGATTACTTTCTTTTTCTGTTTGTCCAGCTGTTGATGATTCCCTTAGAGAAGCAAATGTCATGTTGCTGGCAGTCATACTACCTGAGGTTTCTATATTTGTTGATAAAGTTGTTGACTTAAATATTTCTGTTTCCATTGTGAATGCCTCAGATGTAGGAGGTGTACTACTTTCTTTTTCTGTTTGGCCATCTGTTGATGATTCTCTTAGAGAAGCAAATGACATGTCGCTGGCAGTCGTACTACCTGATGTTTCTATATTTGTCGATAAGGTTGTTGATTTTGATAATTCTGTTTCCGTAGTGAATGCCTCAAATGTAGCAGGTATACTACTCTCTTTTTCTGTTTGTCCAGCTGTTGACAATTCCGTTAGAGAAACAGATGTCATGCCTCTGTTAGTTTCGCTACTTGAAGTCGCTGTATTTGCGGATAATGTTGTTGACTTTAATAATTCTGTTTCCATTGTGATTACTTCAGATGTATCAGATTGACTACTCTCTTTTTCTGTTTGTCCAGCTGTTGATGATTCCCTTAGAGAAGCAAATGTCATGTTGCTGGCAGTCATACTACCTGACGTTTCTATATTTGTCAATAAGGTTGTTGACTTTAATAATTCTATTTCTGTTGTGAATGCCTCAGATGTAGCTGGTGGACTATTCTCTTTTTCTGTTTGTTCAGCTGCTGTTGTCAATTCAGTTAAACTCGCTGATAATCTGTCACTGAATGTTGTTACATCTGAGGTCTCGACTGTTGTTGCTTCAATTGTTACATCCTCAGTGTTTATGTTAGTTGTAGTGTTTTCACATATCAACTCCAGTGTGATAATTTGACCTGTATTGGTAACCGTTTCTGATATCATCTTTATTGTCACATGATTTCCTGTAGTTGGATTTGTTGCTGTTGTTAACTTTATTGTTTCTCTATTTCCTGTACTGGCATCTGTTGAAAGCTTTGTTGATTCTGCATTCCCTGTTCTGGCATCTGTTGTATGCTTTGTTGTTTCTGCATTCCCTGTATAGGCAGCTGTTGTAGGCTTTGTTGTTTCTGCAATCCTTGTTCTGGCATCTGTTGTAGGAATATTTGTTTCTCTATTCCCTGTTCTGGCATCTATTGTAGGCTTTGTTGTTTCTGCCTTCCCTGTTTTGGCATCTGTTGTAGGCTTTGTTGTTTCTGCATTTCCTGTTCTGGCATCTGTTGTTGGCTTTGTTTTTTCTGCATTCCCCGTATTGGCATCTTTTGTTGGCTTTGTTGTTTCTGCATTCCCTGTTCTGGCATCTGTTGTAGGTTTAGTTGTTTCTGCATTCCCTGTACTGGCATCTGTTGTATGCTTTGTTGTTTCTGCATTCCCTGTTCTGGCATCTGTTGTTGGCTTTGTTGTTTCTGCATTCCCTGTTCTGGCATCTGTTGTAGGCTTTGTTGTTTCTGCATTCCCTGTTCTGGCATCTGTTGTTGGCTTTGATGTTTGTGCATTCCCTGTTCTGGCATCTGTTGTAGGCTTTGTTGTTTCTGCATTCCCTGTACCGGCATCTATTGTTGGCTTTGTTGTTTCTGCCTTCCCTGTACTGGCATCTATTGTTGGCTTTGTTGTTTGTGCATTCCCTGTTCTGGCATCTGTTGTATGCTTTGTTGTTTCTGCATCCCCTGTTCTGGCATCTATTGTTGGCTTTGTTATTTCTGTCTTCCCTGTACTGGCATCTGTTTCAGGCCTTATTGTTTCTGCCTTCCCTGTACTGGTATCTGTTGTGGGCATTGTTGTTTCTGCATTCCCTGTTCTGGCATCTGTTGTAGGCTTTGTTGTTTCTGCATTCCCTGTTCTGGCATCTGTTGTTGGCTTTGTTGTTACTGCATTCCCTGTACTGGCATCTGTTGTAGGCTTTGTTGTTTCAGCATTCCCCGTATTGGCATCTTTTGTAGGCTTTGTTGTTTCTGCCGTCCGTGTACTGGCATCTGTTGTAGGCTTTGTTGATTCTGCATTCCCTGTACTGGTATCTGTTTTAGGCTTTGTTGTTTCTGCATTCCCTGTTCTGGCATCTGTTGTAGGCTTTGTTGTTTCTGCCTTCCCTGTACTGGCATCTGTTTTAGGCTTTGTTGTTTCTGCCTTCCCTGTACTGGTATCTGTTGTGGGCATTGATGTTTCTGCATTCCCTGTTCTGGCATCTGTTGTAGGCTTTGTTGTTTCTGCATTCCCTGTATAGGCAGCTGTTGTAGGCTTTGTTGTTTCGGCATTCCCCGTATTGGCATCTGTTGTAGGCTTTGTTGTTTCTGCCTTCCCTGTACTGGTATCTGTTTTAGGCTTTGTTGTTTCTGCATTCCCTGTTCTGGCATCTGTTGTAGGCTTTGTTGATTCTGCATTCCCTGTATTGGCATCTTTTGTTGGCTTTGTTGTTTCTGCATTCCCTGTTCTGGCATCTGTTGTAGGTTTAGTTGTTTCTGCATTCCCTGTACTGGCATCTGTTGTAGGCTTTGTTGTTTCTGCATTCCCTGTTCTGGCATCTGTTGTTGGCTTTGTTGTTTGTGCATTCCCTGTTCTGGCATCTGTTGAAGGCTTTGTTGTTTCTGCATTCCCTGTTCTGGCATCTATTGTTGGCTTTGTTGTTTCTGCCTTCCCTGTACTGGCATCTGTTTTAGGCCTTATTGTTTCTGCCTTCCCTGTACTGGTATCTGTTGTGGGCATTGTTGTTTCTGCATTCCCTGTTCTGGCATCTGTTGTTGGCTTTGTTGTTTCTGCATTCCCTGTACTGGCATCTGTTTTAGGCTTTGTTGTTTCTGCATTCCCTGTACTGGCATCTGTTGTATGCTTTGGTGTTTCTGCCTTCCCTGTACTGGCATCTGTTGTCGGCTTAGTTGTTTCTCTATTCCCTGTTCTGGCATCTGTTGCAGGATTTGATGTTTCTGCATTCCCTGTATTGGCATCTGTTGGAGGCATTGTTGTTTGTTTATTCCCTGTTCTGGCATCTGTTGTAGGTTTTTTTGTTTCTGCATTCCCCGTTCTGGCATCTGTTGTAGGCTTAGTTGTTTCTCTATTCCCTGTTCTGGCATCTGTTGTATGCTTTGTTGTTTCTGCATTCCCTGTTCTGGCATCTATTGTTGGCTTTGTTGTTTTTGCCTTCCCTGTACTGGCATCTGTTTTAGGCCTTATTGTTTCTGCCTTCCCTGTCCTGGTATCTGTTGTGGGCATTGTTGTTTCTGCATTCCCTGTTCTGGCATCTGTTGTAGGCTTTGTTGTTTCTGCATTCCCAGTTCTGGCATCTGTTGTAGGAATATTTGTTTCTCTATTTTCTGTTCTGGCATCTGTTGTAGGCTTTGTTGTTTCTGCCTTCCCTGTATAGGCATCTCTTGTAGGCTTTGTTGTTTCTGCCGTCCGTGTACTGGCATCTGTTTTAGGCTTTGTTGTTTCTCTATTCCCTGTTCTGGCATCTGTTGTAGGTTTTGTTGTTTCTGCATTCCCCGTTCTGGCATCTGTTGTAGGCTTAGTTGTTTCTCTATTCCCTGTTCTGGCATCTGTTGTAGGCTTTGTTGTTTCTGCATTCCCTGTATTGGCATCTGTTTTAGGCTTTGTTGTTTCTGCCTTCCCTGTACTGGCATCTGTTTTAGGCATTGTTGCTCCTGCCTTCCCTGTACTGGCATCTGTTGTAGGCTTTGTTGTTTCTGCATTCCCAGTTCTGGCATCTGTTGTAGGAATATTTGTTTCTCTATTTTCTGTTCTGGCATCTGTTGTAGGCTTTGTTGTTTCTGCCTTCCCTGTATTGGCATCTGTTGTATGCTTTGTTGTTTCTGCATTCCCTGTATAGGCAGCTGTTGTAGGCTTTGTTGTTTCTGTCTTCCCTGTACTGGCATCTGTTTTAGGCTTTGTTGTTTCTGCATTCCCTGTATTGGCATCTGTTTTAGGCTTTGTTGTTTCTGCCTTCCCTGTACTGGCATCTGTTTTAGGCATTGTTGCTCCTGCCTTCCCTGTACTGGCATCTGTTGTAGGCTTTGTTGTTTCTGCATTCCCAGTTCTGGCATCTGTTGTAGGAATATTTGTTTCTCTATTTTCTGTTCTGGCATCTGTTGTAGGCTTTGTTGTTTCTGCCTTCCCTGTATTGGCATCTGTTGTATGCTTTGTTGTTTCTGCATTCCCTGTATAGGCAGCTGTTGTAGGCTTTGTTGTTTCTGCATTCCCAGTTCTGGCATCTGTTGTAGGAATATTTGTTTCTCTATTTTCTGTTCTGGCATCTGTTGTAGGCTTTGTTGTTTCTGCATTCCCTGTACTGGCATTTGTTGTAATAACTGCTTAAAAAAGAAAGAGATAAAATATATATCATTAATTCACATGTTTTAAGTGTTTTTATACCTTTTACGATATATTATGTCGTTAATGTTTTAAATCTATTTTACCATTTGGATATATTTTATTTCTATGGTTGATTTATGGTGTAAAAATAGGTATCAACTCGAATTGAGAAATTGGAGGTTTGAATTTCAGTCAAGTTCATTACATTTCACTTATGTGCTAATACTCTTGGGTAAAGCATAAATGCATTTCTTCTACTCCTAACAGTGGAAAAATAGCAGAACATCCTAGAATCTATTGTCTTGTTTGAAGGATAGTGTAAGAGAAGGAAACTTTAAACTTGTCGGGAGAGGGTTGGACTCTGCTCACATCTCTCACTCGAAAAAGTCTACTGATACTGGGGATGCAATCAGTGCTGTGCTCCTTTAACCCAAATGCTTTCCGGGACTCCAGATTATGCATATTGCACACATTTACATTTCTCACCTTTTTTATTACTCTGTAGATATTTTTTTTCAATTCCGTATGACACTCAGGTAAGTACTATACATGATGCACGCTTTAAGTGATCATGACTCAAAAGAGACATGATTGACTGGGCAGAAGATTATCCTGCAGTAGGTTGCCATTACTTTTTGAAGCAGATTAATACCTTTACCAAGGGTATTTGTGCATAAATAAATGGAAGGAATTCAACTGGAATTCAAACTCAGCTCCCCAATTTATCATTCCTAGTCGATATCCACTGCAACCACAATGCACATCCAGTATGACACTATCTTAGTTTAATGTGATTATGTGAATGCATTTACACATAAAAATAAATAGGCATCATAATTTTCCCATTTCTATCTGTATTTTTTCCTCTTTAACTGAATTCTAAAAGTTTTCCAAAAACTGTTTGTTTTGCTCATGATGTTCATAGAGTGAGTTTATTAAGACAATAATCTAGATTTTCATGATTAGAATTGATTTACCGTCAAAAGTAGCATTCACTGATAGTAGGATTTCAGAATCACTTTTCTTATACTGAATAGCATCATTGCTTTGTTTAGAAATAAAGTTAAAATACATGTATCAACATGTTTTATACCTAGCTCCTAAGGTGAGTGCCTCATTGTTGTTCAGAGAATTGCTGTGAAGAGAATCGAAGAGAGAAATCTTCTGATATAGCAGTGTTCATTGATCTGTCACAGAACAACTGTTTGATACCTTCATAGTATTAGCTATCATGGCAGGGTTGCTTGAAAAAACTTTTGCTTAATTTATCCACCATTAACAAAAGAAAGAAATGATTTAATAACATGTCCAAGATTTGTACATTTGATATTCTCTGCCAATAGATGTGTCTGCTTTGCAGAAAACACATCCAAGAATCTTTAAAGAATAGCTTGCAAACAATTGTCAAACTCAGTCTTTTTTCGAAAATGATCTACTGGTTACTCTCCCTTGATAAAATGTAGAAAAAAAATTGTAGAGAAAAAATTGATTCAAGAAAATGTACTTCCATTCTTCATTAACGATTTATACCCATCTTTTACGGTCATCAAATGGTCAAGTGTACCACATTTTTCATGCGAGATTACCCTACTGCAAAAGTAAACTGGGGTAAAATGGAGTACTAATTCTACCTTGCGCAAAAATTCTTTTAAATATGTCTGGGCTTATTAGGCATGGTTGCTTTGTAAGAAACGGGTGAAACTTGCTTGCCTTGGAAAATTGCTTCAACTTCTGTTTTTAATTGTTTCACCCCAAGCAAGGCATTATTGCTACTGATGCGCAGGGGCCTACCTAAAAAAATAGTGATGGTTTAAGCAGGAGGAAAGCTAAGAGAAAGACAAACCAGTTACAGGAGGTGTTGAAGAAAGGGCAAAAGAAGAATGGGAAGACAGTCGCGAGGGTAGAGTCAGAAAGGTAAAGAACAAGATACACGAGGTGATGGGGAAAGGGTGTGAGAAGGACTGGAGTCAAGTAAACAAGAAATGGGAATTGACGTTGCATTTAAATTCTTGGAAATTGTAGCCATCAGAGAAGCAAGTATAGGGAAGGGATTTTCACAGGTGAGAAGTGCACAAAAGGAAGCTGATAGAGTAGAAGTGGCAGCTTCATTTAGTTGATTTAACTGTAAAAAGATGGGAACTTGTTGCTAGTCTACCACCGAAATGCTAACAGTTACACTAGCATTGTGAGTCTATAGAAATCTCTTCAGTATGAAGTGAGATAAAACTCTATATTGTATCCTAAGAGACGCTATATTCAGTGAGCATGCAGGGAAGCTGAAGGAGTTATTACCGTATATTTTCTGCTTAAAACAAGAAGAATAATTTTAATAGATTGAAAACTTTGGAATAATGTAAATATTTTAGCTCCAAATGTTCCAAGTAGCCATATCATATCATCCCTTATCTTGAACTAGAATTTTCTTTTTTTATGTGGAGATAATTCGTATAATGTAGACAATTTCATTTTACAATTATTTTACCCCTGTTTAGTATACTATAGTGCTAATAATTATTTGATTCCTCATTTTTTATGTAAAAGTCTTCTATTTTTGTTTTAGTGCTTGTGTTTTCTATTAGGCCAAAATCTGCAATATAAAATTTATAATGTTTTATGCCTTTGATGGTATTAAGGTGTTACATGAATATGAGGCATTATTTGAATATGTAGTGGAACCTGGTGTATACGACCACCGTCGTCAGTGACCACCTGCTATTAATGACCATTTTTCTATGCACTGACGATTTGCTAATGTTAATTGACCCACAGTGAGTAACCTCTTCCAAAATGCAACTACTGACCAGCATGAAAGTATAAAATTAACTGGTCAAGCAACCACTTTAACAAAAATTTATTTTGGCAGCACAGTTCTAACTTCTAAATTAGGAGAATTTAAGTTAGTAATCTATTTCATTTTCCTTTAATCTAAGCCAGAAACACTTTCTCGTTTTGTAGTGAAGTCAAATTTTTATTATTTGTTGAAATGGCAGTGGTAAAACGGTGGCTGTCTAGTATTTACATGTACTCATTACATTTGACAAGTTCAAGAGATTTGTCGATTTCTGTACCAACTTGGATAAATTTGGGCGTAGCAGCGAAAAAAATCACATCTATGTGAAATTTAAATTTTCAATGTTTATCTCTTTCATTATCTTTATTTTTTATCAATAATTGTACTCTCTCCCTTTCTCTCTCTGTCTGTCTGTCTCTCTCTCTGCTCTAATCATTGTCATTTTTTTCTTGTATGTTTGTTTATTTTTCCATATATTAATGCAGATTCTCTTTCACTATCACTCACTTCTAACTTTGCTTTGGTTCATGAATACCAAGAAATGATGGACCAAATAAATAAGTGCCAATATCAATTAGAATCAAAGTGGTCACATGACAAAAAAAACAAAAATACTCCACACAGATTTCGATAACTGATCTTTTTAAACCTACACCAGTGTGAATAAATAATTTTTATTTCTTTTGTTAGCTGTTGTAAATACATTTTTAATGTTAAAAAAATAATTACGCTGAATAAATTTTTTCAAAGTTAGACCATCTTATGTTCTCATTTATTTATTACCAGATTACATGGTAAGATACTAAAATATGTACATTCTGGTCAGTGAAATATACGATCGTGGGGAGGATAGGTTATGACCAGTTTTTGATGGCAGTAGGGGTGATCGCATACAACAGGTTCCATTGTATATAATTTTTTTATATAATCGTTTCACGCCAAGCGGGGCAGTACTGCCACTGGTACGCTGGGGTTGACATGAGAGGTGATTGAGAAAAAAGAAGAACAAAGTACAGGGTGTGTTGGAGAAAGGATAAGAGAAAAATGAGAATCAAGGAGATAAAAGATGGCAATGGACATTGAACTCTTAGAGACTGTAGCTATTAGGGAAGCAAATATATGGAAAGAAGTTCTACAGACAGGAAGTGCGAGAAAAGAAAATAACTGAGTGGAAGTGGCTGTCATATTTAACTGTTTTGGCTGTCAAAGGGTGGGACATAGTTGCCAGTCTAATATCTCGAGTAAATTTATGTAGACGGAACATCAGGAAGATAAGCTCGTCAGAGCAGAAGCCTGGAAAATATTTGTAGAAAAGACAGAGAGAAGCTACATTTCATCAGTGAGACAGTGACTGAAGTTGAACTGCAAAATTTGCAGATTCTCATTTTGATTTCATAGAAAACCCAGAGCACCCGACTAGTTATGGCAACAGTATTCAATTCAAGGACAAATGGTAGATTTGTATATATATAAGGATTTTAGCTTCAGAGATGGATGTTGATAAGAAAGACCAGGTTTCTAAGTCATCTTCAGATTATAGTTATATATATTTCATTTGAAAGACACTAACAGCTTTAATAGGTTTTTTTTAGGTATTTTAGCCCAATTTATGTATTTTGGGGATCCACCAGGTGAAATATCTGAATTAGAGCTAAGAAATAAGTAAGTTTTTTTGTTAACATGGCTTTGGGTGATATATTCCTGAAAACAAGAACATAAGACAACATTTGTAATGGTCAAAAAGAATTTGAATGCTATTGCATTGCAAGTCAGTCAAATTGTAAATTAGCACAACAACAGAGATAAACCTAAAGAAAATTTCTTTTTAGACTATTTTCCTGAAAAACTGTTTTAATATAAATATCTCATAAAATTTAACCAGCAGTAATACAAATTGTTAGTTTAATGAATGTCAAGTGTTTTTGTATGGAAACAGCTATCCGCAACATGCTATCTTCATCTTTGTTGTTTTCATATCAACATTTTATATAAAAGATGAAATAGAAGAGATTGGAGATACAAAAAATGTTTTTGTAGCCTTCTTTAAAATATTGTAACAATTTTTTTTTTGAAAGATATTTATACCTAAATATGTTTCCAGCCATTTTTCCAGTTCATGCAATGTTTGAGTTACTTTCAGGGAAAAACCTGATTAAAAACAAGTATTAAAGAAAATTGCTTTTTTCTTATTATTCATTTTTGTAGTGATTATCAGTATGGCCCTGAGTAAAATGTTACTCAAAACAAGAAAGGCATCAAATTAATGGCCAAAAAGAATTTGAATACCATTTCACAGCACAAAAATGCTTTTCTAATGAAAAACATTGCTGAGAAGAATATGGGAATTTTTTAAAAGATAACTAAAGATAGTATTATTCATAACGTTAGTTGTATAAAAAATCATTGTAATTAGTCATGCTTGGATATATGGAACATGGGTAATTATTGAGAGTGAAAATTAAAAATCACTTTCAAACGTTTGGATTGTATCCCACAAAAATGGCCAGATTAATGATTATCATTAACATCAGCAAAAATATTCTACATATATTCTTTATACAATAACACCAACAAATATATTTCAGAAAAAAAATTAATAGTTTATCAGTCACTAATTAAAAAACTCGCAAATGCAAACTGTAGGAATTGATACTAATTAAATGCGTTAAATAAAGGATGTCATACCTTAAGAAAACCATTTTCAGCAATATAGTCTAAACCAGTGTTTCTTACCCGTTTTTTTGTTTTTTTTACTTCAGGGGGAACTTGTAGAATATTAAACTCTGAGTCACACTTTGAATTTTAATAAGGAAAAATTAACCATGAAATTTAAAAAATAGTAAAATAAAGAAGTCTTCTGGATTAAACATTTATTTTTAAGACGTATATTTAAGTGTGCTTGTATGAAAACTATGCTTTCACAAATGTCAAAGTCATAATATGTGATGAACGTATATATTCATATCCACATTAATCTATTTAGTGGTTGATCTATTTTTGCATTTAATGTTGGTGAATGCAGAAAATCGTAATTCACATAGGTATGATATAAAAAATTGCAATACAAGATTAAATGCTTTACTTGCTATTGAAGGATATTCTTATTCAATAGAAATCCAAAACTCATCAATTGATATTCTTCTGTACTTGATATGTAATTCAGAATCAGTAGATATCGTAATCAGTTCCTCTTCAGTTATCGTTAAGCTAGCATTATCAGTTGAAACTTCAATTAACTTAGACATAGAAGCCATGTGCTTAACGTCTCTGAATTTTTTTTAAATAAAAACTTTTTTAATAAAAATATAATAAATTACTCTTCTGTTAATTTGGGGCAGACCTGGGCACCTTTCAGGACGCATTAGTGCGCCAGGACGCACCGGTGGAGAAACGCAGGTTTAAATATGGGGAAAGACTCCCAACCATGAACGACTGCATTTTCATGTAAAATGCGTAATATTTTCGGTCCATTCTGCAATCGTACAACAGATTCTCAAAAAGCAATTACATTAGAAACAATTGTCTAAAGCGCCATTACTGGCACGGATTCTTTAAAAAGAACAGGTAACTAGCAGATATTATTACATCGCCCTGATACCTCTAACCTGTCATTATAATCGTGTATAATTTAGTTACAACATTTTTTACCTGAATAAGTAAAATGTATATAAAATATGATTATAGGTTAGTGAGATTTTCTCTCTGCCAGGAAATTAAGTGATTAAACGGTATGTAAGCAACTACAAAAAAGCGTTTGGCATCAAAATAACAAGGTGTTTATGATGAGATTAGTATATAAGTAATAATAAAATGCCAACCATGCTGGATCTTCACGTAAACAAATAAATAAACATTAATTATTTATTTTCATGTAAGAAAATATACACAAAGAGTAAAATGTCAAATAAGCTGATACATGCAATGAAAACAACTTTTTATAGGTTTAATTATTCATTTTATACATTAAACTTTTTAGAATGTGATTTCTTCAAAGAAAGCTGAAATCATTACTTCGTCACAAAGAAAGAAAAAAATTTCTTTTAAAGACATACAATTTACAACTTTGTACAATACACACTGCGACCCAATTTTTACAATTGTATTTTCATTTTAAGCACTCCAAATAAAGAATATAAATGAATAAAAATCAATATTAAATTTTATAAAGATTTCTAGAAGGATCCTATTTATTATGTAAGATGATTTTCATAAAACGTAAAAAATGAATTCAAATTTGTAATCTGGGTTGCGTCATCGAGAGGAAAAATATGAGTTTTTTTTCACATTTTGAAGAAATCACTGAATATTTTGTGTTGGCTTTGAGAAGGAGAAAATAATAATAATAATAGCCACTATACAGAGCACACAACAGAATCGGCTTAGAGATAGAACAAGAACAGTGCGGCTTTATTAAAGATACTGGAACATGCTCATGTAACACTATTTTCAGATGGCTGGAAATTAATTTTAAGTGATTTTCAAGATGAGGAGAGATTTCTCTAAAATTAGAGAATATAATTATTTCTGTCGGGAAAAGTAGCTGGAAAAATGGAAAATACAGATACAAGAATTCACTGGGTACAAAATCCTTTTGTTGAGAGAATTCCAGTCACAACATCTGTCATTGGATTTTGATGGTGTTTGAACCTAGGTTGAAATGGGGCCTTGACAATTTTCTGTGTACTGGGTTACCGCGGTAGTTTATAAAAGCAGGCAGACAATAACAGGGAGTAAGTTTTTATCCTCTTCCAATGGAAGTTGAAATATCAAATGATGTTGTTTGCAAGATAGTAAGCCGTATATACAGAGAGGTTGAAATAGAACCCCATTACCTAACCTTACCACCTGGTTGGAGTGCTTGTTTAACAAAGTCAGTCATGCCCCAGCGTTTGGAACAAGACAGTAGTCATCATAAGTAGCAAGGGAAGTAATTTGAAGGTGTTTTGAATAATATGGTCAGTCTGCAAAACTTGTCTGCTGGTAGAAATAAGAGAGCGACATTACCAAATTCAACCAACTGATCGTCCCGTAGAAATAATATAACACAAATATACTACTGAATATCAGCTTAGTGATATTTATTTTCTGTCACTTCTTTTGACTTGCTTGTAATCTTGTGATTATCCAATATATATAAATATATATAAATCTCTAACGTGTCGTTGTGGTCTTGAATCTAGTTTTTATTACAGGTAATTCCTTGCAAGTCTTGCCCATCCTTATCAAGTGGTAATAAGTGATCCTGATTTGGCTATGCTAAGATCAACAACACAGCGTGAGCAGACTCGGCCAAAGGTCAGTGAGATTGACTGAACGCACTAGGGGTCGTTTTATACTCAGAATGCTTTCTGAAAAACCAACACAAATGCAGAAGGACTTGCGTCTGTGCTTAGTAGACTAAGCAAAAGCATTTGACAAAGAACGTCACAAAGACTTCTTCGTGATGCTCGGCAACCTCATCATATTTGGCAAAGACATTAAATTACTGAAGAACCTATATTGATAGCAATGCAACTTGCAGATGGACAGGACATGAATTTAGCAGATATAGACAAATAAAAAGAATGTTTTTTCATACTGGATATAGGCAACCTGTACAGCGAAACAATTCTGAGAGAGATAAAATCCTTTCCAGGATTCGTTATTGGCGGCCACAATCTCAACATTACAAGAAAGGCGGATGACATAGTGCTGATAGCAGACACGGAAAGAAAACTGCAGGACCTCCTACAGAAAGTAGCATAACTAAACAAGAAGAAAGGACTGAGCATAAAACTTCAAGAAAAGTAAATGTATCGCCATCAGCAAAATGAAGAGCCTAAAATGCCAACTATAAATCGGAGAAACTAAAATGAAACAAGTAAAGAAATTCAAATACCTGAGAAGTGCACTGACAGAGGAAGGAAAGTGCAATACTGAGATCGGAAGACGCATTGGCATGGCCAAAGATGCATTTCAAAAGCAATCAGAACAGTGAGAGTCAGGAAAATATCAGTGGAAAATAAAAAAGAAAAGAGTGCTAGATAGCAATATGATATCTGTCCTTCTGTATAGTAGTGAATTTTAGAAAATCCCTTCAAAGATGAAGGAGAGGCTCAAGGCAGCAGCAATGTAGTTCTACAAAAGGATACTGAGGATACCATAGCACGTGAGCAATGACAAGGCGTTCGAGAGAATGAAAATGAGAAGAAAACATACTTAACAGCAGGAAAAGACAACTGAGGTTTCTGGGACATACAATGAGGAAGGAGGGTCTGGAGAATCTAATACTCACGGTCTGCTAGAGATAAAGAGAGACAGGGGAAAGCAGTGAGAGACATGTGATAGACTGTAGCAAATGGATGGCGGAGTGTGGTTTGGGAGAGCTAATGATGTCACCTAGACTACTTCAACCAATTCTTGCTTAGAAAGCCGGCGGAGTTGACTGCATAGTAATTGTTGTGGAGGGCAAGGTTAATTTTTGTGGATCCTTTCTCTCTTGTTGTTTGACTTCTTCCTTTTCTCTTCTGGTGGCTTTGAAGTTTTTGGTTCTGATGGTGATGAAACATAGCCAGTTGGCACAGTCTTGTACATGTGTTTTAAATGAATAAGTCTCAGGTCCAGTTATCTTTAGTAATTTATTGGTTACCGTGTTCTTTGAGCTCACAACAAACTGTTTGTTTAACATATGTGTGTGTGTATGTGCGTAAGATAAAAGAAAATATATTGGCAAACAAGTAACCTAGAACTGTTCATTTTAGATAATATTTATTCTTATCTACAATTTCTGTGATGAGGACTTATTATTAATTAAATTCAAACTATTGTCCTCATCAGTTATTTGTCTGCCTGATTTGAACACTTTTACATAAAAATATATCCTACTATGTAACAACTATAATTTTTTCCAACATTAAGTCTTTTTCAGTGAGTTCACATCAGAGAAAATCCCACGATCTCTTGGAAGATATAAAGACCAATTAAAAGCAACATTGAAGTCCACTGCTCTTGAGACTAAATCATTGAAATACATGCACAAGACCATACCAACTGGCTGCGTTCCATCACCATCAGAACAAAAATTCAAAGCCACCAAAAGAGAAATGGAAGAAGTCAAATGAGAAAAGAGAAAGGTGAAACAAAATTAACCTTTGCCCTCCCTGAACATTACTATGCAGTCAACACCATCGGCTTTTCCATTCAAGAGTTGGTTGACTTCACCATCAACGCCATCATAAATTTATTTCTTCATCACCAATATTATAGTCAATATTTTTCTATCTTATACATTTTGTGGGAGACAATGGAAATGTAACTTTACTTTATAGTCTGTTACATAAACTTCGCAGCTCGGACCCACCATAACCGTATGATGGGTTGACTCATCTCCATTCCATTTGTAATTCAGTAGCAAAGAGGAAGTTGTACTCAGACAACTTCTTCCCCAGAACTGAAACTGTCTGATGCAAACATTCCAAAGGGTTGATAACTATAATTTTAATATTTGTAAGTCAAGGGTCAGAGAATTAAACAAATTTTTATAAACTGTACTTCTTCATATTTTTCATCACTTTACAACAATGTCAATCAGTGACCCTCTACCTTTTATGTCTTGTGGTAGGTGAACAGTAACATAAAAAAAACCCAGAAAGGAATAATTAAGGGTAAAATCACATATGACATTAAAGTACAAGAAAATTGAACGGTAGAATAACAAATGAAGAAATGTTACCTTCAGTTGTGTCATTGAAAGCTGTGACTTATCATTGTTCGTGACCTGGCTTGTTTTAGTAGCTGCACTTGCTCTGAGTGAAGAAATCTCTATTTCGACTGTTGATTCTGGTAAAACTGTATATGGTTCCAACCCGGAAGAAATAACCATACTAGTTTTCCACATACTGTTTGAATTTTCTGTTGTGCTTGTCTCTTAAATTATCATAACAAACCAGTATTTAAAAGAAAGAAAGACAGAAAGAAAAAAACCAAGGAAGAGAGAAAGAGAGATTTATAAAGAGAGAGAGAAAGTTTCAAAAACGTTTCATACAATTTATACCTGGTAATTATGAAACCTTGTAGTTACCAAAAAAAAAAAAGAAAGAGATTTACACGTTTGAAACAATTTATATTTTATAATTATAAGACAAACCTTATATATATATATATATATATATATATATATAAAACGTAGATAACATATTTAAGTCAAGTAAATTCCGATAGAGACAAACTCAAAAGAAGTCAATGTTAAATTTATTTATTTAATTTAACAGAGTAATATAATCTAAAAACAATTTTAGATATTCTACAATGTCATATTTCACAGCCAAACCTGAAATATGTATTACCCATGAAATTGTAGAATATCTAAAATTTTTTATATATAAATATATATATATTCATATATATATATATATATATAGAGAGAGAGAGAGAGAGAGAGTGGAAGGACATCAGAGATAGAGAGAGGGAGACATAAATCATCAACAACTGTTTCAAATAATTTATATTTTTTACTGAAGACGGTAATCGTTCTGTCAAATTACCTATTTAGATGTAAATTCGGGTCGTAAAATTTACTCAAGACTGAATGATAAGTCCAAAAAGCCTGACAAAGTAAAACCTTGTGAGTGAAATTGAGTGTTTAGATTCATCTGGTAACTGTCAAAGGCAGTGCTAGTCATCGACGCTTTTGTGCGCACTGGTCTTGTTCAATCTATCGATCTCACCAAATAAAGTGTCATGTCACAGAAACTATAACTAATGTCTGCTCAGTATAGTTGCTAAATTAAAGAACCATAACTCTTTTTCGATCTATCTTGGCACCGTCAGTTATTTGTTTTTTTACTATACTCATAATCTTTCATATTTGTATCAACAAACTTCCGGCCATTTCATGCTGAAACACCAATTCGTGTAAAATGACCGAAGTGACCGCTTGGGAATATCAGGTGCCGTAAGCTTAGATGTGTGGGTGGTGCAATGGATAACTGCTCAGAAATTGAGCCGAGTTCGAAAAACTGACGGGTTCATTTTATTCATTTTTGTGCAAATAACCTTAGAGAAAGGCATGAATCCATTACTTCTCCCCTTAGTTATGGGTTAATTAATATGACATATATCAGTAAATTACTATAATCTCTAAAAATATTTTTTGGCTTTAAATAACAAACAAAATTTTGGTAAAATACAACCAATCCATTTAATAGTAACAATATCATCTTTATTTTAGTATTTTCAAGTTCATGAAACACTTGTTAATGCTATCAAAATCAACAGTGAAAGATGATATAAATTTTCATATTTTTCTATATTTCTGAGATAAGGTATTATAATTATTTGCATTATTTACATTTCGGTCGCTGTATATTCAGCCTTCTTCAAGTGACTGGCATTTCAAACAGAATCTATTATTTCGTCCACCTATGTATATTGTTCTAGTTCCATGTACCATGCTTCTTCCAGGTGTCTCAGCATCAGCTATAGCACTTTAACACAATTCTTCAAGTTCCCCGCCGTCTACTTTATTCAGGTATTGAACTCACAACCCTTTGGGTCAAATCACTGGATTCAACCAAGGCTTTTATCCACTTGGCACTGCGTCTATGAGGATATCTGAGTATGAACTTTTTGAACTTGTTACCCTAATATCTCAGTAACTGTTTTTTACCTGCATTCATATTGCAATTTTGTTGTAATTGTTTTTTCTTTAGCACTCTGTATACCGGTTCTCATAATGTATTCGTTTCTATTCTTGGCCAGTTTAGGAGATATTGCAGCGATGAATCTTTAAGTTTTTGTTGACATGACGTAAGAAAACAGAGACTAATATTTTATTTAAGTCGTATAAAAATATATCCATTGAGAATATGGCAGTGATAAATCCCAAAAGCAAAATGGGTGAATGGTCATTCTGCAATGGCTCACACACCAGGAATGCTGGCAATATACTTTTTGCCAGTATATGAAAGATGCACTTCAATAACATCAAAATTATCCAAACTGCATCCAGTTTTCATGGTCTACTGATCAGAGTGCTTACTTTCTGGACATAAGACCCTGCTTTGATTCTCTTCGTAGCCGATTTGTCAGGAAAGTGACTCTTTTATAATATCGTCCCAGGAAGACAATCCCAGCACGTGGCACATTGTAAAGGGTCTGAAATTCATACCATGGGTTAATCTAAGCCTTTTTGAGTGAAATCAGGAACCTTTCGGAATCCATTGATGATTGGTGTTAGCACAAAGGTAGAAGTCATCATGACCTAGTCTTGGAGCATTCTGGCCTCGTTAAACAAAATGACCAGGTGAAAAAACAAAGGGTATAAACAGTTTTTTTCTCTCATGGTGCTTTAGTCTGTTCTTCCGTTCATTTATTTCTGTTCAAGTCTTCTGAAGATCATGTTGCATGAAACTCGAGTAATAACTAGAGCTGTCTTTTAAAAGGAATTAATGTTGGTAAGTGTTTTTTTATTTTTTATTTTTTTTGTCTATCTAGGCAATCTAGGCTTTGGTCACTTTACTTAGTAAGTATACTCTCTGGATGTTTTTTTTCCAGAGTTGTCTTTATTTAAGACTGTTTCTAGATAAGATTTTAAGTTTTGTCAAGCTGTTCTACCAAACAGTGGCTTTGTTTTTCTTTAATATTTCTTTGGTCAATTTTCTTGTTTTTTTTGTTATCGCTCTCTCTCTCTCTCTCTCTCTCTCTCTCGCTCTCTCTCTCTCTCTTTCTCTCATAATAGTAGAGAGAATAAAAAATATACAGAGAGCAATTGTTCGATGACAGAGTGACACTTTAAGGAAACAAAGCACAAACTTGCCTTAAAAATGGCAGAATATGCTATGGAGATATAATAGTAGCTCCACAAATACTTAGAAGAGACATATTAAACAAGTACATGATGACATACATTGTGGCATAGCACAACGCAAAGAAGACTAAAGTTACAAGTTTGTTGGCCAGGATATTCAAAAGGCGTTAAGAGATGCACAACAAGTGCGGAAATAATAATAATAAAAAAAACTTCAATCAAGCAAAAATTCACTCATGGTTCAAGTCAGCAGAGCCTTGGTTTAGAGTCCAATGGATCATGCACATATCAGAGATAGGGAATTATTCTTAGTAATAGTGGACTCATATTGAGGATGGCCAGAAGTTGTCAGAGTAAAAGACAGAAAAGCCACCACAATGAAGCAAATACTAGCAAATACTCAAGAAATGGAGTACCTTAGACAATAGTCACTGACAATGCACCCAAATTTTGCGATGAGAACTTCTGTGCATAGTTAAAAGAAATTGGATAAATTCCATACAAGACATCACCATAGCACTTACAATCTGATGGCATTGCGATAAGAATGGTACAAACGGTGAAAATGGGATTGAAAGCATTCTCACCACTTAATGAAAATAGAAAATCATACTTGCCAAAAATGCTCCTCAGTTACGCATCCATTTCACATGAGGGACAGAAACTGAGCCCTTTGGCATTAATGGGAAGACAAATCAGAGCTTCCAAAACTAGGTTCTTTGCAACGAAAGATTAGGTATGGTATAGAAAGAATAAAGAGGCAAATACAGAAGAACTAAATTTCCTGAAACAAAAAGGTCACAACACAGATATACTTGAGAAAAAGGGACAACACATTCCGGTACATGCAGATCATTTCAGAAGCAGAAACAAGCTAGATGATGTGGAAAAGGGGGGTCAGGAACAAGAAAAGGTAGAAAGTTACAAAATTGGAACAGAGCAGGTAATGGAAGAAAGTGAGAACAAAAAGACAGACAAATATGAAGAAAAAAATAAAGAGATCACCATTAAAGAGAAAACGAGACAAAAGACATAACTTCACAAAAATAATCCGGAATAGTAAAAAGAAAAACAAGGATGTACAACCTCTCCAGTTCTGGGAAGTGTAGTATCATATGCAAATTAATAGGCAAGTATAAATAAAGAATAACTGGAAAAGTGATAAACAGAAGATCCCTGTCATCACAAAGAACACAGTGAGCTATGCTACAACTAATTCTACGGACAAAGAAATACAAAATATATATATTATCGCTACTTTTATATATATATATATATATATATATATATATATAGTGATGATCATCCACGTATACTGTCTTAATATGTATAGGAAAGAATATTAATAAAAAGTTTTGAATTTAAAGACGTACTTTTTTAAACAGTATTTGTTTATTTTTATAGTGTTTTATATTCAGACCGCCCTCGGTCCTTCTTCATCAGAAACAAGACTTGTTTCTGATGAAGGACCGAGGGCGGTCTGAAATATAAAACACTATAAAAATAAACAAATACTGTTTAAAAAAGTACGTCTTTAAATTCAAAACTTTTTATTAATATTCTTTCCTATATATATATATATATATATATATATACGTGCCTAACAATCTAAGGTTAGTCATTACTTAAATGAACTGAAATGAATGTTTACTTCACAAAAACGAAAGAAACTGTAAAATATTTATACTTACCTTTGTCATTCACTATCTATATTTCATGCGTTTCTTCAGAACTTACTGACAATTTGATGGTTTTGCTTCTTTCTCTCTGAAAGATTTGTCTCGTCAACTTATATTTATAAACACAAACAAAAACAAGCATTTTTTTTATTTTCACATGAATTAAATAATTTGTTTGAGAGGATTTTATTATTATTGTTAGCATCTACAAATAGGTTCACAATGTAGGATATTCTACAGACATAAAGGGCTATACCTTTTGGTGAGGGGAAATATTAAAGTGTGGTAAATTTATTTTTGTTCAAATATTAAAATTTGTTGCAGGATTCTCATTTCACTGACAGTATATTAATGTGATAAAAGCTGAGCTGTTAATTTATTTTGAATATTTTAATGTTTAAATCAAAGTCTCCCCGTGCATTGAATACTGCTGCCATATCGAGTCAGGTGCTCCTGCTATCCACCTAGGGGTCCTTGACAAAATTCAACGGAGAATCTACAATGTGATCGATCCCGACTTGGTAGCTCGGTTACAGTCACTTTCTCACTGGCACAGTGTGGCTTCCCTGTGTCTCTTCTACAAGTACTTTCACGGCTTCTGCTTCGATGAACTCAGCACACTGGTGCCCCCTATACACGAATTTACTCGAGCCACAAGATTAGCAACTAGGTCCCACCTTTTTATTGTGAAAATAATAAAATGTAAATGCAAATTCTACTCCATCAGCTTCTTTTCTCACACTTCCCGCCTGTAAAAATCCCTTCCATTTACTTGCTTTCCCAACAGCTATAATCTCCAAGAATTTAAAAGTAAAGTCAATTGTCATCTCCTATCTCACTAACTTGCATCCTCTCTCTCATACTCTCATCTCTTCAGTATTCTCATCCTTCTCTTACCCGCTTCCTGACACCCCCTGTATTCTGTCACTCTTTCTCATAACTTTTCTTCTACATAAACCCCCTGCTCAACAGTGGCAGTATAATGCCTTACTCGGGGGTGATACGATTATAAAATAAATAAAACAAAAATATTATTTATACAGTTTAAAAGACCAAGAGTCATATAAACCATCCTTTCGATTAAAAAAAATAAAACAACAAAATAACTACATTTATTAATAAAAAAATTTCATGCAAAAATTATTGAATTAGTTTTATAACTATTCAATTCTTATTAACCAGAAAACTGTTTTTATATCCTATCCCCATTTTAGAGGTTTGAATTGAAGAATCAGTAACCGAATTTGAAATCTTGTCGAGTTCATGACATTCACTTATGTACTAATATTCTTGCAGAAGGTATGAATTCATCTCTCCTTCAACCAATCATTGGTAAAATAGTAGGACAGACAAGATTCTATAGCTTTGGATGACAACTGGTATAGAAAAAAGTAACTTAATTTAAATAAGCCTGTTGTCCTGTAGGTCTTTCCTCTTGAAATAAAGGCTGGAAGAAAGTAACTTCAAAACAAATCCACCTTACAGAGTGGAGAGAAGGGGTTACTTTAAAATCTCTGATGTAAAAGGAACCAGCAAACCATTACACTACTTTACCCTGAATGTCATGATGAGCTACACTTGCGAAATGAAGCAGATTGGTGACCACAATGGCACAACATTCGCTGAATAAAATGATTATGATGATCCCTCTTCCTCACAAAGAAAATGCTAAGAGGTCTGTTTATAGTCAAATCACGCTGAAAGCAGCAGTTCTCGTTTGATCAGTGATATTAAATAGAATTGAGCCTGGGAAATGCTTACATAGGGCATGAACCTGAATACTAAAAGCAACCTCTTCTCTAATCCGTATTATGTATCGGCTTTAAATAAACCACAAGATGTTAATAAACCTTAAAACATGATATTTTCTCTTTGAATTTCTAAGATGATAGGTTTACTTTATTGACACACAAACTATTGTCTTCATCTTTGTTGTTATTAACACATTGTTTTGTCATTATTTATACACAATTTATATTACTTGCAATAACATTCTTTCACTTCTAAATATTTTCAAAAGCAAACCATGTTGACAGCCATCAACAACAACTTACAAGAAATTTATGATATTAATATGACAAAATATGCAAATTGGCAGCAAGTCTGAAGAGTCACCTGATAGTACATAAGGACTAAACTTGAAGAGAATACACCAGCCTCTCACCTGTCATATATGTAGGAAAACCTGCAGAAGCAAAGTGGTCTTTTGAGTCACATACGCTCACTGCCCTTCAATCATAATTTGAAGAGACTATTTTCTTCAAAAAGTGGCAAGCACTATGTAAGCACAGGGAAAAATTGTGCATTTATGGCTCAACAATATACGCATCAGGATCTCCTGGCGGTCTGGAACTATAAGTACAACAGTTAAGGCGGGAATACTCTAAGTTACTATTAAAAAGACTGTGGACATTTTAAATAAATGCAATTGAATATACTTGATAAACTCCAAATAAATTTTTAAAAAAATTATTTCACTCCAAGCAAAGCGGGCCACCATTAGTGCGAGGACTAGGAAAAAAGGACTGAGTACAGGCGGTATTGAGGAAAGGATAAAAGATAAATGGAATTCAAGAAATTAAAAGATGGCAATTGAAGTTGCATTTAAATTTTTGGAGATTGTCGCTATCAGAAAAGCAAGTAAATGATAGAAAATTCCGCAAGTGGGAAATGCAAAAGGAGAAACAGTTCGATTCAAAATTGTCATTGCATTTAATTCTTTCAAGGGTGGGTGGGAACTGGATGTCAATCTAGTAGCACGCTTAAATTCATATGGTTATGCCACCGGGGAAATAAGCTCATAGGAGCAGTTGCCAAGAAACCATTTTTAATAAGGACAGTGAAGTCACATCATGTCGGTGAGAAACTGACATAAGTCGGGATGTCAAGTCAGGACTGATAACATTGCAGTTACTTCTTTGGGTTTATCAGGAACCATGAGAAGAATAGTAGAAGAATCTGACCAGATATAGCAACAGTATTCAATGCACGGACGAATGGTAGATTTATAAGTGTGCAAGATTGATTCAGGTCCGAAACAGTGACCCAGTAGATGCAACTAATGATTTGATATGGCCGTTCCATTTCAGGTTAATGGAAAAAGTGAAGCCAAGGCAGTACAGTGCGTTGCTCTCCAAAAGACTAGCATCTGCCATGCTGATGGTGAACAGGAAAGTTTCTCTCTTAAAGGAAAGAAGTTTTGATTTGGAAGCATTCACATTTACAAACCGTTTCCTGCCCCAGTTAACTAATGATTGGACATCTTTTCAAAAGTAGAAACCCGAATTACCTTGTTAGTCTTGGCAGATTTCCAATTGAGGCTGGTTTAAATGGTGGTGTCATCGGCATAAATGCCTACTCAGAAACAGATGACATCTGGAAGATCATTGATGAAGATCAGAAACACCGTACAGCCTATGATAGAGCATTAAGAGTGACCCACATTCGTCTGAAATGATCTGAAAACGTGTTCCTTTAAAACGAGCTTATTTCACGATTCCATTTGAAAATTTGGATTAAATCAAACTATAGTCCAGTAATATTGTTGCCCTTTTGACTGCATCCGAGGCCAGCTTGCCAAACCCTGTCAAACGTTTTCCATATATCTAGAGCCACAGCTTGATCTTTGCAATTATCATCAAGTGCCTGGTATTTATATTAATTGGCTCTTAGCACATCAGCTGTAAACCTGGCAAAGTGGAAGCCAGATTGATTTTGGTCGTTAGTGGTGAGATGTTTAACCACTTAAGCATTGATTAGGATCTTGAATACTTTGCCTATTAGCAGTAAGAGGCTAACAGAGCGATAGTTAAAGCTGCCAGAGGGTTAAAAAGGAAACAAATATGTGGGTGTGCTCAATCAAAGAATACAATTGTTCTACTTTAAATTTAAAAGTATTAACCACAATACCTTGTTAGTTTGTTATTGACCTTAAAGTGTAAATTTGTGGAATTACTTTCTCTTTCCCTCGCCATGATACTCGTTTTAAACATCTGTCCAATGTCAAAGAATTTCTTCTTTTGAAAACAGAAAGTGTGTCAAACATTCACATAAGGTTAATGAATAAAAATCCTTAATCTATATAAGGATAGTCTAGAGTTGCATCAAAAGCGCTCATGACATTTGGAGAAAGAATTAAGAAACTGACCTTAGTAATAGGTTGTACAGTAGCAGGACTGCTGCTACAGTTAAAGCTTGCTTAGTTTCCTGTTTTACCTATAGACTGAAGCTTGTGGGATTTTGTGATTGGGTTTCGCAAACAACACTGTTTAGTTTGATCTTTCACGCTTGTGATCCTGTGTCTAAACTAAGCAAAGTTTCATAAATATCTACAAACTGAGAACTGATCAATCAATCACTCTTTTTTTAACATGTCTCTTTGCACTCAAATATTCACTAAAATATTTTCCTGGCCGGATAAGTACATTGATTAAATTACAGCTGTTTTATATTTATTCTGTATGAAGTTAAAATTACCCCAAGATGTTTACACTATAAAAAAAATGTATGCAAATCTTTTAACCTATTTAGTCTTTAATATTGGCTGAAAGTGCTGGAACATGCCAAGTGTGACAGCATTCACACCATGCTTCTGCGCTCTCAACTTTGGTGGGCTGGTTATACACACCACTGCACAAACATCGATGAAGAGGTCACCCACAGGATAGCAAGAGCCAGTGCAGAATATGGCAAACTGAAAGAAAGAGAGTCTGGCAGCACCGTGGACTGAGTAGGCACACAAAGCTCCACATGTATAGATCTGTAATCCTACCATCCCTGCCCTATGCTTGCAAAACATGGACAGTCTATAGCCGGCATGCAAAACAACTGAATGCCTTCCATATGAGGTGTCTGCGTGCCCTCCTCAAGATCAAATACCACCATCAAATTCCAGACTCAGAAGTGCTGGATCGTGCCAAGTATGACAGCATTTATGCCATACTTCTGCGCTCTCAACTTCGGTGGGCTGGTTATACACACCGCATGGAAGACAGCCAAGTACCAAAGAGGCTCTTCCACGGTGAACTCTCCACAGAGAAACGTTTGCTTGGCCGGCCAAAGTTGAGTTACAAAGACAGCTTAAAGGAGATCCTCAAGTGCTGTGACATCCCATACTTATCCTGGGAATCCACTGCTGAAGATAGCGCTGCCTGGAGATCCCAAGTGAAATTTGGAGTTGAAAAATTAGAAGAGGGTCGCATCAGGGCCCTCAATAAGAGGCGCCAGAAAAGGAAGGAACACAAAAGCTCCATCCACCAGTTTGGGTCTACGCCTGCATTCCCTGCCCCTGCTGCAACAGGCTCTTCCATGCAAAGATTGGCCTTATCAGCCACCTTCACACCCATCCAAATCCTTAATGACCAGGAGTCATGGTCTTCTTCGCCTGAGAAGGACGAACATCATCATCATCATCATCATCATTGGCTACTATTTATGCATTGAACATTTGTAATGACCTAGTTAAATAAACATTTTGTAACAAAGGCTTTTTGGTGATGTTAATTTGCAAATCTTTATAAAATTTAGTCATTCATCAAAATGTATATAAAGATTTTTCAAATTATATGCGTTAGAAAATTATTTGAAGCTTATTTTAACCTAAAAGATTATTATATATTGTTAGTGTCCCTTTCTGCCTTATTACTGTTGAATTTTCTTGTATATATTATTTGCTTGTTTAATATTATTTTTGCTCTGTTCTTGTCTTATCTTTCTCTTGTTATTGTTCTGGGAACATTTTGTTAATTCACTCATTTAACAGAATGTATTCAAAACGTTTTCAAACAATCAAAATGAACTTAAATTTCGACACAGTAATTACAATGATTAAAAATTTATTTTAAACAAGTCAGTAAAATGCAGCACATAATGTCAACTTGGGGTTTTAAGCAGAAGTTAATACAAAGTATTAGGTTGATGAATGTACAGGTAGCATAACGATGACGAGTGTGGAAACTGGAATTGGCATGCCAAAATTAATTTTCAGGCGATAATGTCACATTCAGTTTGCACTAATGATCTTGGGAAAGATATAAATCTGTCTCATCTTCTCAATTCACCCATGGATAAAAAATAACATAAACAGATTAATCCACTTGATATGAGTAACCAGTGTAATAAAAAAGAAAACATTTTGAATAATTTTGAATTTAAAACCAATGAGATGACAACAGGAAATTGACTTTCCCAAGAACATTCAGGGCAATTTAGAAATATTAAATCCCAAAAGTATGCTGTTGAGAGTTATATTAAGGGAAAAGATAATCTGCAGATATTAAAGAGGTAACATGCAACATTTATAAGAAAAAAACATTTGTCTCAAATCTTACATGAAACTGGATTATCCCGAACCGTTGTTCGATAGTAGCAGATTGTACAGAAACAGCTGTAGGTCAGGACTGGTATGAAATAAAAATAATGATATATAGATAAATGACACATGAAAGAATGCAACTTTTCTTAATGAAAATAAGACAAAACGAAAATAAAACAAAAATAGCGCAAGAAAAAAAAAGTGAAAAATAAGAAGGGAGTTCGGAGTTCGGTAAAATAAGATATAAGAAATGAAAAGTTAGGAATGAATGTTAAAATATAATAAAGGGAAGTGAAAGAAAAAAAAGCTGAGAACGAATGTTTAATAATGTGAAACGAAGTGGAAGAAAAAGAGCATTAAGAAAGAATGTTTAAACAGGATCAAGAAAAATATAGAAAACAAAAAATTAAAAAAAAAAAGCTAAGTAGAAATCAAACAATATCGAATCAGGAGTAATGTAGAAATAGGCTGAAATGAAATGTGAACAAGGGAAAATAGAAACGAATGCAGAAATAGTCTGAAATGAAACGTGTAGGAGTTAAAATAAGAAAGAATGTAGAAATAGTCTGAAATGAAATGAGAGTGATGTAGAATAAGACAATGGGTAGAATAACTTTGAAATGAAATGTGAGTGATGTAAAATAGAAAAGAATGTAAAAAAAAAACTGAAATGAAATGTGAGTGATGTAGAATAAGAAAGAATGTAGAAATAGTCTGAAATTAAATGTGAGTGATGTAAAATAGGAAATAATGTAGAAATAGTCTAAAATGAAATGTGAGCTATGTGGAATAGAAAAGAATGTAGAAATAGGCTGAAATATGAGTGATGTAGAACAGGAAAGAATGTAGAAATAGTCTGAAATGAAATGTGAGTGATGTAGAATAGGAAAAAATGTAGAAATAGGCTAAAATGAAATGTGAGTGATAAAGAATAAGAAAGAATGTAGAAATAGTCTGAAATGAAATGTGTAGGAGTTAAAATAATAAATGTAAAAAATAGATACAGATTTATTTTTATTCATTAAAAGATGAATATAAAAAAACACGAATTAGAACAAAGGCAAAAGCTGGAACTGACAGAGAAAAATGTAATGCAAATTATGATATAAATAACACCATTGCTGAAAATGTGTAGCCTTCTTATAAATGAAAACAAATTCATTGATCATTAAAAAAATTATTAAAATTTGTAAATTTCTGCGACCAATTTCAATGAGATCCACTGAAATACGTTCATATAATGAATTTCTTTGGAAATTGTGACATGAAAAGAAGTCACATTATAATTAAATCTCTGTTCTTCTCGTTGAGAAAATGTTTGTTTTTAATGAAATGTAAGCATCTGTATAACTTTTTGAATCTGCCACTCCAATGACCCAATCTTCCTTGCAGTGGATTTAGCTATTGACTCATTGTAATGATTCCACCCGAGGTCAAAATATAGGATAAGGCTGAGAAGGTGATGTATATTATTATCAGGGAGACTCACTTGGTCCATGCTTATGGGTAGCAGATAAGAGTTTGCCTGTGATGGTTGACAGATAGCAGTTTCGTTTTAGAAGCACGAAATTTACAAGCCACTTCTTACCCCAGTCCACCACTGAGTGTAGATCCTTTCTCAAGATCAGTAGCGAGGTTATATTTGTCCGCCTTACCAGATTTCTTATTAATGCGGGAGTAAATTGTTGTGTCATCTGGATAGATGCCTACTTGGGATTTGATCACGTCTGGGAGGTCATTTATGACGATCAGAAAGAGAATCGGGCCTAGGATAGAGCTCTGGGGAACACCAGCATCCATGCAGTAAGATATGGAGGCATACCCATTCAAGACGACCTTCATTATACGGTTAGATAGGAACGATTGAATCAGATCAAGCAAGCATCTAGTAATACCATAACCCTGTAGCTTGCGTAGAAGGCCTTTGAGATATCCAGAGCAACAGCACAAGCCTTGCCAGATTTATCAAGGTCTTGGTATATATACTCCGTGATGGTCATTAACATATTAGCTGTAGGCCTGGCAAAGTGGAAGCCATACTGCCCGTCTGAGAATAATTTATGGGCAGTAAGATGTTGAACTATTTCAGCATTGATAATAACTTCAAACACTTTTCCGAAAATTGGAAGGAGGCTGATCGAGTAATAGTTGGATGGGTCCGAGGGTTCCCCCGAGTTCTTAAATACAAGAACCACAAAGGAGAACTTCCAACATGCAGGTAAATAGGAAGCAAAAAGGCAGTAATTATAATTTAGAGAGGACAGAGGAGAATTCAAGGGCACATTTCTTCAATGACTGGGATTCCATCTCCTCCACTCGCCTTATGGGGGTAAAGTTTTGATATTCTTTTGGATCCCAGAGACAGGGTAATGTAAACATCTTTCAGTTAAGTCTCAGTTTTAAAAAGGAAGTCAGGTGCGGGCGCTCAAGACGAGTCAAATGTAGAGTTTTATGTGAATCTGCGAGCAAAGCACTTGACCTTGTCCACAGATGCCGTGAGGAATTCGAATTCATTGATTAAGGGTGGGATAGAGGATTTGCTGTTGAGCAGAACTTGCAGGCAGCTACGTGCTGCTTCATTCTCTTAGCAAACAACCTCTTGGTGTCACTCATGATCCTCTTACACTCATTACGAGCAGAGGCAAATAAGCACCGTTTGTGATCAAATGCATGGCTCCAAAATTGACGGAAGTAGTGGTTCCTGTGGGCAATGGCAGCTGAACAGGCAGGAGAGAACCGGGGAAGGAATGAGGTTTGAGATGGAATTTCCTGACAAGCATGAAAGCATCAATGCCAGCTTTCATCCAGGAAGAAATCTCAGAAGCACAGCCCTCAACTGGAAGACTGAATACTTTTGCTCAAGGGACATTGCATAGGAAATTGCGAAACGTTTCCCTGTCAGCTCATTGGTAGCAGTAGAAGATCCTGTAGATAGGAGGCTCCTGGAGGGAGTGCATGTCTATTATGCTTAATTGAATGTTTGGTTTTTCTGTTTTTTAACTTGTTAAAAATTTCTGTGAATAACGGATATCGATATTGCTATAGTTTCGAAGGTGATTTCACATTCAGTCCTAATCTATTGCATTACCGTATTGCGCTAATGCCCTAAGGTAAATGGTACAAATCCATTTCTTTATTTTACTGAGTAGCACTGTTAGAAGCCAGTCTAAGGGAAGGACTACTCTGAATACAAAATGTAATTCACTGATAGTAAAGAAAAACTAATTAAAAAGATTTTACACTGAAATTTTCCATTTGCTATTGTCAGTTATTTGTAAGAGATAATGATTTTATTTTAGGTAAATACTGGTGTGAAAGGTTCTACACATAATAACAACATTAGCTTCCCTTATGGCAAACATAACAATCTGAAATATATAAAGAATGTCACTTTATTCCCTTCTATAGATCTGGGCCGTATACACACGCAGGCGCGCTCACACATGAAACCTCCTTATATTCTTTCCAATATGGAATAATAAATCCTCTTGAAAACACTCAATCTATTAATGTTACCAAAAGAATTTAATAAATGAATAATATATATTCATTTGAATACATTTCAAACATTTTCTTAATGAATAACAGGAAATAAAATATCAAGAGACAAATAAACTCTGAATTAAGAAAAAAAGAACACAAATGTAAGTAACAACCAATATAAATTAACTGTGTTATATTGTAATGCGAGTTTATTTTCATATCGAATTTTCCATTTTGTTTTATATATATATATATTGTTTAATTACTTAGTCATAATAAAATTAGACCAGTATACAGTTGTATTAAAAAGTGTTCAATAATTATATTGTAGAACTTTTGAATATTCTTAATTTGTAAATGAGTTATTATGCGACCTAGGTTTCTATCATATGGGGTCTTTGCAATAACTGCAATAACTGATTTTACCGGTTTTTTTTTTTGGGGGGGGGGGTTTACCATTTTTTTTAAGAACACTCACATAACAGTGATTTTTTTGAACGCTTATGTAACGGGTAATTTTTACAAAGCAAAAGTACATGACTTAAATGGTCAAAACAAAATATATTTGGGATCAACCAAGGACACCTTTAAGACTAGGTGGGTCAATCACAGGTCTACATTTAAAATAGAAAACTTAAAAAATTGTACAAAATTGGCTAGTCACACGTGGAAATTGAAATTAAAATATGGAAAAGACCCAGACATAACGTGGCGTATAGTAAAAACAGCCAACGGTGGCAAAATATGTAGACTGTGCCAGGAAGAAAAGTTAGCGATTATGCTATGCCCAAACAAAAATGAATTATTGAATGAAAGAACATAAATTACGACTAAGTGTAACCATATCATAAAATACTTGTTAGGTTGATACAACCATGAATAAAAAAGTTTTAATTTCTTGTACTTTTAAAAACTATGTGTTCAAAAATCTGCTATTATGTCAGCGTTCAAAAATATCACCGTTACATGAGCATTCTTAAAAAAAAAACTAAAAAAAAACAACAGTAAAATCAGTAATTGCAAATCGCCTGAAGGCACCGCATGGTAGAAACCTAGTTCGTATAATAACTTGTTTACAAATGAAGAACAGGTATATATATATATATATATATATATATATATAGTTATTATGTGAATTAGTAAATATAAATATGGGGGTGCACACATGTATAATAATACAATTCAGGTGTTAATAAGATTGTGCTCAATGTAGTATGAACAGAACAATTAGATATATATATAGTGATGATCCACGTATACTGTCTTAATAATATGTATAGGAAAAACTACTAAAAAGTTGTAAGTTTAAAAATGTATTTTTTTGACAGAAACAAATGATTTTAAAATTTAAATTACAAACGTTTTCGCAAGGAGCGCTAGATATATTAAAATACAGTAATTTAATTTTATAAGATTTAACTTCTATGAACATCGAGTAAATTCAAATGCAAATCTATTAAATGGCTAGTTTGTAATATGCACCTGATGATTTCATAATGCATGAAACTCCAAGTCGTGACATTGATGTAGGACAATATGTATATTTATTAATATATATGTTACATGAAGACATACTATAAAGCCATTCTCTGTGAAATCAATAAAAACTATAAAAAAGACGTCTAGTAAATAGTAAACCAACATAAACAGAAAAGCAAAAAGAAAAAAAGAAGAATAAGGAACTTAAAACAAATGTTAGGATCCCAGTTTTACATGAGCAACAGGCATTCATCACAATCAAAGACCCCAAACACAATTACATAAACAACTCACAATAAACCCTTCAAAAACTACCTAAATAGAATGAGCGAAATTATTCTTGAAAGAGTTTCCAAATTCACTAAGAATGCCTTAGGTATAAACCAATGGAAGAAACCAGCCAAGGCTATTGATTGGTTCACAAAAATAAAAAAAAATGGATTGCATTTTTCATCCAGTTTGATATTTGTTATTTCTATCCATCAATAACTGAAAAACTTCTAACCACAGCCTTAAATTTGGTTAAAAATTGCTACCCTATCAGTGACCAAACATTATCAAAGAGGTCCAAAAATTTAATTTATTTTGCGATGAATGCCTGTGGATTAGTAAAAAAAAATAGTTGATTCATTCACCAATGAGTCCTGCATTTAAAAAAATAGTTTGTACACCAATTAAAATTTATGGATTTTACGTGGAGGTGGGGGTAACAGAGGTAAAAAAAAAAAGAAATATTTTTACCAAGATATTTAAAAAATAATAATTTCAAAATTAATTTAATTTAATTCATTCTAAAATGAGTACTGAAAGTTTCATCAAACTCCGACAATTAGTTGATTTTTGCGAGAATTTCCAAATAATGTGTTTGTTACCGAAAATAAGTAGGTGATTGACAAAAAAAAGTTCGGAAAAATTTCAATATTTAAACAATTTGGCGGGGAGCTCAGTTTCTAATACAACCTTATAGTAAATCGATCCTCCATTTTGTAAACACTGGCTTCGAGTTGTTGCCCACCTTTTTTTTTTAAATTTGTAGGAAATTAATGAAATAAACCGTTTCTATGTTTAAAATTTTATTAGAACAGGAATTATTTCTTTGAAATTTTTCTTTGATGTTTTACATGTCATACTAAACAAACTGTCCAAAATGTTTTTTTTTATGTTTTTACATGTCATATTTTCCATTCCAAATTTTTTTCAAAAAGAAAATGTCCAAATTGATTTTTTTAAATGTTTCAAAGAAAGTATCTCCAAAATATTTTTTATGTTTTAAATATATTTTTCAGTAATATGATGTAAAAATAAAAATAAAATGTCCAAATTGTATTTTTTTAATGTTTCAAAGAAACTAAATTTTGTTTTTGTTTTAAATACATTTTTCAGTACTATGATGTAGAAGTGAAAAAAAATGTCCAAACCCCAAATTGTCCAATTTTTTTTTTTTTGAAGTTGCCATTGAATCATTGTAAGAACGCGAGTGGTTTCAAAATGGAGGATCGATTTACTATAAGTTTGTATAAGAAACTGAGCCCCGTCTAAAATTTTTTAAATATTGAAATTCTTCCAATTTTTTTATAATCGGAATCTTTATGTAATAATCGTGAAGATTGCACTGAAAAAAAAAAATGAAAATCAACAAATTATTAGGGTGTGGTAGTGTCGTACATGTCCGCCAAAATTCCTTTGATCTTTCCTCTAAATAATAAACATTTTTTGATGGATAAAGTTTGTTTTATTAAGTTTTATGCTGTTTTTTAGGGATTTAATGGACGAATATAAAAGTAAACGTTTTATTTAGTCGGAAAACACATAGTATATTACAACATTCATACAAACTGAATCCTAATCCGAAGTTATAGAGTTGTGTGTCACAGCTATTAGGAAAGAAGAAATATTATATGTCCTTCCTTATCCCATGACGGCCATATTCAAAGTCATTCATGTTGCCGCGTCTTTCATGTTATTTCCCTTGGAATATTCGTCCTAATACTCAGTCAGTTAAGTGCCATACGTAATACACGCTTGGGGCGATCATGTCTCGAAACATATAATCAGATGACAAGCGTAGCGGCCAAGATACATTCGTCTAACATTTAGGTTGCAGACCCGTGGATTTGAAATGTAAAGAAAGTGGGTTAGGTAGAGAGAGAGAGAGAGAGAGAGAGAGAGAGAGAGAGAGAGAAGAGTAGACCGTTAAAAAGAAATGTTAAGTATCTTGAAGCGTAAACGAAAAGAAAAGAAAAAACAAAAGGAGCAGAGGAATAAATTTAAATTAGAAAGAAAAAATGATAGAAAAAAAATACAAAAGAAAGTAAAAATTAAAGAGACAAAATGAGTTAACGGTAAAAGAAATTGGAGTCTAAAAGTTAAAAATATATTTAAGAGATAATAGTTAATCTATTGTGATCACAAAAAACTCACACTATTATATAAACAAAATTATACTAATTATACAATCAACAGAACAAATATAATACAATGTAAACTTTTTAAAATTTAAAAAAAAAATTTTTTTTAATTTTTTTAATTTTAAAAATTATTCTATTTAAATTTAATTGTTAAAACTAAATTAAGTTTAAAAATAAATTTCCATATTACTAGTGAAAGGATAAGAAATTGAAATTTTTTAAAAACTAAGAAAATTAAACAATTAAGATATAACAGTTAATCAATTCATTTTAATTATCACACCAACTATATAATCAAAATTATACTAATAAATATATAATATATAATTATACTAATATTTATATGAATATATGTTTAGAGCTCGCTTAGAGAGTTATCCTACCACTGTATGTACAGGATACTCCTTTGGATTCTTCTATACCCACACTGCATGCTGTTATATATATATATATATATATATATATATATATATATATATATATATGACCATACATACACATGTATTACAAATTAAAAAAAGCACTTCTGAAACAATGTAATCTCAGAATTCCTTCACAAACCTTCAAATTCAACTGTAGAATCGCAAAACGTTTATCTGAAAACTAGTTATAAAATAATAAAATAATAAATCAATTATATAATAAATACAATGACATTTCTACTTACGTGCTTCAAGAAAGAGCAAGCAAAGAAGATACTTCAACACCATGTTGAAGCTGAAAGAGAGGAAAACAAATACGGCATTAAAAAATGGCTAAGCAAACATGAGTTTAAACGGTGATACAGTGAGAACGGTCAGACTAGCAGAATATCTTTATGGAAAATCAGGTTGTGTCATCATGACGTACAACAGATTATGATCGCTCAGAAAGATAATGATAAATCAATGTGAAATTCTGTTTAAATAAAAAGGTGGTCTAGAAACCCGACAAAGGTAAATATAGAAAAGCTTTGTGAAAGACTGGTCCTTATTTTATTTTATTTTTTTTCAGTTTTCGAAAAAGCCTTCCATATTATTTGAAATGAAACGCTGTGAAATTTATTCTCCAATTACTTCATATTTAGAGAATGGTGTAGTCTATAATTTGTGTAAAAATGGTAAGTAATGAATATTTCTTTGATTGTTATTTTCTTATTTTGCTCCCACTAGATTAGTTAGTCTTTAAACAAATAAATATCAAAATTATAGTTTTAGTGGAGTATATTAGAATGAAAGCAGTGGTGGTTGTTGTCCTAAAGTCATCATAAAAATTCATTGTATTATTAATAAATAATTGAAATCCATCGGTGTTTGAATGAGTTCTAAGAAATGTATTAGAAGAGGGAAGGAAATAGAATTGGTTGCGCTTGTGGTATTTATGCTCTACAGCGTAAAATGCTGCAAAACAAGAACATTGATATCAAAACTCTAGTCAGGTTCATAACTAACAACCTCAGATATAGTCCTTTGTGTAGATGTCATGAATAACGCCCAAATACTTCTTTGTCTTCTTCTTCATGTGCTGTGTCCCTTCATGACCTATGTGGTCATGGACTTCCACTTGGCACTCTCTCCTGTCGCTCTTAATATTTTTCCTCTTTCTGCCTCTCCCAAACATTGCTTCACCATCCATTTGTTCAAGCTTATCAAATATATCTTGTGCTGCTTCTCCTATTTCTCTTTTCCTTTATCCGTCCTGTGAGTATTAGATTCTCTAAACCCCTTGTCAAAAATAAAAAAAAACTCAGCTGTATCTTCCTGATGTTTTTTTCTCATTTGCATCCTCTCCAACACCTCATCGTTGCCCATGTGTTCATTTCGTGGTATCCTCAGCATCCTTCTATAGAACGGCATTTCTATACCTCTAGACTCTCCTTCATCCTTGATGAGATCTTCCAACGTTCACTTCCATACAGACTCTCCCTTCTGCTCCTAAATTCAACTACCTACTTTTGGTGATAAAGCTGGAGCGTCATCTCCTAACATAACAACCATGTTATCAGGAATGTCCTTGGGGGCTATACCCTTTTTCTGCAAGTACTTGATAACACCACGATGCCATATTTTGTCTATTTTCAAGTCGCTTCTACTTATTTTGCAGTCCTCTTTGAACAGTCAGATGTCAGTTTACCTGAAAAGAAACAACACAGTTATTAAAAAGAACAGTAGAAATCAAGCTTCACTTCTTTATAGTCGGCCTTTGAACTTTTCAGCCAAACCGTCGTAAGTTTCAGGATGTTTCACCGATATATTTGGAAATGCTTGTTCCCGATCTGTTTGATATAATCCAGCTTTCAAATATCTGACGTCGCATTCTTGTTGGAAACGTTTCTGATTAGCTCACAAATTTATTTTATATCGTTGTTAAAAAATTCTTATTGGTTCATGACTTTATCAAATATTGAATCCGATTATTTTAGAAAAGATATATCTTGCATGTTTTTATTACATCTACAAACTTCATCACGCCTTGATCGTGAATTATAAAACAGGAATTAACTTAGGAAGCTAAACATTTACTCAAAGCATGAATTTTTTAAAACGTGATTTTCTAAATCACTTGTTTTAAACAATTCATGCTATGCCATATCTGTTTTCATTAATGCTGCTGATTTTTTTCTCATGAGGTGACAGACAAATATTAAATTCCCTAGAAGTGGTTTATTTTATGCAAAGTAAAGTGGGCTAAAATTGAAAGATCATACAATATCCCAGGTGAAGTTTCACCAAGAATGTAACCTTATCCATTGTAATAGTTTCTTAACCAGAAAAAGGCAAAAAAAAAAAAAAAAAAAAAAATAACAAAAAAAAAAACGCTCAGACATGACAAACTTGAAAACTTGAGTCATGTTCTTGAATAGATTCATCCCATTAAGACTTTCATATGGATGTCATACATGCTGACAGACTCATTCAAAATCTTGCACGTCTGGTGAGAACCTAAATATGGTGGCATTTCAAACCTCAACAACAGCCGTCCAACAAGAACAAAATGAGAGCCGCAGTCTGTTTAATCTTTTTGATAAAATTCAAAAGATAAACTTTCTCTTAATAATAACAGAAACATTCCCAGAGTTGTTGGGCTACCAGCCAGGGGTGACCTCTCTTCGGCTATTCGTTCAGAATAGCCGAAGAGAGGTCACCCCTGGCTGGTAGCCCAACAACTCTGGGAATGTTTCTGTTATTATTAAGAGAAAAGAACAAATTTTATTGTCATTATTTTTTTAAAATTTTTAACTCTTTCTTTTATGTTTGAAATTTCGGTTAACTATTTTTTTCGTCAGCAATTAATCCGAAGTTTACTTAATGTTACTACTGTGGCAAATGTAATATTATGCAAGCCATTTTTTGGCTTTGAAAGACATTAATTTTGAATTTCTTGCAGAAATCAAATGATTGGCGGATTTTAATAAAATTTTAAGGTCTTATTCACAAATGAATTAAATCATTTATGCAATTATTATTTTAAAATACCTTAATAAAAATATACATTTTTACATCTGTTACCTCCTCTCCAATTAATTGCTTGAAACTTCTAGATATTCATTTTCTACACCAATTTTGTTCAGTTAAATGCAGGACTCACTTGGAAATGTAAATCATGTATTTTCTTTTTTATTTACGTGACCATGTTTTTCCGAAAATCTGCCATTTTTAATTCAGATAAATTTTTAATTGATTTTATAAATAATATAATTTAAGGATATCATATTCTGAAGAAGAAAAAAATCCGATGAGTAATGAATTTTTATAAAAAATGTTTTCTTTTTCCTTTGCTAATTTTGATGATTTATAAAGTTTCAAGCATCTTTTAAACTTCTTCCAGTTACTCAGTGTCTTCGGTTATTAATTTATTAAGTAAAGACTTTATTTACAAATCGAAAATTGAAAAGATTAATACAAATCGTTTAGAATTAAGATTTTTAAAATAATAATTTTTTTAATGTTAAATTGCACATTTTCTTTTACAATGGAAAATTATACGAAACTTAATGATTAAAAGTTCATGTGTTTCACACGTAGATCCCTTTACGAAATGTTAAACTGGGTTATGTCATTTTTTGGTCCTCATACTTCCAGATGTTCGAGCAGATTTACTACAGGGGTTATCATTGCATTCTTGAAAGGTCAACGAGTCAAAACTTTCTGCTTAAGAAATACTTTTATTCTAAATTTCATGCGGTAAACAATATTTGTTTAAAATCAGAAAAAAATAACTTTAAATTTACTAATTTTTCAAAAAATAATGCGTGAGAGATGTATATTTTATTTTTGCAAGATTTGTAAAACCGAAAATTAATTTTCTTTACAAATGTATCGATCGCTCAAAATGGCTGAAAAATTTAAATTTTAAAATAAAATCTCAAAATTTTACATTGCAATGAATATAATTTAAATTTGCAATGTACTCTAATATTTTGCTTATTGGAAACAGTAAATTCAATCATTTAGCTTTCAATTAAGTTAAAATTAAAGTATCGTTTTTTATTAAAAAAAATTAATTTAAAACAAAGTTATGGCAAATGAGGAAAGGTACCTATCATAATACAATCACCTGTCTCACTATTATGTTTCCATTCTCAGTGTATTCAATTTAATTAATAAATATTTACTTAAAATTTGACCATGGAAGTGCAATGTTCCAATTATAGAGGAATTCCAAAATGTTTGATTCAGCAATTACAAAGTTTGAGGCCAACTCAAGAACAGAAGGAAGAGCAACGTAAAAGGAAAACAAAAAGAGGCCGTCAGCTTCGTATAGCGTCGACACAGGAGCGGAGAACACTACAATGCATTGAGCGCCTCAGAGGGAAAATTAACAATCCCAATTTTGATATATATCAGGAGTAATACAAATTGGAAGTATCCTTGAGTTACCGAACGAACTTGATTATCTCTTTATTTCTAATACTACCGAGGCAAAATATTACAAATTCAATATTCGAAAGTTTAACAGCGCAATGGCAATGTGTTCTATAAAAATAGATGATACTACAACAATACTGAGAGAGAAATGACGAATTACAGAATGCATGGAATTGTTTATAAATTTATTAGAGCTCTTAGAAGCCAAATAGGAATCACGGTCCCGTTTTGCTTACAAAGGTATTTTTAAAATTCTGTTACGGATCTTGCTGGTGGACATATCATGAACTTTTCAACCACTCAGTTCCTTATACAAGTAGTTGATTTCCCCACGCGTTTCTCTAATAAGACTAATGGTACTAACGCACTGCTAGATATCTGTTTCACTTTTATCCCTGAATCTTGCTATGTTATGCAGCTTTGTCCTCTTGGCAACTCTGATCATGCTGAGGTTTCCGTTAATATCTCTTTTCACATCCCCTTCTCTCGGGAACCCCAGACCAGCAGAATATCTGCTATTAAAGAGCTGACTGGGAATCGTTCCACGATTTCCTGTGTGACGTACTTGGAACTAAGTTTTTAGTTTTCCATTGAAGACTGTGAGTCCAAGGTCTCCTCTTAGATTAAAGATGGCATAGATGCTTTAATTCTATCCGGAAGTTACGACTTAAACCCCATTCGTCTCTCTGGTCCTCCCCTGTTTTCTCGGCTGCTATTACCCACAGGAATCACTTTTTTCTGGCTTTATTGGAGCCACGTATCTGACCATATCATGCGCCTTTTTGCTTCTGCTCGTAATCAGTGCAAAAAGATCCTAAATGATGCTAAGCTGTTGTTTGCTGAAAGAATGAAACAGCGTATCCCGCAAGCTTGGCTCCAAAGATTACTGGCGGCTCTGTAAAAATGTGTTAAATAGCAGCAAGCCCTCAATCCCCACTTTAATCAATGAATGTGAGATTCTCAAGTCTTCAAAGGGCAAGGCTGAATGCTTTGCTCGTAGATTCTCCACCAACTCAACATTTGGTTCATGCGACTTCCCACCTAGAACTGACGTTCAACTGTGTGATGCCCACATTACTCCCTTGCTGGTCTCTAACATAACTTCGAAACTTGACCTCCATAAGGCGAGCGGAGGTGACGGAATCCCAATCATTGTCCTGAAGAAAGGTGCCCCTGAACTCTCCTCTGTCCTCTCCAAACTCTACAACTACTGCCTCTCTACTTCTTGCTTTCCTGCCTACTGGAAATCATCTTCTGTGATTCCCGTATTTAAGAACGTCGGAGGACATACGGATCCCTCTAATTATGCCCTGTCGGCCTCTTACAGATTTTTGGCAAAGTGGCCGAGGCTATTATGAATACTGACGTGGTTTAGCATCTCACAGTCCTCGGCCTCTTCTCTGATAAACTGTATGGTTTCCGCTTCAACAGGTCTACTGTTAATATGTTAATGACCATCACAGAGTATATATACCAGGTCCTCAATAAGAACAGTGAAGCTCAAGCTGTTGCACTAGATATCTGTAAAGCTGTTGACAGAGTCTATCATGCTGGCCTTCTACGCAAGCTACATGGCTATGGTATAACTGGACGATTGTTTGTTCTAACCAAGTCTTTTCTTTCAAATCGCGTAATAAAAGGTAGTATTGAATGGGCATGCTTCCAGATACAATCATACGGACGCGGTTGTCCCTCAAGGCTGTATTGTAGGTCCTAAGCCTTTTCTGATCTTCATCAACGATCTCCCTGATGTAATAAAATCTCAAGTAGGCATCTATGCTGACGATACAACCATTTAATCCCTTCTTGATAAGAATTCAGCCGAGGCTGACAAAACAAACTTCGCTGCTGATCTTGAAAAGGACCTCCAATCTATGGCGAACTGTGGTAAGAAATGGCTTGTAAATTTTAATGATTCCAAAATAAAGCTACTATTCTTTAATCACCATAGACAACCGCTCCTACCCCACCATTAGAATGGGTCAGGCATATCTCCCTGAAAGCAAAGCACTACGCATCCTCGGCCTAACTCTATTAACCGACCTCAAGTGGAATGACTACTTTGAATCCATAGATAAATCTGCTGTTGGTTCGGTGTAGAGCCAGGAAGTTTTTCTCGCCTGAATCCATATTGCAAATATATAAATCTACTCATCTGCCCGTGCATTGAATACTGTTGTCACATCTGGTCGGGTGCCCCTGCTATCCAACTCTGGCTTCTTGACAAAATCCAACAGAGAATCTGCAATGTAATTGATCCTGACCTGGTAGCTCAACTCCAGTCACGTTCTCACCGACGTAATGTGTCTTCCCTCTGTCTCTTCTGTAAATACGTTCACAGCTTCTGCTCGGATGAGCTTAACTCCCTGGTGCCCCTTCTGCATGAATTTTGGTCGAGCGGCAAGATCTCACCATTTTTTAGTGAAGCCAATCAAATACAGCAGCAACTTCTCCTTTACCAGCGTCTTTTCTCGTACTTCCCGCCTGTAGAATTCCCTTCCGTATATTTGATTCCCTACCAGCTACAATCTCTAAATCAATTGTTATCTCTTATCTCGTTGATTCGCATGCTTTTCTTGACAACCCTTGTATCATGTTCTTCTTCCTTTCCACTCTATTCTAATGCAGCCCTCTTCACGCCAGCTCATATCCTTCTCGTACCCATTCTCTGATACCTTCGTTACTTGCTCCACTTTTCATCACTCACCTCTTATGTAAACCCTTGTGCACCAGTGGCAGTTCTGCCTTGCTTGTTGTGAAATGATTAGAAAAATAAGATATTTCAAGATGAAAATCCTCTAGAAAAAGACATCCTCTATTGTGACTTTCCACAACTTTATATTTGGTGTGACAATGATAAAAATTGGTAGATAAGAATTAAAAAAAGTCAAAATATTTCAGAAGATATAATAGATGTACAGCGTACACTCTAAGTGGAGCTGTTTTATCTTCGATTATTATTTCAACATAAAACTTGAGGGATAAGCTTTGAAAATCTACTCACAAGTAACAGCACTCTTTGCGAAAATAGTAAGCACGCATGCCAAGCGATCGATATTTTAGAAAATGATCAAGAATGGGAATTTTGTCTGAATGAAACCAGAACAACTTGTTAAGTGAATGAGTTATAAAAATTGTTTGACAGTATTCTTTAGTTTTTCTTTACTTCCAGACTACTAGAATTATATAACATGTTTTGCGAAGATTTTTGATGGGTGATTACTTCCATCAAATGAGACAAAACAATTTCTCTCATGAAACAGTTTTGGAAATTACCCTGAATGATATGCTGTGTGAATTGGTTCATCGTTTGTGTCGGCCTGACTGAATTCTAATATTTTTTGGCTTGCCTGCTGTTAATCATGATCTCAGAATGAATAACGTTCTACTTCATGAAGATGAGATGGAGCTAAATGTCGAAAAAATTTCCACTGCAAACATCCATATTCTAAATAATGACTACAGAACGTTTCTTAATATATTACTATCATATGCGCGCAAAATAAACTAACTGGCTAATGCGACAGCGTGATCAGGTATTGCTGATCCACTAAGGTAGGTTGCAATACTCACTCTCGATTCAAGCTCCTGATACCGGTAAACAGTAATTCAACATTCAAGATATCTCCTCCTAATGTCACTGTCCGTTTGCTTCATGATGCACGCTTGACTGTTTAGGATGAAGCACCCATGTTTCATCGTTATCTATTTGTAGCACTGAATCAAGCACCTCAGGATGTAATGAACAATGATTTGATCTTTGGCGGCAAATTGATCATTTTAGGTTAATATTTCCGTCAATTTTTTCCAATCTCAGAAAAGATCAGTAATTTGGCACGAATGTGAAGTACTTCATTTCACCACCAATATGAAAGTGTAAAACTACCTCAGAAATAACAATACTGTCAGTGACCAAATAGAAATTTGGTTATTGCAAGTAGGTGAAGGAAAAAAACCCTAATCTTCAAAAACAAGTATATGATGAGGTAATCGAGTACATCAGCACTTCCAAATCAGCATTAAAGAGGATTTTATCAACCATGTCTATGAAGATTTAGAGGTTAATTTTAATGTCTAATGGTTGTTATCATGAGTTATATTAACTACAAAGAATAAAGAAGTTGACAATCTAAATAACTAGATATTCCAGAAACTTTCAGGTGAGGCATATACTCAGAGGAGTATTGATTCCGTAGCAGTTGATCAACAGTCTTCACTCTATCCCCCTGAATTTCTGAATTTTATTTGTATAAGTGGCATTCCACCTCACATTATCAACTTTAAAAAGGGTGTTCCTAGAATGTTTTTGACGAAAGCAATTCTTGTAAAAATTAATTGTTCATCGAAATTTTAAAGATAACAGTGTCCTTAATATAGCTTATTTTCAAAGGCAAATAAAACTTTTGTAGTTAAATACTATCATACTTTTATTGAGCATTTGATTTTACGATTCAGAGCAGATTTTCGGTAAATGGTGTTTTTGTTTGATAAAAAATAATTGATGCAACAGCTATAAAAAAAGTATTTTTTACTAATATTTGCTGAAAATCAATAAAAATAATCTAATTTATTTATAAATATGTCCTGAATATTCAAATCCGACAACTATTTGATTTTTTACATGAACTTCCTCTCCCCCAAAAATGTGTTTTAAAGCCAAAAAAGACGCTAAAATTTCCAGTACTGATCTTTGGCACACCCGCTGAGACAAGAAAAGTACGATTTTTAACAAAAATTTTAACCGTTCTTGAAGGAATTAAAAACTTAATAAAATATATTTTAAGTCTTTTCTCTTAATTATAGTATAAACATTTTGAGGATAAAACTTTAGTTGTATAAAATTTGAGACTATATTTTCATAATGATATTATCCTATTTAGAAAGAATCACAAATCAAAACAGATGGAATAATCTCAACTCTCTATTTAAACTGGAAAACGTCAAAAATTGTATCAAACTGGATAGCAACGTGTGGAAATTAAAAATGAAAAATGGAAAAGAGACCGATATAATTTGGAGTACAGTAAAAATAGCCAAGCCATACAACGGTGGTGATATCTTCAGATTGTTCCAGGAAGAAAAATTAACCATTATGTTGTTTCCAAAACAAACAAATTACTGAATGAAAGATCAGAAATAATGTCTATAAAATACATATTAGGATCATACAAGGATAGATAAAAGTAAATTTAAAAACATTACGCAATCCCTCCCTAATTTTAAAAAGTTGTCGGTTGTTTAAAAATTCCCGTAGCGCGTTCGTAAAAAAATCTGTTTGTACGTTTGAAGAACAGAAAATTAGTTATGATAAATAAGCTGAAAATACCGAAAGTTTGAATCATAGGTTGCGGAAATAATTCATTTAAAAGTTTTAATTTAATTTTAAATAAAAACAAATATATATATATATATATATATATATATATATATATATAAAAAAATTTGTTTTTATTTAAAATTAAATTAATTTACATTGCGACATGGAAATCTTTATGTTTCAAAATTTTATCTCGCCATCAGACAATGTTGACATTGTTGTGAAAATTATTTACATTTGAATGTTGGAAACAGTATGCTTGTTATTTAAAGAGTTAATTTAGATGGAAGAACACAGAAAAATATATGTGTGTGTTTAATTTAACTAATGACAATGATGTTCAACTTAATTTTGAAAATATAGGGAATATGTTTAGGGTATACAGAGTTACTTCTTTCAATCTTAACGGAAAAGTATCAGTCAACTGAGTCACATTCTAGGCTGTTCTCTTCCGGTGTGATGTTGCGTAATTGTTATTGTTTTAGCTTTCTCTGTATCCTCGCTTTTTTTTTTAACAAAAAGGAAAGAAGAAAACTTTTTTTTTTTATTTTTGATCTGATTTAAAAAGACCTTTCAGTATGATTATACTACTTTTATTTCAGTTAAGGGTACATTTTCCCCCACTATTTTTCATGAATACTTAATCTGCAAAAATTTCAATATCTATTTCATTAATATTGTATCATAATATAAAACAAATTATCGGATACATGTAAGTTAATCGATATTCTTTTATGAAAATTTTTTAAGCACATTCTAAGGTGAGCCTTTTGCAATGTTTAGATATGACATTTATTTCATTACGTTTATTTAATAGATTTTTATACTTTGGAAATTTAATAATATGTAGATTTTTATATAGGCACAAGGTACATGGGTCATTTAAAGACTGACATACTCTAGATTTAAAAAAAAATCCATTTTATTGTGGGAGTTTTATTGGTTTCTTTTAGATTTTCTAAAATGCATAGATTACATTTATCTTCTTTTCCATTGTAAGGTTTGAACCCGGATTTATATAAATTCTTCTATACGTTTTCCCTTTTCTTTCTTTCTTTTTCTTTTTTTCCCTGCAATATTACTTTTGGTCCCTATTGTTTAATTTTTACTTTTAATTCTAAATTTTACTTTATAATTTTTAATTTTTAATTTATTTTCATCTCAATTTTATTTTATTTATAATTTTAATTTAATATCTACATGTAATTTTAGAATATTAAAATATCAGGTTGAAATTTGTACCTCATGATTACATAACGCATGAAACTCCGAGTAGGGCCATAGACGTAGATAATATGTATATTTATTAATATATATATATATATTTACGTTTTCACACCCTGACTGAGCACTCTGGAAGAATGGTAGACTTTGAAAAATAGTAGCTACCGAGCGCCCGTAGCTCAGAGGTAGAATCGCCGACTGACGCAAATTCGGTCGGATTTCAATCTTGGGTATAAAGCAATCTGCTGTCTAACCGTACTGATAAGCTGTGATACAACAAAACAGATCTATCTGCGGATCACTATATATATATATATATATATATATATATATATATATATATGTGTGTGTGTGTGTGTATATATATATATATATATAAACTGATAAACTGTTGACGAGTCAACTGAAGTTCAATTAGGCCAAACACTGGCCAACGATACTTTTTTTTTTTTTAAATACGTTGCAAAATGAACTTTGCACAGAGTCATCTACAGTCTGATATATACATATACAAGATGACTGAAAATTCGCTCCCTATTTTAAGTAGAAGTGGCCGGCCAGAAATCCTGACCTAACATCCGGTGACTTTTTTGGTTTGGGTTTGTAAATGCAAATATTACCTAGCATTCTATCCCCTTCCCTCTCTCTGCGTCTGGACTAAATGGTTCATGGAAGTTCTTTAACAAAGACAGAAAATGGGTTTATCTTTGAGAAATTATGGCAAGTCAAAGATAATTTTCCAACTTTCCGTCTACTGGGTACGAAATGGTTTTCTTTTAGTCTTGCAGACGTTATCTTTTGGGTAGTTAGGACGATAAAAAAAAATTCGTTTCATTCATGTACATTTTTTGTTTCGATTTCAGTTAATTTTCTTTTCTTTTCTGTAGATGAACGTTTAATTTTTATGTAAAAATGCATTTTTATTTATTTATTTATTTAAATGAAGATATTACCTAGCGTTCTATTACCAACTTTCCGTTTACTGGAAACAAAATACTAATCTGGGGAATTGACATATTTTCCTTCAAATGACTAGTTATTTGAACTTATACTAAGTATATACTTAATATTTATATTCTTTCTTCTACCCAACTTTTTTTATGAGATGTTAGCAACCCGGTAGGATAAAAATATTAAACCTACTGTTACGGGATCGTACCCACTGACACTTTTGGACTCTTCCAGTCATTATTTAAACCATAAGGTTTATACTCTCAGGGCAGTAGTTCCGGGAGCAGCCTGCCAGGTAGTCGTGGCTTACTACCACTCTTGTATCATAGTTTTCCTTGTTAAATACAATATGTTAAACCTATTATGCATTGTCCGAGTTATTCTTTTGTGGTCCCACTATCGGATCCACATCACCTACAAAGGGCGGAGGAACTCTAAATGAGTCAACGTCCAGCTAGGAGATGAACAGACTGAACATCAATATTCTGGGAATATGTGAAACCAGATGGTCAAAAAATGGAGACTTCAACAGCGACAACTATAGGATAAAATAGGAGGCAAAAATAACGAAAAAGGAGTCGGCTTAATACTAGACAAAGAAATGAAGAAATGTGTTTTGGGATACTGCCAGTTCTATGAAAGAGTTCTCCTGGTCAAACTGGAAGGGAGACCGTTCAACATAGCAATAGTAGTCATTTATGCACCAACAACACAAAGCACCGAGGAAGAAATAGAATCTTTTTACTCAACTCTGGACAATGCCAAGGCTTTATGTAAAAGCCAAGAGATCAGGTTCATCATGGGAGATTTGAATGCCAAAGTAGGAAAGGAGAGGGAAAGTATGAGAACTGGCAACTTTGGATTAGGAATCCGCAACGAACGAGGAGAAAAATGGGTTCAATGATGCACAGCAAATGACCAGGTAATAACTAACACCTGGTTTCAAGAACACCCACGACGTCTAAGACCAGGAGGTGACGCGAAAAACCAGATAGATTACATAATCATAAACAGGAGATTCAGAAACGCAGTGGTTCAAAGCAAAGGCTATCTAAGCGCCGACTGTGGAAGCGACCACGTCCCAGTCATCTACAAACTAAAGGTGAAACACCAAAGATTCAAGAAGCCTAGTGCAGCACCAAAACTGAAATACAGCACGCTCGTGAATGACCTCAACCTACAGAAAGAATACACCAACAGCGTGAAAATCCAATATGAAGAAAATGTTTGAAAAGGACAATTGAAATGGAACTCACGCAAGGAAGCGATAGTGACATCAGCACAGAACATTGCCCCAAAGGAAATCAGGCGCAGAAGAAAAAACAAGTGGATGACTGAAGAGATTCTCGACATGATGCAACAAAGGTAGAAAATGTTATCAAGACATGGAATGGAGTACAGGAAACTACACAAGGAAATAAGAAGAAAATGCAGACAGGCTAAAGAGGAATGGCTTAATGATAAATGTGCAGAAGTAGAAAGACTGAGCAGGCATAATAAAGCAGACATGCATAAAGAAATAAAAGAACTGACAGAAAAAAACCTGCGCTTCAACAGGATGTATAAAATCCAAGGATGGAACAATCATATTGAAGAAAGAGGAAATACTCTGAAGATGGGAAGTATATATAAAGGACCTTTTCCACGACAAGAGAGAGCAACCGATAATACACAAATATGTGGACGGACCAGAAGTATTAAAGTCTGAAGTGGAATCTGCAATAGCGAAACTGAACAGAAACAAAGCAGCGGGACCAGAAGGCATAGTCATAGAGCTGCTGATAGCCCTGGAAGAATTTTGCATAGAGAAAATTACAGAAATAATAGATGAAATTTATAATAGTGGTGTAATACTAGATGACCTCAGCAAGTCGATCTTCATAGCTCTGGCTAAGAAGCCAGGAGCAAACGAGTGAGAATCTCACAGAACCATCAGTTTAATGAGCCATATAACAAAACTGATCGTACGAATCCTGATGTATAGAGCGAGAAGCAGAATCAGGCCAGAAATAGTATAAGAACAGTGCGGTTTCGTCAAAGACACTGGAACAAGGAACGCCATATTTATGATTAGGATGCTCTCTGAAAGGGCAATACAATTGAAGAAGGACTTGTACCTATGTTTTATTGATTATGCAAAGGCGTTTCACAAAATACGCCACAAAGATTTGATGGAGATTCTTGGCAGCCTCGACATGTTTGAGAAAGACATAAGAGTAACCAAGAATCTCTACTGGCTGCAAACTGCCTGCATACGGACAGGCAACAAATTCAGCAATATTACTAAGATTGAAAGGGGCGTAAGACAAGGACGCGTCTTTTTACCGGATGTATTCAACTTATACTGTGAGACTATTCTGAAAACCCTAGAAGTTATGCCAGGATTCGCCATCGGAGGCCACAATTCAAACAACTTAAGGTACGCAGATGATACAATGCTGATAGTAGACACAGAAAGAAAACTACAAGACCTCCTACATAAGAGAGTGACAAGAAAGGACTACAAATAAACTGCAAGAAAACCGAATGCATGGTCATCAAAAAGGGCAGTCCAAAATGCCAATTACAGGTGAGCGACTCTAAAATCAAGCAGGTGAAAAAATTTCAATACCTGGGAAGTGTTTTAACAAAAGACCGAAAGTGTGACACTGAGATCCAAAGGCGAATTGGCATAGCGAAAGAAGCATTCCAGAAGTTGAGTAAAGTATTAAGAAATAGGACAATTTCGCAAGAAACAAAGAGGATATTAATGGATTGCTGTGTGATATCAGTTCTTCAATATGGCAGTGAATGCTGGACAGTATCTTCGAAGATGAAGGAAAAACTTGAGGCAGCTGAAATGTGGTTCTACAGAAGGATGCTGCGAATATCATGGACCGAGAATGTGAGCAATGACGAGGATTTAGGAAGAATGGAAACGAAAAGGAAATTAATACTGAGCATCAGGAAGAGACAACTAAAGTTCCTGGAACATGCACTGAGGAAGGGGGGCTTGGAGAACCTGTTACTAATAGTCCAGATAGAGGGAAAAAGAGACAGAGGAAAGCAGCGGATAACATATTTGAAGGACCTGATCAGGTGGATGACAGAACGTGGGTTGCATGGTGTAACAGGAGAAAGCGTGCTAAGAGCCACCAAGGACAGGGAGATGTAGAAAGCCATGATCGCCTACGTCCTGAAAGGACATGGCACATAAAAGAAGCAAAGAAAGGAGCAAATCTACAAGAACAAATCAACGACTTTGAAAGAATTTGAAGGTCTAATACAAGAAGTTTTTGTCTTCCTTATCACAAAAGCTCCTAGTGAAATCAGTTGACACAATTCCTGGCTGGCTCAAGAAGCTGTTAGCAAAATATGGGGCTCAATCCGAATGTTAAAATCCTCATGCTATCCTTTCATGTTTATTTCTTGTAAAAATTATAGTTAATAAATAAATTGTAAGTATTTTAAAATAGGTTTTCCTTTTCAATCAACTTGTATATAAATCCTGAAAAACGGGAAAATGTTAGGATGCTGGAAAAACTTAATAAAAATTAATTAAATTTTCCTTGTCGGTCGCATTTAATGACATTTTAATATTTGAAAAAATGAGTGCTGCGCAAATATACATGAATTACACACACACACACACACACACACACACACACACACACACACACACACACACACTCATTAATCCTATAAAGGTTCTCTTTATCGACCACTTTACGACAAAAAATCCTGCTTGTTAATATATCTTTTAATCAATCAGCAAAACACTGAAAAAAACAACAACAAAAAACAACAAAAAACAACAAAAAAACATGATCACATTCAACACTATATATATATCATTATCCTTCACTGTAGAAGAAAAATGTCACTGAAATTAGAGAAGCCACCAAAGATTTCCTTACAATTGTGTCTTTTTCATTGGCGGCCTGAGTTGTGACGAGGGCAAAACCTGATATCTCGTTCAACCGAGCTGAACCGATTATACATGAGTAAATGTGCCAAGAATAGTGGGCATTATATTTAACTTCCTTTTAGCAACTCATTTCGTGAGTCCAAAACGACCCAAAAATACAACAATCTTACCTTATCTTTTCAAAGAAAATTAATGTGGAAACAATTTCGTTTTCAATCGTTTTTTTCGATCAGAGTCTTCGGACTCAATTTAATTTTACAATTTGATTTTCAAATACATTTGGGGATGTAAACGGTTTTAAATTACAACGCAAATCATTAAGTATTTCAATTTTGCCAAGCATTCAATTATGTAGATTTTAACAAATTTAGAATCATCATCATCATCACCATCATCTATATACCGTGTCCTTAACCTCATATTATTCAAAATATATAACGTGTAAATTAATCCGAAGATATAAATAATTTACATACGAAGTTCGAATTTTAGTTGAATTCGTTGCATTCACTTACACGCAAATACACTTGAGAAAGGTGTTAATCTGTCCCTTTCCTTCAGCTATGGGTTAAATAACATGACAAATTGAGTTCTATATCCTTGGTTGGCAACCAATCTACCAGAAAATGTAATGGTAACCTACCGAAGGAAAATCTTTTGCCCAGTCAGTCAGGTCTCTTTTGAGACATGATCACCCAACCGTCTATCATGTATGGCACTTACCTGAGTGATACTTGTTACCAAATGAAATCCTTGCATTTGTCTAGATAAAGTACTTCTGAGGACGAAACATGTTTTTTTCCTTAGTTACATTGTCTTTTTACAGATAGACACTCTCTGATAAACCTAACTTTATAAGATTTCGAGTGAACTTAAATTCAGATCTATAAAACGGTTAGTTTGTAATATGTATCTGAGGATTGCATAACGCATGAAACTTTGAGTCGTTCTATCGACGTAGAACCATATGTATAATTATAAATACATATGAAATAGCTCTGTTCGTACTACATTGAGCACTGTTTTATTAACACTTAAATAATGTATATTTATTAATTCACGTAACTACACACACACACATCATATATATATATATATATATATATATGTGTGTGTGTGTGTGTGTGTGTGTGTGTGTGTGTGTGTATAATAAAAAGTGTGAGAGGTCGTGAACGTTTTGTTTAAAGTGTATATTTGTCGTTGTTGTTATTATACATGTCATGATGCTTTAAGTGTCCATAATGGTATTTGTGACGCTACACATATTTCGAGTCTAAAGTTGATACTCTTCAGGCAAATAAACTTGTGGCTTTACGTATCGAGTTCCTTTTGTTTCTGAGGGCCAAGGTGTTGTTTATAAATAAGTAAGTAAGTAAAAAAAATAAGATAAAATAGATCACATATTGGTGGCTTGAAATGTCTGTGGTTTCTCACATCAGCACGTGTATAAATGGATAAACAGATAAATAAATAAATACATAGATGAATGAATCAAGTGCTTACCTCAATTTGAAATGATTTTGGCTTGGGGTTCCCTCATTAGTACGTTAAAATTATCTTCTAGGCGTCTTCTTTATCTACGAGTCTTTCTGTAATTGTCTTATATCGGTCAGCTGGTTGTTTTTATTGTTTTGACGATATTTTGAATTTGGTGTGTGTGTGTGAGTGAGTGAGTGAGAGAGAAAGAGTTTTTTGATTTCGTCTTTATGTTTTAGAATTGTTTTTTATGAACCATCTGGTTCTTTTTTATTGTTTGGGGTTACCATTTGAATTCGGTGTGTATGTATGTGTGTGTATGTATATGTGTGTGTGTTTTAGTGTGTGTGTGTTTTCCATGTCGTTTTGTTGAGCGAAGGCTTGTATTTTTTATTAATCTTTCTTTCTGCATTATTAGTGTGTCATAATCTGTATTTTGGTAAATAAGTATTACTTTGAATTTGCCCCCACTGCATTCATGCAAATGTTGGGAGACATATAATTTCCTGTTATATGATAATCTTATATTACTTTTATGAAAGGATACTCTATTATTCAAGCATTGTGTCGCTCCCACATATTTTTGCGCATTTGTCGCATTTCAGAGCGTAAACTACATTTTTCGAGTTGCAACTCAGATCCGATTTTGTTTCGAATGTAGATGTGTTTTTCTTCTATTATTATGTTGCATACTCTACACCTTTTTTGTTGCAGTTTGTGACCCCCTGTGTTGTGTGCTGTTCGAATTTCGATGAGGTTAGGAAGTTTTAATTTTTTGGGCTGGCGTTTGCTATTAACTATTTTAGTTGTCTTTAAGATTTCCTTTATTTTTTCATTATTTTTGAGTAATTCCATGTGTTTTTCTTTTTGTGAATAATTCTGGATTGTTTTTGTTGTGTGTGGAAATGTATGCTAGATTTCTTTTTCTTTTTCATGTTTTTCTTGTTTGTTTGTTTTTTATTCCAGAGGGTTTCTAATTTGTGACCGTTTCTTTGGCGATTTCTTCCTTTAAACGCACCGATGAAGCTAAATAATATTCGCTATTGATGATTCTTCCTTTCTTAAGGTAATCGATGAACAAAACATCTTGCGTATTCCAAAATACGAACCTTGCCTGCTGATGTTTGCTTCTTTAATCGCTTTGGACGTCTTTCACCAGCTGCTGTCCACTCAGCTGCCTGCCGATTTCACTCCGGAAAGAAGTGGTGGATCCATGTTTCATCCATTGTCACATATTTATGTAAAATCTCCTTCCTGTTGTGCTGAAACAGTTGTAAACAACGCTCTGAATCGTCGACGCGTTGTTGTTTTTGATCAACTGTGAGCAAAGGCAACATCCACTTTGAACACAGTTTTCTCATTGACAAATGTTCATGCAAAATGGTAAATACATAACATTCTGATATGATCAACTCCTCTGCTGTCTCACGCAACTTCAATTTACGATCGGACAAAACGTGTTAGTGGATATTTTGGTGTTTTCCGAGACAACTGCCGATTTTGGGAGACCTGAGCGTTCAGCATCATTTGTGTTTGTACGACCGCGTGTAAAGTCAGCATACCACCTTTTAACCGTTGTTTCGAAGGAGTAAAGTTTGAATAACACTTATCAAACTATTGCTTTGCTTGAACAGTATTTTTCCCATCAGAAAGCAATGCTTTGTCAACACATGAATTTCAGATTTTTCCATTGTTTTGAAAATTTGCAACAGTAGCTTCACTTAAATAACTGTAATTTGTAAACTAATAACCCAATTGGGCCTCAATTTTTTTCATGTGCCATGAGCACTACATAAAAATTATATGGAATTTTTATTACTGGTGCCATCTATGCGTCGGTCTCGAGTGATGTTTTATATATATATATAAATTAAAATAAATTTTCAAAATTCAAGAACCCAATCCGTCCTGATATTTAACCCATACCCATTCACGAGTGTTTTTACGAATAAGTGAATGTAACACATTCAACTGGAAATCGAACTCGGCTCTCCGATTTCTTGTTCCGAGCCGACATCTACTGCACCACAACACACATCCGCACTTGCACACAAATACACTTTGTCTAAAGAGGCATGTAGTAGTGTAACCAGTGTATCTATTTATGAGTTTGGTTTGATCAGGAACGCAGTTGCTTCAGTGGCATTGAACTTCGAAATAAGTCTTCGGGGATTTTTATTTTATTTAAATTTAATGGCGACGTAAGCAGTTCGTCGCCATTTTATGTCCACAAGATTGCTGTTTTGCTTCTGTATAGAACAGCATGGGACATAGGTGCACCAGAGAGATGAAAATACGGCCATTTTCTGAATAGGTTGAACTATAGTGCAAATGTAGACTAGCCATTATAGTCATTCCTAAATAAAAATTAAAATAGAAATTTATTTGCCGAAGCAATTTATTATTTACAATGCCTTACAATGAAAGAATACAATAAGAACTTAAATTATTTTCAGTAATTTCTAAATCTTACAAAAGTTAGTAGAGGAAAGCGGAAAGAAAGGACTAACAATCAAATGGAAAAATATAGAATGTATGGTCGCTAGCAAAAAGGACGGTCCAATATGAAAGTGACAAATTAGGAAGGTTAAAATCAAAACAAGTGCATATATTTAACTGTCGGAGAAGTATTTTATCAGGTGACAAAGAATGTGACGCAGATATCCGAAGCCGGACTGAGAATGGGAGAAAGGATTTTCAAAAGCTGAATAAAGTGTAGAGAGACAGGATGTTTTCGATAAAAATGTTTACCGAACTCTGTAATATCAATCCTTATATACAGATCCAGAGTTACGATTTCACAGAACGAATATTTAGTTTAGTCCAATTCTTTCAAGCAAATCGTTTCCTTGATTACATGATAACAATATTCAAAAGTATAAATGCAATTTTAATTGGGAACATGAGTTCATTTGTTGATCTTTCTACAATATTCCCTACTCTCAGTTTTATTTTTCACTTTCATTCCATCAAACCTTCTGTGTGCTAGTGACATTACCGCCTTGCTTGGGTTGAAATCATTAAAAAACTAGCAGTGAATGTGTTAGGACGCTCTCCACCTTTTAAGTATAATGAAATGTTCCAGGCACTATAAATGGTGGTAGTGTCGGGAGTTCGACAGAGATGACTAAGAGTATAGCGAGGGACCTTTCTTCTCAGAAGAAGGCCCTCCTAAGGCCTTTATTCAAATTAAAAAATATAGAGGGAAAGTCCATCGAGGACCCTGCCAATTTCCCAGGAGCCCCCGGGGTGCTTACGTTGATACGAAATACCGGGGGTAGTAGAACAAAAGCCTGGGAATTTGTGCAGGGGGCCGTTGAGGCTTTCCCGAAAATTCAAATGGCCCAAACGGGCACGAAATATTTACAAAGACTTTCCCATTTCTGTGCTGGGAGGGTCTCCGTTATCCTCCATCCATCATTATATAGGGCTGTAAAACTAACGTTCCTCACGGACGTTGGCGGTATTGTCCTAGACGGACGAATTATGTCCGATATTGGTACGGGAAACCTAGGAAAATCCGTCGTGGTCCCGACTGCCATAGATTTCTGTCCTGTATATAATCAGGAGTAATTTTTTGCTTTCTTTTTACAGGTCTAACCGATATCAATTAACTTAGCCAGTTTGAATGCGAAGGGCCTTAGGGATCGGAGTAAGGCTGCCCGCCTGCTTCGGGAACTCTTGTCCTTCGGCGTGGATGTCGCCGCAATCCAAGAGACTCACTTTGTTTGCAAGGCCGATGCCTGTGTGCTGTCTAACGACTTTGTCGTCTATTCAGCATATGGGAACCGGCTGGTTAACTTTGCTGGTTAAGCATACCCTGGATGCGAAGGTGGATCTTGTCCATGTCGGTGCCGAGGACCGGCTGATCGTGGCCGATATTGCAGTGAAAAGCAATGCGTTTCGACTGGTTGCGGTTTATGCAAGACTCGTCTTAGTGGGGGACTGGAATGTCATCCTGGACCCCAAGCTGGATAGAGGGTGGGGAGCTAGAGGGAAGGCACGTGATCGTAGCTTGGTCGATCTGATCGAGGACTTCGGTCTAGTCGATAGATATCGGGCCGATCACAAGGATGGGAGAATGTGGACGTGGACTAATATTGGCCTTCTACCAAGGTAGCTAGCTACCTTGATAGAATGTTAGTTCGTGAAGCCGACCTAGATTTTTTAGACTGTCCCACTGGTTAGGTTACTCGGACCACAAACTCGTTTGTGCCCGAGTAAATTTAAAAATAGGGCTAGAATGGCTGGTTACTGGAAGTTCAACGTGTCCTTACTGGACATGCGGGACTTCCGGTGCCAGCTAATTAACTTAGTGCAGCGGGCGTTAACTGGGGGAGTAATCGGGAATAAGTGGTGGGAGAACCTTAAGAATAGTATTAGGTCTTTCACCACCAAGTTCAGCAAACGGCTCAAACTAGATAAGGCTGACAAGGTGAAGACACTTAGAGCTAATTACTCCCGGGCGGTGGCTGGTGGGGATCCCCTAGAGATAGCCATAGCTAAGGAGGCCGTGGGACGGTCGAATAGCGATCGTTACATGGGTCCGGTAGTTAGACATAAGTTAAGCAAGATGTCTTCCGAAGCTGTGAATATGGGCGCAGAACTGCGCAAAGAAGAAATTCGCCGAGGAGGCGACCGGTACGTTCGAGAGGTTCGCAAATCGGAGGGACACACTCTTCGGTCGACAGACGACATGTGCGAGGCGTTTCGGCGGCATTTCGAGATCCTGTTTACCAAGGAGCCTGGTCTACGTGATGAGGAGTTTCGTAGCTATTTGGCTGACTTCCCCCGGCTTTTGCCGGCTGATGCAGCTAGCTGTGAGGGAGAGATTACGGAGGGCGAAGTCTACGCGGCTTTGAAGAAGGTTTTCCCTATGAATTGTACTTGAGGCTGTCGCACATCTTTGTCCCGATTTTGACTGTCGTGTTCAACAACTGGTTCCGGCAGGGGTCCATCCCCAACCGGTTCACCAGGGGTGTGATCACGCTGTTGAGAAAAGACAAGGATGTGGGGAGGGAGCTAGAGGGTTACCGGCCCATAACTCTGCTAAACACAGAGTTAAAGATTTTGGCCAAGATCTTGCAAAATCGTTTGCAATTAGTTGACGAGTCTCCGTTGGGACCTGAGCAGACTTGTGCTGTGAAGGGCCGAACAATTCAGAGCAACCTGCATCTGATACGCACGATCATAGAGGGGATAAAAGATGACGAAGAAGCCGCGCTGATCCATTTAGATCAGTCCAAGGCATTTGATAGGGTTGACCATCGTTACCTGGCCGCTGTCCTGCAGGCAGCTGGATTCAAAACCAACTTCCGCCGCTCGATTAGCCTCCTGTATCAATCCCCGACGGCTGTGATACAGGTGAACGGAAAGTTGTCGGGCGTTCTGGCGCTGTCTAGGTCGGTCTGACATGGTTGTCCACTGTCGCCCCTACTTTATGCTTTGGCGTAGGAGCCCCTCCTTCGCCGGCTAAGGGACAGGGCGTGCAGTCCGGCCCTACGTGGAATCGCTGTCCCTGGTGGTGCTAGAGCCAGGGTTTCCGCGTACGCCGATGACGTCACTACTTTCGTGTCCTCCCGGAGTGACATCGAGGTGGGACAGAAGGCGCTTGAATGGTACGAACAGGTGACAGGGGCCAAGATTAACCGCAACAAGTCGTCCGGCTTGCGGTTAGGCGACTGGAAGGGTGTTACCCTCCCGGGGCCATTCGACTGGACGGACGGCCCGGTCTGCCTTCTTGGAGTGTGGTTCGGGCCCGACCTACAGTTGAAGAAAAATTGGTCTGAAGTACTGGCAAAGGTAGACGCGTCGGCCAAGACTTGGCGTCGAAGTATTTTGTCTTTAAAGGGTATGGCTGAGGCGTGTGCTACATACGTCTTTCCCCATTATCCTTTACCAGTTGTCAGTACTTCCACTTTGTAAACGGCGTAGGAAGGCGATCGAGCGTTTGCTATTCTCCATTCTGTGGAGAGGACGCAAACACTACGTTGACAAACATGTCTGTTACCAACGTCCGTGTCATGGGGGGTCTGGGAATGCCATACCTGATGGGCTATAAGGTTGCGTCAAGGTTGGTTTTTCTCAGGCGAGCGATTTCGGAAGACTCATTGCTTAGGGGGATTTTGAGGGACATGTTCCCTAGCCTTACTATCACTACCCCCATCTCGAGGCGGTGCCGTAAGCCTCGAGGGCGATCGAGTTTTCTTCTCGAATGTCTGGCGGCCCTGCGGGCGATTCCACGGTCCAGTGACTTTTCACGGCCTAGGAGAGTCTTCTATCGTGGGTTAGTGGAGGGCGTCGCCAAGGATCCATTTCGTGATGTGCTGCGCTTGTCGGAGGATGAGTTTCGCTCGTTCTGGTCTTGGGCGCCAGGTAGTGATTATCTCAGCAACTCTGAGTTTTCGCTCACCTGGCGATTAGCTCGGAATCGCTTGCCTCTCAATGACAAGGCCTTCATATTTTTTGATCATATTTCGATTTCTGCTTTGGTCTCACTACCAACCAAGTCTGCGGGGAGACCTAAGGCAGGTAGTGGCGTGTTGTTATGGCTCCATTTCATGTTTTTCTATCTTCCCTATCATCCCCAGCATTACATAGATAAAGTTTTCCTTAGTGTGTGGGCTGTACTTAATAAGACAATTTTTTGTATATCTCTTAAGCTGGGGTTTCCAGGGATTCTTTCAATGTGTTGTTTTGTTCCATTTTTTATCATTCCAAGTGCACCTACTATCACTGGCACAACTCTTGTTTTCAATTTCCACATTTTTTCTATTTCAATTTCCAGGTCTTTATATTTTGACAGTTTTTCAAATTCCTTGATTGCTATGTTACAATCCGCTGGACAAGCCATATCAATTAATAGACAAGTTTTCTCCTTCTGGTTTTTAACAATAATGTCTGGCCTGTTTGCTTCAATTTTTCTGTCTGTGTAGATGGTGTAATCCCATAGAATGGTTACATCTTCTATTTATGTAATCGGTGCTGGGTGATGTTCATACCAGTGTTTGTTTACAGCTTTTCCATAATGTTTGCACATTGCCCAATGTAAATATTGCCCAACTCTATCGTGGCGATTTTTATATTCATTTGGGGCAAGCACAGAACAGCCTGAGATTAGGTGGTCTATTGTTTCTTGGTGTTTATCACAAAACCTGCATTTTGGATCCATATTATTATGCATAATATTTGCCTGAAAGTTTCTAGTGAAAAGACTTTGGTCTTGTGCTGAAAGAATAAAGCCTTCAGTTTCAGACTTTAATCCAGATGCACGTAACCATCGATGAGTATTAACTTTGTCAACATTGGATTTATTGGCACGTTCTGGATATTGGCCATGCAGAGGTTTGTCTTGCCAGCGCTGTTTCATCTGTTCAAGAGCTTTATCTTTGGCTTTCATTTTCATATTTTTTGCCGAAATAGTTGGTTCTTGGCTTCTGTTTTGCTTTTCTACAGAATCTACTAACTGTAAATCTTGTTTGTATTTACTGCCTTCTTTTATTATTGAATATTTTTTCTTTCTTCATGTTGCCTTACTAATTGTAACATCCAATCCTTTGTTGTTTCTATGTATGTTAGTAAGCCAATAGTTGTTGTCTTGTATGACAATTCCAGCTGAATAAGACCTCTTCCACCTTCTTTACGGGGTATGTATAGACGGTCTACATCAGCCTTTGGATGATGCATCTTATGCTTAGAAAGAAGCTTTCTTGTTTTAGCATCCATTCGCCTGATGTCGTTTAGAGTCCAGTTTAAGATGTTAAAGCTATATTGGACAACTGGGATTGCAAGGCTATTAATAGCCATAACTCTGTTCTGTGAATTTAATTCAGTTTTTAATATCATTCGTAGCCTTCTATAGTACTCTTTACGCACTATTTCTTTCATTTTTTTATGGTGAATGTTTTCGCTCTCATTTACACCTAGGTATTTATAAGCTTCTTCTGGTTTCAATTCTTTTATTGTTACAGCAGGGTCTAAGCTAATTGAGGATGTTTCTTGTATTGATCCACGTAAAACTGTAGCTTTAGCACATTTATCCAAATTAAATTTCATTCCAATGTCTTCGCTGAAGCATTTTACAGTTTGCAGAAGACCTTCCAGCTCATTATCATTCTTAGCATATAACTTTAAGTCATCCATGTAAAATAGATGGCTTATTTTCTTTTGGCCTATTTTATAACCACATTCTGTCTTATTAAGTTGACTGGTTAGTGCTATTAATGATATGCAGAATAGTAAGGGAGATAAAGAATCACCTTGAAATATACCTCTTTTGATGTTTATTTCATCAGACTTATAGGTTTATTTCATCAGACTTATAGGTTCCATTTATATGATTATTATTATTATTATTATTATTTCATCAGACTTATAGGTTTATTTCATCAGACTTATAGGTTCCATTTATATTTCATCAGACTTATAGGTTCCATTTATATGATTATTATTATTATTATTATTATTATATTTCTGTTGTTCGTTGTTATTACCTGCAGAAATCAACAGAATGGAAGAATACGATGTATAAATTTCTCAGAAAAATATTAGGCAACACAATGACAAATTGGAAAAATTCTGTGTAATAGGTTTCGTCATCTAAATGGTTTTCTTCAGACTAAAGTAAGGTTCGTATTGACGAAATTATACATGTATTGGCGAGAAAAGGAGATATAAAGGTAAACGCTGGTTATAATAAAGCATCGAAAGTGATTAAAGATGAACACGGCCACAATGAACTGACCGTGTTTGGAAATGAATGATTATAATAATAGTAATAATTATAAAGAAAGCCAAGGATAAAGCTCTTAAACAGATGAAACAACGCTGAAACGGAAGGCTTCATCATCGTGGCACAAGGCCAGAGTCTTTTTACTAAAAACTATCAGGCAAATATCATACATAATAATGTGGATCCAAAATGCAAGTTCTGTCACAAATATTATGAAACCATAGGACCATCGAATCTCAGGATTTTCTCTAATTGCGCCAAATGAATATAAAAATCGTCACGATAGAGTGGGGCAACATTTACAATGGATAATGTGCAAACCCTTTGGAAAAGATGTTAATATACAATGGTATGAATATCACTCAGCGCCGGCTACAGAAATTGAAGTCATCGCAAGAGAAATGCAAATAAATTGTCCAAATAAGCAGACACCACACACTAAGAAGAACTTTGTCCATGTAACCCTAGTGATGCTATGGGAGTCGGAAAAAATCATGAAATATAGTCATACCAACACACCACTACCTGCGTTAGGTCTCCTTGCAGACGCACGAGAGAAAATCAATACTTCCACTTATGGTTAGAGCCTTCAGATTGATTGGAAAAGATTCCGATAAACTTATTGAAGGGATTCCTGGTAGCTCACGTCTTAAATAAATAAAGAAAAATGTATTCACAAATACAGCTCACGCATTATAAAGAGCTTTATTTATATAAAATGTGTGTGATTTTTGGGTTTTTTCTAAAAGACATAATTTAGATGTCTCCTTTTCCATTATAAGAGTTGGTTTTAATGACGATGTCGTTTTTAAATTTCCAATAATACATGGAGAAGGTGGTTCTTTTGCTGTATTTACTGTTGTTAAAAAACGACATATTGTTATCGAAACGACATTTCCACTTATTTTCAGTTGTTCCAATATAGAATTTGACATCGTCATTATCCGAATGGACGTGAGCTTTATAAATAATACTTCCGGACATACACTGTACATTCAATGGGTAGGTTTTATATTTTCGGCAGTTGCAATTATTTTTAGAAGGGTCACTATTATTATTAGTAGAGTAACTGTTATTATTCAAGTAGACCAAGTACTTGTTTGCTATCATATTATAATGTAGTGAAATATATTTATCTATGTTCTTAACGCAACTATAACTGACTTTTAACACTGCTTTTGCTGAAAAATCATTTCAGTGTGGGCGAATGATAGAAATGTTTGAATTGAATTTAGGAAGATTTCTCCAATATTTGTTTAGACATTACGGCTGAATGGTGAGTTAAACTAAATAATGTTACGTTTACGTAGTTTCTGCTTATTTCTAACTACATTTTTCTAATGTATTTCATTTTGGAATTGTCAAAAAACTCTTATTACAAGAGTTAATACATAAACGAAATTGGATTGGTTACGGGAGTTATTAATGATACTATGGTGGTGATTTGTTGACGTATTTGTGATTGTGTAAATCTTTAGCTTACGGATTGTACTGGTCATATTCAGGTCCTAGGTTACATCTAAAACGTTTACGACTTTTAGCGTTAGCGTTAGTTATATTAAAATTCTGGTCTCTGAAGAATTTTATTAATTTTTTTTATGCCTGTCCGTTTGTTGTGAACTTGTTTTACGGAGGATGACTGATTCGTCGTCTCTCCAAAGACCGGTGTTTTTTTTTAATTCGAAGATAAAAAAAAAGGCTGACTAAATAACAGGCCTCTGCAGAATCATACGCTCTGATAGAAATGCAGAAATCAGGATTGTTTTTTGTGGTTCACAGGCATCCATCCTAGAATAAGATAGATTTCTGGACTTCTTTAATGAAGATAACTTCTTGGTCGCTAGTGGGGCAGTCATTTTTAGCCAAGTTTAAGGCTGCGGTTAAGTTTTTCAGATATGGACGGATAGAAGTCACAAATATCAATCTGAATGAAAGTACAATTCATTTTATTTTATTTTTGTGACTCAATCAATCGTCTTGGCTGTGATCTTTCATTGGTTTATGCCCAATACATTCTTAGTGAATTTGGAAGCTCTTTCAAGAACGTTGGATAATATGTATATTTATTAATATATTTAATTAATAGCTCTATTTATACTACATTGAGCACTGTTTTATTAATACTTGGATAATATTTTCCAGATGAGTGTATTATCATATATATATATTTATTCTCAAAACTATATATATATATATATATATATATGTGTGTGTGTGTGTGTGTGTGTGTGTGTGTGTGTGTGTGTGTATACATATAGATATATATGTATATGGACAAGTTTGTTACTTAACTGAGCAGATTCATGCCGCCTTCAAAGTTTCGTGAATACACCATTGTGATGTCCTCAATCGTTAGGGCTTTTTTCTTAATTTTTTCTTCGTTAGCATCATCACAATTCATCACATCACAATATGTCATACGCACGCGCGCGCGCACACACACACATACATATAATTTTAATCATTTTATTTTAAGCAAGGCAGTAATTCTATTAAGATGTAAGTGGTTACTGGGAGTGAATTATAACGAGAAAACTTTAAAAGAAACGGGAAACCCAATCCTAAACAGGAATCAAGGAATAAACTGCTATTTGTGTTTAAAATAGTGAGGAGGAGTGGAAACCGGGTGACAGGTGAAACTATCTATTCCTATTAAGGAAAAATATTAAATAAAATATTAGTTTAAGCGGAAACTTTCAGAATAGAGTTGTAGTAGAATTTGGAACAGGAACCCCAATCCTAAAGAGGAAGAAAATATAAACCTCTTGTTTAACTAACCACTGTCGAGATCATAGATTCCTTATAATATTTACGATCCTTTCATTTAAATCTACGACAATACAATAGAATAAAATTAATAATGAAACAATAATGATAGCGATGACTGTATAGAGCCAGAGGGTTGGATAAAAGAAAGAATAATAAGATGGAAATAAACTTAATAAAATAATACTAATTATGTACAGGATATTGACCCAGATCGTTTGGATAAAAAGATGATATAAACTATTAATAAAATAGTAGTAAAAACGAAGAGTGTATAGACACAGAGAGTTGAACTAAAAAACAATAAGGTAGAATTAAACAAGACAATAATAACAATGAAGAGTCTATTGACTCAAGTTGTGGGTTTAAAAAATCAATAATAATAATATAGATTAAAACTGGTAATAAAATTATATAAAAAATGAACTGTGTATTAAAATATTGGGCTACAAATATAAATAGAATAAAACTAGTATTGAAATAATAGCAAGAAGGAAAATTATATAAACCCAAACAGCGGTAATGAAAATCTCGTTCGTAATTTGTTCATTATCTGTCAAGAGAAAGACAGTGAAATGCGTACCCATTAGAAATGGAATGAAACCCTTGACAGCACCCCCACCCTTGAATCTATGATAAAAATTTATTATGTGGAATTAGTAAATAGTAAACATTTCCGATACTTCACGGTATGAATCGGTAACTGTTTTATTTTGGTAAGACAATGAGGATGACTAACATTCATATTTCAACAAATTTAATTTCAAACTAATGATAACTATCTATCTATCTTTTCTTATCAATGCACACATTTTGTTCACTGATACATGTATTTGTTACATGAACCAATCATTCGCACAAGACTGCATTTCTAGGACAAACTACAAATATCGTGCTTTCTCTCAAACGTCTACGATGTCGATACGCTTCTTAAACATATGCAATGTGTAAGATCCTAGAAATGACAACATTTATGGACCGCTCAATAATAACTGTATTCCATAGTAAAGAGGCCTTCTGAACAATTATATGGAAATATTTTATATTGTTTAGCATAAACTTTGTTGTTCATCAAATTCTGCACTTAAATTTATAAAGTCTAGATAGCATATAAAAGAGCCAATCCAAACAATTAATATGAAAGTATTTTATATTATCTAGCACAGACATTGTTGCTAATCTAATACTGTACATCTAGATACTATACCAAAGAACCCATCTTAACAATTACCATCAAAGTATTATATATTATTTAGCATAGACTTTGTTGCTAATGTAATACTGCCCTTAAATTCATAAAATCCAGATATCTTAGCAAACAGCCCATCCGAATGATTAATGTAAAAGTATTTTATGTTATTTAGCATAGACGTTTGCTAATCGAATTCTGCGTTTAAATTCATAAAGTCTAGATACCATAGAAAAGAGCCAATTCGGTAAATTACCATGGTATTATATTATTTAGCATATACCTTGTTATTAGTGTAATTCTTCTTCTTCATGTGCCGTGTTCCTTCAGGACGTAGGCGATCAAGGACTTCCACTTGGCTCTGTCTCTTGTGGCTCTCAATATTTTTTCTCTTGGTATCTCTTGTAAGCCCCGCTCCACCATCCATTTAATCAGACCTAACAAGTACGTCTCGCGCTGCTTTCCACTGTCTCAACTTCACTTTATCCGACCCGTGAGTATTAAATTCTCCAGGCCCTCCTTCCTCTTTACGTGTCCCAGGAACCTCATTTGTCTTTTCCTGATATTTAGTATCAGTTTTTTTCTCGTTTGCATCCTTTCCAACACCTCATCGTTGCACACTGGCTCCGTCCATGGTATCCTCAGTATCCTTCTGTAAAACCACATTTCTGCTGCCTCAAGCCTCTTCTTCATCTTTGTTGAGATCGTCCAACATTTACTTCCATACAGAAGGACAGATATTACATAGCTATCCTGCACTTTTTTCTCTGTTTCTAAATATATTTTCCTGTCTCGGTACTCTGGTTAGGTTTTGAAATGCGTTTTTGTCCATGCTAATGCGTCTTTAGATCTCCGTGTCGCACTTTCCATCCCCAGTCAAAACACTTCCCAGGTATTTGAATTTTTTACTTGTTTAATTTTAGTTTCTCTGACTTGTAGTTTGCATACTGCGCTTAAATTCATAACGTCTATATATCCTAGCAAAAAGCCCATCCGAATAATTAATGTGAAATTATTTTATATTATTTAGTATAGACGTTGTTGCTTACCTAATACTGCTCTTCAATTCATAATGTCTAGATACCATAACAAAGAGTCAATCCAGCCAGTTACCATGAAATATGCTGTATTATTTAGCATAGACCGAGTTGCTAATCTAATTCTGCACTTAAATTCATTCATGTCTAGATAACATAGCAAAGAGCCAATCCGAAAAAAATTGCATGAAATGTTTTTCCATTTTTTGTAGCATCGGTCTTCTTGCTAATGTAATACTGCGCTTAAACTCATAAAGTCTAAATACCATAGCTAAGAGCAAATCGAAAAATTTTCCATGGAAGTGTTTTATATTATTTAGCATAGGCATTGTTGCAATTTTAATACTGCTCTTAAATTGACAAATTATAGATACCATAGCAAAGAGCTAATCGGAAAATTTTCCATGGAACTAATTTATATTATTTATCATAGACTGTGTTGCTAATCTAATACTGCCCTTAAATTCATAAAGTCTAGATGCCATGAAAGTATTTATCGCAAAGACACAGGGAAGGTATGTTACGACAGTGGAAAAGGTATTGAAGTCGATATTATATCTTACGAAGACTTCTACAAGCAAAATCACTTCAAAAGGAATCACTTTCCGTTTACCTGCTTTCAATTTAGAAGATATAAATCCAAGAATGTGAACCTATAGATTAGTGTATAATATTTATACGTTGACGCATCCAATGATTACCTATAAACTCAAGTATAAACCCTACTCATATTTATACATAAACTGTAAAACATACCAGTCCTTAAGTATAAATTTAAGCATGATCCAATCTAATGTTTACCTAGACTCAAGTATGAACCCAACGAATTTTGGAAGATTTAAGCTCCACAGGGCAAGAGAGATAGAGGAAGGCAGTGAGCCACTTATCTAACGATCTTGTGCAAATGGATGGCGGAATGTCAAAGTGTGGGAAACTGGTATGCCACACGAGATAGGAAGTTCGGGAGAGCCATGATCTTTTTGCGACCTAATGTTTTACTATAAATCCCGACCCATGTCTAACTCTGGTCCGATTTTAGAAACTGCGAACTGGCTGAGGATTTTACAAAACCCCTTCGGATATATAAATTTTCTATAAATGCTGAATACTGATTTTGTAATTTTTAGAACACTTAAATGCGATATATATATATATATATATATATATATTCATCTGTCTGCCGTGATTTTTCTTCTTTCTTTTCCCCCTCACTCCTTTAACTCTTTCACCGTCTACCCCGTTGTTTTCTTTTCTTTTTCCTCTTCTTACCTCTTCTTTCCGTTTTCTCCACTTCTTCTTCTATGTGCCCTGTCCCTTCAGGACGTAGACAGTAATGGCTTTTCACTTCTCTCTATCCCTGGTGGCTCTTAGCACGCCTTCTCCTGTTACAACATGCAACCCTCGTTCCATCATTCACCTGATTAGGTCCTTCAAATACGTTATCCGTTGCTTTCCTCGGTCTATTTTTCCCCTCTATCTAGCCTGTTAGTATCAAGTTCTCTAAGCCATACTTCCTCATTGCATGTCCCAGGAACTTCAGCTGTCTCTTCCTAATGCTCAGTATTAATTTCCTTTTTGTTTCCATCATTTCTAAGACCTCATCATTACTCACATGCTCGATCCATAATATTCGCAGCATCCTTTTGTAGAACCATATTTCAGTTGCTTCAAGTTTTTCCTTCATCTTTGTTGATATTGTTCAACATTCACTGCCATATTGAAGAACCGACATCACATGGCAATTCAGTATTCTTTTCCTTGTTTCTAGCGAAATTGTCCTATTTCTTAATACTTTACTCAACTTCTGGAATGCTTTCTTCGCCATACCAATTCACTTTCGGATCTCTGTGTCGCACTTTCCGTCTTCTGTTATAACACTTCCCAGGTATTTTAATTTTTGTACTTGTTTGATTATAGTATCCCTGACCTGTATTTGGCATACTGGGCTACCCTTTTTACTGATGACCATGCATTTGGTTTTCTTGCAGTTTATTTATAGTCCTTTCTTGTCACTCTTCAGCTACCTTATGTAGGAGGTTTTGTAGTTTCCTTTCTGTGTCTGCTATCAGCACTGTATCATCTGCGTACCTTAAGTGGTTTAGATTGTGCCCTCCGATGACAAATCCAGGCATAACTTTTAGGGTCCTCAATATATTCTCGCTGTATAAGTTGAACAGATCCGGTGAAAAGACTCATCCTTGTCTTACGCCCCTTTCTCTCTTTGTATATCTGCTGAATTCATTACCTGTCCGTATGCAAACAGTTTGTTGCCAGTAAAGATTCTTGATTACTCTTAATTCTTTCCCAAATATGTCAAGGCTGTCGAGCATTTCTATCAAATCTTTGTGGCGTATTTTGTCAAACGCCTTTGCATAATCAATAAAACATAGGTACAAGTCCTTCTTCATTTGTATTGCCCTTTCAGAGAGCATCCTAATCATAAATATGGCGTTTCTTGTTCCAGTGTCTTTGACGAAACCGCACTGTTCTTATACTATTTCTGGCCTGATTCTGCTTCTCGCTCTATACATCAGGATTCGTACGATCAGTTTTGTTATATGGATCATTAAACTGACGGTTCTGTGGAGTTCGCACTCGTTTGCTCCTGGCTTCTTAGGTAGTGCTATGAAGATTGACTTGCTGAGATCATCTAGTATTACACAACTATCATAAATTTCATTTATTATTTCTGTAATTTTCTATATACCAAATTCTTCCAGAGCTATCAGCTGCTCTATGACTATGCCTTCTGGTCCAGCTGCTTTGTTTCTATTCAGTTTCACTATTGCAGATTCCACTTCAGATTTAAATATTTCCGGTCCGTCCTCATCTTTGTGTGTTATCGGTTGCTCTCTCTTGCCATGAAAAAGATCTTTTATATATTTTTCTCATCGTCGGAGTATTTCCTCTTTCTCCAAAATGATTGTTCCATCCTTATATATCCTGTTGAAGAGCAGGTTTTTTGTCTTGTCAGTTCTTTTATTTCTTTATAAATATCTGCCTTATTCCAGCTCAATCTCTATTTCTACACATTTGTCACTGAGCCATTCCTCTTTATCCTGTCTGCATTTTCTTCTTATTTCCTTATGTAGTTCCCTGTACTTCATTCCATGTCTTGATATCATCTGCCTTCTTTGCATCATGTCGAGAATCTCTTCAGTCATCCACTCGTTTTTCTTTCTGCGCCTAATTTCCTTTGGGGTAATGTAGTTTGCTGATGTAACTGTTGCTTTCTTTAGCGAGTCCCATTTCGATTGTCCTTTACCAATTTGTTATTCGTATTTTATATTCACGCTGTCAGTGTATTCTTTTGTAGGTTGAGGTCATTCAGGAGCTCGTTGTATTTCAGTTTTGGTGTTGCACTAGGCTTCGTCAATCTCCGGAGTTTTACTTTTAGTTTGCAGATGACTGAGACGTGGTCGCTTCCACAGTCAGCTCCCGGATAAGCTTTACTTTGAACCACTGCATTTCTAAATCTGCTCTTTATGGTTATGTAGTCTATCTGGTTTTTCGTGTCACCTCCTGGGCTTCTCCATGTCCATAGACGTCGTAAGTGTTCTTGAAACCAGGTGTTAGTTATTACCTGGTCATTTGCTGTGCACCATTGAACCCATTTTTCTCCTCGTTCTTTGCAGATTCCTAAACCAAAGTTCCCAGTTGTCATACCTTCCCTATCCTTGCCTACTTTGGCATTCAAATCTCTCGTGATGAGCCTGATCTCTTGGCTTTTACATTGAGCCTTGGCATTGTCTAGAGTTGAGTAAAAAGATTCTATTTCTTCCTCGGTGCTTTGTGTTGTTGGTGCATAGATGACTGCAATTGCTATGTTGAACGTTCTCCTTTTCAGTTTGACCAGGAGAACTCTTTCAGAGAACTGGCAGTATCCCAAAACACATTTCTTCATTTCTTTGTCCAGTATTAATCCGACTCCTTTTTCATTATTTTTGCCTCCTGCGTATATTATCCTATGGTTGTCGCTGCTGAAGTCTATTATTTGGCCATTTGGTTTCAATATTCCCAGAATATTGATTTTTTCAGTCTGTTCATTTTCTGCTTGACATTCTCTAATTGTCCGCAGTTGTTTAACGTCCTGACGTTCCATGTCCTCAAGGTAATCCTTTCTTTGTTGCACCCATTCGCAGGGTAAAGGTCCAGAGATACCTGTTGCTCATATACTTTCTTTCCGGGCGAGGGACAGATTTTGGAAAAAACTGTCCCCTTTACGCCGTTGTTGCTAACAGTCGCCGGATGACGGTCAGGTGACACATGTTGCCCATGTCGGTTCTTACCAGGCGAGAAATTGCTCTATTTGGAAGTAACCCCCTTCACACCGTTAGGCTTAATATATTTTCGTTCTATAGCCATAATTATACGCAAGATAAATAGATAGTGGAGTGGTATCCTGTTGCCTTCTCCACGGTGATTTACTGAGACACCACCACTAGTTAGCTGGCCGTTGACTCATCAAGAATTCCTCCGCCCTTTGTAGGTTTAAGTTTTCCCCCTTTTACTTTCCTGTAACACACCTAATTTTTGATTTCTTAACACATATGTTATCTCAAAGTCATTTTCGATGATCGTGTCTTGAATTCTTTCATCGTCTCTTTCTCTTTTCCCCCACTTCTTCCCTAACTTCTGTATCAATGTCTAGACGACAGCTTTCAGACATAAGAAGCGAGATCGCCTTACAACATCTGTAATTTTCAGACTTTTATTTGAAAAAAAGTATAAATATATATATATATGTTTGTGTGTGTGTGTTATTATATGTAGTTATCATAGACATATTACAAACCTGAACAATGTTTACCAATAAATTTAATTATAAACACAAGCAATATTTTCATATAGACTGTAGATATGTAGAAACAATATTTTATGTTAATGCACATCTAATATAAGTCCCAAGAGTAACTCAGAGAAGAGAGTTACTCTATGATATTGTAGGAACTTAAGGAAAAATAAGAAATAAAGTTAATAGGTTTATGCAAGAAAAATAACGGCGAGCCCTTGAAAAGGTCAAGCTTGTAGAGATCAGGAAAACATTCTGTCGAGAATCTGTTCTACACAGCAGCAGTTCTTGGGAAGAAACTGAATGGAACTTACTTCTTAAAAGCGAAATATAATGGAAACAAGAATGAGTCAAACTTGTGTAAATAGCATGGTGAGTCCCGGTACTAAAGGCCAGGACTGGTGAGAGTAAGGGATGTCTAGACGACAGCTTTCAGACATAAGAAGCGAGATCGCCTTACAACATCTGTAATTTTCAGACTTTTATTTGAAAAAAAGTATAAATATATATATATATGTTTGTGTGTGTGTGTTATTATATGTAGTTATCATAGACATATTACAAACCTGAACAATGTTTACCAATAAATTTAATTATAAACACAAGCAATATTTTCATATAGACTGTAGATATGTAGAAACAATATTTTATGTTAATGCACATCTAATATAAGTCCCAAGAGTAACTCAGAGAAGAGAGTTACTCTATGATATTGTAGGAACTTAAGGAAAAATAAGAAATAAAGTTAATAGGTTTATGCAAGAAAAATAACGGCGAGCCCTTGAAAAGGTCAAGCTTGTAGAGATCAGGAAAACATTCTGTCGAGAATCTGTTCTACACAGCAGCAGTTCTTGGGAAGAAACTGAATGGAACTTACTTCTTAAAAGCGAAATATAATGGAAACAAGAATGAGTCAAACTTGTGTAAATAGCATGGTGAGTCCCGGTCCTAAAGGCCAGGACTGGTGAGAGTAAGGGATATAGTTCGCCAGAAGACCTTCCAGGAAAAGTAGCAAAAGTGGTGAAAGGCTTGCATTTTCTTGTAATGATACAGATGTTATTATCGACAGAAAGTATGATCAAGTAACTACTTGATATTTTCTGGTGTTTCCTGTTTAGAAATATACAAGATATCAATTGGTTGTTATTTCATTGTGTTCCTTTAGTGCCAGTTAATCTGCTCTTTCTGCTGAACCAGTGTTTGAACTTCATATTTGCTGAAGCAAAAGTAATCGGTTAGCTCTTAAGAACTTTCTTTCACTTGTGTCGTTTACCTTCAGGATGGAGACGATCATGGCTCTCCAGAATTTCTTGTCTTTGCAGCTCTCAATAAATTGTGTCTTTTTGTTATATCTCCTAAACTTAAACCATTTATTACCGTTCACTAAATAATTGTGAATAAGTTGTAATCCTCTGTCCCTCTTTCAGCGTTCATTGCCATATAGGAATACATTTTAACTTTCTCTAATTATGGCTGATGCTAATGTCCAGGAATATAACGCATTGCCCTTTCTTGGGGTAATGTTTTCCACAGATCTAAACTGGAACAATTATATCGGTTCTAATCTGAGTTCTGCTGCTTTGAGTGAGTAAATGTGTGTCAGTCAATCAGTTAAGTGCCATACGCAAGACATGGTTAGGCGATTATGTCTCGAAAGAGACATGATTGATTTAGCAGAAGATTTTTCCGTATTAGGTTACCATTACATTCTGCAGTAGACTGGTTGCCAGCCAAGGCTGTAGAACCGAATCTGCCCTGCAATTTAACTTATAGCTGTAGGGAAGTGACGGATTAATACCTTTCCCAACGGTATTTGCGTATAAGTGAATGCAACGAATTCAACAAGAATTCGAACTCGGCTCCTTGATTTCTCTGAGCCAATATCCATTGCACTACAAAGAACATCCATGTATATGTTTTTAATTAAAAAGACATTTTTCCAGGCAAAATTCCTATCAAGAAGTTGGCACACAAATGCAGTGAGCGTGTTCTATACTTTGAAGTTCCTTTTATCCTTGTTAACTTTGAGAATATTTCACCGATTTAATTTTGATGGGGATTTTTTACATTCTATGGAATTGAAATTGGTGTTAAAATCTAATACCATAGTTTTTGTTCAACAGCCACAAAGCCTATTTGTAGTTTATATTTCAAATATATTTCGTTAGTTACAGTTTTGAGAAAGATAGAAATATCTGGCGTGATTAATAATCCAAATCAGGCCAGTAGCCTTCGATCACGATGTGACTTCATGCTAGTAAAATCATAGGCGGATCCCAAATAGTTACATCTCACCAAGCTTGGGTTAATCTTTGGTATGATTTTCAGTCACTCCCCAAAATGTTAACATCAGTAAGTTACCTTCCTGATATATCAACCACGATGACATTAGAACCCAGGTTTCATGGTCGGAAGGAGGACATTGTAACCTATTATATATATATATATGTCGTCATCAGAAAAATGTATAATGAATAATATGAATCACGTCATGTTCATTTTGTTGAAATAAGATATTTTTTACATGACTCTGTTCTATTTGATCGGTGAAACGTCAAATTTAAATCATATCGTCTTACTTATTCACCACGCACACATACACACACACACACATGTACACACAAGCATGCATGCATGCACGCACGCATAAGCACTCACACACACGCACTCACACACATACACACACAACGCTGATCTCCCCGATGCCATAACATCCCAAGTAGGTATGTACGCCGATGATATCACAGTTTACTCTCACCTCCATCAAAAATCTGGTGTTGGTGATAAGGCGAACCTCGCTGTCGAGCTTGAAAAGGACCTCCAAACCGTGGTGGATTGGGGTAAGAAATGGCTGGTAAAATTCAATTCTTCCAAAACGAAGCTGCTGTCAAGTAACCACCACAGACAACCGCACCACCTCCCCACCCCCATTAGCATGGAAATTCATTTAACATCTGATCGCGAAATTTGGCTTCGTCTTTTTCGTTCAGTATGGGGTCAATCCTTTTCCTATTTGTCAAAATTAAATTTCACACTTGATTGTAAATTTTTGCCTTGGTCTGGTTTTTTGAAAATGTTTTCAGTCATTCTGATTCATTTTTGAGGGTGTGCAATTTTAGTTTTTGCGTTTCAGTTAATTGTTGGATGATATAGGATTTGTATCATATAGTGACTATAAATTTCACGACTCAATCAAATTTTTAGATTTAGTGTGAAGATAGCATTCGGTCGGAACACTTAGTAACTGAATTGTCTGTTTTAACAAATACATTAAGTGTGACCATTTTAGACACAAAGTTGAATTAAATTTAAAAAGTCTGTATTTGAAAATTGGAAAATAGAATAAAAGATTAGCCCCCATCATTACGACACACACACACACACACACACACACACACACACACACACACACACACACACACACACACACACATCTTCACACACACACATACATATATAGAATAAGAAGGACCCCTGAAGAGTGAAGAGATCAAAACAATGCTTTTGCGTAAATTCAAAGTCGGTATGACTGAAACAAAATTGCTCAGTTAAGTGTAAAACATCTCTACATTAATTTTATAAACACTCTACGTCAATATCGAACACTTGTGACAGAAAAACTGCTCACCAAAAAGCCTCCCTACCAGTAAACTACTGAAAAACTATCAATTTTGGCAGTTAATTAACCAACCATGAAAAAAATTAATCACATTTATTGGCAAACTGTAACCCCAAAACTTGGAAAACTGAATAAAAATTCAACAAATTTGTCAATAATATTCAACGAAAACGTGTCAAACATGCAATATTCAAACATAGAATACAGGCAAAATTAAGTTCAACTGCAAAGACACATATGTTTAGAGAAATGTTCATGCAAAATATAACATCATGCAGGTAGTACATAAAAATTAAAGTTACTTACTTTTAGCTTGTTGGCAGATAATATTTTACGTTTTCATTTTTTTTATCGAAAATATGAAGTAATTCCCTGGTACGTCTTAGCGTCCAGCAGAAGCGAAATGTTCATTCGAAAGAAAACGAAAATAATCATAACACAAATATGTAAGGTTAACCTAAGCTGTTTTTCTTTTAAAATATAAATTCAATTGCTACTCTTGTGATAAACTGAGACAACTGGACGATTATATTTATAATATTTGATGATATCCAACAACAAACTGTCGCTCAGTATTTTGTACACATCTGCTTTTCTAATCTTTTTCCAAAACACTGTTAATACTGGCAGGTTCATGCAAAAAAGAAATAATCAGGTAAAGAAAGAGAAGAAAGATGTCACGCCTTTTTTTACGTATTGTCGAACAGTTTATTCTAATCTTTCTCATCGGACACACTGCCTTCATCTCTGACCACCCTTCTTTTTCTCGTTTTGCATGCAACCGTTTTAATGACGCTCAAACTTTTTTTTAAACTGATACCTCACATTTACTCCAAAATAACTAAAACCCAACCTCAATAGGCATCACGTTACATCTCCAACCATTGTCCACACATTCGACACGCAGTGACTCGTATCGGTTTTTCTTTAGCTCGTGCGCCTCTACCCTGTTCTCTTCCCAAGGGACTGTTAACTCTATTAGGAAGACAGTCTTTTTTGAGTCTGACCACAATACGATGTCGGGACGCTTGTTTGTCTGTGCGATGTGTATTGGAAATTTTAGAGACGTTATTTGGTCTACTGAAACCTCCCAATCACAGGCTCCGTTCAGCAGTTTCATATTCGTGGCTGTTCGTTTTTATCTTTGCAGGGCATTCACCCTCCTTATGAAATCTGATCTTAGTCTCCTTGGCTGCCACAAGCTGTTGGTTATCTATCTCACATTGTGTTCTTATTAACTCCTTGATCACCTCTAATACCTTGTTGTCTCGTCACGTATACATCTGGAGCGATTGTGGACAAGCAGAAAGCACATGACACAAGGTACCTCGGTTATTTTTACAGGAAAAACAGAGATCTGCATCTATGTATCCCCACATTTTGAGGTTTGTTTCATTTGGAAGACGGTTGTATGTAGATCGAAGAAGAAAAGATATCGCCAATGGCTCCATCGTGATTAACGAGTTCCAAGAAAGTTTAATCGGCTCTATATCATTCCAGATTGTCCACTTACATTGTTTAGCTTGAGTAACAGCAGTGGCTATTCTATGCTCCTCTTCGAACATTTTAACTTCTTCCATTTGGTTTCTCCTTGGAGAAGAACTTGTGCGTCCAACCCAATCATTTTGAGTCACACCCATGATATCTCTGAATTGTAGGCTGGTTTCCGCTTCTTGGGTTGCCTCTACAGCAGACCACTTTGTACCAGATTTAATCTCTGGATGCATCCATCACTTCTACATGCATGTACACACTTATACACATATTGCATGTACGCACGTATATACACATATATACGCACATATTTATGCATTAGTACCGCATGTGAAATCTCTTTTTCCCGTGCCTCATTCAGAACATCATATTTCCTTTTTTCAGGAACTCTTCCAGTATGAACATTGATACATTTTCTTCAACATCCAAGAGAGAACCTTCTCTACTAAATCTTGCATGCAAAAAATAGTCAATCCTGTAACTATGTTTAATACATTGTTATTATTCTTGCTATATTGTTCTCTGAGTTATTTTTATTATTAATGTGGTGGATTGGACAACCAGTCTACTTTATAATGGTGAGTCCACTTTCAAATTACAACGACGTGGTCCAGTCCACAACAAGTGTATCGGGAGCTGCAGATGTCTGCAGTTGGTTTATAGCCGAACTTTCGAAAAGCAACGAGCAACTCCAAGCCACTTACGCAAGTATTTATTGATCATTTGCTCAATGCGCTCAGTACGAGAGCGTGCAATTTCATACATTTGCAAAGACCACAAAAGGCGGAGTAATAGGCCAAGTTGTTAACACTACGCTTTCATTTTGTCGGGCAGAGAGGTTCTATCGATCGAAATTAGACCCCTTAAAGCTGCTTTCTGTAACTCTGTACCCCGACGTCGATCAGTCAGAGGGATTTCATACATCCGTCCGAGGCTTTTTATCGGAATTTCCTTTTCTGTTGGTATTGTTCTATCACCAATTATGAAGTGAATTTCCTTGGCAGACTCTCGAACTAATGACAGGCTTCGACTTTTCTCAGGCTTTGACTTCATTCCTGCCCATGTAAAGAGATCATTTTGTAATATATTTTTGTAATAGTTCATCGGCAGCAATTTTAGAAGGGACGAGAATGGTGATATCATTCATAAAAGCCCTAGAAGGGGGAAGGACCAGTTGTTCATTAGTCAACACTCCCTCGGCTGTGGTTGATGTGTCTCGTAAATTTAACTCCATGACCAAAACGAACAGAAGCGGGGAAATTACACAACCCATCATGATGCCGATCTCAAGTCGTTGCCATTTGGTAGTGAATTGGCGGTGAATTTCATAAAAGTTGAGTTAAAATACTTTATTATGATTTCCCTGATTTTGCTAGAGAAGTTGAAAAACTCAAGGGCCATTCCTATCAACTTATGTGGGACTGACCCATATGCATTGGCAAGATCAAGCCATACTACATGGAGTTCTGTGTTATTTCTTTTGGCTGATAGTATGGAATTCCATATCATATGTGCATGCTCCAGACAACCAGGGAAGTCAGGTATCCTAGCCTTTTGAACAGATGTCTTTATGTACTTATTTTCTATAAGAACATCTGTCATTCGACGAGCGATGACTCCAAAATATATTTTCCCCTCTACATTCAGGAGGGATATGGGGCGAAACTTGAAAATGACTTTTGAGTTTATTTCTTTAGGTATCCAAATGCCATCAGCCAAACACCATTCCTGCGGTACAATATTCTGCTTCCAGATCCGCTGGAGTAAGCTAGTGAGTTTCCTGAGAACGCCTGGGCAGTTTATATATAATTTATATGATATCCCATTCATTCCGGGGGCACAAACACCGCGTGCCTTTCGGACAAAATCCCGGACTTGACTTACTTTCATTCCACTATCATCAAACATAACTGTTGGATCTCGTGGCCTTGTTAAACTATTCATAGGAGGGATTGGCATGTCTCGCATATTATCTGAATACGTTATCTGCAAGTAATTCTCCAACTCCTCTTGAGGGGCATAAAATTTGCCGCTCTTTGCTTCCACGAAAAGTTTCTAAGCAAAAGCATATCTCCGAGATTGCCGCTTTTTCCTCCAATGCTTCCTTGGATTCTCAGCTCTGATATATATATATATATATATATATATATATATATATATATAGATAGATATATATATATATATATAGATATATAGATATATAGATATGTAAGTGGTTTAAACTAATGAATAAATATTCCACAGATTTGCACTTTTTACAAAAAGCTCAATACAGATGTAGAGCATTTGTAGATATATAGTTATTATTAATGTTATAATAATAGCATACTTCTACTCAAAAGCTATCAAGTTTAGGTACTCAGTTCACCATCATCAGGCAAATAAATGTGGTTCAATTACTGGGTCATATATATATTGATTAAGAAATTCAAATAAAAATAAAAAATACAAAAATAAAAAATGTCACCATATTAGTTGAATGTAGTGGAGTGGAGGGTTATTTTAACTTAGAAGATTTGTGGGTGTGGTCAATAAATATTGAGACATTAAAGTTTAACTATGTGGTGGGAAGAAGGAAGTTTCGTTTGTCCCTGTTTAAATAAATTTTGAACATATGTGTAGTCAATATATTGTTTGAGACGCGACGAAATTGACATTAAAACAATAAAATATTTGTCTTAAAATGTGTTGTTAATATAAAAACACAAGTCTAATGTAAGGAAATAGACACAAAGTGAATTTACTCGATTTTTGAGTTAACTGTTTATGAAAGTAAGCGTACGCAGCAATGTAACAGATAATCAAGATTACGTTTAAGGAATATATATTTAACTAAAAGGGGTAGGATTATAGATTATAGCATATAGTAAATAGTTTGAGAGAATTTTAGATATATTTAAGAGTGTGAAAAATCTTATTGTGGTAGTAAGGAGTTATTTCATTACGTAGGTTTAATAAGTTAGTTTTCTGGAATTTAATTATTTGGAGTTTTCATGTAACGATTTACATGTTCTTAAAGCTAGAACATATATATTTATATACATATACATCTGGCTTTTGGGCATATATAATGATAATATACACGCCAAAAAGTCTGCCTTCTTCTACCGAGCGCCATAGAATCGTCGACTGACGCCAATTTGGTCGGGTTTCAAACCTGGGTTAAAAGCAATCGGAGTCTAACCGTACTGATGATCTGTGATACGGTGAAACAGATCTGTCTGCGGATGACTATATATATATATATATATAATTTTTTTAAATGGATTATTTTTTTATTAAGAAAGATACAAAAGTATCTCAATTAAAAATATAAGAGGAGGATTTTAGATACCTTTCGACCGACCTGTCTTCAGATGCGACCTCTATTGAACGCTTGTTAATCAGGTATGAGTTGTATAAGCTGTTTGACTGCCTCTATCAAGTGCTTACGCTCATTTCGTTCAATTTTGAATGATTTTCGAGTTAAAATGGGTTTCTTTGACTATTTCCGTTTCTCTCGTTATTTGGTTAGTTGCAGATTACGCCTGGAAAAATCTGCCAATGAGAGAAGCAGTAAGTATTTAGATTACCTGATTACTAGAAGGCATGGTTCTGTTAACGGTGATTTGCACCGACATATATTCAATTTTTTAAACATTAGTGGGATTGAACTTTCTGTTCTCTCGCGTGGTTTAGACTTTTGTATTCCTCCTTCTGTGGTTAATAGGGAACAAATCTATTCAGAGTTTGAGTTACTATATGCTCAAATTAGTCATCATGTTCCTAGGTCATCTGAAAAGTGTTCTGAGGTCAAAGCCAGGTTGTTTGCGGAAAGACATTTACATTATCAAGCCGGATAAAGGTTCTGGTGTTGTCATTTAGAATAGACAGGATTATCTAAACAAAATGCATATTATTTTGGATGATCCTTCTAAGTTTACAGTGATCGATCCTGCCGATACATTTGATAACACCAGCAAAATAGAAGTCAAAACTCAACGTTGGCTGTTGTCTTTGTATAAAGAAAATTTGATTTCTAAAGACATCTGTAGCAGAATAAGGCCCGTGGGTTCGCTACGCCCTAGAATGTTCGGCCTTCCGAAGGTTCATAAGGAAGGGGTCCAATTTAGACCTATTTTGTCTATGGTGGGCTCCGTACAACATGAGTTAGCAAAGTGGTTGGCGGAAATTCTTCAACCTGTGTCTGACGCATTGTCCACATGTAATGTTTATGACTCCTTCACTTTTTGGAGTTTCGTTAGAAACTTAGAATTTTCTTCTTGAGACAAATTCATGGTCTCGTACGACATAGTTTGTACACAAATGTACCGTTACATGAAACTATTAACTTTGTGCGGATATGTTGTACAGAGGGAATTTAGGCCCCGTAGTCATTCCTGAGGTTTTATTTTTGGAATGTATGCGGTTAGCAACCGAAAGTGTCGAATTAAATTTTGATGGGACAATGTATGTTCAGACTGATGGAGTTGAGATGGGCAGTCCTTTGGGTCCAGTTCTTGCTAACATTTTTGTGGGTTATCTTGAGCGTTCATTGTTTGAGAGAGTTGACAAGCCCTTGGTATATTTACGATATGTAGATGACACTTTCTCCATATTCAATAACGCCGGAGATGCTGAAAGTTTCCTTTTTCAGTTAAATTCTTTACATCCTTCCCTTCAATTTAATATGGAGGTAGAGAAGGATAGGTGTCTCCCATTTTTAGATGTCTCTGTTCAGCGCCGGGACGGGGTTTGTGTTACTTCCGTTTTTCGTAAACCTACCTTTACTGGTTTGTATACCAGTTGGAACTCGTTTGGTCCTAAGTCCCGTAAGATAGGTCTGATTGAAACTTTGGTTCACCGTGTCCTTAAAATTTGTTCACCGGATTGTTTAAGCAGTGAATTACTTCGCTTGCAAAGTATTTTCGAGGTTAACGGATATCCTACCAATGTAGTGAAACGTGTGATCGTGCGAAAGGTCAAACGTTATAAAGAACCATTAACTGAAGGACCTAGTCGCTGTCCACTATATCTGAAATTGCCTTGGCTTGATAGGAAATGTCAAACTGTAACTGATAAGATTTCGGCATGTGTTTCGTCCGGGTATTTTTCTGTGCAGTTACGTGTTGTTTTTCAAACAAGACCTGTGTTTCGTTCCTTTACTAAAGATAGGTTGTCCTATTTTCGTAAAAATTCCGTTGTTTATAGATTTAAATGCGATGCGGTTTATATAGGACGAACCAATCTGAGGTTAGAGATGCGGGTTGCACAAAACGTTCCTGCAAATATACGTTCGGGTAGCTCTCTTAGATCTATAAGAACAACCCAGGCTGTTCTAGATTCAGCTATTCGCCAACACCTGCTGGACAGTCAGGCATGTGTCTCTCTGTATGAAGACAATTGGTTTACTGTTTTGCACAGTGCTCGATCGGCCGTTCATCTGCGCGTTTTGAAGGCTGTTTGCCTAAAAACCCAGCATCGGAGCCTGTGCAGGCAGAAGGAGTGATTTGTTCGCTCTTTACAATTACTGGAGGGTTTTCGAGTGTAACAGTTTTTCCTTTTTATCACTCTTATGGAGTTGTGTGTTTACACCTTCCTTACGTTTTAATGAAATTATTGATTAAAGTTTATTTTTAAACGAACGCCATCTTTCCCCCCATTTTTGTAAGTAATCCTCTATTTTCCTTTGTCCTGTATTAACCATTTATAATAAAGCCAACATAAGCCCTTGAAAAGTGTTGGCCGAAAGGTTCCTCGAACTGGATCAAGTATAATGACGTCTATTCTATTTAAAGTAATATATATATATATATGAGTTGAATAATATATGGATCGGAATCCGACAACATGAATAATATAAGTAAAGAATAAGTCGGAAAAAGTGTCTTTAATCTAACATGTTTCACTCTAACAAGCTTCTTCAGAAATTTATTAAAGACGAATGATTTAAAAAACCAAGAGACAGTATGCCGATTGAGGTATAGTTTCATTGGTCAGATACGCGTCACTTGTGATAAAGAAATGGATGAATATGAAATGGAGAAAAAAAACTAGTGTCTGTTTAAGTGTGTGTGTCAACGCGTAATAAAAACATTATATGTTTATTATGAATGTAAGTATATGTATGCCGAAGTAATGAATGTTAAGCGCGTCTAAACCATACACAAAATAAGTGCGTGTATATGTCGATAACATTAGTATTTGTTAATGACAGTTATGAAATATATTTCCGTTCAAAACACGTAACATTTATTGTATACATGTGTCAAGTTTATGAAACAAATTTTCTTTTTAAATATAATGAGAGAAGCAATGAAACATGCTGTCTCTTGGATTTTTAAATCATTCGTCTTTAATAAATCTTTGAAGAAGCTTGTTAAAGATTAATGACAGTTGTTTCCTGCTTCTCTTTTATTTATTCTATTCATATATATATATATATACGGAGAGTGTTTACAGGATCTCTCAAGGGATGTTGTTACAAAATTTACTCTGCTGCTCCCTTCTTCTCACTATTAGTAATCCTGTTTTTCATTTCCACCGTTTTATACAATGACCAGATTCATATCACTCCCTAGTCCATTTTAGATTTACAGAGCACAGGTACGGTGTACTCCCTACATCCACTCTCATATGACATAAATCTGTGTGTCCGTGGCTTCTCACGCATGTTTCCGCTGAAATCATAGTTTTTAAGTCTCTTTGTCAAACCCAGCCTCTTTCATAAATTTTAAAATTTGTAATCTAAATTGCAACATGTTCAATGGCTAAAAACAGTTGTTATTCGTTCGTGGATTGCTTATGTGCGTATAATGGGAAAGTTTCGAAGAATAGTTTATCCTCCCTTTATAATTTTCCCCATTATTATATCCATGATATAATAACACCGTATTTCAGAGACAAAATGAAATGACTGAAAGGAAAAAGGATTGAAAAATATACTTGGTCTTCAGAAAGACTTTTTTCCTACTAAGACATGTACAAAACTATATATATATAGCGAGAGAGAGAGAGAGAGAGAGAGAGAGAGAGAGAGAGAGAAAGAGGTAGAAGGAGAGAGAGAGAGAGAGAGAGAGAGAGAGAGAGTGTGTGTGTGTTTACATACGTCCAACGTAGAGAATAATATATATCTTGTGTCTGCACATTCAATAAAAGTGCAAGAAAAAAGAAAATATATTGTCTGACATATAATAAAGAAATTCTTCTGTGTTTCTGGAGAAATTATATTTAGGACACAAATGAGCCAAATCCATCTTCTATGTCCCAGTCGAAGATATATTCTACGAACAACAAACGGTGAGTCTTGGTATTTTTACAAATTGACTACTACGAACCAGATTTTTTTTATATATATGGAAAAGAAATATTCCTAAAGGGTAATGGCACCAAATGTGTATAAGTTTTCGTATTTACTGGAAGAGGTAGATTTAGCCTCAACCCGATCCCCTTAAAGCAGGCTAAATAAGAAGCAACTGTTCGCTTTAGCTAATATGAACCAAATGAATTTGACTACCCTTTTTGTCTTTATATCAAGCAAAGTCGTAAATTGTTCGTCATGTGTTTATACATAAGTATACATCCCCCTGTGTTTGCATTGCTCGTTCTAATATCAGTCTGATAAAAGTATTGCATTTATTTTTCCGGTGTCGTTAACGCAACCACACCAATCTTGTCCTAATTCCGTTGTAATTATTATACATCTTCTATTCATTGTAATTCGCTTGATATGTTTAGTTATGTGGCGCGTTAAGATGATTGTCTATATTTCGCATTCTTTTTCGACTAGTTCCTTTGCTAATGTTATGATAGTCTTCTGGTTTGACGCATTTTTCATCTCTTTCTTTGTGTTTTGTCCTTTCAACTTGATTATTATGGCTCTCAATAATTTCCTAAATTTGTAGTTATTAATTAATTTTCCCTTTTTGTTATCACTCTTAGACCCTGTTTCGACATATACCTTATCAGGTTGGGCGTTCTTTTTACCTACCCCTTTTGCCCTCAATCTATCCTGTGAATATCAAACTTACCAAGCTTTCTTTCATCATTACTTTTCTTAGACATTTCAATTGTATTTTTATGATGTCAAGTATAAGAGTGGTTTTGGTTTTAATTTTCTATAAAGTTTCATCGTTTCTCACATTTTTAGTCCATGGTATAGTCAGCATCTCTTTATAAAGCTACATTTTTCTTGTTTCTAGTCTATTCTCTTACATCTAGGACTGATATTCCGTAACAGTTCAGTATTATTTTCTTCTTTTCTAATGACATTTTCTTGTTTCTTAATACTTTACTTTGCTTCTGGAAGGTATTTTTGCTATCCCACTGCACCTTCGAATATGAGTGTTGCATTTTCCGTTGTCTGTTAAACTCTTCCCAGGTATATAAATTGTAGTAATTGTTTGATGTTGGTATCTCTGATTTTCCATTTGCAAATTTTACCATTTTTTAATCCTGTCGATCTCAAAGTCTTTTAAGGTTGGTAGCATCTTTATTGTAATTAAATCTGTTCCTGCTTCTTTGTTTCTGTTCATCTTGGCCAGAGTTAGTCTTAACTCACACTTTAATATTTCAGCTCTTTTCATATTTTATGTTGTGCATGATTCCTTTTTGGAAGTGTTCTTCGATGTATTCGTTCCTTCCTTTTTTTTATTTTCAATATTAGGAAATTTCCTTCTTTGTACGCATCTGTTGAGAAGCACATCTTTCGTTCTGCTATTTCTTTTATTCTTTTATGCCGTATCTATGATGCTCATGCTTTCTATCTCTGGCCATTTTCCGTTGAGATATTCATATTCTGATTGACTGCATCTGTTCGTGATGTTTGTGCTTAATCTTCTATATTCTGCGTCATCCTTTGGCATTGGTTGCTGTCACTTTTTCATCATCTCGAGATTTTCGTTTGTCATCCACTTGTCATTTCGTTGGAATGATTTCGTTTGCCTCTCTTAATGCTCCCCACTTTGAAGTTTCGGTCACATCTTAGTTATTATAAATGATTTTAAAGATTTCAGCATATATATCTTCGAAATTTAAATTGTTCTGGAATCTGTAGTATAGTAATTAAAGCATTAAGTTGATTTTCTTTAATGTTCCTAATTTTAGTCTGTGATTGCATATGACTCAAATGTCCTCGCTCTCAAAGATGGCACTTAGATAAGTTTTGAAGAGTAGAACGGCAATTCTAAATTTTTTATTGATTGTTTTAAAGTCGATTTGGTTACTTGCTTGGATTTTCTGGTTTATCAGCATATCAACATGGATTTTTTAATGTCAAAAAATTTGGTAAGCAATTTTATTTTATTTTTGGCGATAATAATGGTTTTAATGATATAAGTCTTACTATTTACCCCATAGCTGGAACAGAAGAGGTGGATTCATACCTTTCCAAAGTGAAACCTTTGACATTAGACCTCGGTTTTTTAATTAAAAAATTCTGAGGAATTATCCATTGCACCACCCGCTTATAGCATCTGGTATTCCAAAGCGGTCACCCATCTAGGCACTGACAAGGCACATGATTTGATTTGGTTCATCGTGTCTTCTTCTGGGCTTCTCTATTGAAACTATTTTCAGTTATTATTTGGTAGTTTACTATGAACTATGCGTTCTATTTTTCTCTGCATTAGTTGCTTATCATTAGTAGGTACTTTTGAAATAATTCACATTATCATTCGATTTGGATTAAGATTTGGCATTACTTAGTATCTAGCAAATATTACCAATTTCTTTTTCTGGACCTTGTTTTGTCGGTGAGTATACTGCTACTACAGTGAATATTAAATGGCTTTCTTAACTAGAACAATTCTGTTAGACGTTTGGCAGTTTCCCAGAACGCTTTTTTACATGTATTGATCTAGTACAAATCCTATTCTTTTTTTCATTTTTTTTTCGTCGATCTGGCTCTTGGGAGATCAGATGACCTTCTTTGTCAAAGCAAAAATTGCCAAAACGATTTCTGTAGTATCCTGCAGATGTGTCCTTAAAAAATATCAGGTGGCAACTGATAGCTCACCACTCTGCTTTATGAACATGCAATTTATTTCAAATATTTTATGGAAGCTCTAATGAACTATAAATAGCCATATTTAGTTTGCTTATTTTCTCAGCAATCAGTTGTTTTTTTTTAGATTTACACTGAATTTATTCTCATCATTCAGTCTATGCAAGTAAACAGAAAAATGGAAGTGGGGTAAGATTCGTACTAAATCAATACATGAAAAAATGCGTTCTGGAATATGATTTTTTATCTATCACTTACGATATCCCTATTATTTTCCAACCTAATTTAAACTAAAACGGGAATCTCAATATTCAAGCTGTTTATTACCTGTTTGATATATCTCGATTATATTCTTTGTTGCGAACAGTCGCTGGATGAACTTTAAGTGGCACCTCTTTTTAGTTAGCTACCATTGACTAATCAACATTTCTTTCATCTTTTGATAGGCCTGATTTTCGTCATACAAGTTTGCTCAGAGAAGAACATAGAGCCAGTTTAGTCACCGACCATTTGACAAAAGAGAAAAATATCAATAGAAAGCTTTCAAATGAGTTTGGTAGGAGCACCCCATGTACTGTAAGTGTCCCTTATGCACAAACGTTAAACGGATATTGACGGGCTCTGGGTTCGAAACCAGGAATAGATATTTGGAAATATTTTTTCCTTCCCAGAAAATCAACTTTTTCCTTTCTTAGGAGAGAGAGAGAGAGAGAGAGAGAGAGAGAGAGAGGGAGAGGGGGGGAATTAAATAAACAGAGAGAGAGAGAGAGTGGAATTAAATAAATAGAGAGAGAGATAGAGTGAGATAGATAGATAGATGGAGAGAGAGAGAGAGAGAGAGAGAGAGAGAGAGAGAGAGAGAGAGAGAGAGAGAGAAATTAAATAAACACTGGGGTGGCCGAGAGAAGCAGAGAGAAACACAGGTCATTTGTTAGATGACATGTTGATATGATAATAATTTAACAATTTCCAACTGATCCGATGAGGGGAGATAATTCTGTTTCTTTCTTCCGTGTTTGTCTGTTATTCTTTATCTTTCCTCTCTCGGAGAAGGAAAAAAAAAAACAAACTATCAACGTATGGTAAAATCATTGTTAAAATTTTGAAAAAGACCACCCACGTAATGATGTAATTGTAATTAAAGCTGACAGGTGAATATGTAAAATCAACGAAGTGGAGCCAGCATGGCAGGAAATGTGGGCGATTGAGCTGAACCAGATAAATGATAAATCCTCTTTCTCTTTCTTTCTCTTCCACACGCGAGTGGTATGAACACCGCCTATAGGTAGAGAAGCAACAACAACATAGTAACCGCAGTAATTTATTGACTTTGAAATAGTTGGATTGTAATTTATTTTTACTTATTTTTTATTTTATCTTTGCTATTCTCTCTTGATGTTCAGAGAATTATAATATAATAATTAGTTCACATAAACTGGCCTTCATTTCTGCCTTGTTGTTTCTTTTGTTCTGGCCTGTTCTCCTTATTTCCATCCAACCACCTCTTGATTTAGGCTGTTGAGAAGGCAGTACAAAGACAACCGTTCATTCTTCACAAGTCTGTAATCTCCTCTGAGAAATCACGACGTGGCAATCGAGGTGAAAGATTTTCGACTGATCATTTGATATTTTCGATCACCTGAGGCGGGAGCGAACAGCTGCAAACTCAGGTGTGACTAACTTACGGCCAGTTAATGCACGAAACATACAGCCTGAGACCAGTAGGGTGGTTGGAATCGTATTTGGTACCGCGACCAGGATTCGACACGTTCGGAGCCACATTTGGCGTAGTGTTCAAAGATTCGACAATGGCAAAGATTCGACGGGGAAGATAGAGACGATTAAGCAGATGGAACGAACCCCGCGGAGGACCGAGATGTAGGCGCTTTCCGGCTGTTGGGTCGCTGGGACAAACCACCGTTAAAAACAAAAAGAGAATGAGTATAGAACAGCGTGTAATAGTCTGTTTCTGCATATCATTGAAAGGATGGAAAGGAAGAGGCTATGGATAGCGCTGCTGAATGTGATGACATTGTCGGTCTGGAGGCACAACCAAAATATCATCATCAACTTGCATCAGAGTAGTGAGTTGGTCGCTAAGAGGTATACGAACAAGGAAGGATACTGTACGTCGCTGTTTTCACTTAAACAGGAAATGACGAATATCCCAGTGGAGAGAAATGAGCGATAACCTAAAAGGGGTGAGACCACTTGAAACTAGAAGCAAGAGATCGGTTTTGGCGATTATAGGAAAAGCCCTGAGTGTTCTGTTTGAAACGGTATCGGAGGGTGACATAAGAGCCATTAAAAGGAACGTATACTAGATGAAGGGAGATCAAAGGAAGTTAGCCCAGGTAACCAGAGAAAGCTTAAGTATACTGAATGTGGCGAGGCTAGAACTGACCAAGAACTGGGTGAGTATAAATAAATTAATAATAGACATGCGCACACTGCATAAAGAAGTAACAGGATTAACCAGGAACCTAACAGGGGAGGTACAAAAGCTAGAGGGGTTTGTGCAACAGTACTTGCAACTAAGGACAATAATGAATAAGGTCCGTCACAAAAGTCAGACACTGATGACGTTAATAGAGGGCACAGTTGGATTTGCTGTCGTTAGAACATTTGTTCTCAAGTTTGGTAACCTCTAATCACCTAAGAGGATTATTACTAAGGATACAGGACAAGATACCCCACCACCTAAGATTACCGGTAGACCCCACAGAGGAGCTATGACAGTATTACAACGCATTGGGATGCATGACCTTGTTTGGAGTGGGTAGGCTGTTGGCAATATTCAGTGTGCCATTGCTAGATAGGGATAATGACTTTGAAGTATATCGAGTGTTAAACCTACCCATCCCATACTCACGAGTTGGACAAAGGGTGGAAGCGATTGCCCGGTATAAAGTGGAAACCGATTATATTGCTTTAAACTCAGCTAGAACCAAATTCATGCTATTAATCCCAGAATAGGTCGGGCAGTGCGAAAGTGACATCTTGGGAACCTGTGCATCAGTTAGCCCCGTATATGTAGTCGGCAGCCATGAGCTGTGTTCTAGAATTGTTTCAAGGTAGTAATAAGGGGGTGAAGAAGACCTACCAGGTGGAAGTCCTGTTGAGGACCGTATTACCCCAAGCCATAAATATATCTGATGGGGTCTGGGCCATAGCAACCCAGCGTGAGATGAATTTGTTTCAGGTTTGTGATAAGATTTCCCTAAAGGCCCTGAAAATAGCAACTTCTTTGAACATAATAGAATTACCAATGGGTCCTTAGGCATATGGAACATTGATCTTCTTGCCCCCATACTATCAGGAAGAGGAGAGGTTTGAGTAAAAAGGAGCGTTCAAAAGTTTGACAGAGATGAATGCAAAGGACTGGAGAAATTTGTGGAAACCTGTTGTTAATGAATTTCATGAAATGACTTTGAGAAAACTGCCAAACTTATTAGAACCAGTTAAGGATATCAAATTGGATTGTTTGAAAGAGGAGAATAAAGGCTCACTGTGGCGAAATAAAGTTAAAGATATTGTAGGCTGGTCAGCCGTGTTAAGCATAGCAGTAGTGGTAGTTTCGGTATTCTCGGTAATATATGTGTTGAGAAGGAGGAACAGGAAAAACATAGAAAAGGATAAGCTGGTAAATGCAGCTGATGATGAGATTGGTGGTCAGGTGGGTGTTTCTGGCCGGAGCCACTCTGAAATAGAAATGATCGAACGTACTCCAGATGCAAAACACGAACCCACATTGCTTTGAGGAATGCAGAACGGGAACACCAAACTAACACTTATCCCTAGAAAAAAGTTTAGTAAAACTGCATGCAAAAAGAAAGAAAAAAACAGATTTCACAAAAATAAATAAATGAATGAATAAGGATTATATATATATAATCCTGCCGAAGGAACCAAAGCGAAAACGAATCATGAGCACTTTTGAGACTTTTATGAATGCGTTATAGAACCCCTACACAGGAATGGGGCTTGCGTCATATACAAGTAAATGACAGAAATGAAACACTGTAAGTATTCCTTATGCACACACGTTAACGAATGTAGACAGACCTTGGACTCGAACCCAGAAATAGATATTTGGAAAATATGTGTGTATATATTTTCTTCTTTCCAGAAAAATCAACTTTTTTCTTTATTATAGGAAGGGCTGAGGGAGAGAGGAAGAAGGAACTAAGCACTGGAGGGAAAGGGAGAGGCGTAACAAAAGGTGTTTACGAGATGACATTGTTAATATGGTAACAATTTAATAAAAACAGATGGCTTTTGAGAAAGGAACAGAATCCTGGTTCTTTCTTTTTCGTTGTTGTCTGTTGCTCCCTCTTTCTCTCTCTCTCGGAGAAAGAAAATAGAGGATTGACCAAAAATGAAAAAATATAAAAATTAAAAAAATTATCGGTAAATTTTCAAAAGAGGCCCCCATGTAAAGATTTAATTGTAATTAACGCTGACAGGTGACAGTATAGAGTCAACAGAATCGTGTCTCCAAGCTTCCAGCATGGCGAGAATTGTACGCGGGTGATCTAAGCCAAATAACCGAAGTTGGCATTAAATTTTAATAAACGGTTTCAACAAAAACACAACGGATTTGAAGATTAAGTCAAAGAGAACACAGGACATCAGAGAGACGAAACGAGAGACTCACTCAGAAAGCGTGTAATGAAGTGGTAGAAAAATTCTCTCTTTCTTTCTCTCTTCCACACACTAGTAACACAAAACGTCGCTTATAGGCGTAATTCCGAGGCAGAGGAGCATAAGAACTGCATTATTTCTGACAACAACAGACATAGTAGCAGTAGTTTGTGGACTGTGAAAAAAGTTGGATCTTACTTTTTTTAATTTTTTATTTTATTTATTTTATTTTCATTACCCTTTTTCTTTTGATGCACAGAGAATTATAAAATAATCATTAGTGTACATAGACTGGCCTTTGCTACTGCCTTGTTTTATTTGTTCTTGCCTACTTCCCTTATTTCTGCATGTGCACCCAGCCACCTCTTGTTTTCAGTTATCAAGGAATGCAACACGAAGATTTGATCGTCCTTTTTTCGCAGGTCTCTAGTTTTCTCAGAGATCAGAAATCACAATGTGGCAGAGGAGGTGAAAGATTTTCAACTGATCATTTGACATTTTTGATCACCTGGGGTGAAACGGAAGCGAACATATGCAGACTCAGGTACAACTAACTTATGTCCAGTTAGCCCACGCAACATAATTTGGAGACCAAGATGGGTTTGGGGGACATACAGTTTTCCTATCTGTGTAGACAGTATAATCAAATAGAATAGTGACATCTATTTCTATAACCGGTGCTGGGTGATGTTCACACATTTTTTTTTTTACATATTTTCCCAAATGTTTGCACGTTGTTTATTTTAAATATTGCTCCACTCTATCGTTACGATTTTAATATTTATTTGGGAGAAGTAGAGAACATCCTAAGATGATATAGTTCATGGTTTCCTGGTATTTGTCACAGAACCTGCATTTTGGATCCACATGATATTTGCTTAAAAGTTACGAATGAAAAGACTCTGGTCTTGTACTGCAAGAATAAAGCTTTCAGCTTCAGACTTTAATCCAGATTTTTTTTAACCATCAATTAGTGTTAATTTTATCAACATCAACATTATTAGCACGTTCTGGATATTGGCCATGCAAATGATTGTCTTGCCACTTTTGTTTCATCTGTTCAAGAGCTTTATTTTTTTCTTTTTCATATTTTGCTGTAACACTTGGTTCTTGGGTTCTCTTTTGCTTTTCTACAAAATCTACTGTGTGGATGTGTGTTGTGGTGTAGTGGATATCAGTTCGAAATGATAAATCGGATAGCCGAGTTCGAATTCCAGTCAAATTCATTGCATTCACTTATGCACAAAGATCCTTAGGAAAAGTATTAATCTGCCACTTCCCCCTCCAGCTATGGGTAAAATAGCAGAACAGATTGGGTCTATAGTCTGCTGCAGAAAGTAATCGCAACCACCTGCGGGAAAATCTTCTGCCCAGTCAGTCATGTCTCTTTTGAGATATAATCGCCCAAGCGTGTATCACGTATGTCACTGTCAGACTAAATGTAAATCTCTTCTGTATTTACAACTTTCTTTCATGATTGAATATTTTTTCTTGCTCTTTTCATGTTGTTTGACTAATTGTATCATCCAGTTCTTTGTTGTTTCCATGTAGGTTAATAAGCCAATAGTTTTTTGTATGATAATTCTAGCTGAATAATATCTATTTCACCTTCTTTATGGGATATATATATATAGATGGTCTGCATAAGCCTTTGGATGATGCAACTTATGCTTAGAAAGAAGCTTTCTTGTCTTAGAATCCATTTGTCTGATGTTATTAAGAGTCTAGTTCAATGTGTAGAAACCATGTTGAACCACTGGGAAGGCAAAGTTATTAATGGCCATAATTCTGTTCTTAATATCAGTAAATTATTATTAATATATCATTTTAATCATAATTTTTATTTCTGCTATGGTCACACTAACTACCAAGTCTGCGGAAAGAGCTAAGGCAGGTTGTTGTTTGTTGTTATGGAGCATTTCATTTGCTTCTTTTTATCTCCCATAATATCACTAGCGTTACATGGACAAAGTTCCTCTTAGCGTGTCATTGTTCTTATTACAGAAAAAATGTCTAAAGATAAACTAAGCTTTACTAATTGCGAATCTAAATAAATACAAAGACATCCATATCTTAATACTTGAAAAATCTTGAAAAAAATCATTTATTTGTCATTATTTGTTCAACATTAATTAATTTTTTATTTTATAGATCTTTTATGCGACATGGATCTGGTTTACCATGGCCGAATTCATTGAAGATTTTAACTGGAAAGTTTTCTTTTTCAACTCAGGCGATTCATTCCTATTGTAGGGGCCTCAATGATTTTTATCAAAATGGCGTGTACAAAACACAACCGAAGATCCCACAATTAAAATGTCAGAAGGTTAAATGCTGGAATGGGGAAAATGAAAAAAATTCGTTTTGTATGTTAAAGAAAAATTTTATTAGCAGAATAATAAATTTGTAAAAAGTAAAATACTCAAATATAAAAAAATTGTATATAGTTAATTAATTTGTAAGAGTTAAATGCTCAAAGACAAATAGTAGTAAGGAGTTAAGTGTCCATAGCTTATGGTTGATAGTAGCAGAATGTGTGTAGGTAGAAAGATTAAAAATTTACTAATAAAGTCTGTGTTCCTTTTCTTTTTATGGCCAACAAGAGAGTGAAAAAGAAGGTGAAACAATAAAGCAAATTGTACGTATCGAACGTTAATATTCAGGAATCAGTTGAAGCATCTTGTTATTGTTGTTTCGTTGAGGGCATGTGAGTGAAGACGAAGAAAAGAAGATTGGAAGTAGGGAAGAACAAATGTATGTCGACGAGACCGGGTTGGCTTGAAGTTTCTTTTGTTACATCTTAGCATGTCATCTCCAATTCCGGCTCCGATTTCACTAACTTTTGCTGATCAAGAGACGTGATTAAGTCGTGGAATTTAGTCATATGATCGGCTCGCACCGCGTATCCATTTTCTAGGTGTGAAAAAGATTTGACTGGGGTCATAGATCAATTTGCCATTTCCTATTCAATCAGAATCCAGATTCTGAATTTTCACACAGGCTTTCTTCCCAGCGAAAGCTAAAAAAAAAAATCCGAACCAAATTGTTTGTATTGATGACAATGAAGACAAAACACTTTTTACACACAGTCTGACGTAATTATTCTGTGTAAAATTATTATTATTATTATGACGTAATTATTATTATGACGTAATTATTCTGTCTAATCTACTTTTCTTTATTTAATATATTTATGTAAAATGTGACATTTGCATTAAATGAAAACAAAATGTAAACATGCAATTAAATTTGAATTATCTCCCTTAGAACAAAATTTAAATTGAGTTGTCTCCCTTACATTGTTAAGGAATGACTTCCCTTTAGAAGTAACTTTTAGACATATTAATCTTTCATTGTGCGTTGTGGATATCGGCTCGGAACGAGAAGCTGGGGAGCCGAGTTCGAATTCCAGTTGAATCCATTGTATTCCCTTACGAGCAAATACTCTTGGGAAAGGTATTAATCCGTCTCTTCCATCCAGTTATGGGTTAAATAGCAGGACAGATTGGGTTCTATAGCCTTGGTCGGCAACCAATCTACCGCAGAAAGCAATGGCAACCTACTGCGGGATAATCTTCTGCCCAGTTAGTCATGTCTCTTTTGAGACACGGTCGCGCAAGCGTATATCACGTATGGCACTTGACTGACTATCTCTCATTATTTCTGCTGGGACTTTTTAGTTTTTTTTTAATAAATAAAAATATCAAGATAGATGAAAATAAAATCATTCTTTTATCAAGATGCCATTATGAATACATATATGAGCAGTTTAATCAAAGATTATCGATAGAAAAAAATTATATGTGTATATTTACTATGGTAATGTTCAGGGCTGGTGCATAACACCCCTGAACCCTTTTACCAAGTGGAGATCTTGATTGGGATCCCCGAGCAGTACTTTGGGACCCTCACTATCTTATTAACCTTTAACTTTTTCCTACCTGCAATTATATGAGTTACGAATGAAACTAAGCACAACCAAATATTAAAGGAAGAATTTATTTTGTGGATTTTTGACGTCATCTTGGTTACATTTTTTTATTTAATTCTGGAAGTTTCTTTTGCCCATAATAGGTTTTGAAAAAAAAGCTATAAAAAATTCACTATTTTTTTATCAATAATTTTGAAAGTGTCATAATTATTCAAATTTTTAATAAGAAAATTTTTAAGTTGATATTAAAATTTACTGCAAAACATTGTTGATTCATTTAAAATAAAATGATCTATTTTGACATGTCTGTAACTTGCATTTAGAGACATTGTTTTTAATTTCAGTTTTTCTAACTGAATTATAGATAATAATGTTAGTAACAAAATGTCGGGGAGGGAACGAGACCCTTGCACTGTTCCTGTTAATGCTATTGTTTAGATTAAACGTTCTCAGATACAAAACACTCAACATTTATTAACTGAACAATTAGCATTAATTAAACTGAGATTTACAGGAAAAATGTTCCACTAAATACTATACCTGTTTCTAGTACTGATGGGAGTTTCCTGTCAAACCTTTTGTTTAAGTTACTGTGAAAAGAGAACATCTGTTATCGATTCAGTCAGTTAAGTGCCATACGTGATACACGCTTGGGCGATCATGTCTCGAAAGAGACATGACTGACTGGGCAGAAGATTATCCCGCAGTAGGTTGCCATTGCTTTCTGCGGTAGACTGGTTGTCTATAGAACCCAATCTGTCCTGCTATTTAACCCATAACTGAAAGGAAGAGACGAATTAATACCTTTCCTAAGGGTATTTGCGCGTAAGTAAATACAATGGATTCAACTGAAATTCGAACTCGGCTCCCCGGTTTCTCGTTCCGAGCCGATATCCACTGGACCACAACGCACATGTTATCGATTACAAGTGCTAAATTTAGTTGTTGCTCTTGTTGTAAATATTCAATTGATGTATTTTTGATATTTCGTCAAGCTTTTTGTGTATATATACTACCAGTCTGTAAGATCCGATGAAAGATTGTTTTCTTTAAGAGGAAAAGGATTCATTCGATTGTGTAAGTGTCAATTTGATAAATGAATGGCTTCTTTAACTCCTCAATGATTCATTCTCTTATGGAATTTAAAATAAACTGAAAAATTGGATATAGTTAAAAGAAGTTAGAAAACATTTTTGAGGATAACCAATCATGTGATGCACTTTGGAAAAAAAAAGAAAAAAATTAGGTTAAAACACTTAACCCCAATATAATAAAAAAAAACTATAATTAATTAAATACACAAGATGATTGATGAGTAACTTCTTATTTTATACTTTAACCATCGATCTGAGAAAGCGGTTGCATACAAGCAACTTTATGTTCAACTTCCTTTTCTCCTTTACTGAATTTCTTATAACACCAAAGTATTTGAAGTGATGAGTATTTTTAAACATATAAAGATAATAACGCAATATTAACGAATTATTATTAATAAAAAATAAGTAATTTCAGTATTTCTGACAATACATTAGGACGAAAGAAAAATAAACATGGCAGAGAGTCAAATTATTGCTGTAATACGTTTCTTTTTAATCTGTTCCATTCAAATAGAATTAACAAAAACGACCATGGCACTCACAAGAATTTATTATATAATCATTGAACATAATGGAATACAGTAGTTTCTGAGAGCTGATGACACAATGAATGTTGAATTGACTTTGAAAGGATTAATTGTCATCAAATTGAGTAATCAAATTATGCTTTGAATAAATTGTTAGATGCCTTGATTTGCCTTCACATTGTAGCATAAACTCATGTAATCGAGCTTAATTTTCTAGCAGAAAACTTTGTTTTATCTAAAATAGTATCCACATTATGCTGGATTTTGGGGAGATCATTGAATCTATCAACTGATGGGACCAGCCCATAAAGTGTTCTTGTTCAAAAATGAAGTATACATTTTCCTCATATTAACGAATATAAAAATATATTTTTGTTCATATAAAACAAGAAAAACAGCCACACAGATTTTGCAAACCAAAACAATTTTTTGCAAACCAAAACTATTTACTAATTTGTACCCGAATATTTTATATATTGCCAATTCTGATTCATTGTCAGAAAAACATTATTTTTGTATTTTTATTTTTGATATTGAAGGATTGCGTTTCTCTTTCTCTCTCTCTCTCTTTCTCTTTCTCTCACTTTCGTTCTCTCTCTCTATCTCTCTCTCTCTACACACACACACACACACACATATATATATTTATATATATATATAACTTGGGTAGGTCAGATTCGACATTTTCAGTTTCGTCAGGCAAACTGAAACTTAAATTTCTGTACCTGTTAAAGCTTGTTTTTCCTTCAAACACGTGTATTGAGCACTTTCTAATGTAAGTATTTATTACTCTATTATATATATATATGCGCGTGTGTGTATATGTGTGTGTGAATGATCAGTAATTTTTAATTTATTTCAATTTGGTTAAAGATAAATGAATTTCAATTTTTTCTACATTTCAAATCATTTTCATCTTTTTTCTGATAGATATTTAAATGCAAATTTCTGAAAGACTTCTCAGTTATGGCTTTTCATAAAAAAACATTTTATAAGCGTTTAGGGGTTTTGTGGAATATCAGTTTCTTCATTTCCAAATGTGCTTTCTTAATATCTTCATGTGACGGTTTGTGTTTCTGTTTATTTATTTAGCATCTCTGCCCCTAAATTTGATAATACTTTACAAATAGTTTTTTGTAATGCTTCTATTATTTGAAATCTTTCTTCACAATTCCAACAACATAAGATATACAGATGACCCTGTGTTGATAGCAAACACAAAAATGAAACTAGAAAAAACTCCTAAAGAAGCTAATACTAGGAGGAACTTTAAAAGAGTTTGGGAAGTATGACAGTGAAATCCAAAAGCGCATTCGGATGGAAAAAGATCTTTTAAAATCTAAGGAAAGAAACAGAAAATTTTCCTTAGCAAATAAAAAGAGTAAGTAAAAAAGTAAATCTTGTTAAGTAATATCAGTTTTTCTACACGGTAGGGAATGATGGACAATCTTCTAAAAGATTAAGTCAAAGACACTAGAAACAAGAGAAATGTAGAAAATGACAAGAGGCAGACAATATAAGTTGCTTGGAAACAAAAAGGATATTTATACTTAACATTAACAAGTTATAGTTGATATTTCTAGGGTGCTTAATAAGAAAAATGGAACTTGAGGAACTTGATAGTCACAAGACAAATTCAAAGCAATAATGACAGGATGAAATTAACATATAACTTATCGAGCAAACTTGAGTAAATCTAGGGCGGAACAATGTTTAACAGAGATAAAAATATTAACGTTTTTTAAGAGCGACAAAGGACAGGAAATTCTCCTGAATGGATATTGGCCCATAGAAGAAAAAATATGTATTGTTGTGCCATTTGCAAGCGTTTATTAGATTTATAGTATTTTTGGTTATTGTGGTTGGCTATATATGAATTGGATTATTATCCTATGAATGGTAAGTAAAACAACTCGATAATGTTGTGTTTGTTTATGTAATGTATGTTTTGTTTGAATTATTGTATAGAAACATTTTCCAACTGGGTACGCAAATTCATAGACAACATTATTTGTTTGAATTTTTATTTTTTGTTCTATAATTGGTGAGTATTTATGTAATTACAAACTTTCAACTTGAAGACGCCAAAATCAACAGACGTCTTGGCGACAAAATGTGTCGCCTATATGTTTCTCCACTTTGACTTATCATCTCAACATTTAAATATGTATCGGAAGCGATCAAATGGCACCGAATATCGAAAATAAATCCTTAAAAAATAATTTTCGTTGTCCTTTAACCAAATGCGCTTGTGCGCGCGCACACACACGCACACACACACACACACACTCACACTTATATATATATATATATATATATATATATATATATTGGGTGTCAAAAAAGTTCATGCCAATTTCGAGTTGTTTATGTTCCAACAGATCAGAACGTATCAAATATTTCGACAAATATATGTTTACATTTACAATAAGAACAAACTTCAAACTATCTTCTCAGAAATAAAGTATAAATTAATTAATCCATGTCAATGTTGCATCCTTTCGAAAATGGAAGATCATAAGTGGTATTTTAGACATTTGATGCTTTTTTTTATTACGGTAAAGGCAAACAATGCAACGAAAAATAAGTTCTGTGTACAGTGAAGTTGCTTTAGCTAAAAAAAAATTGTACGGAAGTGGTTTGGTCAGTTGAGAGTTGGTGATTGTAGCCTGATTGATAATAAACACTCAGGCAGACTCACTGTTGCATGACATTGACTTAAAAAAAACCCACACTACACAACGCTACTATGTTTGGGTAACACATGATCTCAGTAAAAAGATCTTTTGAATCATCTGTTTATCTGTAACTTTATGTAGAAATACAATGAAAATGCACCCTTTTTTAAACAAATTGTGACGTGTGATGGGAAATGCATCGTTTATAACACAATTCAGTGAGAAAAGATCTTGGGGTAAGAGACATGAGCCAACTTTAGCCACCCATCGCGTTTATTTGACAACTCGGCAAAAATTATTGCTGTTTGACTGGGATATGTTATTCCACCCACCATTTTCACAAGACATTTTTCTTTCGCATTTTCATTTATTCAACTCTTCGCAAAAGAATCCTAATAGTGAAAATTTTAATTGTTTGGTTGACATAAAGAATCGCTTTAATGAGTTCTTCGCTGAGAAACCATCGAAAGCCTAGGAAGACTGAATCTTGAAGTTGAAGGGAAAATGGAGAAAAGTTGTGCAACAAAATGGTTCATAATATTATAACTCTTAAACATATTTGCTTATTTTATAACTTGGTTTTGAAAGTAAATACTTAGCATATTGCAACATTGTAAGCATATTTACATAGAAATAATATATAGTTTTTTTTTTATATCTATCTGTAATTTAAAGCAAGAAAAATTGCTTTTATTTGAATTCCTGGGATGAGGAGTTATCATTATTTACATTCGGACTAATATCTTCATCTGTGTTCTTATCACATTTCAACTGCTGTGTCTTCCAGTCTTCTTCCAGTGACTGCTGTAATACCGTTAATGTTACTTGGATTGACAGACATCTAAAGAATGTTACAAGACACAAGCGGTGAAATATTATGATGATAATAACTTCAGTTTGAATGTAAATAGAAATGATTGTAGATTTGTTATTTAGAAAAGGTTATGAATTTATTTTGTTGCATGTTTTATAAAAGCACTTTAGTCTATTGGATGATTTTATTGATGTTAAAATGAAGGTCACTACTGTTCTGAATTGATTACTTATTTCTTGATATCTTTCATTCTTTGCATATGAACAAATTCTGGTAACACAAATGATTCCTTATAAACGGAAACAAATCAAGGACAGGTTAATATTTATAATAAAAATATAATAATCTGTGGCAAATATACATATAAATGATAAAAAAATGATTGTATCACTCGTTGACGAAAGCATGATGCGAAGCTTTTTTGAAATAACTCCATGAATTTGACGATAGAACCATAACTGAAATAAAAAAAGAAAAAGAAATGATTTATACATATTTACACACACACACACACACACACACACACACACACACACACACACACACACACACACACACACACACACATTTAGATATAGATATCATAACACAATGTAATTTTCGAGAACGATTTGGCATAAATAATTACTGAAGATGTTTTTTCGGTGAAAAGCAGTGAATTATAAGGATCAGAAGTAGAGAAAGTGCTTCCTGGAACACTACAATCTTTAACTCTTCGAGTCAAGGGTAAATTGTTATCTATCCTACTTATCCTTGGTAAATTCAATTCCTACTTCCTCTTGTGTTTTGTTCACAGAGTTGAATCAAACCCAGACCTCAGGTAGAACTCATACCTACAATCTATTGCAAAAGAGATGCTAGAAAAATGGTCGGATCCCTGTGCCACTCCATTAAGTACCTGACTACTCCTCCTGTCCTCTAATTTTACAAGAGCAAGATCAAACCCAAAATGGCGTACTGTTAACCATATATATGAAGGAGCTGCCCAGACTTCACTATCCAGGCTTGATAAGGCCCAAAAGCATTTCTGTGCCCTTGTGGGAGACAAACTAATTTTCAGCTTACAACCCGTTTCTCACAGATGCAATGCTGCACACCTCTGTCTACTGTATCACTATTTCCATGGAAAGATTCCATAGTTCCGCCAGTTCTAACCTTCGCGGCTCAAACGCACCATGCCACACGCATTGTAGTGAAACTCTCATTTGCTTTATATTACATTAGTGAGATGTAAATTCTGTTCCAACTGCTTCTTGCTACAAACCGCTGTCTTGTGCAACTGCTCCTTTAGTTGAACCTGTTCAAGGTGAGAATTAATTGTAATCCTTTTACATATCTGCATAAAGTGTCTCTTACTCTGTAATCCTCTACCTCGAGTGGTTCCTAAGCTTTGTAAAGAGAGAACATCATTGTAAACAAAATGATTCCCGCATCGGTGCTTCCCAGGACGCTGCAGTCTTAATCATTTCAAATCAATTATCATTCCTACTGTGAGTGGCTCTGAAGACTTGCATGGTGTTATTTTCTTGTTAAAACTAACAATAAATGTTTGCAAAGCTTCTAATGTATCTTTCGATTATAAGAATTTGTGAAGTAACAATCACAAAACACATTTATTATCTTAAAATTATATTTTCATCATTTTACGGAAAAATGATAATATGGTAATCAATGATTAAGAATTAATACTTTCATCCCAAAAAAGAAGTTAATGTCAGTAATATTACTGGGAGAGAAAGAGTCTGTGAAGGAGAAAGGACAATAAAAGAACAGCTTTCAGAGGGACAGAAGATGGAAACTGAGGTTGCATTTCATTTTTGGAAGGTTATAGGTCGCAGAAAGAAGAAGGAAAGCAGAAAACAGTTCCACAGATGAAAAGTTCAAGAAAAGAAACTATTAAAATACTTGCAGTTACATCTAAGACAGTTCAGCAGTAAAAACACTGAGATCCAGTAACCAATTGTCTAATTGTATATTTAAATTAATGTAGAAAAGTAAAAAAGAGATCTCGTTAGAAAAAAACTAGCACGAAAATATTTATAGAAAAGAGCACGTTATGGCAGTGTAAAAATGCTTGAAGTCATGTTGCCAGGTCAAGACCGATAAAATTACAGATCTTTTTTATGGATTTCGCCAAAAATTTTCTGATACATAGCCCAAGCACCAGGCTACTTATAGTAAAAATATGCAATAGTAGATTTATAAATGCGCAAGTTGATGTTGACAAGAAAAAGTTCTCTGACGTGTCATACATAACCAACCTTCTTAGTAATATACTTATCATAATCGCTCCACTTCATTTTAGTAGAAACATGTAAGCTCAAGCAGGCACAATAGGTTCCACTCGTGTAGGTTAAAACATTCATACTTACGACGGGCACCTTAGTGAAATGTTACTCTGACCATTCAGATGTTGTTAACTCACTAAAAGCAATGATGTGCCCAAACTGATAAAAATATTTGATTGAAAGCAAAACCTTAAAGTACAAATATATGCTCTATAGCCACTCATTGGCTTAGCAGGGTTATTCAATTTTTCATGCATCACGGTCAGCTTTTACTTTTTTAAAATGTAGAAATTGTCATCTTATTGTAAAAATCAAACATTTCAATTCAATTAAAATTCCCATCTAATATTTTCATCTATGTTGCCTTCTTACTAATTGGACGTCAGCACAGAGAGCTGGATTCATGATTTTCAATTAACATTAGTGCTAACTGAACATTAGCAGCTTTAGACAGAATCGAGTGTCAGTTGGCTGATACCAGTTTCTATGCTAATAACAATTATACTAAATTGGACCTTCTTTTAGAATATATAGAGAGAAAATATAGGGAGAGTTAAATTCATGCCTTTCCAAGTAATCTTAGTGCTAAGTGAATATCAACAGTTTGAGATTAAATTCAATGACAGTTGGCTGATACCAATTTCTATGCTGATAATAATTATACTACATTGAATTTTTCTTTATAAGATAAATATTATTCTTTATAATTAAAAAATCTTTTCCTTTTTAAATAAACTTTACAACAAATAAATAAATAGACTAAAAATGATAAGGAAATAAAAAATATAGAATTGGTACTCAATGAGAATACCACACCAAAAGTAATAAAACTGAAGGGAAAGAAGGGAAAAAGATAAGATCAGTTTAAAGGCAGGTTAACACCCGGACCATTAAGGACCTAAAACAAACAAGAGAATGGTAGGATGAAAGGGAAAAGGAAAAAAAAAAAAGAGAAAAAGTTGGTTAGTATGTATTCTTTGGGGTTAAATCCCAAAATGAATCTCTATCTCTGATTAGCCAAAAGAAACACCCACATACATTCACAACAAACCAAAGGTTTTTGTCATTTGTAAATCATCTTTACAGCTAACATAAACATTTCCTGATGGTGAGAATCTATTTCGAAACATAGAAATTTTCATGTCGCAATGTACAATTGATACATAATTATATAATTATATTAAGCTCTATAATACTCATTATATTGAGCACTGTTTATAATAAAATAAATGTGAGAGTACTCAAAATAAAAAAAAATCTTGAATCCTCTTCACCTGGAATTATATATATATATATATATATATATATATATATATAGTTTTAGTGCAAATAACTTGTCACTTTAAATGAGCAAGTTCATGCTAACTTTGAAGTTTTATGAGGATATTACTGTGATATCTTCAGTCACCAGAGCTGGGTTATTTCAGCTGTTGAGTCCCTGTTCCAGTTCCTACTTATAAGGAGCCTGTGTAATTTTATATTTTCAGGGAGATGTCCCGCTTTCAATTTGTTGATTTTCTTTTTCTTTTTCTATTTCTTTTTAATTTCATTGTGTAGATCTTTGATTTCTTTTTAATGTTTTATTGTTTTAATGTTTTAATTATATTTTATAATGTATATATTTGTGTTTGTTGACTTTATATGTGTTTTTTTTTCGTTTTGTGGTTGTTGAGTATTTGTATATTTATGTTTTTATTGTTCTTTATTGTTATTTGTGTAAAAAAGCAGATATATCTTCGCATATCTACATTTTTCCTCATTCCATTTCTTTTATTTTATATTTATTTTGGTTTTAAAAATGGATAATTTCTAGTGTCTCTTATAAGAATAATTTACAATTTTTTCTCTTGCTGCTGTGTGGAAAATTCTTTGCACTAAAACTGTCAATGCTCTATCTCCACCCTAGTGTTGGAGACTTTGTGATAACAAACTGCATACCAAAGTCCTTTTTATCTGTAAAACTACTGAAAAATTAATAAATATTGGCACCAAAAACATATATATATATATATATATATATATATATATATATATATAGAGAGAGAGAGAGAGAGAGAGAGAGAAAGAATATATAGAGAGAGTTGGCTTCCAATTGATGTTAGTGATAACTAGAAAACAAAAACTTTTGACAGAATACAATGTCAGTTGGCTTATATCAATTTCTACACTGTTAATAATTCTACTGCATTGCACCATCTTTTAGAGTATATATAGGGAGAGATGGCTTCATGCCTTTTCAGTTAAATCTAGTGCTAATTGGAAATCACTAGTTTTAGCCAGAATTTAATGTTAGATGTCTGATTTTCATTTCTTGATAATTATGTTCCATTACACCTTATAGAATACATGTAGAAATTGTAGGGAGAGGTGGCTACATGCCTTTCCAGTTGATCTTAGTACAAATTGAACATCCACAGTTTTAGTGAGAATTTAGTGTCATTTTGATTCTAACTCTATATTCAGTTTTCTGACTCAATTTTCTACCTACGCTAATATTCATTATATTAGGTTACACTTGCATTTAGTAAATATAGAAAATGTAAGGAAATGTGAATTCATGCTTCGCTAACTAAGCACCAGTAGCAGCAGTTAGTATCCAATGACAGCTTATGAATGTATTTACCAAACTGATAACAATTGCACTACATTATCTTCCCTTTTAGAATCTATTAAAAGAATGTAGGGAGAGGTGGATTCATGCTTTTTCTATGAATGTTACTGCTAAGTAGACATTCAATACCTATTTACTGATTCAGTTCAATTTTCTATGCTGATAACAGTTATACTGGAATAAACGTCCATTTAATATATGCAAACAATGTAGGGAGGGGTACATTCATGCCTTTCTCATATATATTAGTGTTAATTGGATACCAGCACTCTTAATCAATCGTTGGCTGATGATTGATTTGGGAATATTAATATCGAGTTTTGTTTAGCAACATGAATTTAGCTCCAAATTATTTCAGGGTATTTCGTTTTTATTTACTAATTTCTTTTAGTCTGTCAAACATAAATAAATTTAACTAAAAAATCCAGTTCTCACCTCAAATGATGACAACTTAATATAGCTTTGGTCGGTCGAGTTTGAACTGAAAAGAAAAGAAAATAATGTAAGCAAAATACACTTGGTGTTAATGTTGAAGACTGAAAAACTGTTACTGGAAATAGGATTTGGCTTGAGAATGTTAATTTGGGAAGCACTGCAACAATTTTAAGCATAAAATATTGATCCTTCCAACAAAAAGCACGCCATTAGGTGAGGGAGAAATAAAATTAATTCCAGAGTCATTAGGAGGCCAACACACATGCAGTGTTTGTGGAAAAGTCACCCTCTGGATGTCAGCCAAGTGAAATCATACCAGAGAGGTCAGGTGCAAACTCCTGTGAATGTAACCCTGCCAGAAAGACTTGTGCGAGATTTGTGAAAACATTTGTACGTCTATTACGGAACTCAACATCATAACATGATTGGACATAGGGACAGGCAAGTTTCCAACATAGGCAGCAAAAATCTTAAGCAAGCTTGTTGCAAAACGTGTGAAAACCTACTTAGAAACTACCCACATCCACCATATTCACCAGACATTGCCCTGTCTGATTATCACTAGTTCCGATCGATGGCATATGGTCTGGATGAGCAGCACTTTCAGTCTCATAAAGATGTTAAAAAATAGGTCTACTCGTGGTTACGTGTTGTTTTTCCGACGTGGAGTTCAAATGCTACCAGAAAAATTGCAACAAGTAGTGGCTAGTGATGGACAATACTTTCAGTGACATGTCGCTCACTAATCTTTTGGAAATAAAAATTACTTTTCATGAAAAACCAGCGAGAACTTATTCAAGGTTCTAATAAAAACACAAGAAAAGCTCATATCCCACACTGGTTGATCCACACTTTCGGCCTTGTACCATACTAATAAAATCATTTGGGAAAACCGATGTGGTGTGATGGCTATCAAGCTCGTTTCACTAGGGCTATTACTAATGTGTAGTGAGTTTGTTCCTAAAAAATGCAAATATTTTACAATAAATTGTGCTTAATGAGAGTTAATTTAAGTTTTTTAATGTAAAATTAATCTAAATTACAAAATAGAGTGTGAATTTAAGAAAAGAAAAAATAATCAAATTACTTACACTGCCTTGTCTTTGGAGCATCGCACTTAGATAGAAACCGGGAGAACCTGAAAGGAGAAAATAAAAGATTAAAACTTCAGCCTCAAATACGTCTTTATACATCCTAAACAGAAATTCCTTAAATATATCATGATTAAATCTTATGAAGACGGCTTGATTAAATCTTATGAAGACGGCTTGGTTTAAGCGGCTCATAATAAAATACACCCAACTGATCTCACGCACAGCTGATTCCAAATGCAGAGCAGAATCTTTGAATCATGAATATTCGGCTTTGCCACCGATTTTGATCCATGGCTGATCTTACCCGATGATTTTCTACGCTTTGGCTTATCGTAGTGTATCCACTTTTCATCGCTGGTCATGATACGATGGAAAAAGAGACTTTTCTTTTCTGTCGCTGAAGCAGCTGTTCACACCTGAAAAGACGCCATTTGATGTCTCTTGGCTTCAGCTCGTACTTCTACAAGTTCTGTTTGCGCTTGACATTAGTATTCATGAATTAATGCCTTTAATTCTTTGTTTTCAAACTTTTTGTGGGCGTTCTTTATCTCCAACATCAAAATCCTTATTTTTGAAGCGTCTAATTTTGGCACGTTGTTTCCGACAGAGCATGGCAGCTGTAAATTTCATCAAGAATTTTGTGCTTCAGCTGCAAATTTTTTTCGAATAAAGTAGTGCAATAAAATTCCTCGCAAATACATTTTCTTTGGCACAAAACCTGATGTTTAAAGCTATAAAAAAACAAAATTGTTTACACTTCAACAAAATGACATGCACAGAATTGCAAGCTTGCTTATAGTCCTTCCTTACAGATGCGTTACAATCTGAAACTACACACACGCAGTTCAGGAAGCGTCATCTGTTGAAAAAGAGCGAGAACTTATTCAAATATATATCCAAATATATATATGTCCAAAAATTTCTATAACATTTGTCCCAGGCATTATTTATCAAGCCCTCTACCTTGATCAATTTTAATTTTTAATTAAATTAATATAATGATTGCTAGAACATGACTGAAGACAAAACAAATCTATAGCCCAATTTAGCGTATTTTGTTGTATTCAACACTCATCTCCATCTCACAATTATGGTTCATGATGATATTCAAGACAGACAGATTAGTGCAAGAAGAAGCTGGTTACTTTTGCACGGGGAATATTGAGGTTACCCCATACCTCCTCTCAGAAGTTAACGCAGCAAGACCTACAAGACATTAAGAGGTTTAAATTCAGAGTTTTCCTTCTCGTATCTTGAGAATGTGTCCTGCCACACTATATGCCCCCATCTCGTCCGTACCTACAAGATCCAAAGGAATATAGGGTAATATATTTGGGTATGGAGTTGACTGCAGGTGTTAACAGAAAGTTGTCAGTCAACACTGACAACCTGCTTTTGGAGTTTCACTCCGGGTTTTCTGTCTGGATTTACTTCCATAGCCTGTTCCGTATTTTGCGTATAACCACAAGGCAGAAGAGGTTTAAAATCAGGTTTTCTTTTACCCTAGACGAACTGTTTTTCTGGGCTATCGAGCTACATCAACCCGAATGTTTTCTTGCATGAAATGAAAAATAAATTATACCATTAATATAATTGATTAGTAATACATACCGGAATTATCATATGTCTCCTCTTCCCAAGCGTTTGAACGCATATTGCCCATAAAGTCAGCGTTAACTGGTAAGTGTTTGCTTCGGAAAATTGACGAGAGAGATCCAAAGGATTGACGGGTATTATATCTGAAAAAAAGAAAAGAAAAGAAAAGAAAATAGTACTTAATAGTGAAATAATACTATTAAAACGATAAAATACAGACAAGTTAAAACAAGATCAATTAATAAAAAAAAAAGAGAAACCAAAATAATATAGCCACAAAATGTTTACTTTTTTATATATTAATGTTTGACGAAGAGTCACTCAAGGTAGAGCGTTACTGAATGATGTTGTATGAACACGAGAAGAAGGGCCAAAAAGACCAGTTTATGAGGTAATACAAGAAAGACGTGCGTTATGGTGCAGTGGGTATCAGTTTTGGCAATTTTTTCCTTCAAACACACCAATTATGCTATATAATATTCATTATTGATGGGTCTTCTTTTCTTAAGGTAACTGATGAACAAAATACCTTGCACATTCCAAAATTCGGAGGCCAAAACTTTGTCTGCTGATGTTTGCGTCTTTGGTTGCTTTGTATAGCTTTCACCTGCTGCTATCGACTCAACTGACTGCTGATTTAACTCTGGAGTGATGTGGTGGATCTAGATTTCATCTACTGTCACATATTTATGGAAACACTTCTTGTTGTGTTGAAAACGTTGCAAACAACGCTCTGAATCGTCGACGCGCTGTTTTTAATCGACTGTGAGCAAACGCGGCACCCACTTTGAACACAGCTTTCTCATTGACAAATGTTCATGCAAAAAGATGAATACACTGTCTTTTGATATGTTTAACTCCTCTGCTATCTCACACAACTTCAGTTTACGACTGGCCAAAATGAGTCTTTTAGTGTTTTTCAGGACAACGACCGATTTTGGGCAGACTGAGCGTTCAGTATCATTTGTGTTTGTATGACCATGTTAAAAGTCAGCGTGCCACCTCTTGACCGTTATTTCCCAATAATACTTATTAAGCTATTGCTTTGCTTGAACAGTATTTTTTTTTATCAGAATTCAGATTTTTCCATTGTTTTGAAAATTTGCAACAGTAGCTTCACTTAAATAACAGTAATTTGTAAACTAATACTCGGACTGAGCTTAAATATTCTCACGTGCCATTTGAAGGTTAGTCCTTCATAAAAAATTATATGGATTTTTTTATTACTGGCGCCACCTATATGTCAGGCCAGGGACTTATTGAGTGATGTGTTAGACGTCTGTGAGTAAATTTATTTAAACATATATGTGCCGTTTTTCCATTATCATTTGCCACCTTTTGCGTCAGTTTCATGATTCCATCCTTTCATCACTGAGCATTTTTCCACGTGATGTTCATGTCCAAGTGGATTTCGCAAAATCCCAGAGAATTGAAATCCTTCCTATTAAAGGATTTTTGTATAGATCGAAAGAAGATGTAATCTGAAATTGAAAGATGAATTGTGTAGAACAAGTGTAACAGAATATCTTAACCATGCTGTACAAATTTCTGTCAGGTCTTACAAAAGATGTGAGAACTTTCATTCTGCTTGTCATATCGCTGTTGACATTTGAGTTTGAACACGGATCGCCAGAGAACAAACATAGTCGACCTCGTTTTAATTAGAGGAATCGTACTGCTGGGATCACATGACGTTGCAAAAATAATATATAGATGGGTGCATAAATAGCATTTGGGAATGAAAAAGTAAACGTTTGGCAGAATTCCATGAAGATGTTGTTTCTATTCTATGTGACTTTACAAAAAGGGCAACGACTATTCGTTTGGACGTACGCGTGAAAAGAAAAAGGAAAAAAAGAATATCCTATACGTCGTAACTGAATATTCAGTTAACATTTACTACTTCACCAAAGAGACGTCATATTCGCTTGAATATAGAGAAATAACCAGGCAAAATTATTTAAAAATTAATCTACGAAATATTCAGCAGAGTACAGGAAAATGAAAGAACTAAAATCTCTAATGGTTCAAATGTTGGCGATACAAAAGCAACAACAAGAACAAGAATTGCAGCAATAAAAACAACATGAACAGAAGTTTTTTGAGTTATTATTCAATAAAACTATGGAAGAAAAACATCGTGAATCGAGAATGTGGAAAGTGCAAGTTAAATGAATTAACTCCAGATTTATTTAAATGTTTCATATTTGTACAAGGTTTAACTTCTAATAAACATTCGATTATATTGTGGATTATAATTCGGATCTTATCCCTTCCGTTGAATAAAGGTTCATCAGTTGACGGAAATTCGTTTCATTTATCTCCAGTTTCACATTTAACCTAAAACCATTTCAAATTCGCAATCCACACACAAAACATCTAGAATGAGGCAGCGAAATTTCAAAAGAATCAACTCATGTTCTTAAATAGTCTCTTCAGATTGAAATTTTTTATAGATACCGTGTATGGCACCAAGCACATTCAGAAATATTTACACACTGTCAACGTTATGTAACTGCTTCTTATGATCAAGAGTTAAAAAAAGCTTTGAGTGAGTAAAACCTGAGCGTCTTGGCAACATTTCTTTTCTGGAAATATTATAGACTGGGTCTACAGAATTGCAAATAAAGAACTGTATTAAATAACAGGAACCACAACACTTGAGGACTACCAACAGCAGCAGCAACTAAAATGGATAATACATGTAACTAGAAGATGAAATAATGACTGAATCAAGATGATAACATTCCACACCACGGCAAATAAAAGGTTAGGAAGGAAATTTCAGTCAATACTGGAAAGAGCGACATAAACTACTGGACTTGAAAAACCTGTTTTTCTAAAAAAAGTATTTGGCTGGAAATATTTTACAAACTTCAACCGAAAACAGTTGCTTGCTCAGTGAATGCCAAATGTTTCATTGTAGGGAAATGGTTAATATTATCCTTACCACCATTTCTGTTTCAGAATATGCAAAACTGTGTGTGCGTTGGGGGTGCAATGGATATTGGCTTAGAATGAGAAATTGGAGAGCCGAGTTCGAATTCCAGTTGAATTCGTTGCATTCAGTTACGTGCAGATACTTTGGAAAAAGTATTAATCCGTCTCTTCTCTCTCCAGCTACGGGCAGATTGGGTTTTATAGCCTTGTTTGACAACCAGTCTACCGCAGTGAGAAATGGCAACCTACGGTGGGAAAAGTTTCTGCCTAGTCAGCCATTTCTCACAAGAGATATGATCACCCAAGTCTGTATCGCATGGCGCTTAACTGACTGAAATATGTGATAAATGTTAGTCACGTGTAGAATGAAATCAGGTGTTTAGATGTCAACAATTGAATAGCTCTACGTATTTTTGTGGAAACCTAATACATGTGGTTGGGGTAATAAAATTCTTAGTTTCAATTTAATACTTAGACATTGATAATTACATTTGCTTATTGTAGACAGGAAAATCTTGTTGAAAACAGTGAAAAGAGTACTGGATCCTGTCTGATATCTGTCCTCCTATATATCATCGAATGCTGGATAATCTCATCAAAGATAAAGGAAAGACTTATGAGCAATGACGAAGTTTTGAAAGGGATGGAAAGGAAAAGGAAACTTATACTTAACATCAGGAAGAGATAGCTGAAGTTTCTGTGACATAGTGAAGACTTGGAAAATCTGACACTCACAAGGTGACTAGAGGGAAAAAGAGACAGCGGAAAGCAACGCGAGACATACTTGATGGTCAAGTGGATGCCAATACCATGAGAAAAGGCGTTAAGAGCTACAAGGGATAAGGAAATGTGGAGGGCCATGATCACCTGCACCCTAAAGTGACACAGCACATAAAGAAGAAGTACTTACATGTCCGAGTCGTTGAGTAATTCGGCAGCAAAGGCATTCTTCCGTCTAAACCAGATGCATTTCACAATGACAAGAATTGCGATAACAAGTAACGGAATTCCAATTCCCAAACCAATTGCCAGGTAGGTGTTGTCTAAAAAGTAACATTAAGAAAATTAAAAATAAGCAGAAATGAAAATACTGCCATTTAAACAATAACATTGTATTAATTTAAAAAAATGAATTAATTAAAGAAACAATTTTAAGGCTTCTTTTCTTTAATCATTTCACCCCCAGGCAAGGTAATAAATCTACTAAGATGCAAGGGTTTACTTTTCATATGTATTTTGGCACTCAATCAATTAATCAATCAATCAATCATTTTCAGGTTTGATTGTAGAGTCTCTGACCAACTGACCAGCTCCCTGTATATGTCTTGGTTGTGTGTTAATGCCTGAATGTCTGTGAAGAATCGTCAAATTATGAGACCATTTTCTCGTCTGCTTCTTCTGACTAGCTCCTTCCATATGTCTCCTTTTTTGTCACTTAATTTGTTCTGTAGAGACAAGAACAAAGGAAACTCAAAAGTAGCCAAGGCACGAGAATTTGTGCTGACTGAAAGCGTAGAAAATATTTTTAACTTTATATAGCCTATAAAATAAGTATTTATAGAATCAAGTATATCTTGTGCAATAAGTCATTCAGTGCTTATAATCAGTTCTCAGAAGAACAATGTATCACAAAACTCTGAGTTGATTTTCGATATCAATCGTTAAGTCTTCATATTTTGGATGCAGCGATGATTGTTAAATAGTTAATGACTATTTTATTGAGAAAAATTTGTCTCATCTTGACATACATGAAATTACACTAGGTGTACCATGAAAATGTTACTTTTTCCTATTTGAATTTTCTGATATCGCATAATATTTAATGAATAGATGGTATCAGTTCTCAATTCTGTATCTGTACCGATGACACAACCATTTATACCTGACTGATGGTTTGATAAATCAAATTGGCAGTTGATCTCAGAAAAGGTTTACATTCTGTTTATAACAGGGGCAAGTGATTGCTTGTTAGTTTTCACATTTCCAAAACAAAACTGTTGACTTTTAACCAGCCAAGAGGATTCTTTTTGCCTTCCATCAGCAAAGCAGATTTTAATCTCCGGAAGAATGACACATTACACTTTTAAAATTTCAAGAGTTTCTCGTGCATGTGCATGTGTAGTTACATCAACGTAAACAAATTGTGATGAAGTCCTAACGGAATAGAATTAGACCAGCACACAGTTGTATTAAAAACTGTTCAATACAATTATATTGAAGAACTTTTGAATATTTTTCATTTCTAAATGAGTTATTACACAACATAAGTTTCTACAATGTAGTGTATTCAGGAGATTTGAAATAACTGATTTTTATCGTTATTTTTAAGAACACTCAGGTAACGGGAAAGTTTTTGAACGCACTATTTTCAAAATTAGAAGTTATGACATTTTCAGCCAGGACCCTACCAGATAGTTTATGGTATGATTGCACTTAGTCATCATTCCTTCTAACTAGTAGAAGAACTCAAATGATTACATTTCCTGGTTAAAAAAAAACAAACAACAACAACAACAACAAAAACTAAAAAAACGAAGCGAAAATAAATATACGTTCATTTCATATGACATAAAAACTTTAGCCATCAATTTCTAAAAAAGGTTCGATGGAAGCGATTAATTTAGCTAAAAGGTACATAAACATATACGATTTGAAAATATTGACACATAAATGTGTTTTATTTGCTATGTTAATGTAAAATTTCATTAATTAAACAGAATAAATTTTTAAGAAGAAAATGTTCAAAGAGAAAAATGTACGTAAAAAAATGTTTCAGAGAATTAGTAGTAAGTAGAAGGATGTGTGTATGTAAAAAGGTTAAAGGTTACTAATGAAATCCATGTTCCATTCTTTTTTATTGACCGGCTAGAGAGTGAAAACTAAGGTGAAGCAATAACGTGAATTAGAGGGAAAGAGAGACAGAGGAAGGCAGCGGATAACATATTTGCAGGGCCTGGCCGGGTGGATGACGAAACGAGGATTACCAGGAGTAACAGAAGCAAACATACTAAGGGCCACAAGGGATAGGGAGACATGGAGAGCCATGATCACCTACGTTCTGAAGGGACAGGGCACATAGAAGAAAAGAAGAAGATTTATCGGACTTAAGTTTTTAGGAGTCAGTTAAAGTATTTTGTTGTTGTTGCTTCTTTGACAGTGTGTGAGTGAAGACGAAGAAAGGAAAATTGGAAGGAGAGGAAGAACGAATGTATGTCAACGAGACATGACAGGGTTGGCGTCTTGAAATTTCTTTCTTACATTGTGACGAGGTCCTTATCAGATTACCCCTCCCATCCGACTAATTTGGCCGGTCAAGAACGTGGTTAAGTAGTGGAATCTAGTCATATGACTAGATCGAACAGCATACCCATCTTTTTTAGGTGTTAAGTAAAATTGATCGGGTCATAGATCAATTTGCTACTTCTTATCCGATCAGAATCCAGAAATTTGCCTGGGTCTGGGTTTCCCAAAATGTTTTCAGTCGTTCTAATCCATTTTTGCGGGTGTGCAAATTTACTTTTTGCGTTTCAGTTAACTGTTGGATAATAGAGAATTTGTATTCTATAATTACATGTTCAAAAAACTCCCCGTTATGTGAGTGTTCTTAAAAAAACGGTAAAAATCAGTTATTTCAAACTGCCTGAAGACAGCAGTTAATTGAAAGGAAGATCATATAATAACTCGTTTACAAATGAAGTATATATATATATATATACACACACACACATATGTGTGTGTGTGTGCGTGCGTGCGTGCGTGTGGCGGAGTTTGTGTGTAATCACTTTTACCCGTATAAGTTGATATATTAAAATATCTATTTTAATAGCTAATATGTTTTCGTTTTTATGTTTTTTCAGATAAGGTGATCAAGAAAAAATGTTTTCGTACTTACCATCAACTGAGCTATGAAAAAAAAAAAAAAGAGAGATTCGAATTAAAAATTTAAAACATTGATACATATAGAACATATTTTTATTTTACAACTTAGTATAAAAAGTAATATTTTAATATATTTTGTTAATCATTATAGCTGAAATGTTGTGAGCGTAACGTAATTTTTGTGTATTTGAAAAAGAGCTTTCTTCAAAAGCTATCACGTGACGCGATATAGTGTGTGTGTGTGTGTGTGTGTGTGTGCGTGCATATGTGTGTGTGTGTGTGTGTCTATTCAGCAAGTGTTCTTTAAGACAACTGGTTTTAAAGACAACAGACTTTAAGCGTCGAATAATTTTATTGATCAACTTTTCCTAATTACGAATACTCTTTCTCGGGATCAGGTAGAAATTACATGAGAAATTTTCTAAAGTTCATTTTGGAAGAAATATGTTCCAAGCTTTCGACTTTCTTAAGTCATCATCAGTGTAGGTAATGAGAATTGATAGAATTAATGAGTGAAGTGAGATGGCAGACAGAGTTGTGATATAGGCGCAGTGTGAAGTGTGTGTGTCTGTGTTTATTTTATTTCTCAATTTATTTTTTGTATATGCATTTGACGATTCGGATTTTAAAATTATATATTTTTTTTTACAGATGGTTGTTTTTGTTGTAAGAGTATTGCTTCAAGGATTATACTTATTTTAATGTTATATATATATATATATATACTTGGGCAGAAAACATTTTTCAAACATCATTTCGTGAATATGGCTGACAGGGAAGAATAATTCATGTTTTATTAAGTTTTTCAGCTTCCTAAAAAAATGTTAGGATTCTGAAAAAACTTAAAAAATCAATTAAATCTTCCTTGTCAGCCTTATTAAATATATCGTATAATGGATAATGTGTTGAAATGTTTAATCAAAGAAGCAAGTTTCAATTCCTGTTGGGTTCATCATCATCATTTATGCTTAAAATACCATTCTGAAAGTTATGAACCCAGCTGTACCTTAATTAATTAGACTTATAAAAACTAAAACCATTGATAACTCACTCCACCGTCACTACCACCACAAAAAGTTCTTACAACCTAAAAATATTTTCTCATTCTTGAAATTCTTACAAGATAAAATATTTATTTTTTTAAATCACCTATAAAGGACCAATATGCCATAGAAAATGAATGAATCAATCAATGATTAGCAATTTTTATACAACCAAATGTGAATACTTACTCACAACCTTGAACGCACGTAAACGCTGAAAAAAAGAAAAAAAGAAAAGAAACTTCATTTAATTCTCAACAAGTACTTTAATGAAAATATGTACGGGGTTTGTTAGGTGTATGGTGTCAATATTTATTTGTAGTATTATTTTAAAATTTGGGCACACCGTTTTTTTATTTGGAAAGTTGTGCCAACTAGTAAGTAATAAGTTAGCAGTAATTAATAAAATTATTTATTTTAGTTTGGATATTTTGTAAACAATTCCAAGAAGGATGAGAAGAAATGTTAAATATCAAAATGATGTTAAATGTTCCTGAACTCAAATGCATTTTCAAACATTTCTACTTTCCTCTTAATAAATTTTTGTTCAGTGCTGGTCGATTGTTTTTGATGTAGAGAGCCTCGAGAATTTGAAGTTTGTATTCATTATTTTTATGGAATAGTATATTAGTTTTGTCAACATGCATTCTCTTGTATTGTGAACGTGGTCAGGAATATGTTATCAAAGGTTGTAAGATAGAACTTGTAACTGATAAAGACATCTTGATAAGTCAACAGATCTACTTAAGTTTTTGTATTTTATATATAAATGCATTGTGGAGCAATTAATATCGGCTTGATATAAGCAATTGTAGTGCCAAGTTTTAATTCTAGTTGAATTCGTTGCATTCACTTATGCACAATGAAGCGTCGAGAAGTATGAATACATCTCTTATTCCTCTAGCTATGAGTTGAATAGCAAGGCAGATTGGGTTATATAGCCTTGTTGGCAGCCAGTCTACAACCGAAAAATATGGCGAACTACTGCAAGAAAATCTTCTGCCGAATCAATCATGGATCGAAAGAGATATGACCTTCCAAGCATGTATCACGTATTACTGACTAGTATATATATATATATATATATATATATATATATATATATATATATATATTATCAAAATATCAGCTGGTTAGACGAGCATATGGTAGTTCGAAAAAGTGCTCAATACCCACTCAACACAAATGAATTGAATATGCAGAGCTAACAATAAGTTAAAGAACAAAACACACTTGCTTGCTACGCAAGTTTTGAGCACTTAGGTCTCTTCAGAAAAATAGCAGTCTGCATTTTCAAGGTGTCTTTTTTATATATCCGAAGCAGAAAGGAGACTTTTCTTATGCTCATGCTTGACGAAAGGGGGAGGAAAATCTCCTTACACCTATGGTCGCTGGAACTACCGTAGGAGGGGAGGTAAACATGCATTAACGCTTTCAGCCAGGTTCGTACAATACCAAATCCAGTTTCTCCGCCTATGATTATATCACCTTTGCTTAAAGCTCAGCAACAATCAAAATCAAAATTTTATTGCAAATATGAAACAAAAATTCACATTCCAGAAAGTCACTCAAAATAATTCCATACCCAGGAAGTTTACATTAAAAGAAAAAAGAATGTAAATAAGAAAAAAATGAAGGGAGTGGAAGTTAAGAAAATTTTTTTAAAAAAATCCCGTCTAGACAATGTTACAGTGGGTAGGGAAGAAAAGGAAAAAAGACTCGATTATAGAAGAACACTTTTAGATTATATCTTAAAAAAGATGAAAAAAAATGCAGAGAAAAGAGATAACATTAGAATATTCAGCTCAGTTAAAAGTTAAAAAATGGATTAAATTAATATAGTCTGACTTGGTGCTAGTTAAAATTCTACTAATAAAATAAAAATGGGGTTAATATTATATCATAGTAGGTATAAAACGAGATTTTGACAAATAATATATATATATATATAAATATATATAAAAAGAAAAAATATAAATAAAAGAAAATTTACACAAAAAGGATAAGAAAATTTATGAGATAGATTTGTGTAGGCATTTGCTTAAAAATTCCCTACGTAAATTTAAAACTAGATTTTGTTTAGGATATTTTATTATTTTAATATTTTCAACTAAACATAGATTACGACTATCGTGAATTTTTGTGGGGGCGGGCTGAGCCTATCAGTTTCCAATTAACAATGGGATTTAGTCCCTCTTCTTTCATTTCCCAAAATCTTCGGGAAAGAGATTTGTTTTAATCATTTCATCCCAAGCAAGGCATTCCACTGCGCAGGGTGGGGTACAAAGGGTAAAATGATGAAAAAGAGTGATTAGATATAGGCAATGTCAGAAGGAGGGTGATAAACTAGTAAGAATCCCGAGGAGAATAGCAGGGGAACCCGACAAGATGTTGCAGCAGTATTCAATACACGGGTGGATGGTAGATTTATATATGTGCAGGATAGATTCAAACGGGAAAAACTTCCGGGCCTTGCACAGAGAACCGATTTTCATAGCAGCGGATTTAGCAATGGATTCGATATAGTCATTCCACTTGAGGTCCGCTGAGAGTGTGAGGCCTAGAAGGCATAGTGTTTTACTCTCTGGGAGGCAAGCCTGTTCCATGCTAATAGGAGGTAGGTGCAATTGTCTATGATGGTTAATTGATAGCAGCTTTGTTTTGGAAGCATTAAAATTTACGAGCCATTTCTTACCTCAGTCGACTACGGATTGGAAGTCTTTTTCAAGCTCGGCAGCGAGGTTCACGTTGTCGCCCACACCAGATTTTTGATCGAAGCGAGAGTAAACTGTGGTGTCATCGGCTTACATGCCTACTCGGGATCTTATGGCATCGGGGAGATCATTAATGTAGATAAGAAAGAACGTAGGACCTAGGATAGAGCCTTGAGGGACACCCGTGTTCGTATGGTAGTTCTGAGAGGCATGTCCGTTTAATACCACCTTCAATGTGCGGTTAGAGAGGAAAGATTGGATTAGGTCAAACAAATATCCAGTTATACCATAGCCCCGCACTTTGCGTAAAAGCCAGCATGCCAAACTCTTTCGAACGCTTTGGAGATATCTAAGGCAACGGTTCGGGCTTCGCCATTCTTGTCGAGAGACTGGTATATATACTCGGTGATGGTCGTTAGCATTTCAGCAGTAGACCTGGTGAAAAGGAAACCATACTGTTTGTCCGAGAGGAGCCAGTGGGCTGTGTGATGCTGAACCACCTCGGCGTTGATAATGGCTTCGAACATTTTGCCAAAGATCGGAAGAAGGCTGATAAGGCGGTAATTTGTGGGGTCCGATGATTTTCCAGTATTCTTAAATATAAAAACTACAGAGGAAGACTTCCAACAGGCAGAAAACCAGGATGCAGTTAAACAGAAGTTGTAGAGCTTAGAAAGGACAGAGGAGAGTTCAGGGGCACATTTCTTCAAGACTATGATTGGGATTCCGTCCCCTCCGCTCGCTTTGTGAGGGTCAAGTTTTGAGATTATGTTAGAGACCAGCGAGGGTGTAATGCAGACGTCATTCAGTTGAGCCTCAGTTCTAGATGGGAAGTCAGGTGTAGAAACTCCAGACGAATCCAGTCTCGACTTGGTTTAGAATCTGAGAGCAAAGCATTCATCCTTTTCCGCTGAGGAAATGAGGACCTCAAATTCATTGATTAGTGGGTGGGTGGGGGTATTGAGGACTTACTCTTGTTAAGCAAGCTTTTACAGAGTCGCCAGTAGTCTTTGGCGCCGAACTTACAGGATGTTATGCGCTGCTTCATTCTGGCAGCAAACAACATCTTAGCTTCGTTAAATATCTTTTTACACTTCTTACGAGCTGAGGCGAAAAGGTGCCTGTTTTCGTCCGACGCGTAGATACGATAGATCCTGAAGAAATAATTCCGGGGCAATGGCGGCCGAGCAAGCGGGTGAGAACCAGAGAGACGAATGAGATTTAAGCTGAAATTTCCTGGCAGAGATGAAAGCATCGATGCTAGCCTTAACCCAAGAGGAGACGTCGGATGCAGTCTTCGACGGGAATACTAAAAACGTTGTTGCTAGAGACGTCACAGAGGAAGTCTCAGAACGAATCCCAGTCTGCTCTTTTGTAGCAGCGGGATATTTTGCTGGTCTGGGTTTCTTGGGTAGGGTGGGAGTGGAATGACATGTTGACGGAAACCGCGGCGTGGTCAGTGTTTCCGAGAGAGGAGAGCTGTCTGGTAGTGCAAGAGTCTGGGATGGAAATGAAGCAGAGGTCCAGTACTGAGTCCCTTCCGTTAGGGTTATTGGAGAAACGCGTGGGGAAGTCCACCACTTGCGTAACGGATTGGGTGATTGAAAAATGCATGGTGTAGACACCAGCAAGGTCGGTGACAGAGTTTTCCTGCCACTTGCTGTGGTGGGCGTTGAAGTCACCAAATGCAAATATATGGACAGATGGATGAGAAGAAATGGTCTTGTCGATATTGTTAGAGATGCTGTCAGTAAGAAGAGGAGGGGGAGCGGTAGAGAAAGAAGAGATAGCTAACCGAGCTTAGAAGTGAGAGACGGAAGCACATGAAAGAATGATCCAGGGATCCAAGAGATGTCACCCTAGCTAGAGGGCGGTGTTTGCTGACATAAACACCAAGCCCATGGATATGGACATTGGAGTCCTACCTGAAGAGTGGAAGGTAACCAGAAACGTAAAACTCAGAAGAGGGGACAGAAGGGTCAAGGTTAGTTTCACATAGGGCTAAGATATCAGGTGAATTAGTTTGAAGGAATGATTCTCCGCTGTCAAAGTTAGTGCGGATACCTCGTATGTTTGTGAAGGAGACGCAGGCAGGTTTGGGCGTTTTCTGACTAGCTGGTTTAGTTTTGCTATTTTGTTTGCTTGTTTTCATAGTGATTTAGTTAGAGAGAGAGAGGTCTAGAGTAGAATCAGTCGGCCACTGCTTGCAGCATGTGAAGGATGGAAACTGGCGTGGCCTGCAACATAATGTAGCCTCGGGGTTGCCCAACGGAGGTTCATGCAGGGACGCCCGTCCATGCGCGATATGGCACAACAGGAACCCCGATATTATTCAACTGTTGATCAGAGAAGCCTCTCAAGACGCTACGCAAGAGTTCGGGATCCTAACTACCAGTCGAAAACTGCCAACCCGGTACCTTCAGAATGAAGAGACGTTGCCACTATGCTCAATAACTGCAAAGTGCTTTCAGCTGAACTAACACTAAAACTGAAGGAGAAGGGAGATAAACCGCGAACCCCTTCCTAAACAAGAAATAAGGCGATCACCTCTACTCCTGTTAAAAAGAAGTGGGTAGAGTGTGAGACCGGGCGATAGTAGGTACTATCTACAACAATTAAAAAAAAGTAAATTAAAAAAAAAATTACTAAGTTTTAACTTGGTAAGAATCGAAACGAAACTTGAAAGCCAAAATAATTTACACAATCGTGTTTCAGTGCGCCGCAAAATTAACTACCAAAGTACTTAAATTAGTAACAAAAAAAACAAAAAAAAAAAGAGAAAAAGAGATCAATCCAAACTTACCATGTGCAGAGAACAGACTGAAAAATCTGAGTAAAAAATTTCGGAAGACAATGTTACCAAAATACAATTAAACTATTTTTTTTTTCAGATATTGTAGGCGAGTTAACTGCCTGTTAAGTAGAAAGTTTGAAATCTTAGGTTGTGGTTAGAAAAGGATAGATTTCAATAAATATATTTGTATATAAGTATATGTATGTGTGTTGTGTGTACATATATATATATATACGTAAATGTATATATATATATATGTGTGTGTGTGTAAATAAATAAATATATAAATATACATATGTATATATGTATGTATATGAATATAAATGCATGTATGCTGCTTGTGAAATTTCTACTTTTAGACCCACTCTGAAATAATATTACCCCCATTTTTATTCTATTAGTAAAATTTAAGCTAACAACAGATCAGAACATATTATTTAAAAAAATGTTTTGAGAAAACTTTTCACAGGGCTGAATATTATATAATATTATATCTTTTCTTTATTTTTTCATTTCCTGTTTTTCCCTTTTTATGTATCTATCCCTTCTTTTCACTCTCGGAAGCCGGCATTCGTTATCATAGCTACTAAAGATTTTTCCCTTTTTTCCTTCTTTTTTTCTCCTTTTTTTCTTCTTTCGGTTTTCCTCTGTTTACCCCATTTTTCTTTTTCCTTTCCTCCCACTACTTCCATTCCTCTGACAGGGTTAAAATTTGATTTTTTTATACAGTTGTAATCCAAAAGTCTTCTTCTATAATCGAGTCTTTTTTCCTTTTCTTCCCTACCCACTGTAACAATGTCTAGACGACAATTTTTTAATTTTTTCTTAACTTCCACTACCTTCATTTTTTTCTTATTTACTTTCTTTTTCCTTTTAATGTAAACTTCCAATGTACAGAATTATTTTGAGTGACCTTCCGGAATGTGAATTTTTATCTTCCATTTGCAATAAAATTTGGTTTTGATCGATACTGAGGAAGCGAGATTTTTTTCTCGCCGAAATGGCCATACAACCAATATAGTTTTATTTGAAAAAACATACATATTTCTCTCGGTTAATATTTACATCGAGTTCTCCACCTGGAATATTTTTAATATTAATAAAATTAATATTAATAGAATCTGTTTTGCGATTTTATCTACAAGCTATTTCATTTTGGGATTTAATATATATATGGTTTATAAAAGCATAGTATATATATATATATATATACAAAGGAAAAGTATATAGATAAAATCCGCAAAACCAAATCCTGTTAGTATTAATTTTATTTATGCTAAAATGAGACTGGTGTAGGGTTTGATGTAAATAGTATTATCTATTTACAGAGACAAATATATATATTATATCAATAAAATTCCAAATAATACACTTTTTAAAACGCTTTATTTTTTAGGTGAAACACATAGACATCTCTATCTAAAGTGAAGTGTGAAAAAATGACTGTTAAAAATCCGTCCAGGTATTTGTAATAAAGATGATTACATTGATGGTTAAAACTGATGCTGAAATCAATCAATAAATGAAAACTCCTTCAAGGCAATTTAAATTAGTTCTGAAATATAGTAAATTATTTTCCTTAACCCGAAATGAAATAATAAAATAAAGATTCAAAAGATATTTTTCATTTGTAAAATTTAATTTTAAAATTTATGTTTTATGTTAGTAGACAATGAAATGAAAAATATTCCATAACAATAAGAATGGTTCCAAACATTGTTTCAATTAGTTTTCTCAAAGCAAGATGATAATGCCACTATGACGCAAGGGTCTACAGGAAATAGAAGAGAATAAAAAGATGTTAGAAAGAATTGAATATTCAGTCCTAAATAGGAAATAGAGGATAAAATCATCATTCCGATTCAGAGAACCAGGTAGTTGTGTGAACCAAACTATATCAACCGTAATATTTATTCTATTGAGAAACAATATAAAATATCTTAAGCTTTTAATTTATTTTAATGTCCTATTAAGAATAGAACATTGCAAGTCTGCTTTCCAGGGGTTCAGCATGGAATTCCAGAAGGGAGAAAAAGACAGGAACATGTTATCAGTCTAATTCACAGAGGCGAAAAGAGGCGAAGAGCCCTACATCTTCTACTGATTCAGCATGGGAATTGTTCTGCGAATAATCCTAAAGTTCCAAACATGTAGAGTTTGTCAGAGCCCAACTTCAACTGCTGCTTTATGCATATTTTGAACAGTGTGGGTTAAGTCACTGCACACCGTAGATTCATGTATAGAATTTATCCATACCTGACGTACGAATAGGAACATTTCAGTATACATACCGTTTGCCACTCTTTCTTACTTTGCTTGTTAATGTGATAAACTGTACAATATATCTTATAATGGCATTCATATCTTGTATTTGAGAAAAAATCACAATGCATCCACAATGCTATCATACATAAATATATATATTATCAACTAATATCACTAAGTAATAACGCTTCAACAAATTCGCAATAATCCCTGTGTACTAGGTTATAAACAATATGGAATAAAAAAAACTAAATGAAAACATGACTGCAACTTTCATCAGTATTTTAAACACATTTTCAGTCATACTGTCATCCGAATGATATCAAGTTTTTCTCTAACTCTTCCATCATTCGAGGTATTTTGAATGCACCTCTAACGATGGACTACAATTATCAAATTTATCAAAGAAAAAAAATGTAAAATTTAAAAATGTAAATATTATTTTCACATTCTATCTTTCATTCTGTTATTTACACTATCTTTGTTTATGTCACAATGTTTCCTTCCAGTTAGAATGTTGTATAACAGAGCAACATATGCTGTATCACCTTTGATGGAACGCCAATTATTAATTCGACGACGAGGTCCCAAAAATCGTTATTTTCTCTCATAAAATATCTCTTGCCTTTTCATGCTGATAAAGTGACGATATTCTCACTTAATAAAAGGATGAATGTAATACGTATATATAAATAAAGGCAGACAACATTTTCTTTATTCTTCAGGTGACGTGGCATAGAGTAGGAGATGTGGCCGGAGGTGTCAGCACCCACGAATCGAGCCAACCAGAGGTCGCGCTCGTCTGTGGTTTTTCCCTTCTGGGCCTGGGTTGCGATATCAATTGCCAATCGACTGACTCTACTGCTAATCTGCTTCTTATATTAGCGGTTATGTCATCTTTTAGAACATTGTTTACCACATTTCAAGGCCTGCATTATTTGATCTTGGTTTCGCTGGTTTCAAAACAATCAAATATTTTCCTGACACGGAGAATTTTGCCCGCATTCTTAACTTTGACAACAATCAAATATTTATCAAAACAATTTCTATTTACTTTTGCTAGCCAGTTTGCATATTTTTGCTGTTTGATCAAAATACACTTCTTCGTTAAATTATGCACCAGCTCAGCTAAGAGATTGATTCATATTTTTGAAAACATTATCTCGCTGTCTTCTTCTTGGAATGTATAGAAGTGTGGGTTATTTCACATAAACCTTTCTCTACCTTTTCTAAAAAGGTAAACTCTTCATACAAAGAGCCTTTTTTTTAGTCAATCATCACTTCAAACTTATAAAATGACCTTTTTATTGGTCGAGACACTCTAAAACTGAAATTGATTTCCTCTTTCGCGCCAAATGTCTTTGATCCAAATTCCAGAACTCTAAATGTATTTAAGTGGTAATAAAACTCAATTTGAGTCAGTCAGCTTGCGAACTCCGAGAGACGCGAACAACCTCCACGTGTGTCTAATCGCTGACTCTTCAATCGACCGCGTAAAAATAACATTTATTCAACAATCGACTGCGTTGAGATTCTTCCTACAATTAACTTGAAAGAGTGAATATTCTTTCACCTCACGAACAAAGTAATTGTGTGCGCTTATACAAGAAATCCAACAGGTAAAGGCCAATAACTCTTGGCAACTTATTTTTATATACCTAAACAACGCACACACACACCCACGTTTTGATAACTTTTCTTTGCAGCAACATTCTATTGTATTTTTCCTACCAAATCTAAAATAAAATTTATGCAGGTGAAGTATTCAAGGAATAAAAAATAAATGTAGAATTTAAGATTTGTCACAATCTAAAATATATGGGCTCGAAAAATATAAGGGTTAAAAAGTTAGTCTATTGATTGTTAATTGTAATACTGTACTTTTGGAGAAAAGAAAAGAAGGTATCTGTAACCCTGGGATTAGAATTGGATTATTAATAGGAGGATTTAAAATTAAATTTACTTAAATTTATATTATAATATTAACATAAAAATTTAAAATTTAATATTTAAAATCCAAAATTTAAAATTCAAAATTTGAAATTTAAAATTAAAATTTAGATTTGTGGCGGCATTTGCTTACGAATTTCTTACGTAAATTCCAACTAAACATAGATTGCATCTATCGTAAAGGTTTCTTGGGATTCAGGCTGAGTCTATCAGTCTCCAGATAACTATGGGGATTAGTTCTTCTTCATTCATTTGCAAAATCTTCGGGAAGGGATGTTTGAAATTTTAGATTGTGGTTAGAAAAGGAGTGCTTATGAGTATAGTAACGCTGTTTAAATTCCCCAACAGAAATACCGATATAAGGTTAGTAATCTTTCATGATGATAGTTGGGAAGATTTGGGCTTGGTAGGTTATCTGGGTAGATTTACACTTGCCTTCTACTGGATAGTTGTTTACGGATCTAAAATTACAAGAATATAAAATTCCTACAGGTAAATTTAAATTTAAAGTTCCTACTTTTGAATTTACGTAAGGTATTCATAAGCAAATACCACCGCAAATATTCTAATGTAAAAGTTTAATTTTAATTTTTTTGTTTAATCCCCACTTTTTTTTATCAATTACATTATTGATAAAATGAGAACTGTGAAGAGGTCTAATTTATAATTTATTTTTATATGTTTAAAAGATCCCATAACAATTTTTCTATCTCAGATATTTATCTTAAAATTATATATATATATATATATATATATATATATATATATATATATATATATATTTGGTGTGCAGATGTATATATATTTCTTATTTCTACATATAAGCATGAGTATGTAGGTGGGTGTGTATATATATGTATATGTATAAATGTACAGTGACCCGCATAAGTATTGAATACATGCTATTTTCTGTTATAACTCTAGTTTATAGTCGCCATTTTGCCTGATATTTGGTAAGTAATATCTCGTAAAGTTGTTTTAGTTGTATGTGGAAGGAAAATTAAAAACTCATGGTTTTGTTTCACTGCTTCTAGTTGCTTTCTATAGTTGGCCACAAGTTTTCCACACTGATCCACCATTACTTTACCCCGTTCTTCCTTGCATAATTCCTTTAATTGATTGATATTTTGTAGATTCTGCTAATGAACTTTAACCTTCAAAGTATCCCACAAATTCTCCATTGGATTCAAGTCAGGAGACTGACTTGGCCAATTGATAGTACTAATACCATTATTTTCAAACCATTCCTTTGTAAGTTTTGCGTTATGTTTGGGATCATTGTCATGTTGAAGCACGAAATTACGACCATGTCCTAAAGAAGTTTCAGATTTCTGAAGGTTCTTCTCTATAATCTCCCTGTACATGCTACCATTCATTCTACCATGGATAACTTGTAACTCACCAGTGCCCTTGGATGAAAAGCATCCCCATATCAGAATGGAACCACCCCCAAACTTATGGGGATGGTATTGTGCTTGTTAAAGGCAGTGCCATTTTTTCGCCAAACACTTGTCGCTATGTTCTTTCCGAATAGTTCAACTTTCGTTTCATCCGATCAGATTACCTTTTCCCAAAACTGCATACCTTTCTTTTCATCATAAGTTTCGACATATTTGGTTTTCAGTAAAGGCATTTTTCTTGGTGATCTTGAATGAAAGCCTGTACGATATAAAGCTCTGTTAATGATATCCTTACTTACATTAATTCCGGCACGCCCAAGATCAGTTTTAATTTCAGAACAAGTAATGAAGGGGATTTTTGGCACATTTCTGTTGATCCATCTTGAAGTCCTCTCATTTAATTTTCTCGGTCTTCCCTTTCTTGAAAGGTTTGCTGTACCGTCGCCATACTTCTTATACTTTCTGATGATATTTCCTATTGAACGTAGTGCTAGATTCATTTCTTTGCTAATTTTTTCGGTAACCTTGTTCTCCTTTGTGACGGTCAATGATTCTATCTCACATATCTCTGGATAATTCTTTAGGTTTTGCTATTTTTAATCCTTGAATTGCAGAATGCACATCAAAGAGTCAGATGATTAGTAGCACTATCTTGTAAGCAATTGTGTGCTTCTCTGATTGGTCAGAGATAACATTCCAATACTATCGAAAATTTGAATATTTAAAGTCTTTTAAAATAATAAGTTTCGATGTTAAATTTGAAAAAGCGTCATGTATCCAATACTTTTGCATAGGGTAATTTTGAACTTTGATAAAAAAATAATGGATTCAACCATGAGTTTTTAATTTTCCTTCCACATACAACTAAAACAACCTTTTACAAGATATTACTTATCAAATATCAGGCAAAATGGCAACCATAAACTAGAGTTATAACAGAAAATAGCATATATCCAATACTTATGCGTGTTACTGTAGATGTATTTGTATGTATGTATATGTATATATGTATATATAGGTAAATGTATATATGTGTGTGCATGTATATGTGTGTATATGTGGGTGTGTATGGATGTATAAGTGACCTAAATATTCTGATATGTTATCTCCTTTTTCTACTTTTCCCTTTTTTTCTTTTTTTCTTTTTATGTAGCTATCCCTTCCTTTTAGCCTCTGAAGCCGGCATTCTTTAGCTATCAAATATTTTTAGACCTTCTTTATTCATTTCTTTGTATGTCTTATTTCTCCTTTACCTCTTCCCCTGTCTACCCCATTTTTCTTTTTCCCTTCCCTCTCACCTCATACATTCAAGTGACTCGGTTTAATTTTTGTTCTTTTAGCACAGATATAATCTAAAAGTCTTCTTCTATTATCGAGTCTGGAATCTCCTCCTCTGTCCTTTTTCCCGTAAACCCTGTATCAATATCTCGACGACAAATTTAAATTAAGTTATTTTCTTTTTTAATTCCCCCACCCCTTGTTCATGCAACCATCCTGTATATGGAAATATTTTTGAGCTACCTTCCGGTAATGTGAATTTTTGTGCTATATTTAAAATAAAATTTTCTTATTGATCGTTGCCGAAAAAGCGAGATTTTTCTCGCAAAAATAACTATTCACCGAATGTAGTATTCGGAATTTCATATATATATATATATATATATATTGAAGACAGAAATAGTGTTTGTTGCTACGATATAAATTAGTATAGGTAAAAAAAGTTCGAAAAACGTGCAGCGACACCAGTACCATTATCGATACTTAATGTATTATACAAAAAGCATTTATTATTAATTATACAAATAACAATAAATCTACACTTTAAGAAATCGATCACAACTTTTCTACTGGTTTTGAACAGAAAATGATTATAAGTAAATCTAGAACTTACATTTGGTCGAAAGTACCGCGACAGTTTCATTGTAAATTTGTAATCCATTTTTCTTAAGGTTGTTTACTTTTTCATTCAAAGATGAAACTGAGTTTTCCTTTGTAATAATTCTGTAGTCCACCACCACAGATCCAGGACTGAAATAAAAAAAGATAAGAAAAATATATTCAGTCATCATCATCATCAACATTCCTTTGATCTCATGATAACATAGGTATCACTCATCCCCACTACCATGATGATGATGATCATCATCAGTCCTTTAAGCTGGTGTAATCATAGGTTCACAGCACAAGCGAGCACCTATCAGTTTCTATCACAACTGGAGACGTATTCATGCATGCATGTTGTGGGCTTGTTACCTAAAAACGTTGTGCTTAGTTTTTAGTAAATATAATTACTAACAAACTAGTTTCTTGTGATAGAGAAGAACTGATTCAGTCGGAAATTTTGCACTTGATGAACAGAAGTTAGTTTTTTATTCAGCGTTCCTTTGCATGTTTATTGCAAATCAGGAGTAGATTTCATGCAACATATGGCCAAACAAGTCAGCAGTCTAGAATTAGCGCAAGATTTATTGAAAGGATGGATATATTCTAATCATTTACTCCCTTTATTAATTAAGACAACCTGTCATTATTGATTGCATAAGGCTTTTCTAATCAACTCCTCTCATTATTAATTAAGGCAATATTTACTGATTGAATAAGACTATTCTTATCATATCACCTCCTTATTAATTAAGGCATTATTTATTGAGTCTAATCCTCTACATATCTTATTTATTAATGAAGCATGTGGCTATTTTAGTCATTTACTCTCTGTATTCATTCATGCAACTTTTATTGACTGATTAAGTCTATTCTAATCATCTAATTTCTTATTAATTAACACAATATTTACTACCTGAGTAGTGATTTTCTTTTTTCTTATTTATTCAGTTAAAATTTATTGACTAAATAGAACTGACTTAATTATCTACTTACCTTATTAATTGAGGCAACTTTTATGGAATTAAGTGCAGTTCTAATTGTCAACTCCTTTATTAATTAATATCACATTTATTAACTGAATATAGCTATTCTAATTACAATGTCGTTTACATTTGCAATTAACTTACCTTATTTTATCTATAATGAGTTCGATAAATCCAGGTACTGCCTTAAATTCTTCTGTCAGCTGCATTTATTGATAAAAGTAGAATTTTAATTCAAAAATCTCAATAATTTTTCAAAAGAAATTGAAAAGTTGTTAGTCTCCAAATTGTTAGTCTTAACATTTGTTTTTTATGCAACGAACCAGATTTGAAAATGAAAGTTAATGCTCTATGACTAAAATACAAATGAACACAAAATGTGTAAGTGTACAAACAAATTAAGGATGATATTTCAGCCAACAAGACTTCTGTGAATCTCTGGTGACCTACAAATAGAAGATTTTGTCTTGTTTAGAGATCAGATCCCATGACTCGATGCAACCAGCAATTGAGAAGATATTTATTCATGTGTAGCAGGTAATTAGGCCTGACAGAGCAAAAGGTGGAGGCAAAATTGTCACTTCCCTGTACTGTTCCAGAAAGTACCTGACTCTTCCTACTATTCTCTATCTCGACAAGAGCCAGGTTACATCAAAAAACGTGTGTTGCTGTCACATCTCGGCCACAGCAGCCTAGTCATTACTTTCTAGCCTTGACAAAGTTTTAAAAAGTTTATGTGGCCTTGTGTGTGATAAATACTTTTCCACTATTTTCCACAGATGAAACGTCATTATCCACTTGCAAGGTAGATGTTCGTTAGTTCCACTAGTTTAACACCTGGGACCGTTATGCTAATTCCCCTGAATCAATTCATCCTCATTCCCTTCATAATCCATTGGTAAGAAAGAAGTTTCATCCAGAAATTATTTTCCCCAAAACTAATACAATGTGCTCTCCTGAGGGGATGCTTTCCTGATCTTTGTAATCTTGTGCTCTTCATATTTGAGTCAGCTATTTTTTTTTAATCATTTCACTCTAAGTAAAGCAATGAAGTCTTTAATGTGAAAAGGGTTACTGGGTGTTAGAAAATATGAGAAAAACTAAAATTAAAACGAGCAAACAATAAAAAGACAACGATTGAGAATTAATATTGCATCTAAATTTTTACAGATCAAAATTACTTAGGAAACAAGAAGCCAAAAATAAATTCCACAAGCAAGAAGTGCAAGAAAATAAACTGTTAGCATAGAACTTACGGTTACATCTAGCCATTTTAACTGATGAGCTCTTTGTAATCAATCTAATACTATTTGTAAAGCTTAAGTGCTATAGAGTAAAGTTCATTTGAATAATGACCATGAAAATATATTTAGAGAAAAAGCACAAGGAAGCTACACTACGGCCATAACAAAGTGGCTAGAGCTGAGATGTTAGGTCAAGACAAATAACATTGCAAATAATATGAAACACTTACTCTCACTCCCTCTATATGCCTTTACAATATCCCCATTCAGTGACACACTACTTTGAGCGGCACTTAGGCCTTGTATTTGGTAAACAATATTAACCTGATCCAATTTCTCTTGAAGGCCTACACTGATCATGGACAAGAGGTTGTTAACTCCATCAGTAGAACTCTTTGAATTTAATCCATAAACCCTCTCCTCAACCATACCGTGTCATTTGATTAAATGCATGCTTGTGAAGGAATGACATTGAGTGATTGTGTAATATGTTAAAGGGATGAATTTATTATCCAGTCATTGCTTTTTATCTTCTTACACAGTTATTTCTCCTTCATTTGATATTGCCGGGTTTTCTAATACTAACGTTTGTATTCTTTGGTTTTCATAAATACAGGCTGTCCCCATAAAATTGACATCATTTGAAATTTGAATATTTTAGTAACTAACTGTCCCAAACTAATAAAATTAAATAGGTTTAATTTTGAACAAAAAATATTTATCAAAATTCGAACCAGATATTCAAAGATGTAAATTTTATAACTGATTTCATTAAGCTTCACAGATGGATCAATAAGAGCATCACTTGTGATATGATACACATAAAAAACAGTAGTCGAGCTCCTGTCAAACACGCTGTAGCATGTCTTGCATAACATTCTTCAGCATCTCAGTGTGGACTTATTTCAATGAGAATCACCCAGGAAGATGGATCGGGCATGACAGTGATAATGACAGTGTACTGTTGAGATGGTCATCAAGTTCACCTGACTTTATATCTTGTGATTTTTTCTTTGAGATTATGTGAAAGGATATGTCTATATCCCCACTCTTCTTATGGATCTAGAGGAACTTACGCAAAAACTCACTGAGGCCTTGGAGAATGTTACAGAATCATTGAGTAAGCTTAAGACGAATTCTATTGCAATAACAGTAGCAATTCCACTATCGTATTGTTAAACATTACCATAACAATCATAAATGTGATTGCTGATCCTTATTTAAAGAAGCAAGAACATACAAATGAAACATTTGAAATTGATAACTTTTTCCATTTCACTGAACTAACTGTTAAATTCTTCTATTTTTCCCTTTTCTTTATTTCATTTATTTTCTCAATGAAAACAAGTATGCCATTTTCGTCTTTCCATGCATTCAGAACAGAATAGACCATTATTTATAAGTCACTGACAGAGCGTAACGGTTTTGCTAACTAATAGACGAGCAGAATTATAATAGGACACTGGTTTTAGTTTTGCGATTGGGTATGAACAATCATTTATGCTAGTATTATGAAACTTCTGGATGATTATTTCTCATAATACAATGCAAAAATTTTATCTCTATGCTTTTAAGAAACTTACCTTTAATTTTAATTCCGTTTTCAAGTCTTCTTCATCCTTCGTGTTGTTTGGGAACGTCATGTTTAATGTTATAGTAGTCGCAAAAGTGTAACCTGGAAAAAAAAAGATTAATACTTCGTAAATTAACCATTCAAAGCGAATATTTGATAACATCTGGCCTAAATGAGCCTTATATTGTCATTTGGTGCGTCAGCATTTCCTCAGTAGGAATCCCAATGTTGCACCAACAGGCTCAACAACAATTTTGTTTTTCATGTCTTTTTTAAAACGCTTTATTTTTGAGGTGAAACACATAGACATCTCTATTTAAAGTGAAGTGTGAAAAAATGACTGTTAAAAATCCGTCCAGGTATTTGTAATACAGATGATTACATTGTGCTGACAGATAGTTAAAATTGATGCTGAAATCATCAATAAATGAAAACTCCTTCAAGGCAATTTAAATTAGTTCTGAAATATAGTAAATTATTTTCCTTAACCCGAAATGAAATAATAAAATAAAGATTCAAAAGATGTTTTTCATTTGTAAAATTTAATTTTAAAATTTATGTTTTATGTTAGTAGACAATGAAATGAAAAATATTCCATAACAATAAGAATGGTTCCAAACATTTTTTCAATTAGTTTCTCAAAGCAAGATGGTAATGCCACTATGACGCAAGGGTCTACAGGAAGTAGAAGAGAATAAAAAGATGTTAGAAAGAATTGAATATTCAGTCATAAATAGGAAATAGAGGATAAAATCATCATTCCGATTCAGAGAACCAGTTAGTTGTGTGAACCAAACTATATCAACCGTAATATTTATTCTATTAAGAAACAATATAAAATATCTTAAGCTTTTAATTTATTTTAATGTCCTATTAAGAATAGAACATTGCAAGTCTGCTTTCCAAGGGCTCAGCATGGAATTCCAGAAGGGAGAAAAAGACAGGAACATGTTATCAGTCTAATTCACAGAGGCGAAAAGAGGCAAAGAGCCCTACATCTTCTACTGATTCAGCATGGGAATTGTTCTGCGAATAATCCTAAAGTTCCAAACATGTAGAGTTTGTCAGAGCCCAACTTCAACTGCTGCTTTATGCATATTTTGAACAGTGTGGGTTAAGTCACTGCACACCGTAGATTCATGTATAGAATTTATCCATACCTGACGTACGAATAGGAACATTTCAGTATACATACCGTTTGCCACTCTTTCTTACTTTGCTTGTTAATGTGATAAAATGTACAATATATCTTATAATGGCATTCATATCTTGTATTTGAGAAAAAATCACAATGCATCCACAATGCTATCATACATAAATATATATATTATCAACTAATATCACTAAGTAATAACGCTTCAACCAATTCGTAATAATCCCTGTGTACTAGGTTATAAACAATATGGAATAAAAAAACTAAATGAAAACATGACTGCAAATTTCATCAGTATTTTAAACACATTTGCAGTCATACTGTCATCCGAATGATATCAAGTTTTTCTCTAACTCTTCCATCATTCGAGGTATTTTGAATACACCTCTAACGATGGACTACAATTATCAAATTTATCAAAGAAAAAAATGTAAAATTTAAAAATGTAAATATTATTTTCACATTCTATCTTTCATTCTGTTATTTACACTATCTTTGTTTATGTCACAATGTTTCCTTCTAGTTAGAATGTTGTATAACAGAGCAACATATGCTGTATCATCTTTGATGGAACGCCAATTATTAATTCGACGACGAGGTCCCAAAAATCGTTATTTTCTCTCATAAAATATCTCTTGCCTTTTCATGCTGATAAAGTGACGATATTCTCACTTAATAAAAGGATGAATGTAACACGTATATATAAATAAAGGCAGACAACATTTTCTTTATTCTTCAGGTGACGTGGCATAGAGTAGGAGATGTGGCCGGAGGTGTCAGCACCCACGAATCGAGCCAACCAGAGGTCGCGCTCGTCTGTGGTTTTTCCCTTCTGGGCCTGGGTTGCGATATCAATTGCCAATCGACTGACTCTACTGCTAATCTGCTTCTTATATTAGCGGTTATGTCATCTTTTAGAACATTGTTTACCACATTTCAAGGCCTGCATTATTTGATCTTGGTTTCGCTGGTTTCAAAACAATCAAATATTTTCCTGACACGGAGAATTTTGCCCGCATTCTTAACTTTGACAACAATGAAATATTTATCAAAACAATTTCTATTTACTTTTGCTAGCCAGTTTGCATATTTTTGCTGTTTGATCAAAATACACTTCTTCGTTAAATTATGCACCAGCTCAGCTAAAAGAGATTGATTCATATTTTTGAAAACATTATCTCGCTGTCTTCTTCTTGGAATGTATAGAAGTGTGGGATATTTCACATAAACCTTTCTCTACCTTTTCTAAAAAGGTAAACTCTTCATACAAAGAGCCTTTTTTTTTAGTCAATCATCACTTCAAACTTATAAAATGACCTTTTTATTGGTCGAGACACTCTAAAACTGAAATTGATTTCCTCTTTCGCGCCAAATGTCTTTGATCCAAATTCCAGAACTCTAAATGTATTTAAGTGGTAATAAAACTCAATTTGAGTCAGTCAGCTTGCGAACTCCGAGAGACGCCAACAACCTCCACGTGTGTCTAATCGCTGACTCTTCAATCGACCGCATAAAAATAACATTTATTCAACAATCGACTGCGTTGAGATTCTTCCTACAATTAACTTGAAAGAGTGAATATTCTTTCACCTCACGAACAAAGTAATTGAGTGCGCTTATACAAGAAATCCAACAGGTAAAGGCCAATAACTCTTGGCAACTTATTATTATATACCTAAACAACGCACACACACACCCACGTTTTGATAACTTTTCCTTGCAGAAACATTCTATTGTATTTTTCCTACCAAATCTAAAATATTGACTTTTGTTGAACTATACTCTGCATGAGCAATCTTTCACACATTTTCTCACTTGTGATTATTGACAAGAAATTATTCAACCGTGCATGTACGTTTTATTGTTTATATAAAATTCTTTTACTGTGGTCATTTATTGTATGACAATTTGTCTTGTTTTCTTTAATTTATATTGTTGTGTGGTATACGAACAAACACGCTACAGAAACCCATTATTCAAAGAAATTTCTTTCTAATATAAATTCTGTATTCAACTACCGGCAACAGAAGACTCCATAAATTACTTGAATCGAATAGAAAAGTAGTAGAAACAGAAAAAATTTCAGCTACCGAAGTTGAGCAAAGTCGAATCTGGTTAGTACTTTGATATATGATTATTTTGTAATATTGCGTTTGGTAAGCTTCTATGTTTCGGTGGTGTAATGAATAAAGGTTGATCTGCATTGTGGTGTAATAGATATTGGCTCAGAAGATATGTCTTTCTGTATAGCAGTAAACGTTGGACGATCCTTTCAGTGATGAAGGTGAGGACTGAGACAGCAAAATGTGGTTTTACAGAAGGATGCTGAGGATATCAAGAACTGAAAACTTGAGCAACGATGAGGTGTTGGAGAGGATACAAACGAAAAGAAAACTCATACTTAACATAAAGAAGAGACAGATGAGGTTTCTGAAACCTGTAATGAGGAAGGAGGGCTAGAAGAATTTACTAGTCACAGGACGGATAGAAAGAAAGAGAGACAGAGAAAAGTAACGCGAAACATATTTGATAAGCCAGAGTAAATGAGTGTCAGAAAGGGTTTGGGAGAGATACCAAGAGGAAAATTATTCAGAGCGACAAGTGTGAAGAAAATTTATTTAATGTAATAGGGATCATTTCAGCAATAAAAGAACATTAAAAACAAAAACTGATCATGTCTAGAATCTTTGGAAGTTGATTAAAGAGTGTGCCTGTCCAAAGTTCAATCTTGCAGAGAAGACATTAAAAACACCTTCAAGATCAGATATCTCATTAAAATTTAAATTATAATATACGAGGTCTGACTGAGAAATAATGATACTGGTGTCACAAACAATTTATTTCAATTCTAAACAACAACTACATGGTTTTCACTTCAAAGTAACAATTGCCATCCCCTTCAGTCTAATACATTTTCTGTCTTTTTCTGCGATGCTTCCACGCATTGCTAAATGATTCTTCTTAAACTGCCCCTAGCCTCACTCTTTACGACCCTCTTGAGAGCCTTGACGACTTTAAAATGAGGCCTTTTGATGTTCCACTTGGGGAAAAGAAAGTTATACGGCAAGATCCTGTAACTGCAGCGTATTCAGGGTATTGCAGGTGAATTCACGTAAAGCAGCCACAAATTATCCTGCCACAAACTCTGACATGTGAAAGAAAATGCAATGATTTCACAAAGTTAAGATTATTGCTATATACTCCCAACATATCATGTTTGATGATAACACAATCCTTTTATTCCTCTTCTTTCCATCGATCAAATAGCACAGTCAGTCTCATTATTGTCCCTACAGATCTTGTACAAAAAAAAAAAATAAATAAAATAAAAACATAATTTTTTAAAGAATTTTCATTATGATTATTTTATAACAAATTATAATAAATTGTTTTGTTTCTGCAGGTAAATAAATTATAAAAAACAAAATATTATTTTTACTCTGTCTTGATCATCATAATATATATGTGTTGATCCTCACGGCGAGGGTTGTATGCTTTCAGCTTTGTGTCACATCTAAGCTACACTTACATCATTGTTTATGCATGCCACGGAAGTTTAACTATGAGTTCATGTTTAACTATTTGGGGATTTATGGCTTATTAGACATTTTCATTGTACCTTTGATTACAGGTATAACCTTCATTATCATACAGCAGATACTTTTGAAAATATTATCCAGAAAATATCCTGAAGATTTTTTTGATATCGATAAGCTAATACTAATTTTTTTATTGCTCAATTCCATGAAACTTCAAGAAAACTGAATGTATGGTCATCAGCAAAAAGAAGACACCAAAATGCCAACTACAGGTCAGAGAAACTAAAATAAAACAAGTAAAGAAATTTAAATGCCTGGGAAGTGTTCTGGTAAAGGATGGGAAGTATGACAGTGGTATCCGAAGACGCATTGACATGGCCAAGGAAACATTTCAAAAGCTCACCAAAGTGCTGAGAAACAGGAAAATCTCATAAAAAACAAAGAAAACAGTGCTGTATTGCTATGTGATATCTGTCTTTCTGTGTAGCAGTAAATGTCGGACAATCTTCTTAAGGATGAAGGTGAGGATTGAGACAGCAAAAATGTGGTTTTACAGAAAAATGCCAACGATATCAGAAACTAAAAACTTGAGCAGGAGTGAGGTGTTGGAGAGGATGCAAACAAAAAGAAAACACATACTTAACATAAAGAAGAGACAGATGAGGTCTGGGACACGTAATGAGGAAGGAGGACCAGAAGAATTTAATACTCACAGGACAGATAGAAAGAAAGAAGGACAGAGGAAAGTAGTGCAAAATATATTTGATAAGCATGAGCAAATGGGTGGCGAAGCAGGGTTTGGGGGAGGTCCTAAGAGGAAAATTATTTAGAGCGACAAATGACAGGGCCAAGTGAAAGTTCATGATCGTTTACGTCCTAAAGAGACACGGCACATGAAAAAGAATTATACTAATTTTACTAAGAAAACAATTATTTACATAATAAAATCTGACAGAATACATTTAACTTCAACTTTCAGAAATAGATTAGGATAATCATAGTGGATGAACCTATAATATTCTAATACTAGCTTGTTGCCTTTGAGATCACAGGAAGTTCCCATAACCATCTATGTGGTAATACATAATATTAAAGTGAATTTGTTTATAATATAGAAATGTTACTTACGTGTTGTTGAAGGAACACTGGGAGTTGTAGCTGTGGCTTTTGTGTTTACTGTTTCTGTATTTATTTCATTAGTTATTGTTTCTGTTACAGAAGATGCCATTTCTGTTGAAGCCTGGAAAGTTGTATGAGTCTGTGATGTGGATGTTGTTGTCGTTGTGGTTGCAACTGTTGTTGGAATAAACTCTGGCAAGATAAAATAATTTAATAATGAATCTATGGTTGTTTTAATTTACGTCAAAACAGTTTTATGCAGCTTTTAAGCACCCTCCACATGTGAAAGGAAATTTTATTCACTGTAATTGGGAACATAACTGAAGTTTATTTTGCATAAAGAAGATTTGAAATATTTGAGTCTGAAAAGAAATTGATTCTCATTTATTGATCTCTACTGATGAAGGTTTCGCTATGGGCAAACAATTATGGTAGAAAGCTTTCCATATTTATATGTTATTCACATGCTGTTATATTCATTGTTAATTTTGACAGACAGAAGGCACATAATTTGTGTGTGAATTATGCAAATGAACAAAACAATTTATTTATATTTTATCGTTTATTTATGATTAGATATGGAGAATATATTGCAACAAACTTAAAAGTGGGGTAGTTTGCTTATATACATGCCTAGAAAATTAGCATAGGAAGTGACTACTAGAATCAGTATGAAATTATTTGAGCCAAAAGTCACAGAAAGTGGAATCTTTGAATCAAATTGATTTTGTCCTCATGAATTGTCTTCTCCATGTCTTAAATGTTTTGGTAAAAGCACAATTCCTATTCTCTTGCCAGCTATGAGTTAAATGGTAGAGTAGACTGGATTTTCTAGCTTTGGTTAAGTCTAGGTTAAGCAAAATACTGGTTTCTAAACAACAAAGCATTATCTTTTTCAAGAATGCATAGCGATTTACACATACAGAAAGCTAAACTGTATTGAATGATAATCGCTTGATTATTATTCTGATGGCACATTAAAAAAATAAGAGCTTGTATAAAAGTTTTTCAGACTACTGCATGTATCTAGCTGTAAAAGATGTTTTAATTAAACATGATTTAGGATTGGCTTTCTTTGACTCAATCTAGAGATGCAGCATAGTCATTTTAATCAAAGGATTGTCATTGCAGAAATCCATTAAGAAATGATTAATACAGATGCAGTACGTGTACCTGTGCTATTGAGATGACACAAAGGCGTTCAATAAAGTAGGCCACAAAGAACTGTTCATCAAAGGAACGATGTCGAAGTCCATTCGGCATCAAGGCCTCTAATCTGGGTGATTTGATCACTTAGAGCTACTGTTTGATTTAAGTTTTTCCCAGATCCACTCTGACTTGTTAGCGGAAAACATTAGCTTGATAAGGCCCAATGAGTCACTTTTGTATATGAAACAAAATTATTAGGCAAAAATTGAAAATACTGCATGACGAAAGTAAAAATAAATTTAAATTATCAACTTACTTGTACAATTTCCAATGCTTGATGTTGCATTATAGTATCCATCTTTACATTCGCATGTGTAACTTTTGGCAAAGTTCTTGCAGGTACTGGTGGAATCACAAGTATTATTGAGGCAATAGTTTTTCTGTTCACATTTCAAACCAACGTAACCTTCCTCACACACACAACCGTTTACATTATTACAGGTTCCGCGTAAGCATTCACATTCATTCAAGCAGTTGTGACCCCAGTGTGCATTATCACAGGCTGAAAAAAGAAACAATTAATATCCTTGTCTATATTTCTGAGACAAATACTTCCAGATTTGCAGACATTGGTTTGAATTTGTCAGCGGATGATTTAAGCCAGAAACACAAAATTGACATTAGAACATTTATGGAGAAATATTTTGAACATTTACTACCCCACACCATATTGAAACGGTTTCAACAAAAAGGTGACAGATTTGAAAAACAATTCAGAGACAACAGAGATACGTGAGAGAGAGAGAGAGAGAGAGAGAGAGAGAGAGAGAGAGACGTCAGAAGGACAGAATCGCTCGGAACTCGTTGGAGTGAAGATGTGGAAAATTCTCTCTCCCACCACGCTAGTAGACACGTCCACCACTTCTAAGTAGAACCTAAGGGAAAAGGAGCATAAAACTGTATTACTTCTAACAACAAATAAAAATAGTAGCAGCAAGTAATTTGTGGGCTGAAAAATGTTGGATTGTATTTTCTAATTAAATATTTTTTAACACACTCTCTCTCTTTTGCTGTAAAGAGTTACAATATAATCATTAGTCCACATAGACTAGCCTTCGCTACTATTTTGTTATCTTTTTTAATTCTTGTTTGTTTCCCTTGTTTCTGTATTATGCTCCCAAGCGTCTCTCATTTTCCAATTGTCGAGGAGTGCAGCACGAAAACAGCCGCATCTATCTCCTCTGATCCTTAGCTTTAACTCACTCTGAGATAAAAAATCACGACGTGGCACAGGAAGTGAGGGATTTTGACTGATCATTTGACATCTTTGATCACCGGGAGACAGAACGAAAAAGAACAGCTGTAGTCTGAGGTGCGACTAACTTATGACTAGTTAACGCAAGCAACATACATACAGGCAAGCGTGAGACCGGGTGGAAGGCGGTTTGGCTCATACCCAGCAAAACTTTTCTGTCTTTTAATACTCTACTCAGCTTTTGAACTGTAACATTGACCATGCTAATACGTCTTCGGATCTCAATGTTGTACTCTCGTGCTCTGTTAAAATACTTCTCATGTATTTAAATTTCTCTACCTTCTTGATTTTAGTGTCCCTGGTCTGTAATGGGCATATTTTGAGAGGTTTCTATTTTAATTAGGAACAAAGTATTTCTTTTTGTTGAAAGGAGTTATTTGTAGACTTGATATGAAGTAGTGCTTAGCAAGCTCATCTCACAACTCATTACAACTGTGCAATGAAATCCTTAGTTTTAATAAATAAAAGACACTTAAAAAGCCATGCATATAGTACACAGATTGTCATAAACAGAATGCCAAGAAATAGTATAAAGGTTAAAATCTTACGTCTGCAAGAGATGCCTTCCTGAAAATAGCCAGTGATACAGTTACAAGTAATTATACTTGAATTTGTAAGACATGTGCCATTCTTACAAGGGTTGCTACTACACAAATCAATCCCTGTAATGAAATAAAGAAAAGAGAAAAATTGCTTGTATTAAACATTCAGTGTTTTTATGAAATGAAGGACTCATTTCCCTTTTATTGTGGTATAACAATGATAAAATCACAAAAGTCAGAAGTCACAACAAAACAGAGATTAGAACGTGCTAAAGTCATGACTGTTACAGGAATTACAAGTAAATTATTATCAGCATAAAAAAGATCTACAGTATTCATTGGATTTTAAAAGTCTATTTCCATGAAAAATTGTTTGAACACTTCCCCCGTGTATCTAGACAACGAATTTAAGTTCAGCAAGAGCTCATCATTTTACAGTCAAAATGGTTAATCGATAGTTCTATGCTATCAGTTTCTTTTTTCTCACTTCTTAGTTGTGGGTCTCTCTTTCGGCTTCTTGCTTCTTAGTCAAGTTTGATATTGAAAATTAAATACGGTATCAAACATTATTTTATGATATTTTATTGTTCTCGCACCCTAATAATGTTTTCTAATATTTTTCACACTCAGTAATCCCCTTGCGTCTTAGTGACTCTTTTGTCTTGCTTGGGGTGAAATGGTTAAAAAAAAAACGAAATGAAAAATCACTACTGAAGAACAGAGGTAATTCCATAAAATTCAGAGTAGAGACAAGATAAATGAACAATTAATTTATTATTTTATTCAGATCCAAAGAGATACTTACATTTACAAGTTTTCGTGGTGTTGTCATATTCATAGCCCCCTTTACACAAACACTGAGCTGTGCCATTGCTATATTTACAAAACTGATTTTCGGTACAGTTGGCATTTTTACATGCTTCAGATTCTGAAATAATGAATATATTGATTTCAATGCCGAATTCTTCGTAAATGATTCATGTAATGTATTCCCCGGGAAAATTATTAATTTATCTCTCCTTCTTCCAGGTATGAGTTGAATAACAGAACAGATTGAATTCTATAGCCTTGGTTGGAAACCAGCCTACCACAAAAAGAAATGACAACAAATTGCAGGAAAAATCTGTGTAGTCAGTCATGGATCAAAAGAGACATGATCCCTCAAATGTTATCACATGATAGCACTTAACTGACTGAATGAACTACCTGATCACCAAATGTTCAAGAGATAATATTCCTGTAAATTATCCTATTCTCACAAATGCTAGATGACTTTGGCTAAACAAATACTAAATGGGAGTGGGAACATTTCATTCGATCTTTTATCTTTTACTTACGAGGTTACTGTAAAGATAAAGGGATCTCATTGCCGCTCTGGTCTTCACCAATCCTTATGTCACGTTTTCAGATTTTGGTTTTCGAACAATCAATCTAATAAATGAGTTTCCTTTTTTTTATCAAATTATCTTGGTAAAATCTTTATGTTTTTTTTAAAGATGTGTGGGTTATCCCACTTGACTTTGCGAAAAAACATGTCTTGTAAAGGCGGTCCTAAAGACTTGCGATGATCGATTTGTCTAGGAGGTGTTTGGTTGATGATATCGCTTTGGAGAAGGCGATCCCAGAATGCAACGACTTTGAGAAGTGTCTAAAGATCATACCACGGTTTGAATCAAGCCTTGTGAGCGAAATTGGGTAGATAGTTTCCTTTGAGGTGTCGTTGATGACTGTGCTAGCACGAAGTCATAAGTCATCGTGACCGAGAGTTTGAGCGTCCTTGCCTTGTTTAGACTGTTGTTCATACTAGATAACGCGCTCTCTCTCAGAAACTGTAACTGAGGCCCACTCAGCATATTTGCAGTATAAACCAATAGTGAGCTTTGTAGGTGTTGAAAAAAGTAAAATGTGCCTAAAAAGGTGTCTGCAACAGGGATCAGCCAGGCATACATACATATACAGTTAAAACGATGCCACTAAACTCTCGTGCATTTCTTTCTTTTCTCTTTTACAGCTCTGACTATAAGATGTAGTTGCTCACGGTAGGAATAAAGTGTTTCCCATACAACTGGGGCAGGTTAGTTTCCATGGTTTTACTTTGCTTTTTTGAATATTTTTTGCACTCTTTCACACATGTGTCTATCAGATAAACTTACACAAATTTCACACGCACACACAAATGCATACATTCTAGTTTTAAATGTTTTCCATGTAACTAGGCATTAAATGTTTTCTTACATTCTAAATGTAATCCCTTTTGTCAATACAAGAAATTAGTTAGCTTACGTTTCATATTGTTTTGTGCTAATCATTTTTACTTGAGTTTACATTGTGTTCGCCAATATTGTTTGTGGAAAATATTTACCAGGAGAAAACTTTCACCTAAACATAATAGTAATCTCACACAGTTATATAAATATAAAATTTAACATTGTATTATGTTTGGACATTTCAAAGTAATTTTTTTATTAGCACTAAAACATCTACAAGAACCAGTCAGTTAATTCCCATAGGTGATACACACTTGGTCGATCATGTCTTAAAAAACACATCACTGACTAAGCAGAAGATTTTTCCGCAGAAGAGTGCTATTACTTTCTGGAGTAGATTGCTCACCAATCAAGTCTATAGAACCCACTCTGTCGTGCTATTCAACCCATAGCTAGAGGAAAAAGAGATGGATTAATACATTTCTCAAGTGTATTTGTACATAAGTGAATGAAACAAATTCAACTGGAATTCGAACTTGGCTCTCCAATTTCTCATTCCGAGCCAATATCCATTACACCATAATTTACGAAATTGATAAACTTTTCAATAGTTGAAATAAAAACAAATAAATTTTAATTAAATAATAATTATATTAAATCATAATTAAATATGAAAAATAGAAATAAATATGTAAAAAATGTAAATATAAAAGAAAATGCTCCAGCAATTAGCATAATTAACATAACTGCTTCTTAATTTTAAATTATTAGTTGAAACTTGCAAGGAAATACATTATTTACATTGTTCATTGTCTTCATCTTTATTATCATGTATATGATCATCTTTATTATCATGTATATGACGTTTCGGCCATTGTATGCTCTGGTCTTCTTCAGGTACTAGGAATTTTGAACCGAACTCTTTATTTCGATCACTGGAGTAGATCATTCTCGTTCCATGTGTGATACCACTTCTGGATGCTATGTAATTATCTCCCTTGAACTCAACTCTCTAAATTATTTGTTCACTACAGCTGTAGCCAGATATTGAACTCACAACTCTTTGGGTCAAGTCACTGGAACTAACCAATGTCTGTATTCATTGGACTAAAGCGTATAACGACTGAAATGTCGTAAACATAGCAATAAAGATGAGGCCAACAGTCTGTACAATATAAATAATGTAAATACCGTCTCATCTCAGAAGTATAGACAAATATTGCAAGGAAATCTTTATTTTTTCCATTATACAATTGATTGTGTATTTCGGTTGTAACATCGTATTTTGTAAGATCATATTATGCTTAAATTTTCAAGACATTTAAATTAAGATCGAAACATCAAGACAGATGCAACTAAATATTTAACAAGCTAACCTGAGCCATATTGTTATAGATTCATTATGTAACAGGATCAATAACTTACCTTGTATTACTAAACAGGTTCGCCGATTATCATCCAGTTTATAACCCTCGAAGCAGGCACATGTATATGAACCTTCATTGTTAATACACTGCTGTTCACATCCGTGTAAATTCGTTTCACACTCATTAATATCTGAAATAATATAATTTTCAAAGATTGTAAATATTGTTATGTTGTGCTCACAGTACTTGAATTCGTAACGATTTCAATCTTGAAATTTATCATATAATAATAATAATAATAATAATAAAGAAAAAATATTCAATAATAAAAGAAGGCAGTAACAAGATTTACAGTTAGTAGATTCTGTAGAAAAGCAAAACAGAAGCCAAGAACCAACTATTGCGGCAAAAAATATGAAAATGAAAGCCAAAGATAAAGCTCTTGAAAAGATGAAACAGCGCTGGCAAGACAAACCTCTGCATGGCCAATATCCAGTACGTGCCAATAAATTCAATATTGACAAAGTTAATACTCATCGATGGTTACGTGCATCTGGATTAAAGTCTGAAACTGAAGGATTTATACTTGCAGCACAAGACCAAAGTCTTTCCACGAGAAACTTTCAGGCAAATATTATGCATAATAATATGGATCCAAAATGCAGGTTTTGTGATAAACACCAAGAAACAATAGACCACCTAATCTCAGGCTGTTCTGTGCTTGCCCCAAACGAATATAAAAATCGCCACGATAGAGTTGGGCAATATTTACATTGGGCAATGTGCAAACATTATGGAAAAGCTGTAAACAAACACTGGTATGAACATCATCCAGCACCGGTTACAGAAATAGAAGATGTAACCATTCTATGGGATTACACCATCTACACAGACAGAAAAATTGAAGCAAACAGGCCAGATATTATTGTTAAAAACCAGAAGGAGAAAACTTGTCTATTAATTGATATGGCTTTTCCAGCGGATTGTAACATAGCAATCAAAGAATTTGAAAAACTGTCAAAATATAAAGACCTGGAAATTGAAATAGAAAAAATGTGGAAATTGAAAACAAGAGTTGTGCCAGTGATAGTAGGTGCACTTGGAATGATAAAAAATGGAACAAAACAACACATTGAAAGAATCCCTGGAAACCCCAGCTTAAGAGATATACAAAAAATTGTCTTATTAAGTACAGCCCACACACTAAGGAAAACTTTATCTATGTAATGCTGGGGATGTTAGGGAAGATAGAAAAACATGAAATGGAGCCATAACAACACGCCACTACCTGCCTTAGGTCTCCCCGCAGACTTGGTTGGTAGTGAGACCAAAGCAGAAATCGAAATATGATGAAAAATGACATAATAATAATAATAATAATATATTATTTACACACTGGATATTCCACAGAGTTTCTACAACCCTGACTTTTGAGATTAAATTATTAACTTTGCAGGGAGTTTTTAAACACCAAGTAAAAGAGAGGTGGGGAGGGCTTTGAAAGATAGATTTACTCTCAAATATTTACAAAAAAAGTAAATTATGTACAAATTAATGACTTACAAACTTAAGCTAATGTTTAATAAAATAAAATAAATTAATAGGATTTTGTATATCAATAATTAAAATTAAGTGATGTTGGTGCAAATTGTTTTGCTCTCTGCATTTTTTATAATTTTAACAACAGCATACTTTTTAATTAATAAATTCACATCGATTTATTGTTCTTGAAAGATCTCACCAGCAGTTTATTTCCATAAACCTGAGCACAATAATATTATATATATATATATATTATAAAACTAAATATGGCGGTACAAACAAAAAGTAATGAAGTTTTATTTTTAAAAATAGCTGGCATGAAGAATTATGAGGTGATAAAATAGTTGAATTCTTGAAGAAAATACTTTTTTTTTAAATGCAGGTGAAAAAAGTTTTCAGTATGAACCAACAATGTAACAAGATTCAATCTCAAGAAGAAATTGTTTAGTTCATACCAGCAGAGTCACTGAAGTCGCCAAGAAGAGAGTGAACAGAAATCTACAAAGAATCATGAAAACAATGACAAAAAGCGATTGATGTTTAGAATACGTATCTAAAGATAGCATGTGCGTTTTGGTGCAGTGGATATCGAAACAAGAAATCAGAGATCCGAGTTCGAATTCTACTTGCATTTGTTGCGTTTATTTAGCCAGAAATAGTTTGGGGAAAGTTGTTAATTATTCTCTTCCCTCCAGATATGGATTAAATAACATGACAGATTGGGTTCTGTAATCTTGGTTGGCAACCGGTCTACCACAGAAAGTACTGCGGGAAAAGCTTCTTCCCAGTCAGTGTGTCTAATCTGAGACATGATCACCCAAGTGTGTACTATGTATATGACATAATTGACTGATCAAATGATATCTGGTCCAATGTATATCGACTGGGTGTGAAAAACCGAACAGCAGAATTCGAATTTCAGTCGAGTTAGTTACATACACTTATGCACAAATCCCCTTGGAAAAGATATTAATCCATCTCTTCTCCTTCCAGCTATAAGTTGAATAGCAGATTGAGCTTTATATTCTTGGTTGACATCCAGACTACTGAAGAAAGAAATGGCAACCTATTTTTCATCACAAGGTCATGGATCGAAAGAGACACTCCTAAGAGTGTATCACGTATGGTACTTAACTGTCTGACCGATCTAATGAGTATTGCGAAAGAGAATTTAGGGTTAAAACCATAAAAGTTTCAAAGCTGACAGTGCCTTTCTAAGAGGGAAGAGAGAGTGCATGCTGCAGACTAAGCATTTGTTTGGTCGGACGAGAAGGTTTTTATGTTTGGGTGGTGGGGAAACTTTATCAGGATACATTCCTGAAGCTGTCAGAACACATGTTATTCGATGAAAATCAACTGGTGTAATGGTTTGGGGTGCTGTTCTTTTTATGGACCTAAATTGCCCTTGGTTTTCATCGAAGAAATAGTTAATGTGAATACCAGTTTACCAACAAACGATGGTGAAAAAATATGCTGTTTGTGTTGTCAGCCACATTTGAAAGTTGCTAAGTTTTGACTCAAGACGGGGTCCCACGCACACATGATCGATTTGGAGCAGAACTAACACATGAGACATTTCTGTTGATTTTGTTTTGATTTTGTTATCAGTTGATTTGGCCTCCATCAAGCTCTGATATTAATCATAAGGACATTGAGTTAAGTTTAATACGGTGCTTCACACAAATTTTAACAAAAATTTAATTGCAAAGTCAATCACTATCTCCTGTCTTATTGATTACTCTTTCCACTCATTATTGATGTTTGTGTTCCTAATTTTTCAACACCTTGTAAACCCTTATGTTTTAGTGGCTTTACTAGCTTACATGGGGTCATGTCAATTAAAAAAAGAAAAAATTATCTAACAGTCCATAACCCCTTAAGTCTTAGTTTTTATTGCCGTCTTGGGATAAAATGGTTATAACAAGAATTTGAAATATGTTTTACATAACTCAGTGAATCAGTAAACTCACAAATGGATGATAAACGGTAAAAAAAAAATGAATAAATCAATTTCATCTACCTGTACAGTTTTTTCCGTCTTGGCCCAAATATCCATTTCGACATTGGCAGATAAAAGTTCCTTTTTCATTTTTACACACATCAGGACAGGGTTTGCTTTCCTGGCATTCATCAATATCTGAAAATGAAATGAAACATGAACATAACATATAAAATGTATTTTTAAGGGTGAAAAACAAAGCTTCCTGATGAATGAACCAAATGCAGTTTGAGTTACACTGAGAGAATTTACTGGGTTAAACGAAAGAACATGATACTTTTATACTTAGAGATGGATGTGCCAGTAGTGTAAAGGTTATCAATACAGAAACGGCGTTCAATTTCAACATGCTTTCAAAATATATTATGGTATTTATTTAGAATAGTTTGAAACTACCATTTGTGCAATGCTTATCGCCTGTGGACGTGCAAAATTATTTGGATCTAACTTGGTTTCAGAATAGAAGAAGGAAATTACTGGAAAGTAATTGACACATGAAGCGAGCTTAATATAAAATACTCCTCATACCAATAACATTTCCACCGAGCTTCTCTACGGCATATGACTTCATTGAACTTCTTTTGATCCTTTTGAATTTATATTTTAATTGGGATCATCAGGAGAGAATGTGCACCGTTTCGGGGCCTTCCTCTCAACGGTTTCACTTTCACCCCCCCGCTCACTGATGTGAGGCCCCATTATAACAAAATACATGTGTAGTTATACTTGTTCAAATTTATAACGGCGAAATTAAATTTACGAAAAACGAAAAACGGCAAAACTTGCGTTCGGAGAATGCAACGTGAACCTCATTACGCATTCACGATCAATCATGTCATGCCGTCATGTTCGCTGAAACACTCCACGGAATATTTCTTTTCTTCCATATCCGCATAGAACTATTTTCAGTGATTTCTATTAGGCGTTTCATACTTTTGGTCCTATTACACCCTTTGATTCCAATTTGACCCAGAAATTGGTACAGAGTGGCTGCAACGAAACCCCTTGCTCCAGTTTCCACTGCTCTAACAATTACATTATATCCCTCCTTTATTAGCTCTGATTTTAGATTTTCATATTTATTAGTTTTATAATCGTGGCTTTGTTTCATCCTGCTTTCATTTGGTACTGTTAATTCAACCAAGATGATTTTATAATTCACCCTTGATAGAAGAACAATATCTGGTTACAGACCTTTACTTGATATTATTTTGGGGTAATCATTACACCAACCAGGAAGGTCTGCAGATACCTCCCAAATGCCACCAGAGAGATTTTTTCTAAGTATAGCTTGATATTTTCTTGTTTGCTTAGAACCGCCATACCTTTTTCCCTCTGCGAGAAATTTCTGGGTTGAATTAGATGACTCAGACTTCATATATTTCTTTATAATTCTGGTCAGCTCATCCAAAACACTATTATGCCTCCATGTATATCTTCCATTGCCAAGGGCTGTTTTACAGGAACCGAGAACATGTTTTAATGTTTATGAATTTTCCTTACACAGGGGACAAGTTGGATCACTCTCTTTCTTCCATTTAACAAGATTGTTCTTAGATGGTAGCAGATCATATGTTGAACGTATTAAAAAACTCAACCTGAGTGGGGCTATCTGCCAAATGTTCATCCAAGTAATAGATTCCTGCAGAGCCTCCCCCAGTTTGTCCATTGGCCTTGTTGGGATTGTTGAACTCCTTTTACGAGTCTTTTATTAACTTCTTCGTTCCTTACATTTTGGATCACCATGTCTCGGCGGTCTTTACCAGACGTTTTTGACCACCATTGCCTTTCATTTAGTCCTAACCCTTGTTTTCCTGCTTGAGTATATCCGGTGACTTCTTTGAAAGCTAGATTGTCGTTAGCACTTGTTATTGTCTCTCTGACCTTCCACTTTCTGCCTGTTTTTAATGTAGAATTTAATACTTTTATTACTGTATCCTTGGAGTGATTCAGCATCATTTGAAGTCTAATTTTTCCGGATTTATACTCCTCCACAATCGATTTAAACGGTAAATTTAACTTTGCTTGTCTGCAGTACAATGCAATATCAGACAAACCTGGAGGCAAACCCAACCATTTTCGGATATATTTGTTTACTTTCCTTTCCACGGACTCAATTTTACTAATTCCAAATTCGTATACAAGTAGGGGCCGTAGTAGCATTGGAATGAGTATATGCTCTAAGCACCATACCTTGTATTTTCCTTTTAGAGGACAAATATCTATCTTATGGAGATTTTCTTGCAATATGTTTCTTTTACTTGGTTGGTATCTTTTAACGACTGATCGTACCACCGACCTAAACTTTTCACTGCTTTTTCTAATACAGTAGGGATTCTTTGACCACCTACTACAAAATTCATGTTTTTATTTAATTTTTATTTCCTAAGAGAAAGTCTTCTGGACTTGTTTGGTTTAAATTTAATTCTACACCACCTTATTAGGTCGTCTGTCAAACTTAATATATTGTGAGTTGAATTTACCTTGGATGAGAGAATTGTAGTATCATCCATGAACGCCTTCACTGGTGGCATTTGACACTCTCCACCAAGTTCAACAACATCAGCCTTGTTGTTTATCGTTTTGAGAATCAGCTGCATTGCTAGAACGAAAAGTATTGGTGGCACTGTACATCCCATCGCAATTCCAACCTCAAGTCTATTCCACTTAGTCGTAAAGTTTTTGTAGTGAAACGCATGAGGAAACCATCAAAGTAAGTTCCTATCATATTAGACATAGAATATTTTATAGTCTTTATTTCGAATAGGTGTTAAACTATCCATCTGTGGCATGCTCATCTACTGTGGAGGCGCCAAAACTATTTGGGTTTAAATTAGATTCAAAATATTTCATGGTCTATATTTCAACTAGGTTGAAATGATCTCATCAACTATAGACGTGACAATGTTAATTTTTATCACTGCCTGTATTGAACATTTCATGGTTTGTATTTAGTCTGCTTTGAAAGTATACAGTTACACAATCCTCATTCATTGAGGATGTGTAAAAATAATTTGGTTCAAAAATTGGTCTGGAAATATTTCCTTGTCTTTATTTAGACTAGTTTAAAACCATAGCTCTGTGCCATTCTTATCCTATGTGGACAGTTCCTAAATTGTTTGAATATCGCTAGGTGTAGAAATATTTAATGTTCTTTTATAATGGACTAATTTAAAACTATCCATCGGTACTATGCTCATCCACAGTGGGCATGCTAAAGTTATTTGTATTCAACTTGTGTTCGAATAATTTCATGTTCTTTATTTCGAACTAGGTTGAATTATCTAGCAATGCTATGCTCATTTACTGTGGATGAGATAAAATTATTTTGATCCATCTGGTTTTGAACTATTTCATTGATTTTATTTCGAATAATTTGAAACTCTCCCTCTGTGACAATCTCATCTACTGTGAATGAGATAAAATTATTTGAACACAACTTGGTGTCAAAGAACATTATGGTTTTAATGTACAATAGTTTGAAATTATCCATGTGTGAGATGATCATTCATTGCGGTCGTGCCAAACTTATTTAGATCTAATGTGATTTCAAACTATTTCATGTTTTTTATTTGGACTAGTTGGAAACTATCAATCTGTTCCAAGCTAATCTGTTGTTGACGTGCAAGAATTATTTGGATACAACTCGATTTCGAATTCTTTCATGGCCATTGTTTCAACTAGGTTGAAATTAACGATCTGTTTCATGCTCATTCACTGTATCGATCAAAAATTACATTTGGTGTTGTTCTATTTTATGGTCATTATTTACATTAATTAGCAAGTACATATCTGTTCCATACTCATCTACTCTGGACATAATATCTGTGCTATGCTCAGCTTGTGAAGACGTGCCAAAATGATATGGATCCAAATTGGTTTCGAAATATTTCATTGATTTTATTGACATAGTTTAAACCTATCAATATGTGTCTATGTAATGCTCATTCACTGTGAACGTGCAAAATTTGTTTGTTTCCACTATTTAATGGTCTTTATTTAGACTAGTCTGAACCTACCCATTCTTGCCATGCTCATCCACTGTGGACATGCTAAAATTAGTTTCCAAATTGGTATCAAGCTACTTAACGGGTTTGGAATTAGCCATTTGTCGATACACCCAAATCATTTACTGAAAGATAATTTTTTATTTCTTGCAAAAAAATTCTAGATACATATTCTGGTACAGAGTAAAGTTTTCGACTTGTTTCCGCTTTCTGTCTGTCTGTCTCTTTTATTTGTATTCATATATATTGAATATATGTTAACATCAATGAAGCTTCTTTCAAAAGGAATTATAAAAACGGTAAAAAATAGGTGAAACAAAAATCATCATGATGAATTTTGAGTTTCACTCAAATCAGTTCTAATGGAAGCAGATTTCTTCTCTGGTAAGCAGCAATTTATGGTTGCAAGTTTTTTGTAATGAGTGTGGATAGTGGTAATGTATTTTCATACTGAGGTTACAGGGTTGGCAGTTTCCTGGTCGATGCTTCCGACTGCTAATTAGAAGTCCGAAGTCTTGCGTAGCGTCTTAAGAGACTGCTTTGATCAACAGTTGAATAATATTGGGCTTCACTAATCATGACGTCATACAATCAAAGAAATTAAACTAAACCAGCTAAACAAAAAATGCATAAATCCGTCAACGTCTCTTTCTCGAACGTTCATGGTATCCGTGCCAATTTTTGCTGTGTTGAATCTTTCCTCTCTCACAAAAACTTCCGTGGCATCTTAGTTCTCTGCGAAACTAACGTTGACTCTTCTATTCTTTCATCTGATTTCCCTATCACTGATTATATTCCTCTCTTTAGGAAGAACTCCAATGTCTATATGTATGTTCTTCGAGTTTATGTCAGTGAATATATTCCTCTAGCCACGATGATTTCTCTTGCATCTCCAGATCATTCCTACAAGTGTTTCCATCTCTCTCTCCAAAGCTCAGTTTGATATCTTATCTTTTCTTACTCTAACACTTCCCTTCCTCTCCTGATTGTTTCGTATTAGACAGCATCTCGACCAATATAGACAAGGCCATTCATTTCCTCTTATCCATTCGCCAATATATTTCTGTTCAGTGACTTTAATTCCCACCACATCAAGTGGCTGCAAAACTCTGTCACAAATCTTGCTGGTGTCCATGAACTTTTCAATCACTCTTTCTCTCATGCAAGTGGTGGATATCAGCATAACCCTAATTTACTTGGCACACTGCTAGATTTCTGTTTCCCTTCTAGCCCTGACTCATGCCATGCCACGCAGCTCTGCCGTCTTGGAAATTCTGATTACGCCATGGTTTCCGTTAATATCTTCTTCCACTTCCCGTTTTTCCAGAAACCTCTTACCCACAGAAAGTCCTACTGCTTTCAAAGAGGTGACTGGGAGGCGTTCCGTGACATTTCTTTTGATGTTCCTTGGAACAAGGTTTTTAGTTTTCCTGTTGAAGACTGTGTATCTCAGATCTCCTCTTGGCTGAAAGCCGGAATTGATCCCTTATCCCATCAAGGAAGAGAGACTAGCCTGATTCATAATGATGGAGAGTCGGAGCAATTTTTCTGGAGGTTAAAAGATAGCAGATTCGTTTTGGGAACATTAAAATTTGGAAGTCCCGTTCAAGCTCAACAGCATGGTTTGTTTTGTCAGCCTCTGCAGAGTTCTTATAGTAAATGGTTGTGTCGTAAGTGTAGATGTCTACTTGGGATCGGATCACATCAGCGAGACCGTTGATGATGATCAGAAAAAGCGTAGGACCTAAGATACTGTTTGTCAGAGAATAGGCTGTAGGCCTGTGAGATGTTGAAGCACTTCAGCATTGATAATAGCCTCAAGAATTTTGTCAGAAATCGGTAGGAGGCTGATAGGGCGATGATTAGATGGGTCTGAGGGTTCCCCAGAATTCTTATAAACTGAAACCACAGACAAGGATTTCCCGCAGGCAAGAAACAAGAAGCAGGGGGATGGCAGTAGTGGTAGAGTTTTGAGAGAACAGAGGAGATTTCAGGGGCACATTTCCTCATGACGATGACTGGGATCCCGTCACCTCTACCCGCCTTATGGAGAAGTCAAGCTTGGAAATCGTGTTAGAGATTCTACACCAAGCCTCCTCTGGCTAACTCTCATAGCCGACCTCAAGTGAAACGAGTACCATAAATCAATAGCTAAATCTATTGCAAGGAAGATTTTCTCGTTTAAATCTATCTTGCACATATATAAATCTACGATCCACTCATTCATTAAATACAGCTGTAACATCTGGTCCGGAGCCCCTGTTATTCATTCCGGGGTTTTCGACAAAATCCAAAGGAGAATCTGCAATGTAATCGATCCCAATCTGAAGGCTCAACTTTAGTCACTTGCATATAAATTAGATATGGCATATTTTTATCCCTTCTAAAATATTTTCAAGGCTTTTGCTACAATAAACTTAGCTTCCCGGTTCTCTTTCTGTACGAATGAACTCGATCTACTAGACTGGTACCTAGGTCTCACCCTTTTGCTGTGAAAACAATCAAATATAACCGCAAATTGTATTATACCACCTTCTTTTCTCTTACTTCCCACCAGTAGAACACCCTATACTAGCTTCCCTAATAGCTACAATCTCCAGGAGTTTATATGTAACGCCATTTGCCATCCCTTATCTCTTATCTCCTTTTCCTCCACACATTCTGAATCGTTTTCTTCTCCCATTCCGCTCTACTCTCATGCAACTCTCTTCACACCAGAGGTTCCATCTTTATCTTATCCATTCTACGAAACCCCTGGAACCTGTTCCTCTTCTTTTTCACTCTCATCTTATATAACCCCTGCACACTAGTGGTAGCAGTGATTTGCTTGTGGAGAAATGCTTATAAAAAATTAAGAGAAAACTGATATATTATGTTGTACTTACCAATACATCCATTTCCGTCTTTTTGATATCCATCCACACACTCACAATCATAGCTGCCATTTTTATTTGCACATCTTTGTATAGAAGAGCAGATGTTCACAGTCTCGCATTCATTAATATCCTCGGAGCATTTTGTACCCTTCCAACCATCTGAACAGATACAGCCTTTTAACGGATCACATCTTTCAAAGTTGATTCCACAGTCGCAGGGTTGACTGCAATTGATTCCCCAGTGGTCGCTATCACAATCTGATAAACAGAGTAGAGTAAAGCATAAAAGTGATTGTGCCTCATTTGCAAAAAAATCAAAACACAAAACATAATCAGTAAAAAATAATAATACATCATCACTTTTCTCACAGTTTGACCTGATCTGGTTAGACAAATCATTGTTTACAACTAAATTTAATATACACTCTTTACATGTATGAACTGGGTCATGTGTCCTTAAGAGCACATGGCCTGTTGGATATAGATGTTGGTTAGTTTCAGTGACTTGACCCAAAAATGTTGTGGGTTCAATACTGGGCGACAGCAGTAGTGAACAAGTAACTTAGAGAATCGGTCTAAAAAGAGATGACTCATGGCTACCAAAAGAGGCTTTGCACAAGGAATGAGAATGATATACCCCAGTGATTGTAACAAGATGAGGATAACAGCCTGAATAATGTATATAGTGTAAATACTACCATATCTCATAAAAATAGACAAATAATTAATCTAATATTTTTTTTTACTTAATCTTTCAAAAATAAATAAAAAAACAAACCCTTCATGAGTAAATAACTTTTTAACAAACTGGCCAGATCCACCCAACCAAACCTTGCTTACAACTTAATTTTCATGACATACTACAGTACAACACTCAAATAAAAGTTTTAAAAAGTTTTAAAACATAAATAAAAACAAATAGGAGAAGAGAGAACCAATCATGAGTATATTTAGTTATCAAGAGGAAAGTGAAGTTGTGGCATACAATTACGGATGTGATTCTTCATGTTGATTACAGAATAAAATTGAAAGAAAGAAGAAAATGGATTTGGACCTTTCCAGAAAAATAGACATAAACAGTATGATGGCCAGAGTTGTATGCATTATTAACAATAAACTTAAAACTGTATCAATAATTGTTTTGAAAAGACTAAAAAAATGAAAAATCCCAAAAGAATTTAAATTAATGATTATCAACATTATTTAAACCAGGTATAATATTGATTACCCAACAGGCTATCAGGTGATCTTTAATGATAGACACCAAATATTAAAAGTGTAAAAAGTTGCGATTACTACAATGAATAAACAAATGATTACATTTTCAACATCTTAAGAGATAGACACCAAATACTACGAGTGTCAAAAATTGTGAGAACAATAACGAATAACCAAAGAAATACATTTCTAAAATTGTCAGAGATAGACACCAAATATTAGAATGTGTAGAAAACCCTGATGTAAATAACCAAATGAATACCTTTCTAAAATCGTAAAGGAATAAAAACCAAAAATTACAAGTCTTAAGAATTGTCATGACTACAATGAAGAACCAAATGAATACATGTCTAAAATCTTGAATAATAGACAGCAAATATCCCGTTTTTTACATGCCAATACCACAAGCGGCCCCGTTTCAAAAGTACCCACTTCTAAAAATAATGAGAAACATTCATATTCATGATTGTCATTGCAATATTTTATGAAAGATGTTAAGCTCAAATATTTAGCGATGTGACAGAGAAATTTCTATGAAGATTTTACTGTAGAACTTTCCATGAGCATATTCATTCATTAGTCGAAGAATTAACATTCATCAGAAAATTAAACAGAAAAACTGTACAATTTTCACGGGTCCTTCAAGTAAGAACTATTATAATAATAGGTGAAATCAGACTTACCTTCACATTTGGTTTTTTCAAAAACTTTTTTACCATTCGGACATTTGCAATAAAAGGAGCCCTTTGTATTTACGCATTCATCTTCGCATGGATTATCATCACATTCATTTATATCTAAAAATGAAGAATAAACACTACATTTGAACGAGTCTAGATAAATAAATTTGATTTATATCGCAAATTAGCAATCAGGAATTTACTCCTGTTGCATTGTTAACGATGTCCAAATGTATAAGCATATGTAAACTGACCTTCACAAAAGTCTGTACTGTTGAGTTTAAAGCCAATATTACAGAAACACGTATTCTTCTCACATCCGTCAGCATTACTGCAATTCTTGGTACAAGCTGTAGAATTTTTGTCTGGAAGCAATCAATGGTTAGATTTCAAAAAATGAATCAACAAAACAATATTATATATATATATATATATATATATATATATATATATATATATATATATATATATATATAACATTATTATAACATATTCAGAGTATACCAGAACAAGGACAAAAGTCCAGTAGATGGCGCTATGTTGCCATGTAGTCCAAATTACCTTTGTCATTCGTGTAAATTTGTGGCGAAACTGTTTTCAATGTTTGCTATTTAATTTACCAATGCCTGCATATTCATATTGTGGGCAGACAGATGTGAGTTTAGACTGGGAGGCGTGAATGGTAATCAACTCGAGACTGCATGGCTGAATCAGAGTACGTTTTAAGACTAATGATTCATCTTACCTTTTTATTGTCGCATTACAAATTATGGCTTGAGGAAGAACAAGATTCGCTCACACGCTTGACCACGAAGAACATATACTACAGGCTGTAGAAGACAATGCAGGTATCATCACAGATTAAGTGGCCCGAGTATACTTCAATAATAGATCCTGTATCCCTATCATTTTCAGTGACTTACAAATTATAGGGATATGGGATTCCCCACGGAATAACTTTTACCGATAGTTTATTGAGTAAGTGGTTGATTCTTTGTTTAACTCTTCAGCCTTGATTACGGATGAGGCAATATTTGGAAGAGATGAAATAACACATTTACAAAATCAACGTTTTGAGGCGGATCTGAATCCTCACGGTACAATAGAGACATGAGTTTACTAGCAAATCAACGCTTTCTAAAAGTACTTTATTTCAACCAAACTTTCAAACCAGCTCAAGGATGTACCCCTGAAAACAAGACGATGCATTTGGCTCATGCGTGTTAAGGCTTCAGAAAAATTTACTGACATTGCTCACGATGAAGTGTCTGACAACTACCATGAAAGATGGATAAATATGAGAGAACCGGTTGTGGGGCCAGCACGTTCCCCCAATCTCAATTCTTTGAATATATGTGAGTCTGCCAAAAACAATTGGCTTATACAGTAGACATTAATAATGCAGATACACTTCGTCAACGTGCCATATTGATCTGCAAAACCGTTCAACACCATTTGGGAGAATTTAAAAGAGTCCGTTAGTCTATGATTCAACAAAATCATGCGTGTGTAGAGGCAAGCGAAGAACGTTTTTAAGATTTGTTATGAGCTGCTGAGTTGAGGTACAAAAGTCTGATTTGAAACCTTTTGTACTTATGATTATGCAAACATTTTACATTGTTTTGATGCTAGGAACCTGCCAACACCTTCGTAAAAGTATTTTTGGATTTTATCTTTTATTGTACATTTAATAGTGTTTAACGTAAACTTCAAATTTAATAACTTAAAAACAAATGATTTTCGAAAGAATATAAAAAAGTAAAAGAAAAAAACCGAACCACTAAACTTAAAATTAAGATTAAACACAGCTTTATACAAAAAACTGATAAAACACTAATTTGCATTTACTTCCTAAAGAATACAAATTTAGATTTCTTGAAATAACTTTGCCGAAATGCAATAATACTCCAAATTTGATTATAAAATATATAAAAAAAACATATTTAAAGAAAACCCCGATAATATAAAAAAATATTCCATACCGAAAAAATCAACATTCGAAAGAAAAAACACCCCAACCCCTATCACGTCTATCTAAGAAACCCCAAAGTGAAAACCTAGACACAGGATCAAAGGTAATACATGAATTAGGTCCACTAACAGCAGACATCAATCAATTAAACGATAGCCAACCATAAAAATGACAACTCAACACGAATCCCTCTTAGAAATTCTAACCGGAAGATATACCCGACTGATAGGACGTACATTCCAACAGATAATACCATTAATCAACAATTTCACACTTACACACCGGATTGTTCGAGGGTCGAACGGTCAAAACGAGAGACACATTAATTTAATTTCCAATAACCCCAACCAACCCCCACGACAACAACGAACCAAATATAAACAGAGAATGATTCCAAACCTTTATTTCTCCCGATTATGTGTTTGGGCTTCAAACACTGAAACAGCCATATGATTGTAGAGAAAAGGACATATATAGAAAAAATTATGTACATGTTCTAAATTTATAATAAATATTCACAGCTCTATACATCATATATCGAGCGCTGTTTTAAATGAATGTTTTCGACGGGAAAAAAATTTTCTTTTCTCTCCTCGTTCTATACTCACATGGATATATATATATATATATATATATATATATATATATATATATATATATGTAAACATGAGGTGTAGATATAGGAGAATCCAAAGGAATGTTCTGTACATAAAGTGGTAGGATAACATTTTAGAAGAGCTCTAAATATATATGCATATAAATGCATATAGAGCAAATATATGTAAAAATTAAGACAAACATGTTATTCCATGGTTAAGTGGAAGTATAGGCCTATTTAAGCGGAAGTATAGACCTATTTATACATGTATATATATGAATACACACACTTATATATATATATATATATATATATATATATATACGTGTGTGTGTGTGTGTGTGTGTGTGTGTGTGTGTGTGTGTGTGTCAAAGAACAGAACACACACCACCTACTTGCTACCGAGGTTTCGACCACGCAGGTCTATTCAGACCACCATTACGTGATAAGACACAAGAAGTGTCGAAACAAATAGCTACTTTTGTAGTGATGCTTTTACATACTTATGTTATCAATTTTAGTCTGATGTCTAACCGTACTGATGAGCTTTGAGACAGCGAAATAAGAATGTCTCCGGATGACTATATATATATATATATATATATATATATATATATAAGAGTATAGGGTACGTATGGATGGGATAATATTCCTTGTTGAAAGAAACACTATTCTTAAAAATTGCTCAATACAAAATAGAGCTAATAATATTCAAAAATTATAACATGGATATGTAATATTACTACAAAATAGCTATTTTGTTTCAACACTTGTGTCTTGTCAAGTGTTGTTGGTTATTTTAAATTGAATGGTTTTAAAAGGTTAAAAACAAGCAAAACCCCTTTAATCAGGGAGGCATTGTTGTCTGTACAATGTGGACCAATCAGAGTAAAGCAACTTCTAATTTGGAGAATATGTGGGCAGACTTAAAAATAATCTTGTTTATGACACCCTAGTTAAAAACACCTTAATCAAAAGCTAAAGGAAAATAGATACTACCAATTTCAGTCTGGTTAATAACACTAACCAAGTTGGCAAATCATTTACGGACAACTTATGCATTAGTGACTGTGTTAGTAAGTTACAAACAAAAGAAGCATATGTTGTATTAAAGGAACATAAATCAGACTTTAGAGCAAAACCATCTACACGTCTAATTAAACCTACTAGAACGGAAATTGGCAAAATCAGTAAAGCCATTTTAGAAAGGATTAACCGATCTATTAAATACACCATCGGACTCATGCAATTCATTAATACCGCAGATGTCATCAGCTGGTTTCAGACCATCCAGAATAAAGACAATTGGACCTTTATACAATTTGACATTATGGAATTTTATCTATCCATTTCTAAGTACCTCTGTGTATAAATAGAGTTTTAAAATTTAACACGCAAATTGACAAGTCGATAAAAGCTAAATTTTGTAATTTGTGTATGTATATATGCGTGAGTATATTAATCTGTATATGTGTCTATTTGCCAGCATTTGTGAATATACTCGTCTATATTTCCATGTGTGGATGTTTGTAGGCTTATTTATGAATGCGTTCTTTCTCTTCCTCGTTTAATATATGAATAACTTTCTAAATCTAATAAATTGTTAAACTTAGAAAATCTTTTTAAAGTTAATTAATAATCCTGATCTCAATTTAATCAAATATTAATACCAATGCCCTCAAAGATTATTTTTAAGTCTGCCCACATATTCTCCAAATTAGAAGTTCCTTTACTCTGATTGGTCCACATTGTACATACAACAATGCCTCCCTGATTAAAGGGGATTTGCTTGTTTTAATCTTTTAAAACCATTAAATTTAAAATAATCCACATCAACTGCCAAGACACAAGAAGTGTCAAAACAAAATATATACTTTTGTAGTGATATTATAACATATCCATGTTATAATATTTGAATATATATATATATATATATATATATATATATATATATATATATATATATAGTCATCCGTAGGGAGTAGCGACTCCGACTGACACCAAATCGGTCGAGTTGCAATCCTGGCCAGAAGCAAATGGATGCGTCTAGCCACACTGATGAGCTGTGATACAGCGAAACAAGCTTTTATGTGGATGACATATATATTACTATTTCATTACGATTGAGCTCTCTAGAGAAAAAAATTTTCAAAATTGTTTCCACTTCTGCGATATATGCATTACTTTTCAGAAATGAATTGATTTCTTTCGGTGACTGGCATGTATATACACTGCTTATATGCAACACATTAAAATTTCCCTTCACTGAGTCAATGTGTCTATGGCTTAGTGGGTAGCGACTCCGACTGACACTAAATTGGTCCATTTTCTATTCCGACCGGAAGCAAGTGGATGTGTCTAGCCACACTGATGAGCTGTGATACAGCAAAACAGGCTTGTATGTGGATGACTAATATATATAAAGAAAATCTTTTTTTCGTAATCCCTAAAAAATTGTGGTCTCAAAAGTTCCTTGACCCGCTTTTATTTTAACTACCTTTACTCCACAATAATTTTAATGTTTTACAAATTAATGATTAGAATTATAATAAAACTTTAGCATATAATGAAAGTAAATTTATATATTTATTTTTGTTTTGGAGAACTTGCAATGAAAACAAATACTATTTATTAGATTGCTTATTTACAAGAATAATTTTATTTTTACAACATTCTAAAAACTAATAAAATTATACGAAAGATAATCTAATGCAATATTCATCAATTATCAATTTTTAAAGAAATAAATAGGAAAATAATATTTTTTATTCATGAATTCATAATCTTTGATTAAATTATTAAAATATATGAGCCAACTATGAAAAAATTCTTACTGTTTAAGAATTTATAAGTTTCTATCAATTGTCCATTAGCCAAGGTTTTGCCAACCATTCCAATAAATACTATAATGAATAAATAGTGTAAATAAATAATCTAGTAATTTCCTAAAACGAGACCTAGTTAATATCATACATATTTTCACTATGACAGATTCAACTGAGATACCAATATTGTATGTGTTGAGGCTGCTGAGGGTGACCCTTTAGGTTTCCATAGTGCATTAATGCATGATAACCTTGACCCTGCGCACTTTTCATGGATGCTTTTCTGATTCCAGACTTTTTTCATAAAATAGACAAACCTGTTAATAAATTAAAAAAGAAAGTTTTATATTTTCAAATGTTTATTATTACATAGTTTTTCAAATAGCTTTCTTAATTTCCGCATCAGATGGTTCCTTATTGTTTATGTTTGAAGATAGATTTTGTAATGATTGGATGACTCATGGCTTGTCATATGCAAGATTGCAACTTACATGATATGCATCGCAAAATACAATGGCTTGGCAAGAAAAGAAAAATAAAAGACACTGTGAGTGTGGAATTCTGACGTTACAGGATTGCGGTTATTTGACGTCTAGATATACGGTCCAAAACGCCAGTAGACAGTGAGGTGACCGAAAGAATTTTTAATAGTTTCTGCAGTAAGTAGATTCTTTAGTAAGACAAGCTGAGACAACAAGCGTTTCCCTTATTTTTTACCTATCGCTTCCTTCTAGAAATTATGTCCCTTATAAAAGAAAGCTATATAAGGAAAAGATGTCCGTTTTTTTTTCATGCATAATAAAATATTTATTTCATCATATTAATTAATGCTACTGCTACAATTTCAGATTGTGTGTGTGGAGGGAGGCTTTTATTTTTTGAGCCATACAATTTTTTTGTCAGAATCTATCTGAAATCTATATAAATCTACTATTTTTCCATACATTAAATATTGCTGCCTGGTATTGTGCACCGACTGCATATCTTGAGATCTCTCGGCAAAATCCAAAGAAATCTTTTTAATGTAATCAGTTCTGACTTGGAATCACGACGTCAGTCACCTTTTTTTATCACGTGACTTCCCTCTGTAATTTCTATAGATATTTCTATGGCAATTGTTCTAGTGAGTTCTTTGCTTTGTACACTGATCACATAAGCGCACTATTAGATTGGACAGTAGGTGTCATCATTTTACTTTTGAATTCAATAAAATGTCGCCGTTAGTTCTGTTCTAATAATTTCTATCCTCACACTTGTGGAACTTGTTTTTCGCTTCCCTTCCAATTATGATTTTCAAATATTTAAATCTAATATCAAGCACAATATCCTGAAATGTTTTCTTTTATTATCCTTTCTCGACAGTAAAGTTTTCTAATTCTCTTTCACACCAAGTAACTCCTTGCGGCATAGTAGTCTATCTACTTCAATTTCCCATGAATATGAAAAATAAATTACCTTTCACACAGCTGATATTATTGGTTTGCAGAGTGTAGCCGCTACGACAGTAACATTGATATCCTGGAATTGTGTCATTGCACAGTTGTTGGCAATCGCTTAACTTTTTCATACATTCATCCACATCTGAAAATGAAAAGGTGAATCAGTTTATTTGGATTGAGAAATTCTACAATATATAAACGCGAATGTGGAATTATTCAATCTTGAAATCAATATTTCATTCATACTTGAGTTAGCGTAACATTTTTAAAGTTTTGACATGTCTCATCGATAAATCAGCTTCATTTAAAGGAAAATGGCTACAACAAAATACTAGCAAAACAAAACTTGTTCCACGTTAAGCATACATATATATATATATATATATATATATATATAGATAGATAGATTAAATAAGTCGTATTTTGACAGCAAGAATTTTCTTAAATGTGATGTATTGAATAATATGCACAAGTTCTGTCTTTAATTCTTTTAAAACTTTTTTAATAAATTTCCGAGTAAATCGTTTTGCTAGAGCAAAAATGCCTAAATGATATCAACTTTTATTCTATATTATTTTTCCTTGGGTGCTTTCGATTGTTACTCCATTCGCTTTCAAGGATTGTTCAATGCACAGATAAGCAACAGGTTTTTAATCCCGGTGTTCTCAAGTTTGATGAAATTAATTTTAAGTCCTTCCAGGTGACATAATATAAACGGTCAAACTGAAAATTTTTACGTTGGTGTCTGTGTGTTATTTTATCTTTTTAAATTTACAATTTAATACATGGCCCCCTACAAAATATGTACCTTATTTAGGTTGCCTGTTTTTCTTTTATTACAACAGCCTCCAAAAGTTTCTTTGTTATGTAGAAATTTTTGGTGTTATCAATTAAAATCCCTCCATGCAAACTGAACTTTTGAAATTCATAAAACTGTGGAGCAAGTAAAGTTTGTTTAAATAAATATTCTTAAAGAATTCAGCTGACAGAACTTTATCCCTTGTTCCCTGCTTAGGATTGGATTTTTGGTTCCTGCTTAAGTCTCTTTATTGTGTTTTACTCTTGTTTTTAGCAGCATTATTGGCATGCATATAAAAAACAAGAAGTTACATAAACGCTTGACCTTCGAGAAGAGAAAGAATCTAATATTTGCTTATTATCTCAACAGTTCCAAGTTTTGATCTTCGCATCAGCAAATTTAAGAGCAAAGTGGCGCTTATTGCGAAAACCCAGCAGCAGCAAGTCTTGTGGGATGACTGCGCACTGGAATCTGTTGATGAATTCATCTATCAAAGAAGTAACATTTCACATAATGTTGTCTCAACAAAGGCTGTAGGTGTCTTCCACTGACAAAACAAAGGGTCATGAAAAGAACTGTCCAAACTGATTTGCAAGACATAATCATAGGGCAAAAGAATAAGGTGATTGTTCATGTGTTTCGGATGTATTCGACAAGACCAGTGATGACATCTTTGGAGTGAAAGACAAACGGGGACGTAGACAAAGGGGGGGGGAACTATTTAAGACCTGGAAGAAGACCGCAAAGGAGATGTGGCTGAGATGCTACTGATCTGAAGCGAAGCAGCGGAACAAGTTCTGGATCATGTTCGATGGAGAGCCTTTGTCGCCTAATGTTCCATGGGGCACTAGAGAAACTAAGAGGAAGAAGACCTAAGGATATTATATGCACTTTAAAAGCATCCAATATTGAAAATTGTAAAAAGAAATACTAAAAACAGTACTTACTAATACACTTTGTTTTATTTATCAGCTCGTACCCTTTCGGACAGGAGCATTGATAACCCCCTTCTTTGTTCTTACAGAAGAATTCACAGTCATTGGTTGTGTTGCTATTACATTCATTTTTATCTGTCAAAAGAAAAAATGTCATTGACGTGATGATTTTGCCAGAATAAATTATTTAAGGAAACATTGTGACATTAAGAACACCGGCAAGTATTGTCATGAAGTTTGTAAAATATTAAGGTGAAAATTAAACATATACTGTTAAGAAATAATGCAAGGTCTAATGTAAATTCGCTGTTGCTATGTTAACGGGACTTAACTACGCAAAGTGAAGCCCCTTGGCACTGATTAACCTTGAACTCTGTCGGACATATGCACTAAGTTATAATGGTCTTGTTCAGTTAGTGGGTAAAATAAATTCCTGTTAATGTCTGAGTGAAAATGATAGATTATTCTCTTTTGGTCGAGAGAAAAAAAAAGAAATAAGACACTAATATGTTTGCATTTTATTCATTTAGAAACTTAAAAAATTTAGTTAAAAATTGTATTGTCGATAACATTCTAATGTTTTTAATGTATGACTCAGTGAAATAGAACATCTTATTAAAATATATTATTAAAAGGAAAAATACTACTGTAATTTATCCATTTTAGAACATTCAAAATTTGGGTTAAATACCGCATTAGTGATAACACTTTAATGTTTTTAACGTCTGCTTCAGTGAAATGACCATATCCAAATCGTTTTTTAAGCGGTAAGTTCAGAAGGTTTTTTATGCAAAAATATTGTTTTAATCTATTTTAGAAAATTTAAAATTTTGTTTACAGATTTTAATACACCAATGCTTTTCATGTCTGCTTCAGTGAAATACAAAACATACTTATATTTAAATTAAGAAGGCAGCTCAAATGTTGTTTTAGTCAAAATGTTTCTGTTTGTTTATATACTTTAGAACCTTCAGAATTTTGGCTAAAAATTTTATTAGCGATAACACTCAAATGTTTCTTAACGTATGCTACAGTGAAATTGAAGATCTTATAAAAATATTTTATTAGGAGTAAAAATCAAAGAATTTTAATAACGGAAAAATATTTTTTTATTTTTTATCTATTTTAGTACCCTCAAGGTTTTCGTTAAAATGCTATTGGCGATAACACTCCAATGTTTTAGAGAATGTTGGGATCTTATCCAAATATTTTAAGATGTATAATCAAAGGTGTTATATGCAAAAAAGTTTTTGATTTTTATCTCTTTCATAAACTTGAAAATCTTGGCTTATTATCTTACTTGTGATAACACAAATGCGTTTTAGCGTTTGATTTAGTAAAAGAAAAGACACAAATATTTTGTTCATGATAAAGTTCAAACGATATTATTGATCGTAAAATAATTGTGTTTTTTTTTATCCATTTTACTACCTGAAAAGTTTTGATAACATTTTATCGGCGATAACGTCTAGTCCAGTGAAATGAAAAGCCTTATCAAATATTTTATTAGGAAGAAAGAGCAAAGGTTGTTTTCTGTAAAAATGTTTCTCTTTTTTATCTATTACTAAGCCATCGAAATTCGGATTTAATATCTTATTGATGATAAGACTAATTTTTTAACGCCTGCTTCTGTGAACTGAAAGACCATATCAAAATATTTTATTAAGGGGGAAAGGAGGAGTTTTTATTTAAATATATTTTTAGGTTTTATCCAATTTAGAACCTTGACAATTTTAGTAGAAATTTCATTGGCGATGATACAATAAGCTTTTTAACGTCTGATTCAGTGAAATGGAATATTATAATTTCATTTGTACCGTATGACCTCTTAACATAATAAACAGCATTCATATTTCTGATTATTAATGCAATATTCTGTTAATATTTTTAAGTTAAATCAATTTCCACAGTTATTTCATAATCATTGATCTCGCAAGGAGCTTATTCATTCATTATTAACTTTAGAATTTTAACTCATCATAAAATGAATATAGTGAAAATCCGTGATATTTTCCCGAATCCTAACCGTATAAATAAATGTGTTACCTAAACAACGATAATCTTGTTGTAGGGAATAACCAGAAGAACACGAGCAGTTGAACGTCCGGTTTGTTGCTTGTTCTTCTTCCGGTGACAAATCTTTACAGGTTCCCCCTACGCCACATGGATTTTCAGCACAACCGTCATAATCTGCCTCGCAGACTTTGCCTATGAAATATTACAAGAAATTCAACAATATTCTATGAAATCATCCAAGAAGATAAAAAATATTTAAAAAATACGTAATTACATGTAAAATTAATTAACAATCAGTGAAAGCATCTATAAATATACGCAAAATCATAAAACGTATATCATGACCAACATCATTTCTTTTTAAATATTTATATGAAGTTTGGTTTAATTTGACGTCGGATATCAATACAAAAAACAAAACATGGAAAACAGCAGCAGAAGAAGCAAAAAAAAAAAAAAAACACACACACACACAAAAAAAAGAACCCTTGAAGAAGAAATTAAATTGAAATAATTTTTTATGAGATAAAAAGACAATGATTATAATTCATATATCTATATGGTATTGGATACAAATCATATATCAACCAATAATTAACTGAAACGCAAAAAGTAATATTGTACGCGCACAAAGTTGGATCAGACTGAATGAAAACATTTTGGAAAGACCATACCAAGACAATACATTGCTTCTTCCTCTCCTTCCATTTTTCTTTACTTTGTCTTCACTCACATACCGTCAAAGAAGTAACAACAACAAGATTCCTAAAATCTAAAGTCCGATAAGTACAATTTCCTTTATTGCTTCACCTTTTTTTCATTTTTTCCCGGCCATAAAAAAGGAAAGGGACAGATACTATTAAGCTGTTAATCTTTTTGCATACATACATTCTGTTATTTACTACTAATTATACTTACTACTTATCTGGAACATTTAACTGCGTATATTTTCATTTTGAACATTTAACACATACAAATTAATTAACTACGTACATTTTCTATTTGAACATTGTAATTCTTACAAATATATCTTATTCTGTTCAGTTAATGAAATTTCACTTATATTACAAACAAAACACTTTTATTCTTCCGACCTTCAATCATCCTTCTGATATTTTAAATTGTAAGGACTTCAGTTGTGTTTGGCACGAGGCCAATTTCATAAACATCCCTGAGGTCCCTACAATGTTATTAGTGACATCTTCGGTAGAACAATTTTACAAGTAATTTCACTAAGATTAGCTAAGCTTGTTTCAAGACTAACCAATGGTGACTGAATACATAAATATGATTTCAGTCTCGTGCAGATTTTTGTAAAAGCTATTTATTTACTGTGTTAAGTTTAGTTTGTTATATATATATATATATATATGGCACCCAGTGGATATCATATTCAGTAACTTGGTAAGTGTTGGGGAATCACCCCTATTTAAACACTTTATACACTCTTCCATAGTATACAAATAATCCTGCCTACAGAGAACGTGAGTAGTGTTGAGTTGAGGCAGTTGAGTTGGATTTAGTTGTTAAACAGAGCACTTGAACCGCTGCTCGTTGGTCAGCAAGAAATTTAGACTTATTACCAGACTTACTTCTTTGTATATATTTGACTTCCACGAACCAGTATTCTTGAATCTACTAACCGTGTACAGGTTGTATATCTTTTGGTCAATACACTTACGTTTTCTCCTCTCATATCTTTTTTGTGTTACTATTATATTGTGTGGTTTTCTAAACAAGAAACCACAAGAGTAAGTATTTCACAGGAGGTGTTTCACAAGTAACCTACTTTCGGTACTAATTAGAATAAAGCATTGAAACCGCGTTCGAGGTATATTCATTGATGGATTCATTTTTACAGCTTAGCAAACCTTTGCAGGTTATTTAAACCCAGAATATATTTTTAAATTGTGAGAATCTTTTCAGTTAATAATGATTTAGTGTTACAAGCCCTATTAATTAATCCATAGCTGCTGATGATTTAGTCTTCCATCGTGGTTATCTTCATCCTTCTGTATTCCTGCAAGACATGAACTTTGTATTGTCAGGACATAGATTGTCTTGTTCGGTTCCATGAAATGAAGCTATACTTTGCATCAGTTGTAAAGACCGTCTTACCAACAATAAAGTCCCCTTTCAAACATCTAGACTCAATATCGAGGCTACGAATCTTCAACAATGCTTCCGTCGGTTGGGTACCGTGTCCAGAATGCATCCCAATCGACTACCAGGTACCATCCTGTTTGGAGAACTCGCCAGAGGCAAGAGGTTATACGGAGGCTTAAAGCGACACTTCAAGGATCAGCTGAAGACATCCCTGTAAATATCAATCTTGAAATCTGGTAAACCGTTCCTTCAAATCAACTTCATGGTATAGGACCATACAGTTTGGGGGGCGTTGAATTTGAGACTTTTGTGCCCAACTGTCAACATGAAAATGAGCTACGGCGTGCTGTCTGTGACTTCTGTTCACGACTCTTCGTGAATATGATGGAACTTCACAATGATCTTCCCCACCTCCACTGCAAGGTATATAAAAACAAGTGGGAGGATGAATATTCTGATATTCAGGTGAGAGCGGGTGCCGACGCCGACAATGATGACGACGAATGTTACAAGCATACTAATTAATATATAGCAGCTGATGATATAGGTTTTGGGTTTTACTGAAATTCAATTAAACACAATAAACATAGAAGAGGAGTGTAGGTAGTTAAAATAATTGCGACGTCAAGGAAAAACTGTTCTTTGAATGCTGTTTTTGTGAGACAGAAACCTTTTGTTATCTAACGATTTTATTAAAACAGTTTTTTCAGAGTTAACGATGTAATCTCTATGCAATGGTTTTATTTCGTTTTTTTTTTATCGAGTGAATGCGAGTCCAACCGTCAACAATTTTACCAAGTGTATAAATTCAATTTCTTTATTTTTTTGTTTTGTTTTTTCTTGACTTACCTTCATATCCTTTATCGCAAGTGCATTTAAGTTGTTCATAGAATTGCTGATCTATTTCCGGATCGTCGCTTGTACATTTTCCATTCCCAGAGCAACCACTGCAAAGCACAACCTTCAATGGAAAGCCTCCTGAAGTCTGATTTTTACTGTCAATCGCAATAATACTGAAAATAAAATTAAAGATAAAACTAGATAAAAGAAATAAGTATATGAAGTTATTGCCGCTCTGGCTGAAATGCTGTAATAACATCAAGAACGAGGACAATGGTCTACGTGTTGTTGTGGAAATCACCGTTTTTGTTGCAAGGTGTAGATGTTTGTTTCACTAAATATTTTATGACTCCTGGTACATTTGTCCAGCAAACAATATTGGTAGACTTTTGTGAGTCCGGGAAAAATAAATAAAAAAACATCATAGATTATAAACTAACAAGTATTAATAAATATATTAAACAGACATGTGACAAAAAGAATAAATGGGAAAAGAAGTTAAAATTGTGAAGAGTGCAAAGTATAAGTTAGTATGTCTTTGAGATACTTACACACCAACAGAAGAAGAAAACGTCTTATCGCTTCCAAAGTCAAAAGGAAAAGAGGAAGAGGCTTTCTAACCTCGTGCTGGTACAGTCGGGAATTCAATATCTTGCCGCCCATGAGAATCCTAACTGGACATTAATGTAACAGTACAGTATAAAAATTATATATGAATTGTCTCCTTGATAGATTTTATTTTGACTTATTTGGCTTTCTGTCTAGACATGGTTTAATGAAGAAAAAGAAAACGATCATTCTGCAGAAGCCTATTCTTACATATCGTGTCATCTCTGACTTCCTTTAGAACCCTGGGCTACATCAAAGACTGCATAACGACAGGCAGTTCTCGTTTTCTTATTTTGTTTCACTACATAAAGGAAAGGAATTGTAGTAACGTTTCCAACAGGAAACGAGAGGAAAAGGCTGTAATTTCATCGCCTCTTGTTGGCTTGCTCGGGTGAGGCTTGATTCTTGCCTTCATGTATTTTTGGTTTTATATCGAATATGGATGTGCGTTGTGGTGTAAGGGATATGAGAAAACAAGAGGACTGAGTTCGAATTTTAGTTGAATTCATTCACATACACGATATTATCCTTGGGAAAAGGTATGAATTCATCTCTTATCTCTCTATCTATGGATGAAATAGCAGCAGTACAAATGAGTTTTATAACCTTGGTTGACAACCGGTCTATTGCAGAATTAATGGCACCCTACTACGAGAAAATCTTCTGTCTAGTCAGTCATGTCACTTTCGAGACAAGATCGCCTAAGCATGTATTACGCATGGCAATTTAATGACTAATTGAATACGTTAACAAAACCATTCTATCACAATCAGAATTGCATGCGAAGATTACGGCCACATCTCGTAAAAGCACCGGTTCTCATAAGCTCACCTAAGTTAAGCAATGTCGAGCATGTTTAGTGTTTGGATGGGTGACCATTTGAGAATATTAGGTGCTCTAAGGTTTCATAATCATGTGGTGTAATAGATAATGGCTTGGAATTAGAACTCGGAGAGAGAAGTTCTAATTCCAGCCGAGTTTGTTATATTAAGTTAGACATAAATACTCTTGAGAAAGATATTAATCAACTTCTTATCTCCCCAACTGTGGGTTAATTAGTAAAACTTGTATCGGCTAATCATTGTAATCTCCAAAACATTTACAATCTGAAAATACTTTCTCACTTTAAATAACCCGCAAAATGTTAATGAACCGTAAAAAAAGCAAAGCAATCCATATATAAAAAATCTTTTTTTCTATTCTTCTCTCTTATATAATTATATTTTTTCTGTTACAAGTCTGTATTATACTGTGACATGTGAACTTAAAAATAGCTGTGTAGAAAGATTTCACGAGATTATTATTGAAATTCGGGCTCGTTCATCCACTTTAAAGAGACATCTGCTCATGGAACAGTGACAAAAAGTGGGTCACTAAGGCGTGCTGAACTACTATAGTCTTAATTCATGTTTTCATGTTTTAAACTCTTCTTCACTCAACGTTTTGTTCCAGTGTTTTCCTTTCAAACTTACTAACCAGAAACTGCCATTCGTGTTTTATTGTCAAAACACATATAACCTTGTGGCTCAAATGTATAAATATCTAGTTTTCCTATTGTGACTTAATTAAACTTAGTTTAAATATATTCATTCATGAATAAAAGCTGATTTTATAACAAGCTAAATAATTACTAGTCAGTATTAAAAGATCTCCTATTAAACGCTAAAAAAAGATTTTAAATTTTAATACCAGCAATTACATAAAATGCACATTTCGGTAAGCAAAATGCAATTGGCTAATTGACGTGGTTAAATCCTGGCTTGTGGCAATGCTCTGTTCCATGTTACCAGGATGACACTGCAAAAGCACACTGTTTCGGGACACGAGACTTTGCGTATTCCCCTGATTTATCACCCATTGACTACCGCCCTATCAAGTAACTTGACACTCTATTACACCAAAAGACATTCCGTTGCAAAAATAAAAGGATGACACTGTAGAAGCTCAGTGATTCGAATACGAGACATTGCATATTCACCTGATTTATCACACACTGACAACCGCCCTTTCAAGTAACTTGACACTATATTGCACCAAAAGACAATTCGTTGCAAAAATAAAGGTATGACACTGCAGAAGCTCACTGATTCGGGATACGAGACGTTGCATATTCCCCTGCTTTATCACTCACTGACTACCGCTTTTTCAAGTAACTTGACACTCTATTACACCAAAAGACATTTCGTTGCAAAATAAAAGAGCTGAAACTGCATTTCCATTTACATTTATCTTGACATCTAAATACTGAGGGGAATAACTAACCTAAAACAGATTATTTTTGAAACATGGACTCATCCATTCGCTCTGAGTCATATCTCTGATCATGGAACAATGACAAAAAACTGAATCGCTAAGTCTTAGCACTTCCATTTGTATCTGAACTGCTGTATTATCAATTCATGTTCTCATACAATTAAACACTCCTTCACTCAGACTGTTGTTCCAGATTTTTTCATTACAGGCTTCAGTGTACCATGGAGCGAACCTGTTAGCAACAAAGAGGCTTTGGAGAGACTGGAAACAAAAAGGAAACTTATATTTAACATCAAGAAGACACAGTTGGAGTTTTTGGGAGACGTGATGAAAAAGGAAGACTTAGAAAATCTGAAACTCACAGGGCAGAAAGAGGGATAGTTGAAAGCAGTGCATGACATACTTAATGGGCTTAAGCCAACTCTTTTTATAATTTCATTAGCACCAAGCAGACCCTAAGTTTGCTCCAGTCATGATAAGCAGTTATATTCACAATGTGGCTTTTCGACTAGAACAGCTGTTAGGACTCAAACTCCCTCCAGACCTCCAGTGGAATACGTATCATATATTGTTCATATATAAAACACTATAAATTCCGTTAGTCTGTCAGTCTGGTCACAAGCACTAAAATAGCCATATACTGACCGATGGAAACCAAATTTTGGGGAAAAATCTAAACAGGTAAGCGGGTACAAAGTACAATTGCTTTTATTAGGATGTGCAGCTTAGAACAATACTTTCTCATTTTTGTTTTTCAAAAAATTAAATCTTTTATTATTGAACTTACAAAATATTCCCACTGTTTCAAAAACAATTTAAGGATTAAAATATAACAATAAAAATGCCATATTATTTTTTGCGTTGCTTTTCTTTATGTTTTCATAAATATTTCATTCTGGTCACATGTAATGCATACTAGTAGTACCGTAAATATATACACAGTTGGGAGAACAGAGTCTGTAAATCTCGACAGAAAATGACAATGATAACTTTGGTAAGATTAAATACACTGAGGATGTGAAAAATTCTATTTACATACAAAAAATAGATGAGGTTCAGTTGTAAATAATTTCTGATTTATCAGTTTATTCTTGATCAGTACAATTCAATTTTATTCAGTAATATATCCAGCTTTACCATGTGAAGTAATGGATATCGGCTCAGAATGAGATAATCGGAGAGCCGAGTTCGAATTCCAGTTGAATTGGTTGCATTCACTTACGTGTAAATATCCTAGGGAAAGGTGTTGATTCCTCTCTTCTCTCTCCAGGTATGGGTTAAATAGCATAACAGATTGGGTTTTCTACTGCAGAAAGAAATGCATACATACAGTCGGGAAATTTTCTGTCTTGTTAGTCATGGATCGAAATAGACATGAACACCCAAGCATGTGTCACGCAATAGTGACTGATATATCCACCATCACTTGCAATTCCTGTTCCCACTTTCATAGTATCTATTCAAGAACCTTTCATCAAAATACTGCAGGTTTTTATTTTTTGGCCAAATCCTAAATTAACAAACGTTTTCACCATCGAAGCGTTTTGCAGTGATCAAAAAAGTAATAATCGGTCAGTGCCAAGGTGGGTAGAATAAATCAAACGTTTCGAAATGTTAACTCTATTGTTTCCTATTAATCAAACTTTCACAAACACGTTGCAGATATTGGGTGTATAAATAGGCATTTAATGTTTCATTTCCTTTTAAGAATTTAGACGAATAAACACCAACGTCTTTTACCGCCAATATTGTTGTGTCACCCATTTTTTATCACCTGTTGTGATGAATGTAACAAATATTTCTTTAAGACGATACATTCGATATAAAACTGCTTTCACAAAAACAGAAATTACTTATGACACAACATAAATTGATAAAAAATACTTACCTAATATTTACGGGTGTCAGCTGAGGGATCAAAATGTTTAAAGTGGAATTGTAACCGTTTTCTATAATACTGATATATTCTCTGCCGTCCTGAATTTGAATTCGCACCGTATCATTGTCCTTGTCAGTGACGAAAACTTCCCATTTGATCGTCTTGTTCACAGTAATTTCCAATTCCTTTGTTCCGTTTATTAGGGGCGCATTATTTCCTGGACACACAAAAAAAATCAGTTCATAAAAAATGTCATTTCTAGAACTAATAGATTTATTTGTAATCTAACATTGTTAATAATTCGTCCCCCTTGTTCTCACCTGTTTGCTCGGACGCTATTGCCCACAGGAATCATTTCTTCTGGATTTATCAGAGCCATGCGTCTGACCATAATAGGCATCGTTTTGCCTCTGCTTTTAATGAGAGCAAGAGGATCCTAAATTATGCTAAGCTGTTGTTTGCTGATAGAATAAAGCAGCGGATAGCAGCCCTCAAGTTCGGCTCTAAAGACGACCGGTAGCACCGCAAAAGTGTGTTAAATGACAGCAAACCGTCCATCCTTCCTTTAATCAATAAATTCGAGGTCCCCACAGCCACAGTGGACAAGGCCTTGTGCTTTACTCACAGATTCCTCTCCATCACCACATTTGACTCATTTGGAGTATCCACACCCGACTTCCCACCTAGAAGTGAGGCTCAACTGAGTGACGTATATTTATCCACCTCGCTGGTCTTTGGCATAATTTTAAAGCTTGACCCCCATAAGGCGAAAGGAGGTGGCGGAATCCCAGTTATCGTCATGAAAAAAATGTACTCCGCTCCTGAACTCTCCTCTGTTTTTTCCTAATCCCACAACTACTGCCTCCCTTTTCTTGCTTTCCTGCCTACTGAAATTCCTCCTCTGTGGTTTCTGTTTTTAAGGACTTTGGAGAATACTCAGACATTTATAATTATCGCCCTATCAGCCTCATACCAATTTTTTCAAAGTGTTCGAGGCTATTATCAATGCTGAATAGGTTTAGAATTTCACAGCCCACAACCTATTCTCCGACAAAGAGTATGGCATCCACTTCTCATTACCTACTGCTGATATACCACCAACCATCACTGAAGACATATAACAGGCTGGCCTTCTGTGTAAGCTACAGGGCTATGGTATAACTGGATGTTTGTTTGATTTAATCCAATCGTTCCTATGAAATCGCTTTATGAAGGTCGTATTGAACAGGCATGCTTTCAGATTACACCATACAAACGCAGGTGTCCATGAAGACTCTACTCTAGATATTGCACTTTTTCTGATCTTCATCAACAATCTCCCTGATGCAATCAGATCCCAAGTAGGCATCTGCGCTGATGAAACTATCATTTACTGTCCCCTTAATTAGAAACTTGCCAATAATGACAAAGCTAAGCTCGCTACTGATCTTGAATTGAACCTCTAATCTGTGGTAGAATTGGGTAAAGAATGGATCGTAAATTTTAGTGCTTCCTAAATTAAATGTGTTGGGACAGAAGATTTTTCTCGTTTGAATTCATCTTGCACATATACAAATCTATCAGTAGTCTGTGCACTGAATACTGTTGTCATATCTGGTCTGCTATTCATCTCGGTGTTCTCGACAATATCCAAAGGTGATGTATTTATCAATATTTCTGAGACGAGGTAGTATTTACAGTATTTACATTATCTGGACAATTGTTCTCATTTTTGTTGCAATTTGTACGACGTTTCGGCCGTTGTATGCTCCGGCCCTGTTCAGGTGCTAGGAAGGGTTCGGTTCAAAAAACCAAAGGTGACTATGTAATGTGATCAATCCCAACTTGGCATCTCGACTCCAGGTTTTTCCTTACCGACAAGCTTAGCTATGGTGCCCAGTCTACACGAATTTACTCAGTCTACTAACTGGCAACACGGTCCCACCCTTTTACAGTCAAAATAGTCAAATGCAGCCGCTACTTCTACTCTATCAACTTCTTTTCTTGCATTTCTCACCTGTGAAAAATAATTTTTGCGCACTTGCTTCGCTGACATTTACAATCTTCAAGATTTTAAATGCAGCGTCAATTGCCATCTCTTCTCTCCTTGACTCTCGTCCTTTCCTCAACACCCTCTGTATCTTTTGTCTCTTTTCGTCCTACTCTCATGTAACTCTCTTCACAGTAGCATTCCCATCCTTCTTTTAATCCTTTCTCCGACAACCCTGTAACCTGTTCCTCTTTCTCTTCGCTTTCCTCTTATTTAGTCGAGCTCACACCAGTGGCAGTATTGCCGTACTTGGGGTGAAACGTTTATGAAAAAAATTCAAACTTTATTAGAGCGAACACTTAGAAGAAGCATAAAAGTTTCCCACAACCACCTCCACTTGCGTCATATCTAACGCCCAAGTTCTCCATCAGGCGACGTATGTTACGTTTTAGTTTCTTCTCTGCCTCAACCAGCATGCCTTGTCTCTTCACTGTGAATAATAATCCCCAACTTCTGTCATAGACAACCCAGCGTCGTCCCTTCACGATTATGTATCACTCAATTCTGCCACAACCAACAGGCCTTATCCCTTCTGACGCCTACATACATCAGCTGACCCGTCTTAAATATCATCTGGAACAAACGACTTTCAACATTAAATTTATGAGGACATAACTTATTCTTTTCAATGGACAGTAAAATACAAAGGTAAATACACTTTTTTGAAATTTGAATAAATGAATTCGTAGCACAATACCATGTCAGTTATTTATAGCGGTCCGTTTTAGAGCGAATTCTAAAGAAATATTTAACTTGATCAAAGATCAGCGCCAATGGTGTCTGACCGTTTGTATCCGCTTATGCCCGTCTACTAAGGCGGATAGACATTCTCTATTGCAGACTTCTGCTCAGGCACATTTGTGTTTACTCAAAACAATTACAGCTCACCTATGGTTCATACTGCAACTACGCTAAGTGGACTTTACTTACAGTGTATATCTGGAGTGATGAAGAAAATGAACTAGGTTAGTGCCCTCAAACACTCGATCACGAAGACTTGTGATTTAGTTCCCGCTCAACAACTGACGGCTTCCAGATATGCCTATTTACACAATTTCACTGATAGGACTTGGGTCAACCCGTGGTATAGCGTTTAGGCAGTTTCCAAATGTGCCGCATACTGGGATGGTCTCTCCAGGCCGATAATATCAAGAAGTGGCCTTCCTGATGAATCGACCATAATCAAACTTGAACCCAGTTCTCATGGTCAGAAATCAAACGGTCTAACCACTTGGTTACGCATCCATATTAGTGACAGTTAAAGGATAGATAAAACGATACTATTCTTGGAGTCATATCCCTCCTAATATAATGTATAGCGAAAGTTTCTCTACAATTCAGCGCTCACCAAATTGTAGTTTTCGTTATAGTTTACTCACACTTGGACGCTTCAGTGGCCAGGAGGCAAGAGATGTCGGCTAAATAGGCATCAAACCAAACTGAAAAGGGTCCCTTGATGAAAAGGCTAAGAAAGCATCTCCGAAGAGCCTTGCATATGCGTTTTCAGCTGACAAATAAGGATTTAGCTCGTGTAGCACAGCAATTATTAGGCATCCATTTCAGTTCGAAGTGATCGTGCGAGACGAGATTGCTAAGCGGATTTTGAAATGAGGAACATTATTCATTAAATATTGTTTGAAAAGAAGTAAAACAGTTGATAATAGTCTTTTTACAATTACCATGTTCAAGAAAGAATGACTAAAGTAAAAAGAGCAAATATTAACCTTGGAAAAACGCAAAAAGATACGGCTTTTACATTTCGGCGCTATTAATTTAATTATCATCACTCCCTCGGCAATGTTTAATATTGTAAAAGGTGGTGATTAAAAGGTAAGGTTTTCATAGCTAAGAGTGAAAGTAAGGACCAGTTTCCACAATTTATAATATGATTCCGTGGTATGCGTCTCAAATAGCCGTTGATAACGAAGTTCAGCTCTAAGCTGGAAAATGGTCGCACGAAGAAAACTGGCTTCTAAACACCGGCTGCTTTGTGTAGAAGGAACTCAACTGTCGATTAAGGCAGTCTATTTAGAATAAAGAAAACCCTGATTTAGAACTACTGCAAATTTGAAGTCATATCCAAAACAAGGAAAAAGCTATGGAAGTAAATCCAAACAGTAAATCTGGAGTGAAGACCCAAAGGTGATTCATTGTCAACACTGACAACTTTCAGGCAAATCCTGCAGACAAGCCATCTCTAATTATAATACCCTGTATTCCTTTGAATTTTATTGGTACGACCGACAGGATGGGCATGGTTTCTGGGCAACTCACAGTAAGCATATTCATTCACCTGTCTAAGAGAAGAAAAATGGAATTCCAACCAACTTTTGTCTTGTATGTCTTGCATCTTTAACGTCTGAGATGAGGATCGAGTTAATCTCAATATACCAATGCAAAAAGAAACTGGCAACTTATTGCACTATTTTGCCTTGTATGTTGCCATCAATTGTGAGTTACAAAGCTGGTGGAGATCACAGCATCACAAATTCACTAAATGAATGCTTAAAAGGTACTTATTTTAGATTTTCACTTTTAAGAGTGATTAAATTCTTTTGGACTATAAGCCAGGCTAAAATTGGTTATAGAGATAAAGTTATCAATGGAATTTTCTAAAATATTTAAGATTGGGGCTTGAAAATTCAGTAGGAGATATAAAAGAAAACTTACTTGATTGTGTCAATTCCTCCACCGCTATTTCAGCCTCTGCTCGAGTTTTTTCAGCAATGGCTTTGTTTTCGGTTGCGATAAAATCATAAATACACGCAATGTTTTCTTCCCCTCCACATGTTGTTACTGCCTCTTGGTATTTCGTAGAGTTTTTGTTCAAAAACAATGGTCGGAAGGACTTGTCAATATAGTTATCCTTCGTCTGCCCGGCTGGATAAGTGAATAACGACTGATTTATTAACCCTACAAAAATAAAGAAATAAGAATATAGCACTTGATATGAACATTACTTATTAATTATAAACTAATTAAAATTTCTAATGATGTGAACTTAGCCTCATAGCTATCGGGTCGGTGAGTGGAATTGTTGAGCCGTGTTCAACTTCCGGCCTAGTCTTCTGTGTTTACTTTCGCATTCATGTGCTTAGTAAGAGTCGATTTATTTTATTGTCACTGACAAGCTAAATAGCCCAGTGGACTTGAATATTTAGATTTGGGTGTAATTTTGTCTAGGAGACGGAAAACTGAACCCCAAAGGAATGGTCGGAAGGTAATCGCAACATGGTCTTTGTCGTCATTATAAATCAGGTTACTTCTGTTTGAATTTATCCGACAAGCAGTTATCATTATTTACTTTCTGCATAAGAACTAGACAAGTTATTTCTAGACATAGGCAGTGATATGAGAACAGTGTACTTTGAGGAGGGGACACAACCATGATAACAACAACAAAGATGAGGATGATAGACCCCATGTAAATAATGGAAATGAAAAAGATAATATCCAACACGAACCTATGGAGAGTGATGACCGTTCATATCCTGAAGAGATATGGTATTTTCTCTATACCATCTATTAAGTAGCAGAGTAGACTGTATTCTATAGCCTTGAGTGATAGCTTAAAAGAGTAAAACTAAACTCAAACTTATGCATGACGCCAAGGGAAAAAAAGTCTACGATTTTTTCCAAGAAGGTATGGGAATTCAAAGGCCCTCTTTCTCAAGAATGTATGGAAATAAATAAAGATAGGGAATACTTTCTCTCAGGGCGTCTACTCAAATATGGGTAACCACTAAAATAACTTTTAGACTAATAAGAAATAATGCCAGATTAAAAATAAAATCCATTTATTCTTTAGAAATGGTTTCATCTATGTTTCAAATACGAAAATAGCATGCACGCCGATATGAAGTTTCGAAGAGATATGGGCTTCCCAGAAGATATGAAAAAAAGATTAGTTTTTATTTTAGGAGCAACAGGATTAGGCTGTGCTGCTCTCTGTAGCCGAGAGGCTTAATGGTAGGATTTCTACAAGGAAACATTTTGCATTCATTATCTGAACAGTCAGTAAGGGTTTTGGTAGAAATATATAAAATGTAAATTAGGTCTCCTGAATGTGCAGGCCGACATGCTTATAAAAAGATGTCTACGCAGACACGGGCGTCCTCTAAAATAATGACTGTAACAATTGATCAGTTGATAAATCATAGACATGATAAATGTGTAATAATAATTATAATGATAACTGGAATGTTTGACAACGAATAGTTTCCTTCAAAACACATATTTAAAAAAGAAAAAAATTATATATATATATATAAAGAGAGAGAGAGAGAGAGAGAGTGAGAGAGAAAGAGAGAGAGAGAGAGAAGCACAGGGACAGAGATATAAGAAAACTCAATACACAGTTAAACGCTTATAAAACCAGAATTTATTTCGGCAGTTGTAAAAAGTACAAACTGCTTCTTCATATCTAAAAAATAAAATCTTTGGATAGTCTTAATTATTTTTTACATTTTTATAATCATTTCACCCCAAGCAAGGCATTAGTGCCGCTGATGTGCATAGGATTGCAATGTGAGGAGAGGAAAGACAGAAAAGAAACAGTACAGGTGATGTTGAAGAAAGGGCAATAGAGAGGTGGGAGTCACGGAGATAGAAGATGCTGGAGATTGTAGCTATCAGGGATACAAACATGGGAAGGAAGTTCCACAGGTGGGAAATGTAAGGAAAAAACTGATGGAGTAGAATTATCAGTTACATTTTCCTATGTTGACAGTAAAAGGGTGGGACCTAATTGCCAATCTAGTTGCACGGGTAAACTCATGAGGAAGGGGTACCAGGGAATAATGCTCGTCAGAACAGATGCCATGAAAATACTTGTAGAAAAGAAAGAGGGGAGCCACATTTTGTTGGTGAAAAAGAAGCTGAAGGTGAATTCATACATCTGCATTGTGTTCATAAAAGAGTGGCATTGGTTTCAAGCCTCCTCCAAATGACTGCGTAAAAGTAAGAAGACCGGATTCATACCTGTTTGCACATCATTAGTATTAGAGTAGAAGGTGCATTCATGCCTATGCACAGGGCAATACTACATACGATAGGAATTAATTCATGTCTGTACCTTTTGTATTAATTAAAGCGTGGGAAATGGTCTCATGCCTCTTAACAAGGATTTAGCACAATTGAGAGGAATACATTCATACCTGTTTGTGAGTCATTATTGTAGGAGAGAAATTTGTATTCATGTCTCTGCATAGGGCTTTATTACAAAAGATGAAAATTAATTCATGTCACTACACATTTTATGAATACAGGAGCAGAAGATGCCTCTTCCCAGTGATTTAGCACAAATAAAAAGACTTGATTCCTACCTCTTTGCAATGCATTAAATTAGAATAGTAACAGAAATACATGCATTTACATAAGGCATTAGTAAAGCAGATGGAAATTAATTCATGTCTATATCCATTGTATCAACACAAAAGTAGGAGATGTTTAACTGCATTTTCTCAATGCTAGAGCACTAGTAAAAAAAACTGGATTCATACCTCTTTGAACATCATTAGTATAGGAGAATAAAGTGAATTTTGGCAAATTTGGTTTAAGAATCCGCAACGAACGAGGAGAAAAAGGGGTCCACTGGTGCATAGCAAATGATCAGCTAATAACTAACACCTGGTTTCAAGAACACCCACGATGTCTATGGACATGGAGAAACCCAGTAGGTGAGAAAATACCAGATAGACTATATAACCATAAACAGCAGATTCAGAAATGCAGTGGTTCAAAGCAGAGCCTATCCAGGCGCTGACTGTGGAAACGACCGCGTCCCAGTCATCTGCAACTAAAGGGGAAACCCCGGAGATTTAAGAAGCCTAATGCAGCATCAAAACTGAAATATAACACACTCGTGAATGACCTCAACCTACAGAAAGTATTTACTAACAGCGTGAAAATCAAATACGAACAAAAAACTGGAAAGGATACTCGAAATGGGACTCACTAAAGTAGCAATAGTGACATTGGGATATATATATATATATATATATATATATATATATATATGGCATTAAGCTAATTCTAATTAAAGCTCCTTTAGCAGATTATGCTGGATTTTTTTCTGTCTCTTTTGCTTTCAATCACTCATGTGAATCTCAGATTTATCATGATTTTCTAGGGGTATTAATAGAGAGAGGGAAGATGGCTTTATACCTTTTCTACATGACAGAACACAAGTGAAAGAACTGGATTCATACATCTTTGCACATCATTAATAGAGGTGAGAAAGATGAATTCATGCCTCTGCATAGGGAATTAGAACATAGGATGAAAATTAATGTCTTTACCAATCATATTGATACAGGAGTGGGAGATGTTTTCATGCATCTTCTTAGTGATAATGTGCAACTGAAAGACTGGATTAATAATTCTTTTCAGATCATTAGCATATGAGAATGAGGTGATTTCATCCTTCTGCATATGTCTTTTGTGAGGAAGATGGAAATCAATTTATGTCTCTATCCATTTGTATTAATACAGGAGAGGAAGATGGTTTCATTCCTCTTCCTAATGATTGAGTACCTGCCAGAGGACTAGGTTACTACCTGACTACACCTCATTACTATAGGAGAGTTTGGTGAATTTATGCCTCTGCATATGCCATTAATACAGAGGTTAGAAGTTAATTCATGTCTCTACATATATCCTTAATTCAGGAGTGTGAGATTTTTTCATGACTTTTCAAGTTTTCTTAATAATCAGGAGAGAGGTAAGTTCAAGCTTCTTTCCTGGTAATGTGTACAGGTGGGACAGGTGAATTTATATCTCTCTGCTCGGTATTAGTAAAAGTGGGAGAGTTTCATTTATGTCTCTCCCTTGATTATTAGTACAGTACGAATTCAACGGGCATGGCTAGAATTTGATCGCATCTGTATTATTGAATTTTCATGCTACTATCCGTTACACTATACATATATCCGCTGGAATGACACTAAATCAATCATTGTTGTTAGTTCTTTTTTACTTACATAGCTGGCCGAAGTTGTCAAATATTTCTTCTTCGGTGGAATTAACCGATAAAACTGTGCCATTTGGTGTCCTGAGGTCATTATTAGGATTACCGTCGATGTCTCCTTGTAATCCACGGGTCATAATATTGTTCTGCAAATCTTCAGGTATGGAAAGGCTGACGCTTAACATTCCAGTGCTGACCGACACAGTAATACCTAACCCTGCAAATAGACAAACATGAAATAACTAACTGAAATTGCTTTCAAACGACAAGAAGAATAATGCGTTTGATATTAAATTTTTCCACATTTTACAAACGTCTGATTAATCTCAAACAAGTAAAAGAAAATAATCTGCGTATAAAATTCTTTATTTCTCAGATTTTAAGTCTCAAAAAAGGTTACTCTTATAATCTGTAGTCCTGGACATCACGATAAATCTACTCGACAAAAAATCATTAACTTCAAGAATATCAGCAGCAAGGAGACTTCATAATTCCATTCTCGCAAAGCATTGTCTTTGGGGATTTTTTAAAATCTAATATTGAAAATAAAAAAAAAGATATCAATGTCAAAACTGAACGCTCAGGGAACGCAAATACGAGTCAATTTGGATAGTCAGAGCCCTGAACATCAATTTGCAATCCTGCTTATGTATCTAAACCGATTTATTAATGGAACTTTGTCTCTGTGTGTGTGTGTGTGTCCGTTACCTATAGACTCCGAAACGGCTGAACCGATTTTCTTGAAAATTTACACAGTTGTACTATAAGAGTCTACGAGTGTTGTTAGCTAGGTTTTGTGACGAGGTACCCCCGATAAATATCGAAAATCGATAATCGAAAAAATCAGGTTATAGAAGGAGTGGTCTGATTTTAATTAAATTTGATACACTCGTAGACAAAGACACAAGAAACGATATTCAGAAATTTCAGGGTTGCAGTTCTTACAATAGTGCAGAAAATCGATAATATATATATATATATATATATATATATATATATATATATATATATAATGGATTCTCCCGTCGCGTTCAACGTATGAGGGTCCAACCTTTTTCCAGCAAGACAACCACACAGAGATTTGTTTATAGTGGTGAAGGCATTGTCTAGTACCATCCACACTTCTTGGAACTGCTGATAACAAACAACTGGTGCAGATGACTGCCACAGATCGCACGAACAGCAGACCTCAATTATTTAACCCATAAATGGAGGGAACGAACGGATTAATACCTTTCCCAAGGGTACCAGTGCGCAAGTAAATGCAGCGTGCTCGACTGAAATTGGAACTCGGCTCACCGATTTCCCCCTCCAAGCCGACATCCACCGCACCCCAACGCACATCCGTGAATGCTAACAGCACATGGTATTCCCAAGTGGTCACCCACCTAAGTACTGACCAGGCTCAACTTCGGTGATCGAGCGGGAACCGGTGTATCCAACGTGACATGACCGTTATATATATATATATATATATATATAAATATATATATATATATATATGTATATAAAAGGCAAGATGTTTGTGTGTGTGTCTGTTTATTTGCCTGTATGTCTGTATTTTTTTCAGTCCTTTTATTTTAGTTTTTGCTTCGGGTTTGACTCTAAGTAGGTATAATTGTAGTTCTTAGTCTAAGCCATGATACCATTTACTCAGAGGACTAATTTAGCCTTCAAAATTCAGTTTACGACGAAAACACTTATTTGATATCGATACCAGGAAATCAAAATTTGACTTACATCCATTCATTTTTCTTTCAGTCTACGGTTTCGCTTTAACTGGAAACGACTATTGCCTTTTAGTTTCTCGTGCCAACGTCCAAAGATTCTAAGCTCCAGGACCATGGATTAGTTTTAAAGCTTTCATTCCACCCGAGCAACGCCGGAATATACTGCTAGTTTGATAATATAAGTATAATGAATGAATAGATATGGTGGATTATAAATGAATATTATTGTTAAAGTTTTTATTTACTTATGTGAAATCAAAATACAAACCTGAATTGAAAGTAAAAGAAACCTTTGGATCTTCGGTTGCGTTCGATTTTCTGATAACATTGATATTACCAGTCATCTTTGAGAAGGTTGAAGTTTTTTGAAAGTCGCGAGTAAGATCTTGGTTATCCAGCGTTATAATCAACTCTATAATTCGAAGAAAAACGATAATAAATTATTCAAAGAAAAAGAGAAAGTTTAACGATAAGAAAAAGAAATTCTGAGAAAGAACTCAGGATGAAAAAAGAAGTTGATCGATTGATCCCAACGAAGGGCTTAGTATATTAATAGTTATGTAAATCGATCATAAAAATAAAGTGTAAGACTGAGAATGCCAAAAGAAAATTGATCGATAGATCTAATCGAAGGGTGAAAAATATTAATAGTTATATAAATTGATCAGAAAATAAAGACAGGGTAAAAACGGAGAAAGAAAAAAGAAAGGATGATCGATAGTTCCAAGAGAAAAGTGAAAGAAATTTACAGATACTTAAATTGATTCCATGAAATAAATATTACTTGTTACAAAATATTCAACAAGATATGTACGAATAATGCATACATAAAAGTTATCTATACAATATTTCAAATAGTAACGTGTTTTTATACCTATAAAAAGTCATGGTAAGAATAAAAGATTCCTTAACTAACCTTTTTTACTGTCTGACATCTCCACCTGTGCTGTTGTGTTGGTTTTAAAGTCTTTCATTGCAAATGCTGAGAAAATGGTAGCATTTACAGTGGTGCCATTGACATTGGTAGCCAACTGTGTTCTTGCTTGGACTTCAATCAGTTTAACCTTAGATGTTCTGTTATAAACATTCAAGTAGACGTATTCACCCAAGCCATTAAAGGAATACTTAAAGCCATCAAAAGTTTGAATATGTGGATCACCAAAGGTAAATGCTTATGAAACAAAAAACAAAAACAAAAATAAAAAAACGTCAGTATATTAAACAGATAACTTTTAAATGAATTTAATCATAATATAACAGTTATATTATATAGCTTCGAATAAATGTTGTTATTATCTCAAACTTCTTCAAATGTATAACACGAGCCGAGTAACTTCACAGAATTTTGAATGGAAAATTTTATTCATTCTACCGAGGGAAATTGTTTTCATTGGGTAGATTGTCTTTTCTTATTAACAGCTTATCTCACCGGAGAGTCACTCATGCACTTTCGCGTCCTGGATATGATGATAAACTACATTCGACAGTAAGGCCTTGGGTTGAAAGGTTTTGATGAGCATGTAACCACCTCTTAATTACTCTTGTTCACATCCGGGGTGGTAGTAGTTATTAGTGTCACAGCTATGGGAAAATATTTAACCCATAAATTGCGGTCAAAACACAATTAAAGTATAAAAATAGACGTTAATAGTGCAAATTCCAGCAATACCTTTGAGGGGAAAAGTAATACATTTCTAAAAGATAAAATATTACGAGCTATAATTTATTGAAAAAAATATATACTAACAATACACCTGACTCTTGACAAAAACCTCTTTACAAAAATACGGCAATGTAACCTGATCAAGTGATTTATTACAAAGAATACATATTTTATTCATACAAATCTATTGTAAAATTCTTTTGGTGTTAAATAAACCCATTATGATTGATATGTCATCAAACAAAGCAAATAAAACCATTGCATCTTCTCGAGCTTGTATTTTGCGCTGACGTGAAGTGATAAGATTATATTGAATCAACTGTTAAATATGCTGCTACAAAAGTTGGTTCACTGTGTCGCCAGAATCTATCTTGGATATTTACGTCTGCTATTTAGCCATTCATTGAATATTACTTCTACGTTTGGTCTGGCTCTTCTGTGATGTATTTAGAGGTTCTTGATACAATCTAAAGAGGAATCTGGAATGTTATTGGTTCTCACCTGGCATCTTGGCTCCAGTTACTTTCTCACCGGTGTAACATAGTTTATTCATGTACTTTTTCTATAACTATCTTGATTCCGAAGAATTATTATCTATAGTACATCGACTTAACGAATATGTGCGCAGTAGTTGATTGGCAACAAGGCATTATAATTTTAGAGTTGAAGTGTCTAAATGTAAGCGTAAGTCCTATGCTAACATTTTCTTCTCTTATGCTTTTCACCAGTCACCTTTTCCGTTCCATTCAACATGGATCATCAAACAATTTAATGCAATGTTAACTGTTATCTACTGTTTTCTTAATTGTTTTTTAACGTTCTCCCTCCTTAATATTGAATTTTCTCATATTCTCTAATACTCATTAACCTCTTACGTCTAAGTGGTTCTATTCAATTGATGATGGTAAAACAATAATAAAAAGACACTTCAGTGGTTTTAAGAAGAGTTAAGCTTTATGGAAAATAATTAGTTAATTACAGTTTGAAATGAATAAAAAAGAATGCAATAAGTTATTTTTAATTCGTGTTGTTTTATTGTTTTCATTATTAAGGAATGAAAGCATTGAAAAAAACTATGAGAGAACATGAGGAAAAAAATACTATTTTTCTTCTGATTTTTGCGTTACTTGGGGTGAAATCGAAAAACAAACAGTTCTACACGATTATCACTTCCCTGTTTCCACTGAATCTAACTCAGAATTACATTGCACAGGAATTTCGTAAAAAACAAACATGTCGCCAAATTTATGAACCAATTCTTTCATCCTCTAGTTTATTTTCCATTTCCTGAAATCGGAAATTACGAGCCGCCACAAGTGCCTGTCCTTTTATGGATCAAAGTATCTACCCACACTTTAACAACCATATTAGTTCTTGTTCTGCTTTTCATTTATTCAAACTCATTCGATTTATTACTTGCTATTTTCTTTGTCCTTACTAAGTCCTGTGAATGTTAATTTCTTCATGCCATCTTTTCTCTATATGCATCTCAGTTATTTGTCTGATTTCAAGTATTGGTTTAATTTTAGTGCCTATTTCGCCTAAACATCCCCTTTGTTTGCATGTTCTGTCCATAGTTACTTCGTTGGGAAAGCACAGCTCTCTTTTTTCAAGTATGTTCTTCATCTGTGAGAATGATCTCACAACTTTTGCTGTCATATAGAAAATGACATAATACACTCTCGGTTTCCAAGAGAATCTTACGATCTCTTAATATCAGATCATCACAAAAGATCGTGCCCGACCTGTCACCGTTGATATAAAATGACCACAACTGACATTGGCTTGTTGAACTCTCTTCTGGTTCCATGAATTCAGAACTTTGATCTCCAAAAATTTAAATGCAATGTAAATCGTTATCTACTGCCTTGATCACTTTTCTATTCTTCTTTCTCCGCAATGTTCCTAATTTTTCCTTGTTCTTCCACACTAAGTAACCACTTGTTTCTTAGTGTCTTGCATAGGGTGACAGGATCAAAAAATATAGATAGGGTTATTGTATTCTATTAATAGTTTTCAGTAAAAAGAGTTATTCATTTTGTCTGAAATGATTATTTAATAGACCAGTTCTGATGTGCCTGCAATAATTTGAATTAATTTGTTCTTTTTATTAAAGCTTAATTACTATGGATTTTAAAAGTTTTCTTCACAAATGCTAACCGTAAGTTCTATGCTAAAAGTTTCTTCTCTCACATGTCTTGTTTGTTAAACTCTCATTCGTCTTCTTACTTCCCAGCCAACTTTGATCTCCAAGAATTTAAGTTTACTATATTGCTTGGGGTAATTTGATTAAAAGAAAATTAATTAATGTCGACACTTTTTTATATTATAGATAAAATGGTTACAATAAGATCTTCAATAAGAGAATCATAGAAAGACATACTTGATTATCACCTTGAACATTCAATACTGTAAAATGTATGAAAAGAAAAATAAGGCAACATTAAATTTTGGCAGTAGTAAAGGTATCGAGTATTGATCATACCAATAAAAGGAAACCTGTAACCTTCACAAAAGTCTATTGGTCGCTTCTGGAGATACAACCAACATAGATTAACGCTGCAACATGTCTGGTACGGATCATAATCGTTTGTATACCATTGGAAATAGTTGAAAATTGAATTATATTGCTGTGTCAGTCCAAATCGTAAATTAGAAAACCAGGATCGGTACACACAAACCTACAACAAAAGAAGAACATAAATATACTTTCAAAATTATTGCGGTCTGAATTTCTGAAATCAGGAGTTATCATTATTTATGTTTAGACTATTTTGGATTATACGTTAATGAGGAAAGAAGCTCGAGATATTTAGTATTCACAGAAAGCCATAAAATCGAAGGGAATTAGCAAATAACCTACCTAACGACAGTGTGTGAATGTTTGGTAGAGCAAGGTTTAAGAGGGATAAAAAATAAGAAGAACCTTACCAACAACTACAATGGACTAAAAATTATGAATAACCATGTTCATCAACATCCTGAAGATATTTGGCACGTAGAAGAAACAGAATCTTGTGTAATTCATATTATGCTTGCCAGTGAAAAATACTGATAAGTCTTTAAATTCTCTTAGGAAAGATAGCTTCACAGTAAAATTGTTTTGGTTCTGCTAACAGCAATTATTTTAAAATAGCTAGATTTTATGAATTTATGCTCAGTACTAGATTAGCGAGGATGTGCGTTGTGGTGCAGTAAATATCGACTTGGAACGACAAATCGGGGAGACGAGTTCGAATTCCAGTTAAAAACCTTGCATTCACTTACGCACAAATACCCTTGGGAAAGGTATTAATCCGTATCTTGCCTTCAGTTAAACAGTAGGACAGATCATGTTCTATAGCCTTGGCTGGCAACCAGTCTACCGCAGAAAGTAATGACAACCTACTGAGGGATAATCTTCTGCTCAGTCAGTCATGTCTCTTTCGAGACATAATCGCCCAAAGCGATTATGTATCACGAATGGCACTTAACTGACTGACTCTACCATATGAATTTAGGCTCAGTACTAGATTGGCGGTAAGATCTCATCATTTTACAGTTGTGGCTAGATTTAAGCCTAAGTTCTATGCCAACAGTTTCTTTTCTTGTGCTTCTTGATTGTAGAACACTCTTCCATCTTCTTGATTTTCTACTCAACTTTGATCTTCAAAAATTTAAATTCAATTTCAGTCATTATCTACTGTTTTTTCAATTCTTGTTCTTTTAATTTATAATTTAAAAAGATCATTCCCCACCCCATACAATAATGCCATTAAGACGCAAGGAGTCACAAGGAGGTAAAAGAAAATAAAAATATTTTAGAAAACTCAGTCCTGAACAGGAAATAAGGGATAGAAATCTCTACTTCTGTCCATAAAACTGGGAAGGATTTTGATTCGTGTGATTTATCTTTAATTTTGTTTTTCACCTGATGGTACTAGTAGAAGTAGTTAGTAGTAGGAGTAGTAATAACAGTTTTGAGTTGAATTTTAAAAAGGAAACTATTTTCATTGCTGCTTCCAAGTCTTTATCCCAAGAACTGTTTAAAAAATCAGTGTGAATCACTGATTCCAACTCTGTAGTATCTCGCGCAAGAATTTAGTAGAAATTAGATTAGCAATTATTTTTTATAACCGTTCTATGTTAATGAAGATGGTACCTCTAACAGGATTCTTACATGAATCTCTTTCTCATGAAGTAACCATTTGTAGTACTGAGAACTTGTTACTTAAGATCGAATGTAGGCTAACAATCATGGAAAGACAATTCGTAAACTGTGACAAACATCATCTGAAAATAAGATAAAAGAAATACTAGTCAAGAAAATAGTATGGCTGATGAAAAGGAACATATATTTTACTCTGATCACAGCCTAAAGGCCAGAGAGCCCTGCTCTAATCTTAAACAGAGTTCTGGGGATTAACTAGATTCTAGACAGAGCGCAGTTACTGAACCGATTGTTAACAGAGTACACAGATATCCTGATTCAAGATGCAAGTGCTGATCTATGTATAAAGAATCCTTTTAATATTCTTTTTCCTTAATACTGTTTTTTTTCTTATTTTCTTTAACACTCAGAGACGTCTTAGTGTTTTATTGCTTTACTTTAGGTTAACTGAAAAAAAAAAAGACATTTTGTCTGATGCCGACGTGTGGTCATGTGTCATATCTTCATGAACTTGAACTTTATCTGATACAATGAAGCAGGCTGCAAAAATCATTAATTAATTAAGATTTAAAATGAGAAAATCAATAAGTGGTTCTTAATTCATTTTCTTTTACTGTTCCCAATATTAATGAATGAGAGAACACAGAGAGAATCGTGTAAGAGAATATAAGAAAAAGAAACAGTATTGTTTTTTTGTTTCCAATATTCTTTCAAGCTGAGTAAGCTACAGCGATTTAATGTCTTTATTGCCTTGCTTAGGACTTAATTGTAAAAATAATACTGCTCCATTATTAATCCCCCTTATTTTCACTGATTCCAACTCTGTAGTATCTCGCGCAAGAATTTAGTAGAAATTAGATTAGCAATTATTTTTTATAACCGTTCTATGTTAATGAAGATGGTACCTCTAACAGGATTCTTACATGAATCTCTTTCTCATGAAGTAACCATTTCTAGTGCTGAGAACTCAATGTTAGAACAGTTAATATGCGTGCTAAATAATAATAAATAATACTTATAATAGTTACTTCTCTCTCTCCCGTATTTATTTCTCTGGGAGACCTAGATCTGTCCCGTGCCCAGCTGTAATCATCTGCCTTGTCTTGCATTATTTGATCTTCCCCCAAACTTTCCAAGCATTACTTCATCTTTTGATGTTTCATTCACTCTCTTCATTAACTAAGCCTGTCCCTACTTATTCTCAGTGACAAATTATATAGGCTCTCTCTTGCACTTATGCAAATTAGCCATATTAATTTGCCAGTATCACTACATCTTCCTGAAACATATAGGTTTTATACCTCTAGTAGTTCTTGTATTTCTTCTCATGATAGTTTCATTACTTTGCTCTACTTCTCTTTCTCCCGTATTTCTTTCTCTGGGAGACCTAGATCTGTCCCGTGCCCAGCTGTAATCATCTGCATTGTCTTGCATTATTTGATCTTTGTCCTAATTTTCCAAGTCATTCTGGTCCACTTGATCCTGCATTACTTCGTCTTCTGATGTTTCATTCTGTTCTAATGAATCCTTACCGGACAGAATCGTAACCATTTCTTCCACATTTTGCTTTTCCTATTCACCTTGGGTCCTCATTTGATCTGCATGGGATAATATACTGTTGCCGTTTTCTCTATTTATTATAGCTGTATTGTGGCATTTTTGCATGATAAATTCTGCGCTTTCCGGATTAGCTTCTTTGTTTTTTTTTGTACCAACTTTTTTCATTTGTGGAATACGACATCGTTGCGGAGCTCTAATTTGCCATCCCATTAAAGCTGACGGGCTTTCTAGTCTTCCAGCGTGTGCTATTGTGCGATAGCTTAAAAGCAGCCTCGGTAGAAAAACTTCTATTTTTTCTTTTTGCTGAAGGCATGCTTTTAGTCTCTTTTTTATGATCTGCACCATTCTTTCCGCTAACCTGTTCGACTGAGGGTGATATGGGGGTGTCTTATACGGGTTATATCCTATTTTTTCTAACTATAAATTAAGATCATCACAAACTTCTAGTGCATTGTCAGATACAAGGGTTTCTGGTATATCATTTCTGGAAAATATGACCCTTAGAATCTGTTTTATCGTAGAACTTTTATTATCTGGCCAGCCTGAAAAAGAGTCTACTAGAATTAATAAGAGTCCCACTCCATTAATATACGCATGATCCATATGGAGCCTACTCCATGACTCCACTTCTCTGTGCCACGAATGTAAAGTAGTCTGTGTGAAATTTCTTAATTCTTTACATTTTTGCACCTTTTTATATATACTCCGATATCTCTTGAATATCCAGACCACCATGCTTCTAATTTTATCCTTTTTTGTGTGACCACTACTCCACAATGTCCATCGTCATGCACACTTTTTATTACTAATTTTCTTTGTGTTTTTATAGTAACCACCAGTAATTTCTGTCATTTCTTTGTAGGGTCTTTCCACCCTAGAACAATTTCCCCATGAGTTTTTCTTATTCTCGATAATATCCTACTTCGTACTTCGTACTGTATCATTTTTAGTTTCCGCAGCCATTCTATCTAAAGACAAAACATCAGTCTCTACCCAATCTAAGAATGCATATTCAAAATCTTCTTCTGTTTTATCTTTTGTCTCCTTGTAAAATTGCCATCTTGATAGTGCGTCTACGTGTGGAATTGAATTTCCTTTGACATAGTCTATATCAAAGTCAAATGCCATTAATCTTATTACCCATCTTAGTATATTTTGGTAAATGTCGCCTGTAAAAATTTACCAATCCAAAAAGTCTCTAGCGCTTTCTTATTTGTAGGTGTAGCTAGTATTTTACTATCAGGGATTTGTCTGGTGATATACCTTCTTTTGAAATGGAATAACCTAAAAAAGATATGTTATTACAATTGCTTTCGCTTTTTTTTCATTTATTGTCATTCCAGCATTTTTTTTATCTATTCAATATTATGTCGGTTTTCTGTTTTAATTCCATTTCATTAGTGACTCCTATGTAAATATCATCTTGGTAACAAATCACATTTTTCATATTTCCTGAAACCTGTTCGATGGCCCTTTGAAATATGGCGCTTGCGGTTTTTATTTTATATGGCATCCTTTTCCATCTTAGTAACCCTATTGGTGTATTTATCGTGTTTACTTCTTTGAAGTTATCGTCTATCGGTACTTGGTGGTATGCCGATTTTAAATCTATTTTTGCAAAAACGCTCATTCCTGCCAGTGCATGCAATGCAACTTCAACATTCGGTATGGGATACGAATCTGAACAGATTTTATGATTTACGCCTATTTTGTAATCTCCACAAGTACATAAATCACCATGTGTCTTCCTCAACACTACAATCAGTGATGCCCACTTGTTACCCCCAGAGGAACATGTTCAAGAAGGTCTTGTTGACTTATTTTTTCTTCCAAGTTTGTTGGATATTCCATGGTGGGGACTTTTATTATCACCTCGCATCTCGCAGTGGCCGAAAATAAATCCGTAATTTCATTTTCGTCTCCCTTCTCCTTTTGTCTTTTAGCTTTTTACTTCTCGCACTGACAGAAAAACAGCAAATCCATGCATTTACAAAATCTGGATCTTTTAGAGGCAAATGGTATTCTATCGCCGACGCCGTTGATGCGATGTAAAGCATAGCGACTGATTAGTGCTAAACTTCACATCACATAAACAAAAAAAAACAAAAAAAAAACGAACGAGGTACCAATTTCGAACAAAGATATCCACTAACAGAAATATTTGTAGCATATATATATATATATATATATATATATATATATATATATATAATGAATTATAATGATTTACCTACAAAGAAAAAATCTGGTGTACACCTTTATCGTTCCTGCGCATATGTAGTCCCAAACAAACCTCATCTGATGATGTACTAAGGAGCGAAACGTGTCACACAGAAAATGTTTGTCAAACAATTTCCCTTGATGTGTGTGTGTATATATATATATATATATATATATATGTGTGTGTGTGTGTGTGTGTGTGTGTGTGTGTGTGTGTGTGTGTGTGTGTGTGTAAGTGTAATGAGGAAAACTGAATACTTACCCTTCCAGTAAAGAACGATGTATATGTCACAGGGAAAGTAAACCAGTCATAAAAATATCTGAAGTCTCTCCATGCTTGCCACTCAGTGCAAGGACAATAGTTTTGCAATGGAACATATGATGCATTGGCGAACCATTTCAGACATTTTAGTTTTTTAGTGCTTTGGTACCAGCCGCTTATATCGAACATCCACACACCTTGATCACCTGGAAAATATTTTTCGAAAATATCAGATATTGGAATATCAAGCACCATTCCTATTTTACGGTTTAATTATTAGGCAAGAGAATTGGATAGCACTTACGATACATAGATTTTAACACTTTTGCCCCAGACTTCTTGGAAAAAAGCTACATTCCTTTTAAGCTTGATGAAACAATTTGTCACAGCTCTAGATAAGGAGTGTACAGCTTCTGAGTAATTTCAAGACTTCTTCCCTATGTTGTCTGCAGCAAAAATTAAAACCGGTGTCTTCATCAGATCAAAAATATAAATCAAAGAGTGCAAAAAAATTCCTTAAGAACCACCCAAGAATAGAGGAAGCAGCATGGGGGATCTTTCTCGCAGTGGCTCAAGGCTTTCGAGAGAATTATCAAACTAAAAATTATGTGGAGCGTGTTCAGTCATTGATGAAGATTTCATGAAAAATAGGCTTCTGGGTGTCCCTCAAAGTTCATATCCTTGATGCCGGTCTTGGTCCTCTATTCAAGCAGAACATGGGGTGTGGCGGGCGCATTCAGAAAAGGAAAGTAGGAGCTTCCACCAGTGTATATTGGGCTTTTGAATGTCACTACCAAGGATCATATAACGAAAACATGATGGCAAATTATATTTGGGGGCTGATTCATAAACATAAATCAAAGAATAAGCGTAAATCGCAAAAAGAACTTTGCAGTTTCATTATTTCTGTGGTCTCTTTATTATTTTTATAAAATAAAGAAATGATACTTTTGAATCATATGTCCTTTTCTTCCTACTTTGCGTGAACGAGACTATTCCCATTCGCTAGTTTTCCGATTGGGAATGGGCAAATTTCAGAAATATTAATATCCTGATCACGAAAGTAGAGTTTCAAGAAAATATTACCCATATTTCATCCTTTTTAGGTGTAAGTCAATAGAAAATAGCAGTTGCTTCTTGAAGGAAAATGCAGTGAGTTTTGAAGCCGGAAATTCAATCCTAAACAGAAAACAAGGGATAAACTTCTACTTTTCATAAGACGGGGAGAAGTGTTCAAGCTAGGTAATAGGTATATATAACTACTCCTATTGAAAACATAAATAAAAGAAATATGTTCATGTAAAAGCCAAATACACATCGGTGGGTGGGGTACATGTTGCGAGTACAAATAATACAAAGTGAAATAAATACCTGTGTTGCTCTCCATGTCTATATTTACCAGACTGTTTATTTTCAGGGAATCTTTGTGGATATAATATTTGCCGCCACCTGCGTAACCCATAAGAGACTTTACATCTACACGCATATCCATTCCAAATGGTTTATATAGGTAAAGTAGATATGTACGTTTTCCGTTTGTCACTAAAACCATTTGGAACGTTACTCCGGGATACTTTGTCTGTTATGAAAAGTTAAACAAATAATAAATTATGACAATAACAGAGAATTTTTCACAAAATTCTAAAACAAGATCTCTCGATTAATTAACATCTAATTTGAACTGCGCTTTTAATAGATGTTTTAATAATTAATAATGGCGACTAAAAGGCAATTTTTTAAAACGAAAAGATAAAATCTATAAGAAAAATAGAGTAACAAAACGGTTTACATCATCGTAAATTGGTAATTAGAAATGCAAAATAAATAAATAAAAAGTAAAATAAAAATAATAAATCTTTTTCATTTTCATCTTTTTTTCTTCTCTAAACCGTGTCCTTTTAACCCGTGAACGATCTCTCCTCAATTTCTATCTGTTATAGCTCTTGGTAAATTCTGAGTTTTCGCTATCTCTCCTAAACCATGTTCTGCCATTCATTTACTCAACCTCCTGATGGATTACGCACTGTTTTCCTCTGCCCCTCTTGCCTTCAATATATCTTATGAGTATCGAATTTTCCAAGCTTTCTTTTCTCATTTTAGGCTTTAGAAATTTACCTGTCTGTTTCTGGTGTTAAATATGAATATCATGTTTGATTCCCTTTTCTCTAAAACTTCATCGTTGCTGACATATTCAGTCAATAATATTCTCAGAATCATTTTGTAGAATTACATACCTGTTGCTTGTACACCATTTACTGTCGTATTACATAACAGTTAAGTCCTCTTCTTTAGTTAGATAGCTAGATAGCTAGTTAGCTAGATAGATAGATAATGAACAATATCCTTTCATTACTTCTTCATTGGTGAAGAGATTGTCTAGCATTCATTGCTATATTTAAGGAAGTTATTGCATAACAGTTCAGTAATTTTTTGTTTGTTTCGAACAAAATATTTTATTTTCTTAATGAATTACTTAGCTTTCTGAAGATATGTTTTGCCACCCCAATGCGCTTTCGAATTCCGCTGTCGGACTTTCCGTCTACTGTTAACACAAAGTTTATCTTAACAGAACATAATAGACGAGTGAGCATCATATGTTGTATAATAAATATCGAAAACTACTTAAACTTAAACATGACAATTCTTCATTCCGTCAACAGGACTTAATATAAACTGACTTGAAAATCTAAAGGTGAAAATCAGAGTGAACATCTTTGTTATAAGACCGCGTACATTGATGGTTCTTCAATACATGCTTAAATATAAACGTCCAGATGTATTATTGTGCCGGCTTAAATTGTTCACATTGTCTTACCAAATATCGACTGTTGATTAATTCACGCTTCTAAACTCTAACCGGTTTTATCTATATGGCTCCTGTGACATTGACGTTGAAATGATAAAAAGGTATGTTCCGTTAACTTTTTCTCATGTTGTTTTAATAATTTTTAAAACCTTTCTTTGCTGTATGCTGAAAAGTTCAGAGTCTGATTATGATTATTCACCAGTTTGATTATTGTGTTATTTTGTCTTCTAAAAAATGAATTGATATCAGAATCGATAGGTCATAATGCCTTCGTTCCACCAGTAAATCATAACTCTTTCAAACAAGGCTGACAGAAAGCAAAAAAAAAAAAAACCCAAAACAAAACAAACAAACCCCCCCACAAAAAAAAATGAAGAAATTATAGCAAAGAGATCAAAATTTCATCATATCTAAAAGTAGACGGATATCACAATCAACAGGTCACAACACCGTAGTTCAACCAACCAGTTATAAATCTTTCATAATCAGAGTTTAAGAAAAGAAATAGACAAATAATAACAAAGAGACTGCAATTTCACCATTTCTAAAAAACAGGTCGTTCAACCAAGCAATAAGAAAGATTTCACAATAAGGCCACAAATCTATGAGAAGCAGAGCTCTTTTTGCAAAATGCATCTATAATTGTATATACAGTTGGAAAATCAACGAAAACCAGTATCAATGAATAAATTTATGAAATTTCTGGTACTCTTCATCGTAATAGAACGAGTGACAAAATGCAATATTTGCGCAACATTTCTCAGGTTTGACTGGTTTACACTTAATTATCATTTTGAAGTTTGTTGACTCCATTTTAAATGTGTGCTTTTTAGCATAATTACAATGATATTGTTTCATAATTATATATCTTTTAAATGTTTTCCCAGTTGAACCAGCATTCAACATTCCTCGATATTAACAAAATGTAGATTTATATGTCAGTCAAAGATGGTAATCTACTACTTTGTTAAGCATTTCATGCAACTAGAAATTATTTATGCACAATGATGTGTGAATAACATTTTTACGCTTAGGTCTCAAGTATTTGATGCACCTGGAACTAATGCATGTGCAATATGCAAATAACATGTACACTCAGTTACATAATATTCAACTCGACAATGTTCCATGTTCTATTTCCAATATTTATATTCTTCAGACATTTGTCTTTGTTTTTATTTTCACATTCATGACAACATTTTGACGGTTGTATGCTCCGGACTTCTTTAGGTGATATTTGTTTAGAATTATAACAATAAGATATACGTGCAAATTGCCCTTCCACATCATTAAATATTTGATTTTGCCAGCCTTAACAACATATTTTAATAAAATTCAGGAAAAAATTTGAAATTAACAACTTTTACCATTTTACTGAAACAAATATTAAAAACATCTATGCTGCTTTTTTTCTTTATTTCTTATGAAACATGTAGCAATTTTGAGATGTCTCTCGGAGCAATAAAAATGATATGTTAAAGACTTCTATCTTCTATTTTTCTCATTAAGACCACGTAACATCTTGAAGTGACATTTCTGTCCTTTGGCGCAATAAAAATGGAATAGTCCATTATTAATGAGGTATTAGCAGGATATGTTAAAAAACTCTATCTTCGCTTTTTTTCTTTCTTTTGTCTTTCTCATTGCAACAACACAGCATCTCTGATATATCACGTCCGTCTTTTCATGCGTTCCTACCGGAATAGTCTATTATTTATGTAGGCACCTCCAGTGACTTTTTCGACTGCTTCGATACCTAAATTTAAATTTAAATTTTAAAAATAAATAAATAATCTTAAACCTTTAAAATTAGCATTAATTGAAAGTCAGGAGATTAAATTTTAATTCCAGAAAGAGAAATACACTGGTATTTTTAAAACCGAAATTATATTGATTTTAATCTAATTTTTATTGAAATTGGACAAATTCAAGTTAAATTTCCCACCATTTTTGATTGATCGACACATTCTGTCAGCACTATGTAAACAGTAGCCAAATTTTTGTTTTAAAAATCTTGCAAAAATAAAATATACCTCGCTGACACGTCATTTAAGTTAATTTTTCAATTTGAAACTTACCTTTATCTGATTTCAATCAAGTAATAATTCCTTTCTGCCAGAAATTTTCAATAAAAACAAACTTTTTAACTACAGTAGCCGTATCTGTTATCACAAAGATTACGTAATGCAGAGGTGTTAAAAGATTTATGAGATCAGACGGAAAGTATGGCGTCCATACGGGACAAAAAACATAACATTTTAATTTCTTTTTTTTGGTTTTTAACTAAATAGTAAAATTTAAAATAACAATTTCAGCAATTATATAATATTTAATAGAATATTAGTTTAGATTTATAGCCAGATAATTGAATTAGATTTATAGCCAGATAATTGAATATGCTTTCTGAATAAAGATTTAAAAATTTAAATTTCTTTTAAAATAACTTTAATAAGAAAGAATGAAATTAAAATAACCAAACTAAGTTATTCTATGTTATTTACTAACATTTTTATGTATTTTTCATATCATTAATTTATCACTAAGTTTAAGGCATGATAAAAATATCGAATTTAATTTTTATAATACTGTAGATGTTAATTATGGAAACATGTTATGACACCTATCGAACATCGTACTTACTCAAAAATGGAACGCAAATGAACATATTTACACACAAAATTTTTTTTATTTAATTAATTTAAAATATTCAGGTCAAACAATTTTTATTAAACTTTTCAATTTTAGATAGGCAATATGATACTCAACTATTATCTAAAAAGTCTACTCGCCGACAAGTCTTTGGAGATTTTAAAAATATTTTTAAAGGCTTATATATTATTAAATAGTTTAATAATTAAACAAATTTAAAAAAAATGAAAACAATTGTTTTAAAATTTTATTATTAATAAAAAATATATATTTTTGAGTATAATGTCCTTAATAGTTATTATTTATTCCAGTAATTAAAAGAGTATCAAATTTAATTATATCAGAGTTTTATTGCATTTTTTATTTTACTCTTCGGAGAAGGTTTCCGGATAGTGATTGCAAACTTAAGATAACAAAAATAGGTGATTTATATTCCCCAATGAGTTCTGCGTTGAACTAATAAAAAAGAAGTTTATTCACATTTCATGGATTTACGTGAAGTGGGGGTAACAGAGGTAAAAAAAATATATATATATTTTTATCAAGATTTTCAAAGAAATAATAATTTCAAAAGTAATCTCCTTTATTTGTGAATTAATACTGAAAGTTTCATTAAAATCCGACAATTATTTGATTTTTGCGGGAATTTCCAAATTAATGTGTTTGTAACCTAAAAAAGTGGCGAATGCAATCATTTGGTGTCAATTGTAAAACAGTAGTAAAACGTTTCTTAGCCGCTAAATCAATCAAAATTTTTCAAAACAAAACATTCTGATGAAATTTCGAAACTGTTAGAAAGGATAAAAAATTTTTTTAAAATAATTAAGAACTACTTTGATCTTCCCTCTTTAAAATAATATAAACATTTTGAGAGAAAAAGTTTGTTTTATTATGTTTGGGACCTTTTTTTAATCATATGCTGTTTTTTTTTCAATGACGTAATGGAGGTACCTATATGAAATATGGGCAGAGCATAACGTCTGTTCGGAATAACTACGCAGATAACTAACGAAGTGCCGCGGTCATTTCGATTTCGTATATAGTAATAATAATAATAATAATAATAATAATAATAATAATAATAATACTTACCCAAGATTCTCCATCCAATGACCTCGAGCGGACATTTTCCCATGTGATTACAACTGCCCACACAGACTGGAAATTATTTAACTTAGTCTGCATGTACTGGTCAATTTCTTGCAATTTCGTCAAAACACTGTTTTCCGCTTTACCCTCATATGTGTATTTGGAATAGACAGAATATTTTATCATTGAATTTGGTCCGAAAGCCAGATCTGCCATGTATGGAGCGAATATCCACGATCCCCATTTTGAAAAATAGTTGCGACTGGGTTCATAATAGTAACTGAAACTACCTTCTTTGACATATCCATTACTGTATATCTGATCAAAAGAAAAAAAAGGTATTACAATGATGTTTGTATGTTGGAAATAACAATACAATTAAAAGCACAATACACAAGCACGCCATATTTGTAACTATTTGTTGGAAAAATCATATTTCTTCACAATTACTTTTTTTAAAAATATCTATGAAATCTGAATTGCTTATTTGTTTTTGCCGGCTCAGAGATTTTAAATTTAATGTTATCATTAACTTGTTGCATTAACAAGGTAAGAAAGTATCAACTGCCTTTCTATTTGCCTCCTCTTTATTTATCCACGATGTTTCGGCCGTTGCACGCTCAGTCATACCTCAGGTGCTATTTTTGAAATTTCAGTTTGATCCCTTCATTTAGTCCACGGGGCTAGATTGTTCTAAATAAATATTCGATTGATACCTCAGTTTTTAGTTGACTCAACTTGATAACAAGTTTATTGCCCTCTAAAAACTCGCAACTGTTTGCATCAAATCCGTTTTTGAATCAAACAATTGACCCATCCTTTGTAACACAATGATTCATGTTCTATTGGACACATGGCCTCATGGATGAAAAACATTGGTTGATTTATCCCAAGCATAACGGACATAAAAAGTTGTGAGTTCAATCCCTGGTATCAGCGCTGACAATAAAAACTTCAAGACTAAAAGACCCAGTCTTTGTTGCGATTTACCCATAGGTTGGGAGAAAAATAGATAGATTTATACCTTCAATCAGAGCTACCATTCATTACAAGACCTGGTCTCCATTCATGTAATACCTATATGCAATATTATTCAAAAGGCTTATGAAATGTCGATCTTCGATATATATATATATATATATATATATATATATATATATATATATATATATATATATTGTTGAAAAGGTTTATATTCTGTTGCTATTCTATATATATATATAGTCATCCGCAGCCAGACCTGTTTCACTATATCACAGCTCATCAATGCAGTTAGGTATCCGATTGCTTCTAGCCATGCACAAAACTCGACTGAATTGACACCAGCCGACGATTCTACCACTAAGCTCGATAGAGGAAGGCGGATTTTAGCGTGTTATATACAATCCAAGCACACGACAGTAGCCAAGAGTGTCCAAATTCATTACTGAACGTGCGTTGTGTAAATCCGTGAATAGCTACTGAATATTTTTGAAAACCTCCATAGTGCTCAATGGGCGCGCGAGAGCGTAAATAGTCATCCACAGACAGACTGTATCACAGCACACACACACACACACACACACACACACACACACACACACACACACACACACACACATATATATATATATATATATATATATAGTGTTGAATTATGATAATATTGTACACCAGGGATGTGGCTTCTTTAGTGATTTTACTGATAAAATGTATTTTAGCAAGCAGTTTTTTTATGATAAAATGTTCGACATCGGGGTGTAAATAGAGCGTTGAGAAGTACAAAGTGTTTGTATCTTTAACAGAGCTCTGACGGTGTCCTCACGAAATTTTGGAGACGGCAAGAATCTGTTTGTACTTATATATATATATATATATATATATATATATATATATATATATATATGTATGTATGTATCGAAATAATGACTTGATACGACAGAACAGGAATATGGAATTAAATAAACATAATTTCATGTTCATTTCATGTTCATATCTGAACCTAGGCTATCCTTCGGCCAACGCTTCATCAGGGACCTGACGTTAGCAACTTTAATTATGTAAGAAAAACAAAAAATAAATAAATAGATAAATTTACGATTAAAATTCGTAAATAAAGTATAAGAATGATCCAGTGGAGCATAAAAAGGAACAAATAAAGCTCACTTATCTCCGAATAGAGGAAAGGATCTTAAAAAAATCTTCTTCTGTTTGTACAGTACAGGCTGAAATAATTTTAAACCTAAAGCTTCCAAAATTAATAAGTAGTGTTTTCATCTGCCTGTATGTAAAATGAAAAAAATTGTCGAAAAATGAGACGAGCATGATTTATTATCTAATAGGTGTTGTCCAATTGAAGACTCGTGCGCTGACTACAACACATTAGTATGAATACATAAATATAATCTAAAATACCTGGAAACATGTTGGCTTATTCTCAACTCTAACTTAAGATTCGTCTATCCTATGTATTCAGGTTCACGCTGACATCTGAATTTATAAATAAGTAAACTTTTATTATGATATGGTAGACGGTCTTTAGAAAATGAAGGGAGAATCAAGGGAGTGCCAAAAATAACACATAGTTTGGCTGTAAAAAATGGCAGAGACAATAGTGGAAACTCTGTCGCTTAAAATTTACATTTTTTGCCAAACCAAGTTAATTTGAGATAAACTGGACATAGACCAGGACCAAATTTAGTGGGGGGATTAAAGTTATCAATTTTTTGTTCCATTGTACGGTCCAAATTAAGAGTGGTAAAACCATTATTGACAAGAATATATATATATATATATATATATATATATATATATATATATTGTTCTTTGTTTTTGTGATATTTCCAGTATCTGATATTTCAATGTTTAATTGTATACACCGCTATCCTTCATCTAAGATTATTTTCTCTCTGTGCAATTTCATTTTTTAAATATTCTGAGTTAAATGTAACATTTGATTTCTTTGGGCTTGAAGAAGCAGTTTGCCAAAATAAATTCTGAATTTAAAACCGTTTAGTTTTATGAAAATCCATTACAAAATGGATTAACTCTTAACATATTTCTAATTTATTTGCTTGAACATTATTTTTAATGGATACTTATATTTGAGTAGATACTCTTTTTGTAAAATTTATATCATTTGTATAATAATATTTATTTGTATGTGTTATGTCTTGAAGGATGTCACAATGCGTTGAATGAAATATTTATTTATATCTACCAGCCTGAATAATCGGAAATTTTTTTTACAAAAATAAGCATCCCCTGGCAGGATTCAAACCTTTGTACTCTAAGGGTAAAAAAAAAAATCAATTGATTTGTCTGCTTTTATACTGCTCGACCACGAAGGAACAGATCACACATGACTGTTACGAAAAATCAGGAAAGTGTGTTTAAATGCATAATAACATTTCGGGCTTTGTCTAACAAGTCCTTGTCACTTAATGGATATTGTATATTATTTAATGAAATATATCTATCTATCTATCTATCTATCTATCTATCTATCTATCTATCTATCTATATATATATATATATATATATATATATATATATTTCATTAAATAATATAGACATGCATCTATTTTTATATTAATCTTTTCTAGTAATCTTTATTTTATGTTAGGCTGAAATGCATCAAGGGAGGCACTATAATTTGTGTTAAGCCAAGTAATCTGAGATCATCCTTAGGTGTAAATTAGGAAGACAAGTTTAATGTAACTGTAATCATTCTGGAAGTGACTTTGCAAATACGTGAGTATGAGTTTTGCTATAGTTATTTTAAAATTAACCGTTGTGATTACAAAGAGGTTATTGAAAGTACATAATATGTCTATAGTCTATATTATTTAATGGGTCAGGCTTGAATGAAGATATTCTGCCTACAAACACATACATTTAATTTATCATTATATATATATATATATATATATATATATATATATATATATATTTAATTGTATCCATTTTCATAAATTTTTACTACATTTTTATACATTTCTACTAAAACTTCATCCGATGAGTTAATTAATAGCAGACTTTGTTTTGGCTTCCGTAGGGGAATTTAATTTACAATGAATTTACATAGCAAATTGAAACCTTTCACATACATTTAATAAGTTTAATTTATATTTGTGATATAAAATGATTAATCTAAAATAGCTCAAAAGAAAATGATGGAAAAAACATGTCCTGCTTGTACAACTGTCCATTGTACAATTCCAGCAGTATGATTATCAACCTATTTCTTTTGGGTGGAGCTGAAGTATTTTGCGGGTTAATATTTACCATGGCGACCAGTTCTCATACCTAACCTTAACTGTCATGTTAAACGTAAGTAGAAGAAATCATATAATCTCTACATGCTCGTTTCCGAGTCTATTAGGGTGGCTAGCTAATTCCTCTGCAGACGGCAGCTCAGTCACATTTGTGTTCCATTAACACCCATATTTCTTTCCCACACGCGACCCCATTATTTGCTGTATTTGATTCATTACCAGGTAGTAATTTATTTTTCCTCACGAAAGTACCTTTGAGAGTGGTCACTACTTAGATGGGTGAGAGCTTGACAATACCAAGTTTGGATGTGTGGCTGCTGTAATGGATAATAGTTCGGCATTGTTAATTGAAGAACTGACTTTCAATCCAAGTTGCGCTCGGTATATTCACTTTTGGGCAAATATCATTAGAAAATACACCTCTTTTCTCCCAAGCTTTGAGTGAATTATAAATAAACATTCTGAAGAGATTTCTACACGTGAAAAAGAGAATAAAACTTGGAGACCTTAATGTATAGTGATAGGAAAACAAACATTATTTCTGCCCATTGTACAACTTCACCAAAATGGCGATCAATATATATTCTCCCAGATCAGATATGTGCAGTTGACATATTTGGCAGGCTAATATTTACACAGACGGACAGTACATAGACTTACTCTGTAATACTGTAACCTATTGTGTGATGTGGTCAATTCATTACCATGAGGAACACAGGGAAGCAGTGAATGAGTTGCCTATTTTTATAATATAAACAATTGGCAGTGAAGGAATCAGGAAAGAAAAAAAGACAATTATTTCTAAGAGTTACAAAGCACAGGGAAATGTGGAGAGCTATGATCGCCAATGAACAGCTCGCAGAAGAAAAAGAGGAGGAGGAGAAAGAAGATGAAGATCGATGAATAATTTCTAGTAAAATAAAAATTATAAATTTACATACTCTGAAACAGTTTAATTCAGAAGAACCTGCATTAATATCAATCACTGGACAAATGGAAGGAGAAACTTCATAGAAAGTCTTGTATGAGCCGTGAGTGAAAAGTTCTGCAAAAAGACGAATAAGCATTCATTAGTAGTAAAATCATAAACAAAATAGGCAAAAATGTTTCTAAAGTGAAGGATAGATTTTTTTTTCTTTTAATTTAAAAATTTTTTAACAAAGGCAAGTCATGGAATAAAAACGCAAGAGGGATGTGCGTAGGAAAAATCTTAAAGGTTAAATTCCCATAAAAAGTGATGGGATCTGTGCATAGTAAAAGTCTTAATGGTGAAGTCTCTGGAAAAGGCAAAAGAGATGTGCACAATGAAAGTCTTAAAGGTTAAATCCCTAAAAAGGGGAAAAGATCTGTGCATAGTAAAATTCTTAATGGTCAAGTCCCTGGAAAACGCAAGAGAGATGTGCGAAGGAAAATTCTTAAAAGTTAAATCCCAGAAAAAAGAGAAAATATCTGCGCATAGTAAAATACTTAATGGTCAAGTCCTTAGAAAACGTAAAAGTGATGTGCGTAGTAAAAGTTTTAATAGTTAAATCCCTGAAAAAGGGAAAAGATCTGTGCATAGTAAAAGACTTAATAGAAAAAAACAAAAGGAATGTGCGTAGTAAAAGTCTTAAAGGTTAAATCCGTGAAAAGGGGAAGAGATCTGTGCATAGTAAAAGTCTTAATGGTCAAGTCCCTGGAAAACGCAAGAGGGATGTGCGTAATGAAAGACTTAAAGGTTTAATCCTTGAAAAAGGGAATAGATCTGTGCATAGTAAAAGTCTTAATGGTCAAGTCTCTGGAAAACGCAAGAGGGATGTGCGTAGTGTAAGTCTTAAAGGTTAAATTCCTGAAAAAGAGAAAATGTTTCTACAGTGAAAGAAAGAGTTTTTTCTTCTTGTTTAGAAAGAATTTGTACTAATGCAAGTCATGAAATGAAAACGCAAGATGTGCATAGTAAAATTCCTAAATGTCATGTCCTTAAAAAGCAGAAGAGAGTTGTGCAATTCTTTTTTTAATCATACCACCCCAAGCAAGGCAGTAATGCCACTGATGTGCAGCGGGCTAGAGAAGAGTAAAAAAGAAGTTAGATAGGAGGAGAGTAAAGAGAAATACGAACCAGTTATGGATGGGAATACAGGTATGATGACAGTTGCAAAGGTGAAGAGAAAGGAAAAGATATACAGGATGGTGTAGAAAGAACTAGAGTCAAGTGGTTAAGAAATGAGTATTGACATTGCATTTAAATTCCTGGCGGTTGTAGCCGCCAGGAAAGCAAGAATATGGAAGCGTGTTCCACAGGCGGGAAGTGCGAGAAAAGAAGCTGCAGAAGTAGAATTGAAGTCTGCATTTGGTTGATCTAATTGTGAATGGATATGACCCAGTTGACAGTCTGGTTGCATGAGTAAACACCCGTTGCAGGGGCACCAGTGACTTAAGTTCGTTGGAGCAGAAGCCATAAAAGTATTTATGAGGAAAGCCACATTCCGTCGTTGGGAAATTGGCTGGAGTCGAGCAGCCAAGTTGGTACCTATAACATTACTGATTCTCCTTTGGAGCATGTCAAGAAAACTGAGATGAACAGCGGGTGCGCCTGACCATATGTGACAGCAGTACTCCATGCACAGACGGATGGTTGATTTGTATATAAAACATCCTGACCCGACACAATGACCCAACCTTCCTAGCAGTGGATTTAGCTATTGACTTAATGTAATGGTTCCATTTGATATCGGAAGAAAGAGTAAGGCCAATGAGGTGCAGTGTATTGCTCTCAAGGAGACTCACTTGGTTCATGCTTATGGGAGGAAGGAGAGGTTGCTTGTGATGACTGGGCGAGAAGCTTGGTCTTAGAATCATTGAAATTTACAAGCCACTTCTTACCCCATTCCACCACAGAATGTAGATCTCTTTCAAGATCAGCAGCGAGGTTATATTTCTCCGCCACGCCGGATTTCTTACTGATGCGGGAGTAAATTGTGGTGTCATCTGCGTAGATGCCTACTTAGCACTTGATCAAGTCTCGGAGATCATTTATGAAAATAAGGAAGAGCGTCAGGCCTAGGATAGCGCCCTGAGAAACATCAGCGTTTGTACAGTAGGATGTGGAAGCATGCCCATTCAAGACTGCTTTCATTTTGCGGCTATTTAGAAAAGATTAGATCAGATCAAGCAAGCGTCTGGTAATACCATAACTCCGTAGCTTGCATAGAAGGCAAGCGTGCCAAACCCTTGGAGATGTCCAGGGAAACAGCACGAGCCTCACCGGACTCCTCAAGGGCCTGGAACATGTTCTCCGTGATGATCATTAGCATGTTGGCCGTAGACCTGGCGAAGCGGAAGCCATACTGCCCGTCTGAGAATAGTTTATGGCCAGTAAGATATTGAAATATTTCAGAATTAATAATAGCCTCGAACACTTTCCCGAAAATTGGTAGAAGGCTGATAGGGCAATAGTTGGATGTACAAAAACAACAGAAGAGGATTTCTAGCATGCAGAAAAATAGGAAGCAGAAAGGCAGTAATTAAAGAGTTTAGAGAGGACAGAGGAGAGTTTAAGGGCACATTTCTTAAAAACAATGACCGGGATTCCATCACCTCCGCTCGCCTTATGAGGATCGAGTTCTGATATTAGCTACTCCAGACGAGTCAAATATGGAGTTGGATGAGAATATGCGAGCAAAGCACTTGGCCTCGTCCTCTGATGCTGTGAGGACCTCAAATTCATTGATTAAGAGAGGGGTAGCTAATTTGCTGTTTTTCAGCACCTGTTTGCATAACCACCAATAGTTCCTGGAGCCGAACTTGCAGTCAGCTATGTGCTGTCTCATTCTCTAAGCAAAAGCCGCTTGGTGTCATTCAGGATCCTCTTGCACTCATTGCGAGCAGACGTGAATAGGCGCCTATTGTGGTCAGATGCATGTTTCCGAAATAGTGGCGGCCAAACAGACATGAGAGAACCAGGGGAAGGAATGAGATTTGAAACAAAATTTCCTGGTTGATATGAACGCATTAATCCCAGCTTTCACCCAGGAAGAAATCTCGGAGGCGCAGTTATTAACTGGGAGATCAATCACTTTTCACTAAGGGATGTCACATAGGAAATCGATAGTAAAAGTCTTATAGATCAACTCCATGGAAAATGGAAAAGAGCTATGCATAGTAAAAGTCCTATAGGTCAATTCCTTGGAAAAGGTTACTCCCATGGAAAACAAAAAGGATCTGTGTTTAGTAAATGTCAACTCCCTGGAAAACGCAAGAAAGACATGCATACTACAAATTCTAAAGGTCCAGTCCGTGGAAAACACTAGAGAGAAGTGCAAAGTAAATGTTTTAATGTTCAAGTCAACAAGAATGTTGACAGAGAGATTGTAATGGATTTAATTGCGCCCAATGTAGGCTTGGTTTAAAAAGCCACCTCACGTTTATAAAGCATTTCTAGATTCTGTAAGGGTGGAAAACTCAGTACTTCAGATGATGTACAAAAACGGCCTATGAAAGGTAAGGAAATATTGCTGCAAAATCTACTAGAATAAGTACATGTTGTCACAACTACACACTCGAGTGTATGTCCCTGGCAGAATTAAAAGCCATATAGGCACTTTCAATGTGAAGATTGAACAATCAACGGCATTACTTAAAATCGAGTCGCACCCATTATGCATGCTTTATCATTTCATAGTTAAGAGTGAAAATAATGTCTAACGGCCTAGAGATAAAATCCTATTTATTAAAAGAACGTGACTAAATTGTCTTCATAATTTAAAAAAAGCAAATAAAAATGTCTATTTTTGACAAATCTACAGTGAAATGTAATTTTTATAGTAATAATACTAAATAATAATAACAGTAATTATAGTAATAACAATGCAATAGTTAAATTGTCTCTGTTATATATTTTTATTTCGCTTATGTGCATTGTCTATTTTTGATGTTTTTTTGACTACACAGTATAGTAAGTTCTGTTTGGGCACCGTCTGTGTGAAAAAGACCAATATGAAGCAATTCACTCTGCCAGAAATTGGGAAACCTCATGCTATGCTACTTGGCATTCGTTCCGAAAGCTTCAGTACAAGCATTTAAGAATGTTTAGGTGACCATTTGAGGACAGTGCAGTGTATTCAGAATGCATTGGATGAGTCTAATGGTGATTACGATGTTCTGGCATCTCTGAAAATCAAACTCATTCTTATGATAATTTGAATTTTAAATTTGAATTTGTTGGCAAAATCCATGCCATGATTAAAAGCTATCCCTCTAAGTTAATCAGTTAGTGCTGCCCTAGATAGCTGCTAGAAGATCCTATGTCTAGCATCTGGACTTTAAACCATTCCACCAAATCAGGAGTACTTATTCATGGCTCTCGGAAATTTTCTGCGACCATATCAGCCGTTACATCTGACCACATAATTCCCAGATTGCAACCCCTTGATAATTGTGAGGCCAACAAAACTCATTTAATACTAGAGATAGAATGAATGCAAGGATTACCAACTTAAACTAGGAGACCATCTAGAGGAGACACAAGAGTTTCCGAAGTCGTTGGGAGGGTGGGGTTGAAGTCAGTGGCCAGTTTATTGAATAAATGAAAATTTACAATTTCAATTTTGCCTATTCTATACAAAAATTTATCCATCACTGTATAGTTAATTTAATAATTAATTAATAATTGAATAATTAATTAATAATATAATATAATTTAATAGAGTTATTGTTTACCAGAATAGCCAAACATCAATGAATTAAAATAAAACAAGCACTTGATTTGTACATACTCTTCTGTGGATAAAATCTGCACACATTTATATTTCTCGCCTATTTTATTACTCTGTAGATATTTTTGTTTCAATTCCATATGAGACTGTTTAAATCGAAATACCTGGGAAGTGTTCTGACAGAAAATGGAAACTGTGATGTTGATATCTGAAGACGCATTGACAAGGCCAAGGAAACATTTCCGAGGCTACCCATAGTACCGAGAAACAGGAAAATCTCATTGGAAACAAAGAGTGCTTGATTGCTATGTGATATCTGTCCTTCTGTATGAAAGTAAATGTTGAATGATCTCCTCAAGGATGAAGGAGAGGCTCAAGATAACAGAAATGTAGTTTTCCAGAAGGATGCTGAAGATATCAAGAACTGAAAACGTAAGCAACGATGAGGTGTTGGAGAGGATGCAAATGAAAAGAAAACTCATACTAAACATAAAGAAAAGACAGATGAGGTTTCTGAAACCTGTAATGAGGAAGGAGGGCCAAAAAAATTTAATACTCACAGGACGGATAGAGAGAAAGCAAGACAGAGGAAAGTAGCGCAAAATATATTTGATAAGCATGAGCAAATGGGTGGCGGAGCAGGGTTTGGGGGAGGTCCTAAGAGGAAAATTATTCAGAGCGACATGTGACAGGGACAAGTGGAAGTCCATGATCGTTTACGTCCTAAAGAGACACGGGGCATGGAAAAGAATTATACTAATGTTATTAAGAAAACATTTATTTACATAATAAAAACTGACAGAGAACATTTAGCTTCAACTATCAGAAACAGATTAGGATAGTCATACTGGAGGAACTTATGTTCTAATCCTAGCTTGTTGCCTTTGAGATCACAGGAAGTTCCCATAACCATCTTTGTGGTAATACATAATATTAAAGTGCATTTGTTTATAATATAGAAATGTTACTTACGTGTTGTTGAAGGAACACTGGGAGTTGTAGCTGTGGCCTTTGTGTTTACTGTTTCTGTATTTATTTCATTAGTTATTGTTTCTGATGCACTGGCAGTTGTCACTGACTCTGTTTTTATTGAAGTCTCCATTGTCTTTGAACTGGAAATTGTCTGATTTGTTGGTGTTACAGAATATGCCATTTCTGTTGAAGCCTGGAAAGATGTACGAGTCTGTAATATTGTGGGTGTTGTTGTGGTTGTTGCAACTGTTGTTGTTGTTGGAATAAACCCTGGCAAGATAAAATAATTTGATAATGAATCTATGGTTGTTTTAATTTACGTCAAAACAGTTTTATGCAGCTTTTAATCAACCTCCGCATGTGTAAGAAAATTTTATTCACGGTAATTGGGAACATAACTGAATTTTAATTTGCATAAAGGAGACTTGAAATATTTGAGTCTGAAAAGAAATTGATTCACTTTTATTCATCTCTACTGACGAAGGTTTCACATTAGGCAAACAATTATGGTAGAAAACCTTCCATATTTATCTGCTATTCACATGCTGTTATATACATCGTCCATTTTGACAGATAAAAGGCACATAATTTGTGTGTGAAATATACAAAAGTACAAAGAAATTTCTACAATTGGTAACACATTATTTATATTTTAACGTTTATTTATGATAATATATAGAGAATATATTGCAACAAACTTACAAGTGTGGTAGGGTGCTTACATACCTGCGTAGAAAATTAGCATGGGAAGTGACTGCGGGAATCAGTACGAAATTATTTGAACCAAAATTAACAGAATGTTGAATCTTTGAATCAAATTGATTTTGTCCTTATCAGTTGCCTTCTCTATGATTTTGGTAGAAGCACAAATCCAATTCACAATGAGTTACTGTTCTATATGAAACAAAATTATGAGGGAAAAATTGAAAATGCTGCATGACGAAAGTTAAAATAACTTTAAATAATCAACTTACTTGTACAATTTCCAATGCTTGGTGTTGCATTATAGTATCCATCTTTACATTCGCATGTGTAACTTTTGGACAAGTTCTTGCAGATGCTGGTTGAATCACAAGTATTATTGAGGCAATAGTTTTTCTTTTGGTCACATTTCAAACCAATGTAACCTTCCTCACACACACAACCGATTACATTATCACAGGTTCCGTTTATGCATCCGCATTCATTCAAGCAGTTCTGACCCCAGTGTGCATTATCACAAGCTGAAAGAAACAACATTTAATTAAAAGAAACTATTGCTAAAAAAAATTCAGAAAATGACTCCTTTAGCAATAGCTTTCTCAACAAGATTTTGAGTGCCTTATTATATATTGAGATGGTTAATGTGTTCGGATGGGAATAAAAAAGCAGAAGGGCGGCTTCCAGGGCTTAGAAAACAAAAATCAAAATTGATAAAAAAACTACAATCATTTTGATTGTATGGGTAAAATAATACTTCACTATAAATGAGATAAATTACAAAAACAGTAATAATTAAAAAGAGCCGTCAAAAATCGCAAACCTCTGCCAAGGCAATACCGTCATCATCTCAGCGATTAGCAAGAGATGATTATTAAAATGTAAAAGAATATCTGGAGTGAAAGTGACAACCCTCAAGAATGAAAATACAAAGAATGAACTTGATTTCTCTCAAAATTAAATGCACACTTAATAAGAAACAGTGAAGGTAATTCAGTATTTAAACTAATCTATGGAGGTAATTCATTATTTAGCATTTTACAGGTAAAAAATAAGTTTCAATAACAAAACAGGAAAAATAACCCAGAAACTTTATCCCATATCGGATCAAATCCCAAATCTATGTTTTTTTCCAGTAATGAGGCCAATCACCCCTGAAAATTTCTTCTGAACCCATACAGCGAGTCTTGAGATATCTTGCTTGATCACCGACAAACAGACGAACAGTAAAAGCAGACAAAAAAAAAAAAAAAGAAAGAATAACAGAACAAATACAATAAAATGAATATCTCTGTCTATATTTCTAAGACAAAATATTGTAATTTTTTACACTATTTACAGGGTTAGGATAGTTGATCTCATTTTTTTGCATATTCAGGATGTTCCGGCCTTTGTCTGCTTCAGTTTCCTTCAGGATATTGGAATTTTGAAATTGACTGTTTATTTTGTTCACAGAGGTCGAATGTTCTAGTTCCACAAGGCATACTTATTTCTAATGTCTTAGCATCAGTCATCTCTCATTAAATCAACTGCCTGAAGTTTTTGTTTACAGCTACTGTAGCCAGGTATTGACCTCACAACACTTTGGGATAAGTAACTTGATTCAAGCAACACTTTCATCCACTGAGCTATATGTCCTTATGGAACAAACAAACAAAAATGAGGATAACAGTCACAATAATGTAAATAGTATAATGTTTTATTGTGATATATATATATATATATATATATATATATATATATATATATATATATATTCTGAATTTGTTAGATACAATAACACATTAATAAAAAGAAAAAGCTCAAACGGAACTCGTACATATGGTCCATCGTAAAGGATGCAGGGAAAAATGGTTGACACCCTGTACGACTCCAGTAAATACCTGACTCTACATGTTATTCACTGCTTTTACTAGAGCTAACGCAAGCCTAAAATGGAATACTGTTGCTATATTTAGGCGGGAGCTACTCAGTCCCCAGTTTTTATCTTGATATATAAAAGTATCATTGAGTTCTCGAGGGTGAAAATTTAATTTCTCACGTGCCGAATTTTGCAAGTTTCTCAATGTCCTGTCGCTATTTCTATTGAACATGCTCTGCTAGATCTAACCATTACAGCTAGAATCAGCCACACCACTCTTATTTTAGCAAACCACCCACATTCTCTCAGTATTCTACTAGTGAACACCTTCTTTCCCTGAATCATTACTCTAGGGAACCAGCTCGAAAGCGAATGTTTCTCCAATCACTGCTGGAAGTGACTGCTGGAATCAGTTTGAAATTATTTAAACCAAAATTCACAGAATGTGGAATGTTTGAATCAAACTGATTTTTTCCTTATCAGTTGCCTCCTCTATGATTTTGGTAGAAGCACAATTCCATTTCACAATGAGTCACTGTTGTATATGAAACAAAATTGAAAATACTGCATGGCGAAAGTCAAAATAACTTTAAATTATCAACTTACTTGTACAATTTCCAATGCTTGGTGTCGCATTATAGTAGCCATCTTTACATTCGCATGTGTAACTTTTGGCCAAGTTCTTGCAGATGCTGGTTGAATCACAAGTATTATTGAGGCAATAGTTTTTCTTTTTGTCGCATTTCAAACCAACGTAACCTTCCTCACACACACAACCGATTACATTATCACAGGTTCCGTTTATGCATCCGCATTCATTCAAGCAGTTCTGACCCCAGTGTGCATTGTCACAAGCTGAAAGAAACAACATTTAATTAAAAGAAACTATTGCTAAAAAAAATTCAGAAAATGACTCCTTTAGCAATAGCTTTCTCAACAAGATTTTGAGTGCCTTATTATATATTGAGATGGTTAATGTGTTCGGATGGGAATAAAAAAGCAGAAGGGCGGCTTCCAGGGCTTAGAAAACAAAAATCAAAATTGATAAAAAAACTACAATCATTTTGATTGTATGGGTAAAATAATACTTCACCATAAATGAGATAAATTACAAAAACAGTAATAATTAAAAAGAGCCGTCAAAAATCGCAAACCTCTGCCAAGGCAATACCGTCATCATCTCAGCGATTAGCAAGAGATGATTATTAAAATGTAAAAGAATATCTGGAGTGAAAGTGACAATCCTCAAGAATGAAAATACAAAGAATGAACTTGATTTCTCTCAAAATTAAATGCACACTTAATAAGAAACAGTGAAAGTAATTCAGTATTTAAACTAATCTATGGAGGTAATTCATTATTTAGCATTTTACAGGTAAAAAATAAGTTTCAATAACAAAACAGGAAAAATAACCCAGAAACTTTATCCCATATCGGATCAAATCCCAAATCTATGTTTTTTTCCAGTAATGAGGCCAATCACCCCTGAAAATTTCTTCTGAACCCATACAGCGAGTCTTGAGATATCTTGCTTGATCACCGACAAACAGACGAACAGTAAAAGCAGACAAAAAAAAAAAAAGAAAGAATAACAGAACAAATACAATAAAATGAATATCTCTGTCTATATTTCTAAGACAAAATATTGTAATTTTTTACACTATTTACAGGGTTAGGATAGTTGATCTCATTTTTTTGCATATTCAGGATGTTCCGGCCTTTGTCTGCTTCAGTTTCCTTCAGGATATTGGAATTTTGAAATTGACTGTTTATTTTGTTCACAGAGGTCGAATGTTCTAGTTCCACAAGGCATACTTATTTCTAATGTCTTAGCATCAGTCATCTCTCATTAAATCAACTGCCTGAAGTTTTTGTTTACAGCTACTGTAGCCAGGTATTGACCTCACAACACTTTGGGATAAGTAACTTGATTCAAGCAACACTTTCATCCACTGAGCTATATGTCCTTATGGAACAAACAAACAAAAATGAGGATAACAGTCACAATAATGTAAATAGTATAATGTTTTATTGTGATATATAGATATATATATATATATATATATATATATATATATATATTCTGAATTTGTTAGATACAATAACACATTAATAAAAAGAAAAAGCTCAAACGGAACTCGTACATATGGTCCATCGTAAAGGATGCAGGGAAAAATGGTTGACACCCTGTACGACTCCAGTAAATACCTGACTCTACATGTTATTCACTGCTTTTACTAGAGCTAACGCAAGCCTAAAATGGAATACTGTTGCTATATTTAGGCGGGAGCTACTCAGTCCCCAGTTTTTATCTTGATATATAAAAGTATCATTGAGTTCTCGAGGGTGAAAATTTAATTTCTCACGTGCCGAATTTTGCAAGTTTCTCAATGTCCTGTCGCTATTTCTATTGAACATGCTCTGCTAGATCTAACCATTACAGCTAGAATCAGCCACACCACTCTTATTTTAGCAAACCACCCACATTCTCTCAGTATTCTACTAGTGAACACCTTCTTTCCCTGAATCATTACTCTAGGGAACCAGCTCGAAAGCGAATGTTTCTCCAATCACTGCTGGAAGTGACTGCTGGAATCAGTTTGAAATTATTTAAACCAAAATTCACAGAATGTGGAATGTTTGAATCAAACTGATTTTTTCCTTATCAGTTGCCTCCTCTATGATTTTGGTAGAAGCACAATTCCATTTCACAATGAGTCACTGTTGTATATGAAACAAAATTGAAAATACTGCATGGCGAAAGTCAAAATAACTTTAAATTATCAACTTACTTGTACAATTTCCAATGCTTGGTGTCGCATTATAGTAGCCATCTTTACATTCGCATGTGTAACTTTTGGCCAAGTTCTTGCAGATGCTGGTTGAATCACAAGTATTATTGAGGCAATAGTTTTTCTTTTTGTCGCATTTCAAACCAACGTAACCTTCCTCACACACACAACCGATTACATTATCACAGGTTCCGTTTATGCATCCGCATTCATTCAAGCAGTTCTGACCCCAGTGTGCATTGTCACAAGCTGAAAGAAACAACATTTAATTAAAAGAAACTATTGCTAAAAAAAATTCAGAAAATGACTCCTTTAGCAATAGCTTTCTCAACAAGATTTTGAGTGCCTTATTATATATTGAGATGGTTAATGTGTTCGGATGGGAATAAAAAAGCAGAAGGGCGGCTTCCAGGGCTTAGAAAACAAAAATCAAAATTGATAAAAAAACTACAATCATTTTGATTGTATGGGTAAAATAATACTTCACCATAAATGAGATAAATTACAAAAACAGTAATAATTAAAAAGAGCCGTCAAAAATCGCAAACCTCTGCCAAGGCAATACCGTCATCATCTCAGCGATTAGCAAGAGATGATTATTAAAATGTAAAAGAATATCTGGAGTGAAAGTGACAATCCTCAAGAATGAAAATACAAAGAATGAACTTGATTTCTCTCAAAATTAAATGCACACTTAATAAGAAACAGTGAAGGTAATTCAGTATTTAAACTAATCTATGGAGGTAATTCATTATTTAGCATTTTACAGGTAAAAAATAAGTTTCAATAACAAAACAGGAAAAATAACCCAGAAACTTTATCCCATATCGGATCAAATCCCAAATCTATGTTTTTTTCCAGTAATGAGGCCAATCACCCCTGAAAATTTCTTCTGAACCCATACAGCGAGTCTTGAGATATCTTGCTTGATCACCGACAAACAGACGAACAGTAAAAGCAGAGAAAAAAAAAAAAGAAAGAATAACAGAACAAATACAATAAAATGAATATCTCTGTCTATATTTCTAAGACAAAATATTGTAATTTTTTACACTATTTACAGGGTTAGGATAGTTGATCTCATTTTTTTGCATATTCAGGATGTTCCGGCCTTTGTCTGCTTCAGTTTCCTTCAGGATATTGGAATTTTGAAATTGATTGTTTATTTTGTTCACAGAGGTCGAATGTTCTAGTTCCACAAGGCATACTTATTTCTAATGTCTTAGCATCAGTCATCTCTCATTAAATCAACTGCCTGAAGTTTTTGTTTACAGCTACTGTAGCCAGGTATTGACCTCACAACACTTTGGGATAAGTAACTTGATTCAAGCAACACTTTCATCCACTGAGCTATATGTCCTTATGGAACAAACAAACAAAAATGAGGATAACAGTCACAATAATGTAAATAGTATAATGTTTTATTGTGATATATATATATATATATATATATATATATATATATATATATATATATATTCTGAATTTGTTAGATACAATAACACATTAATAAAAAGAAAAAGCTCAAACGGAACTCGTACATATGGTCCATCGTAAAGGATGCAGAGAAAAATGGTTGACACCCTGTACGACTCCAGTAAATACCTGACTCTACATGTTATTCACTGCTTTTACTAGAGCTAACGCAAGCCTAAAATGGAATACTGTTGCTATATTTAGGCGGGAGCTACTCAGTCCCCAGTTTTTATCTTGATATATAAAAGTATCATTGAGTTCTCGAGGGTGAAAATTTAATTTCTCACGTGCCGAATTTTGCAAGTTTCTCAATGTCCTGTCGCTATTTCTATTGAACATGCTCTGCTAGATCTAACCATTACAGCTAGAATCAGCCACACCACTCTTATTTTAGCAAACCACCCACATTCTCTCAGTATTCTACTAGTGAACATCTTCTTTCCCTGAATCATTACTCTACGGAACCCGCTCGAAAGCAAATGTTTCTCCAATCACTGCTGGAAGTGACTGCTGGAATCAGTTTGAAATTATTTAAACCAAAATTCACAGAATGTGGAATGTTTGAATCAAACTGATTTTTTCCTTATCAGTTGCCTCCTCTATGATTTTGGTAGAAGCACAATTCCATTTCACAATGAGTCACTGTTGTATATGAAACAAAATTGAAAATACTGCATGGCGAAAGTCAAAATAACTTTAAATTATAAACTTACTTGTACAATTTCCAATGCTTGGTGTCGCATTATAGTATCCATCTTTACATTCGCATGTGTAACTTTTGGCCAAGTTCTTGCAAATGCTGGTTGAATCACAAGTAATATTGAGGCAATAGTTTTTCTTTTTGTCGCATTTCAAACCAACGTAACCTTCCTCACACACACAACCGATTACATTATCACAGGTTCCGTTTATGCATCCGCATTCATTCAAGCAGTTCTGACCCCAGTGTGCATTATCACAAGCTGAAAGAAACAATATTTAATTAAAAGAAACTATTGCTAAAAAAAATTCAGAAAATGACTTCTTTAGCAATAGCTTTCTCAACAAGATTTTGAGTGCCTTTATTATATATTAAGATGGTTAATGTGTTCGGATGGGAAGAAAAATGCAGAAGGACTGCTTCCAGGCTTAGAAACAAAAATCAAAATTGATTAAAAAACTACAATCATTTTGATAGTATGGGTAAAATAATACTTCACCATAAATGAGATAAATTACAAAAACAGTAATAATTAAAAAGAGCCGTCAAAAATCGCAAACCTCCGCCAAGGCAATACCGTCATCATCTCAGCGATTAGCAAAGAGAGATGATTATTAAAATGTAAAAGAATATCTGGAGTGAAAGTGACAATCCTCAAGAATGAAAATACAAAGAATAGACTTGATTTCTCTCAAAATTAAATGCACACTTAATAGAAAACAGTGAAAGTAATTCAGTATTTAAACTAATCTATGGAGTAATTCATTATTTAGCATTTTACAGGTAAAAAATAAGTTTCAATAACAAAACAGGAAAAATAACCCAAGAAACTTTATCCCATATCGGATCAAATCCCAAATCTATGTTTTTTTTCCAGTAATGAGGCCAATCACCCCTGAAAATTTCTTCTGAACCCATACAGCGAGTCTTGAGATATCTTGCTTGATCACCGACAAACAGACGAGCAGTAAAAGCAGACAAAAAAAAAAAAGAAAAAAGAATAAACAGAACAAATACAATAAAATGAATATCTCTGTCTATATTTCTAAGACAAAATATTGTAATTTTTTACACTATTTACAGGGTTAGGATAGTTGATCTCATTTTTTTGCATATTCAGGATGTTCCGGCCTTTGTCTGCTTCAGTTTCCTTCAGGATATTGGAATTTGAACTTGACTGTTTATTTTGTTCACAGAGGTCGAATGTTCTAGTTCCACAAGGCATACTTATTTCTAATGTCTTAGCATCAGTCATCTCTCATTAAATCAACTGCCTGAAGTTTTTGTTTACAGCTACTGTAGCCAGGTATTGACCTCACAACACTTTGGGATAAGTAACTTGATTCAAGCAACACTTTCATCCACTGAGCTATATGTCCTTGGAACAAACAAACAAAAATGAGGATAACAGTCACAATAATGTAAATAGTATAATGTTTTATTGTGATATATATATATATATATATATATATATATATATATATATATATATTCTGAATTTGTTAGATACAATAACACATTAATAAAAAGAAAAAGCTCAAACGGAACTCGTACATATGGTCCATCGTAAAGGATGCAGGGAAAAATGGTTGACACCCTGTACGACTCCAGTAAATACCTGACTCTACATGTTATTCACTGCTTTTACTAGAGCTAACGCAAGCCTAAAATGGAATACTGTTGCTATATTTAGGCAGGAGCTACTCAGTCCCCAGTTTTATCTTGATATATAAAAGTATCATTGAGTTCTCGAGGGGTGAAAATTTAATTTCTCACGTGCCGAATTTTGCAAGTTTCTCAATGTCCTGTCGCTATTTCTATTGAACATGCTCTGCTAGATCTAACCATTACAGCTAGAATCAGCCACACCACTCTTATTTTAGCAAACCACCCACATTCTCTCAGTATTCTACTAGTGAACACCTTCTTTCCCTGAATCATTACTCTAGGGAACCAACTCGAAAGCAGATGTTTCTCCAATCACTGCTGGAAGTGACTGCTGGAATCAGTTTGAAATTATTTAAACCAAAATTCACAGAATGTGGAATGTTTGAATCAAACTGATTTTTTCCTTATCAGTTACTCCTCTATGATTTTGGTAGAAGCACAATTCCATTTCACAATAAGTCACTGTTGTATATGAAACAAAATTGAAAATACTGCATGGCAGAAGTCAAAATAACTTTTAAATTATCAACTTACTTGTACAATTTCCAATGCTTGGTGTCGCATTATAGTAGCCATCTTTACATTCGCATGTGTAACTTTTGGACAAGTTCTTGCAGATGCTGGTTGAATCACAAGTATTATTGAGGCAATAGTTTTCTTTTTGTCGCATTTCAAACCGCGTAACCTTCCTCACACACAACCGATTACATTATCACAGGTTCCGTTTATGCATCCATTCATTCAAACAGTTCCTGACCCCGAGTGTGCATTGTCTGAAAGCTGAAAGAAACAACATTTAATTAAAAAAGGAAACTATTGCTAAAAAAAATTCAGAAAATGACTCCTTTAACGTAGCTTTCTCAACAAGATTTTAGTGCCTTATTATATTGAATGGTTAATGTGTTCGGATGGGAATAAAAAAGCAGAAGGGCGGCTTCAGGGCTTAGAAAACAAAAATCAAAATTGATAAAAAAACTACAATCATTTTGATTGTATGGGTAAAATAATACTTCATAAATGAGATAAATTACAAAAACGGTAATAATTAAAAGAGCCGTCAAAAATCGCAAACCTCTGCCAAGGCAATACCGTCATCATCTCAACGATTAGCAAGAGATGATTATTAAATGTAAAAATATCTGGAGTGAAAGTGACAACCTCAAGAATGAAAATACAAAGAATAGACGATTTCTCTATAAAATTAAATGCACACTTAATAAGAAACAGTGAAGGTAATTCAGTATTTAAACTAATCTATGGAGGTAATTCATTATTTAGCATTTTACAGGTAAAAAATAAGTTTCAATAACAAAACAGGAAAAATAACCCCAAACTTTATCCCATATCGGATCAAATCCCAAGTCTATGTTTTTTCCAGTAATGGTAATCACCCTGAAAATTTCTTCTACGAACCCATACAGCGAGTCTTAGAATGTCTTGCTTGATCACCGACAACAGACGAACAGTAAAAGCAGACAAAAAAAAAAAAGAAAGAATAACAGAACAAATACAATAAAATGAATATCTCTGTCTATATTTCCTAGACAAAAATATTGTAATTTTTTACACTATTTGGGGTTAGGATAGTTGATCTCATTTTTGCATATTCAGATGTTCCGGCCTTTGTCTGCTTCAGTTTTCCTTCAAGTATTGGAATTTTGAAATTGACTGTTTATTTTGTTCACAGAGGTCGAATGTTCTAGTTCCACAAGGCATACTTATTTCTAATGTCTTAGCATCAGTGATCATCTCTCATTAAATCAACTGCCTGAAGTTTTTTGTTTACAGCTACTGTAGCCAGGTATTGACTCCCAACACTTTGGGATAAGTAACTTGATTTTAAGCAACACTCATCCACTGAGCTATATGTCCTTATGGAACAAACAAACAAAAATGAGGATAACAGTCACAATAATGTAAATAGTATAATGTTTTATTGTGATATATATATATATATATATATATATATATATATATATATATATATTCTGAATTTGTTAGATACAATAACATTAATAAAAAGAAAAAAGCTCAAACAGAACTCGTACATATGGTCCATCGTAAAGGATGCAAGGAAAAATGGTTGACACCTGTACGACTCCAGTAAATACCTGACTCTACATGTTATTCACTGCTTTTACTAGAGCTAACGCAAACCTAAAATGGAATACTGTTGCTATGTTGGGCGGAGCTACTCAGTCCCCAGTTTTTATCTTGATATATAGAAGTATCATTGAGTTCTCGAGGGTGAAAATTTAATTTCTCACGTGCCGAATTTTACCAAGTTTCTCAATGTCCTGTCGCTATTTCTATTGAACATGCTCTGCTAGATCTAACCATTACAGCTAGAATCATGCACCTCTTGCTTTAGCAAACCACCCACATTCTCAGTATTCTACTAGTGAACACCTTCTTTCCCTGAATCATTACTCTAGGAGACGACAAAAAGCGAATGTTTCTCCAATCACTGCCAGATGTTTTGCTGGAATCAGTTTGAAATTATTTAAGCAAAATTCACAGAATGTGGAATGTTTTGAATCAAACTGATTTTTTTTCCTTATCAGTTGCCGCACTCTATGATTTTGGTAGAAGCACAATTCCATTTCACAATGAGTCACTGTTGTATATGAAACAAAATTGAAAATACTGCATGGCGAAAGTCAAAATAACTTTAAATTATCAACTTACTTGTACAATTTCCAATGCTTGTTCGCATTATAGTAGCCATCTTTACATTCGCATGTGTAACTTTTGGACAAGTTCTTGCAGATGCTGGTTGAATCACAAGTATTATTGAGTAATAGTTTTTCTTTGTCGCATTTCAAACCAACGTAACCTTTCCTCACACACACAACCGATTACATTATCACAGTTCCGTTTATGCATCCGCATTCATTCAAGCAGTTCTGACCCTTGTGCGCATTGTCAAAGCTGAAAGAAACAACATTTAATTAAAAGAAACTATTGCTAAAAAAAATTCAGAAAATGACTCCTTTAGCAATAGCTTTCTCTAACAAGATTTTGGAGTGCCTTATTATATATTGAGATGGTTAATGTGTTCGGATGGGAATAAAAAGCAGAAGGGCGGCTTCCAGGGCTTAGAAAACAAAAAATCAAAATTGATAAAAAACTACAATCATTTTGATTGTATGGGTAAAATAATACTTCACCATAAATGAGATAAATTACAAAAACAGTAATAATTAAAAAGAGCCGTCAAAAATCGCAAACTCTTGCCAAGGCAATACCGTCATCATCTCAGCGATTAGCAAGAGATGATTATTAAAATGTAAAAGAATATCTGGAGGAAAGGACAACCCTCAAGAATGAAAATACAAAGAATGAACTTGATTTCTCTCAAAATTAAATGCACACTTAATAAGAAACAGTGAAGGTAATTCAGTATTTAAACTAATCTATGGAGGTAATTATTTAGCATTTTACAGGTAAAAAATAAGTTTCAATAACAAAACAGGAAAATAACCCAGAAACTTTATCCCATATCGGATCAAATCCCAAATCTATGCTTTTTTCCAGTAATGAGGCCAATCACCCCTGAAAATTTCTTCTGAACCCATACAGCGAGTCTTGAGATATCTTGCTTGATCACCGACAAACAGACGAACAGTAAAAGCAGACAAAAAAAAAAGAAAGAATAACAGAACAAATACAATAAAATGAATTTCTGTCTATATTTCTAAGACAAAATATTGTAATTTTTTACACTATTTACAGGTTAGGATAGTTGATCTCATTTTTTTGCATATTCAGGATGTTCCGGCCTTTGTCTGCTTCAGTTTCCTTCAGGATATTGGAATCTCTGAAATTGACTGTTTATTTTGTTCACAGAGGTCGAATGTTCTAGTTCCATGGCTACGGTGCATACTTATTTCTAATGTCTTAGCATCAGTCATCTCTCATTAAATCAACTGCCTGAAGTTTTTGTTTACAGCTACTGTAGCCAGGTATTGACCTCACAACACTTTGGGATAAGTAACTTGATTCAAGCAACACTTTCATCCACTGAGCTATATGTCCTTATGGAACAAACAACAAAAATGAGGATAACAGTCACAATAATGTAAATAGTATAATGTTTTATTGTGATATATATATATATATATATATATATATATATATATATATATATATATATATATTCTGAATTTGTTAGATACAATAACACATTAATAAAAAGAAAGCTCAAACGGAACTCGCATATATGGTCCATCGTAAAGGATGCAGGGAAAAATGGTTGACACCCTGTACGACTCCAGTAAATACCTGACTCTACATGTTATTCACTGCTTTTACTAGAGCTAACGCAAGCCTAAAATGGAATACTGTTGCTATATTTAGGCGGAGCTACTCAGTCCCCAGTTTTTATCTTGATATATAAAAGTATCATTGAGTTCTCGAGGGTGAAAATTTCTACTTTCACGTGCCGAATTTGCAAGTTTCTCAATGTCCTGTCGCTATTTCTATTGAACATGCTCTGCTAGATCTAACCATTACAGCTAGAATCAGCTAATAAGCACCACTCTTATTTTAGCAAACCACCCACATTCTCTCAGTATTCTACTAGTGAACACCCCTTTTCCCCTGAATCATTACTCTAGGGAACCAGCTCGAAAGCGAATGTTTCTCCAATCACTGCTGGAAGTGACTGCTGGAATCAGTTTGAAATTATTTAAACCAAAATTCACAGAATGTGGAATGTTTGAATCAAACTGATTTTTTCCTATCAGTTGCCTCCTCTATGATTTTGGTAGAAGCACAATTCCATTTCACAATGAGTCACTGTTGTATATGAAACAAAATTGAAAATACTGCATGGCGAAAGTCAAAATAATCCTTTAAATTATCAACTTACTTGTACAATTTCCAATGCTTGGTGTCGCATTATAGTAGCCATCTTTACATTCGCATGTGTAACTTTTGGCCAAGTTCTTGCAGATGCTGGTTGAATCACAAGTATTATTGAGGCAATAGTTTTTCTTTTGTCGCATTTCAAACCAACGTAACCTTCTCACACACACAACCGATTACATTATCACAGGTTCCGTTTATGGCGTATCCGCATTCATTCAAGCAGTTCTTGACCTCAGTGTGCATTGTCACAAGCTGAAAAGAAATGGTCATTTAATTAAAAGAAATTATTGCTAAAAAAAAATTCAGAAAATGACTCCTTTAGCAATAGCTTTCTCAACAAGATTTTGAGTGCCTTATTATATATTGAGATGGTTAATGTGTTCGGATGGGAATAAAAAAGCAGAAGGGCGGCTTCCAGGGCTTAGAAAACAAAAATCAAAATTGATAAAAAAACTACAATCATTTTGATTGTATGGGTAAAATACTAATATTTCAACATAAATGAGATAAATTACAAAAACAGTAATAATTAAAAAGAGCCGTCAAAAATCAAACCTCTGCCAAGGCAATACTGTCATCATCTCGCTGATTAGCAAGAGATGATTATTGAAATGTAAAAGTATCATCTGAGGAAAGTGACAACCCTCAAGAATGAAAATACAAAGAATGAATCTGATTTCTCTCAAAATTAAATGCACACTTAATAAGAAACAGTGAAAGTAATTCAGTATTTAAACTAATCTATGGAGGTAATTCATTATTTAGCATTTTACAGGTAAAAAATAAGTTTCTCAATAACAAAACACGAAAAATAACCCAGAAACTTTATCCCATATCGGATCAAATCTCAAATCTATGAGTTTGTTCCAGTAATGAGGCCAATCACCCCTGAAAATTTCTTCTGAACCCATACAGCGAGTCTTGAGATATCTTGCTTGATCACCGACAAACAGACGAACAGTAAAAGCAGACAAAAAAGTGAAAGAAAGAATAACAGAACAAATACAATAAAATGAATATCTCTGTCTATATTTCTAAGACAAAATATTGTAATTTTTTACACTATTTACAGGGTTAGGATAGTTGATCTCATTTTTTTGCATATTCAGGATGTTCCGGCCTTTGTCTGCTTCAGTTTCCTTCAGGATATTGGAATTTTGAAATTGACTGTTTATTTTGTTCACAGAGGTCGAATGTTCTAGTTCCACAAGGCATACTTATTTCTAATGTCTTAGCATCAGTCATCTCTCATTAAATCAACTGCCTGAAGTTTTTGTTTACAGCTACTGTAGCCAGGTATTGACCTCACAACACTTTGGGATAAGTAACTTGATTCAAGCAACACTTTCATCCACTGAGCTATATGTCCTTATGGAACAAACAAACAAAAATGAGGATAACAGTCACAATAATGTAAATAGTATAATGTTTTATTGTGATATATATATATATATATATATATATATATATATATATATATATATATATATATTCTGAATTTGTTAGATACAATAACACATTAATAAAAAGAAAAAGCTCAAACGGAACTCGTACATATGGTCCATCGTAATGGATGCAGGGAAAAATGGTTGACACCCTGTACGACTCCAGTAAATACCTGACTCTACATGTTATTCACTGCTTTTACTAGAGCTAACGCAAGCCTAAAATGGAATACTGTTGCTATATTTAGGCGGGAGCTACTCAGTCCCCAGTTTTTATCTTGATATATAAAAGTATCATTGAGTTCTCGAGGGTGAAAATTTAATTTCTCACGTGCCGAATTTTGCAAGTTTCTCAATGTCCTGTCGCTATTTCTATTGAACATGCTCTGCTAGATCTAACCATTACAGCTAGAATCAGCCACACCACTCTTATTTTAGCAAACCACCCACATTCTCTCAGTATTCTACTAGTGAACACCTTCTTTCCCTGAATCATTACTCTAGGGAACCAGCTCGAAAGCGAATGTTTCTCCAATCACTGCTGGAAGTGACTGCTGGAATCAGTTTGAAATTATTTAAACCAAAATTCACAGAATGTGGAATGTTTGAATCAAACTGATTTTTTCCTTATCAGTTGCCTCCTCTATGATTTTGGTAGAAGCACAATTCCATTTCACAATGAGTCACTGTTGTATATGAAACAAAATTGAAAATACTGCATGGCGAAAGTCAAAATAACTTTAAATTATCAACTTACTTGTACAATTTCCAATGCTTGGTGTCGCATTATAGTAGCCATCTTTACATTCGCATGTGTAACTTTTGGCCAAGTTCTTGCAGATGCTGGTTGAATCACAAGTATTATTGAGGCAATAGTTTTTCTTTTTGTCGCATTTCAAACCAACGTAACCTTCCTCACACACACAACCGATTACATTATCACAGGTTCCGTTTATGCATCCGCATTCATTCAAGCAGTTCTGACCCCAGTGTGCATTGTCACAAGCTGAAAGAAACAACATTTAATTAAAAGAAACTATTGCTAAAAAAAATTCAGAAAATGACTCCTTTAGCAATAGCTTTCTCAACAAGATTTTGAGTGCCTTATTATATATTGAGATGGTTAATGTGTTCGGATGGGAATAAAAAAGCAGAAGGGCGGCTTCCAGGGCTTAGAAAACAAAAATCAAAATTGATAAAAAAACTACAATCATTTTGATTGTATGGGTAAAATAATACTTCACCATAAATGAGATAAATTACAAAAACAGTAATAATTAAAAAGAGCTGTCAAAAATCGCAAACCTCCGCCAAGGCAATACCGTCATCATCTCAGCGATTAGCAAGACATGATTATTAAAATGTAAAAGGATATCTGGAGTGAATGTGACAACCCTCAAGAATGAAAATACAAAGAATGAACTTGATTTCTCTCAAAATTAAATGCACACTTAATAAGAAACAGTGAAAGTAATTCAGTATTTAAACTAATCTATGGAGGTAATTCATTATTTAGCATTTTACAGGTAAAAAATAAGTTTCAATAACAAAACACGAAAAATAACCCAGAAACTTTATCCCATATCGGATCAAATCTCAAATCTATGAGTTTGTTCCAGTAATGAGGCCAATCACCCCTGAAAATTTCTTCTGAACCCATACAGCGAGTCTTGAGATATCTTGCTTGATCACCGACAAACAGACGAACAGTAAAAGCAGACAAAAAAAAGAAAGAAAGAATAACGGAACAAATACAATAAAATGAATATCTCTGTCTATATTTCTAAGACAAAATATTGTAATTATTTACACTATTTACAGGGTTAGGATAGTCGATCTCATTTTTTTGCATATTCAGGATGTTCCGTTCATTGTATGCTTCAGTTTCCTTCAGGATATTGGAATTTTGAACTTGAATGTTTATTTTGTTCACAGAGGTAGATTGTTCTAGTTCCACAAGGCATACCTGTTTCTAATGTCTTAGCATCGGTTATCTCTCATTAAATCAACTGCCTGAAATTTTTGTTTACGGCTGCTGTAGCCAGGTATTGAACTCACAACACTTTGGGATAAGTAACTTGATTCAAGCAACACTTTCGTCCACTGAGCCATATGTCCTTAAGGAACAAACAAACAAAAATAAGTATAACAATCCAAATAATGTAAATAGTGTAATGTTTTATTGTGCTTTTACAATCAACTTTCATCCTTCAATAAGAAAAAAAACAAAACATGTCGTCTCTCCCCAAATATCTTTGGAAATTAAAAAACGAAAATAAAACGCCTATGTTAAATGGAAAATCCTCAAACAAGCAAGAACGTCAAAATCTATAAAGGAACTATGTTTTCTTTGCCTTCTAGAAAAAATAAATATCCTTAAATATATAAATAGTTGCAAGCTTTGAAACCAGAGGCAATAAACCACAGTAAACTGAAAGCACATTAAAGATGTAACCCTACAATCATGCTAAGAAATACTAGGAATTTGATTAGATATTTGTATTATAAAAATTAAAAATGCTCTAGAAAAAATTGATCTAATAAATTCTTAAAGTAAGGTCTCATACCCATCAGAATATCTAAATAAATAAACTAAAAACTAAATGGAATAAATAGGCCTCTAACCTCTAATCTATGAAACATTAAAAATTTAAGAAAAAATCGATCCTCTAAATTCAAAATTAATATTAAATATACAAATTTAGATAAATCATAAAAAACTGATAAAATACAAATTTGCATTTATCTTCTAAAAAAATACAATTTTAGATGTTTATCAATAACTTGGCCTAAATACAAAAATACTCCACACTTGAATAATCCCCCCTATCCCGCAAAAATAAAAATGAAAATAAAAAATTCTATAGAAATATCAACTTACTAAATTCTAAAGCAAAGTTTAATATTCCGAATTATTTTAAAAATCTACCCGTAAAAACCTTACTTAAATACAAAAATATTCCATACTAGAAAAATCAAAATTAAATGAAAAATTGCTCCCAAACTCGGAAAAGAATCAATTTCCTATATTAAAAATTAAGATTAAATATGCAATTTCAGATTAATTATATTATACACAAAAAATATTCCGTACCGAATAAACATCCTACCCCTATCACATCAATCTAAGGAACCCCAAGGAAGACAGCCTGGCCACTAGATAAAAGAGAATACATAAAATCTATCTAGTAACAACAAACACTCATTAATCAAACTCTGGCTAACCATGACACGGTCCTAAAAATTCTTAAGATCAACAAACAAGATGAGTTCCCTAATCACAAAAAGAACCCCCCCCCACAGACAATTGACCAAGTAATCAACCCGCCACACACCACTTTCTTCTAAATTCTAACCAAAAATTATACCCGACCAATAAAAATGTACATTCTAACAGCTAATGCCATTAATCAACCATTTAACTTCGCACAAGTTCTTCAAAAGTCTAACGATCAACATGGAAGACATGTTCCGTTTATTATCAATAACCCCAACTCACTCCACAAAAACAAGGAACCAGCGATATAGACAGCGATGATTTCTGTTCTTGCTCATTCCTCCTGACGAGCGAGACATTGGACAACCAATATCGAAACAACCATATAATTGTAGTGGACATATATAGAAAAACTTATGTACATGTTCTAAAACATAATTTATAATAAATATTCACAGCTCTATACATTATACCTCGAGCACTGTTTGAAGTTAATGTTTTTGGACGGTGGAAAAATTCTTTCTTCGTTCTGCACTCATTCGGATATATATATATATATATATATATATATATATATATATATATATATATATATTCTAAATCTGTTAGATACAATAACACATTAATAAAAAGAAAAAGCTCAAACGGAACTCGTACATATGGTTCATCGTAAAGGATGCAGGGAAAAATGGTTGACACCCTGTACGACTCCAGTAAATACCTGACTCTACATGTTATTCACTGCTTTTACTAGAGCTAACGCAAGCCTAAAATGGAATACTGTTGCTATATTTAGGCGGGAGCTACTCAGTCCCCAGTTTTTATCTTGATATATAAAAGTATCATTGAGTTCTCGTGGGTGAAAATTTAATTGCTCACGTGCCGGATTTTGCAAGCTTCTCAATGTCCTGTCGCTATTTCTATGGAACATGCTCTGCTAGATCTAACCATTCCGGCTAGAATCAGCCACACCACTCTTATTTTAGCAAACCAGCCACATTACCTCCGTATTCTACCAGTGAACAGCTTCTTTCCTTGAATCATTACACTGTTGAACCAACTCCCAACAGGATGTTTCTCCAATCACCAGAATCTTATATATAATTGACTCTCCCGTCGATTTTGATGTATCAACGTCTAACACAGATTACCACACAAAGAATTGTTTAAAGTGGTGAAGGCTTGTGTAACACCATCCACACTATTTGGAACTGCTGATAACAAACAATCGGTGCAGAAGTCTGCCACAGATCGCATGAACAACAGACCTCAGTAATTTAACCCATAACTGGAGGGAAGGGACGGATTAATACCTTTCCCAAGGGTACCAGTACGTAAGTGAATGCAAAGTGTCTGACTGGAATTAAAACTCGGCTCACCGATTTCCCCCTCCGAGCCAACATCCACTGCACCACAACGCACATCCGTCACTAACGCTTACAACACTTGGTATTCCCTAGCGGACACCCATTTAAGTACTGACCAGGCTCAACGTTGGTGATCGAGTTAGAACTGGTGTATTCAACGTGATATGGCCGTAATTATATATATATATATATATATATATATATATATGAGTGAGTACAGAATGAAGAAAGAAATATTTTTACACTGTCCAAAACATTCATTTTAAACAGTGCGCGATATATGATGTATAGAGGTGTGACTATTTATTATAAATTATATTTTAGAACATGTACAGAATTTTTCTATACGTCCTCGACAATCATTTGTTTGTTTCAACTTTGGGTGTCCAACGCTTCGTCAGGAGGAATAAGCAATCAGCTTTGTGGAAAAATTCAATAAGCCAAAAAGCAAAAATAGAAGTAGAAAAATAATATTGTATAACCCACCATTCAATCAATCAGTTAACTTCAAGCTAGGGCATAAATTTCTTAAATTTGTAGAGGAGCACTTTCCCAAAAATAACCCTCTGAGCAAAATCTTCCATAAAAATATTAGGAGTTTGATTAGATATTCTTATTATAAAAATCGATCTAATAAATCCTTAAAGTATGTTCTAATACCCACAAAAAAACATCTAAATGAATAAAGCGTAAAATTAAAAGAAATAAACAGGCTCCCAAACTATTACTAAAGTCTACAGCAATAACCTTACTTACCGTAATAACCTTACTTAAATACAAAAATATCCCGTACTGGAAAAATCAAAAATATTCCGTACTGAAAAAATCAAAATTAAAAAGACAAAACACCCCACTCCTATAACGTCTATCTAAGGAACCCCGAGGGGAAAACCTCGCAACAAAATCGACGCCGTCCTAAACATTTTTAAGGTCAACAAAGAAGATAAGCTCCCAAATCACAAAAAAAACCCACACAAACACACAAAACTGACCAAGTAATCAAACCCCTATACACACCACGTTCTTCGAAATTCTAACCATAAGATATACCCGACCGATAAAAACGTACATTCCAACAGATAATGCCATTAATAAACAATTTAGCACTTACACACCAAGTTCTTCAAAAGTCTAACGGTCAAAACGGAAGACGCATTCCCTTCATTATCAATAACCACAACCAACCCTACAACAACAATGAACCAAATATAAACAGCGGATGATTCCAGTTCTTGCTGACGAAACGTTGGACACCCAACGTTGAAACAAACATCTGATTGTCGAAGACATATAGAACAAATTATATACATGTTCTAAAACATAATTTATTTTATATATATATATTTTTTTTTTCAAAAAGGAATGAAGTTCTCATTAATTAATTTGATAGATTGTTATCATTTAAGAGTTATCTTAAGTGGATACACATATTTTACTAGATGCTTCATTTACATTTTTAAACAGTATATGTATTATCGTGTAGCAACATGAATATTTGAAAAAAGCCTTATGAAAAAAATATGGGCCCTCCTGCAAAATTCAAATCTGCATCTTCCATGGCAGGAGAAAGCACATCGGATCCAATTGTGACACCCAGACGCGAGACGTCAACAGAACGAAACGACCAACTCTACCTCTAAGTCCTTGATTTGCAAAGAGTGTTTCTTCTTATCATTAATTCGCATCTCTGGTTGGCAATATCACTTCACTCCAATCAAAGTTTCAAGTTGTGGCGATTCAAAATGTCTTTCTTTGCATTATACCAAAGTTTATATATAACAGCCTAGAGATAAAAACCTATTTATTAAAAGAATGTGACTAAATTGTCTTCATAATCTAAAAAAGCAGACAAAAATGTCCATTTTCGACATATCTACTGTGAAATGTAATTTTCATAATAGTAATACAAAATAATATTAACAGTAATTATAGTAATTATAATGCAATAGTTAAATTGTCGCTGTTATATATTTTTATTTCGCTTATGTGCGTTGTCTGATTTTTAAATCTTTTTATGACTGCACAGTATAGTAAGTATGGGAAGTGACTGCTGGAATCAGTATGAAATGATTTAAACCAAAATTCACAGAATGTGGAATCTTTGAATCAAACTGATTTTGTCCTTATCAGTTGTCTTCTTTATGATTTTGGTAGAAGCACAAATTCATTTCCCAATGAGTCACTGTTGTATATGAAACAAAATTATTAGACAAAAATTGAAAATACTGCATCACAAAAGTAAAAATAACTTTACATGATCAACTTACTTGTACAATTTCCAATGCTTGGTGTCGCATTATAGTATCCATCTTTACATTCGCATGTGTAACTTTTGGACAAGTTCTTGCAGGTGCTGGTTGAATCACAAGTATTATTGAGGCAATAGTTTTTCTTTTTGTCGCATTTCAGACCAATGTAACCTTCCTCACACACACAACCGATTACATTATTACAGGTTCCGTGTATGCATCCACATTCATTCAAGCAGTTGTTACCCCAGTGTGCATTATCACAGGCTGAAAGAAACATTTGATTAAAAGAAACTATTGCTCAACAAATTTCAGAAAATTTTTTCTTTAAATATCGCTTTCTCATCAAGATTTTGAGTGCCTTATTATATATTAATATGGTTAATGCGTTAAGATGGGAAGAAAAAAGCAGAAGGATGGCTTCCAGGGCTTAGAAAACAAAAATGAATATTGATAAAAAAAACTACAATCATTTTGATTGTATGGGTTAAATTATACTTCACCATAAATGAGATAAATTATAAAAGCAGTAATAATTAAAAAAAGCCGTCAAAATCGTAGACCTCCGCCAAGGCAATACCGTCATCATCTCAGCGATTAGCAAGACATGATTATTAAAATGTAAAAGAATATCTGGAGTGAAAGTGACAACCCTCAAGAATGAGAATACAAAGAATGAACTTGATTGCTCTCAAAATTAAATGCACACTTAATAAGAAACAGTGAAGGTAATTCAGTATTTAAATTAATCTATGGAGGTAATTCATTATTTAGCATTTTGCAGGCAAAAAATAAGTTTCATTAACAAAACAGGAAAGATAACCCAGAAACTTTATCCCATATCGGATCAAATCCCAAATCTATGAGTTTGTTCCAATCAGCCCTGAAAATTTCTTCTGAACCCATACAGCGAGTCTTGAGATATCTTGCTTGGTTACCGACAAAGAGACACACAATGCAATCAGACAGAAAAAGAAAATTACCGACAATCTACAATAAAATGAATGTAGTTGTCCATATTTCTAAGACAAAATATTGTAATTATTTACACTATTTACACGGTTAAAACTGTTGACCTCATTTTGTTGCAGATTCAGGATGTTTCTGCCATTGTATGCTTCAGTTTTCTTCAGGATATTGGAATTTTGAAACTTTGTTCACAGAGGTAGATTGTTCTAGTTCCACAAAGCATACCTGTTTCTAATATCTTAGCATTAGTTATATCTCATTAAATCAACCGCTTGAAGTTTTTGTTTACCACTGCTGTAGCCAGGTGTTGAATTCACAATCCTTTGGGACAAGGGACTTGATTCAAGCAATACTTTCGTCCCCTGAGCCATACGTCCTTAAGGAACAAACAGAAATGAGGATAACAATCCACATAATGTAAAGAGTGTAAAGTGTTTATATATATATATATATATATATATAAATTCTAAATTGTTGTTAGATACAATAACAAATTAATAAAAAGAAAAAGCTCTAATGGAACTCGTACATATGGTCCATCGCAAAGGATGCAGCAAAAAATGGTTGACATCCTGTACGATTCCATTATATACCTGACTCTACATGTTATTCACTGCTTTTACTAGAGCTAACGCAAGCCTAAAATGGAATACTGTTGCTATATTTAGGCGGGAGCTACTCAGTCCCCACTTTTTATCTTGATATCTGAAAGTATCATTGAGTTCTCGTGGGTGCCAATTTATTTCTTACGGGCCGGATTCTCACTGTCTTGTCGCTATTTAATGGAACATGCTCTGCTAGATCTAACCATTACGGCTAAAAAACACCAACTGATGCAAGGACATTGTCTGACCAGGCCTGCTAGATTTTGTGCAAAACAAACGCACCTGCACACCAGCAATGTTTTAAGTTATATTTACTTTTCAGCTTGCCTGTGGTTTTTATTTTTTCTCTGTTCATACTGGAATAGAACAATTCTCTCCAGTTGGTTCTTTTTGATAAAAATTAATAATACTCACTAATATAATTACTTCTGTCCGGCCATGCTAAAAATAGTGTAACACAATAACGGCTTATCCTTTCATTAGTCTTTAAGAATATTTTAAATTTAAGAATACTCATAAATATACATCAGGTTAATCGAAAGTCATGGTAAATTATGAAGGATATTAAGTGGTGTAACTTAATGTTTGTTATGGGGTAGTTTTCACACTGAAGATTATAATCATGCTATGTTGGTTTCTAATCGATTTAACGCACCCAAAATGTTAGGACATTGATAATCTTCCACTGCAAGTTGAGTCCTTAGTATTCGACTAACTGCCAACTAATATCAACTGCCTGGTAGTTTTACTGAACTCCAATAGAACTCTAAAGAACTCTTATGAACTCCCCAACAAATTCTTGTTAACTTTTATTAATATAGAAGGGAGAGTCTATTATCTGAGGAAGAGGTGTGTTTCCCCATAACAATATTATAATAAATGAAAGTGAGTAAATTTTTCTGAATTGTTTGTAATGTAACTATTATTCATATTATTTTAATTTAAGGGTCATTTATGCATTCTTCTTTTATGTGCCATGTCCCTTCAGACGTAGGCAATCATGTTCATCCACATTTTCCTTTCCCCTGTCACTCTTAATCAATTTTGTCTAGGTATTTATTCCAAACCCTGCTCTACTATCGATTTACTTAAGCCAGTCAAGTATGTCACGTGTTTTTTCTCTCTGTCTCACTTTCCCTCTATCCACCTTGTGAGTATCAGATTCTCCAAGCCAGCCTTCCTCAGTACGTGTTCTAGAAACTTCTGCAGAACCATATTTTTCTTGCTTCGAGTCTTTCCTTCATTTTTGAAGATATTGTCCAGCATTTGCTGCCATATAGGAGAACAAATATCACGTAACACTCAAGTAGTCTTTTCTTTGTTCTCAGCAAAGTTTTCCTGTCTCTTAATACTCTACTCAGCTTTTAAAATGCATTATTGACCATGCTAATACACATTCAAATCTCAATGTTGCACTCTCTGTACTCTGTTACAATACTTTTCAAGTACTTAAGTTTCTCTACCTGCTTGATTTTAATGTCCCTGTGATGGGCATATTTTGAGAGGTTTCTATTTTTAATTAGGTTTCTATTTTTAATTAGGAACAAAGTATTTCTTTTTTTTAAAGGAGTTATTTGTAGACTTGGCATGAAGTAGTGCTTAGCAAGCTTGTCTCACAACTCATTACAACTGTGCAATGAAATTTTTAGTTTTAATAAATAAAAGATACTTAAAAAACCATGCACTTAGTACACAGATTTCATAAACGGAATGCCAAGAAATAGTATAAAGGTTAAAATCTTACGTCTGCAAGAGATGCCTTCCTGAAAATAGCCAGTGATACAGTTACAAGTGATTGTAATTGAATTTGAAACACATGTGCCATTCTTACAAGGGTTGCTACGACACAAATCAATCCCTGTAATGAAATAAAGAAAAAAGAAAAAATTGCTTGTATTACACATTCAGTGTTTTTGTGAAATGAAGGATTTTAATGACTCATAAAGATATTTCCCTTTTATTGTGGTATGACAATGATAAAATCACAAAAGTCAGAAGTCACAACAAGACAGAGATTAGAAAGTGCTAAAGTCATGACTGTTACAGGAATTACAAGTAAATTATTATCAGCATAAAAAAGATCTACAGTATTCATTGGATTTCAAAAGTCTATTTCCATGAAACATTGTTTTAATTAAAAAAAAAAGATTTTATATATTTAAACTGAGATCAACAATATATGTTCAGTCAATGAATGTCAAATGTCTCCCGTGTCCAAAGCAATTTTAAAACCATTTTAATAAAATCAAATTTTACAACCAAATCTTGCTGCCATACTTGGTCTGGTGCATCAGCTATACATTTAGAGATCCTTGATAAAATCCAATACATTTCAATGTTATTTGTCTTCAGATGTCATCTTGACTTCATTCCATTGACGTAACATTGCCGTAATGTAACCTTCCTGTACCTATGCTATAATTTTCATGATAAACGTTCTGTTGAACACTTCCCCACTGTATCTAGACAACGAATTAAAGCTCAGCAAGAGCTCATCATTTTACAGTCAAAATGGCTAATCGGTAGTTCTATTCTACCAGTTTCTTTTTTCTCCCTTCTTAATTGTGGAAATCTCTTCCGGCTTCTTGCTTCTTAGTCAAGTTTGATATTGAAAATTGAATACTGTATCAAACATTATTTTATGATATTTTATTGTTCTCGCACCCTAATAATGTTTTCGAATATTTTTTACACTCAGTAATCCCCTTGCGTCTTAGTGACTCTTTTGTCTTGCTTGGGGTGAAATGGTTAGAAAAAAACGAAATGAAAAATCACTACTGAAGAACAGAGGTAATTCCATAAAATTCAGAGTAGAGACAAGATAAATGAACAATTAATTTATTATTTTATTCAGATCCAAAGAGATACTTACATTTACAAGTTTTCGTGGTGTTGTCATATTCATAGCCCCCTTTACACAAACACTGAGCTGTGCCATTGCTATATTTACAAAACTGATTTTCGGTACAGTTGGCATTTTTACATGCTTCAGATTCTGAAATAATGAATATATTGATTTCAATGTCGAATTCTTCGTAAATGATTCTTGTAATATATTCCCCGGGAAAAGTATTAATTCATCTCTCCTTTTTCCATCTATGAGTTGAATAACAGAACTGATTGACTTCTATAGCCTTGGTTGGAAACCAGCTTACCACTAAAAGAAATGACAACAAATTGCAGGAAAAATCTTCTGTGTAGTCAGTCATGGATAAAAAGAGACATGATCCCTCAAATGTTATCACATGATGACACTTAACTGACTGAACTACCTGATCACCAAATGTTCAAGAGATAATATTCCTGTAAATTATACGATTCTAAGAAATGCCAGATGACTTTGCCTAAACAATATGTACTAAATGGGAGTGGGAATATTTCATTCGATCTTTTATTTTTTACTTACGAGGTTGCTGCAGAGATAAAAGGATTTCATTGCCATTCTGGGTATTTTTGGTCCTCACCAATCCTCATGCCACGTTTTCAGATTTTGGTTTTCGAGCAATCAATCTAATAAATGAGTTTTCCTTTTTTTTTATCAAATTATCTTGGTAAAATCTTTCTATTCTTTTAAGTTGTGTGGGTTATCCCACTTGACTTTGCGAAAAAACATGTCTTGTAAAGGCGTTCCTAAAGACTTGCAATGGCCGATTTGTCAGGGAGGTGTCTGGTTGATGATATCGCTTTGGACAAGGCGATCCCAGAATGCGTCTACTTCGGGAAGTGTCTGAAGATCATACCACGGTTTGATTCAAGCCTTGTGAGCGAAATTGGGTAGATGGTTTCCTTTGAGGATTCGTCGATGATTGTGCTAGCACGAAGTCGTAAGTCATCGTGACCGAGGGTTTGATCGTCTTGGTCTTCTTCAGACTGTTGTTTATACTAGAAACTGTAATTGAGGCCCACTTAGCATATTTGCACTATCAACTAATAGTGGGCTTTGTAGGTGTTGAATAAAGTAAAATGTGTCTACAACGGGGATCAGCCAGGCATACATACATAAACAATTAAAACGATGCCACTAAACTCTCGTGCATTTCTTTCTTTTCTCTTTTACAGCTCTGACTATAAGATGTAGTTGCTCACGGTAGGAATAAAGTGTTTCCCATACAACTGGGGCAGGTTAGTTTCCATGGTTTTACTTTGCTTTTTTGAATATTTTTTGCACTCTTTCACACATGTGTCTATCAGATAAACTTACACAAATTTCACACGCACACACAAATGCATACTTTCTGGTTTTAAATGTTTTCCATGTAATTAGTCTTTTTTCTTACATTGTAAATGTAATCCCTTTAGAAGAAATTAGTTGGCGTTCGTTTTGTATTGTTTGGTGTTAATCATTTTTACTTGAGTTTACATCGTGTTCGCCAATATTGTTTGTGGAAAATATTTATCAGGAGAACACTTTCACCTAAACATAATAGTAATCTCACACAGTTATATAAATATAAACATTAACATTGTATTATGTTTGGACATTTCAAAGTAATTTTTTTATTAGCACCAAAACATCTACAAGAACCAGTCAGTTAATTCCCATACGTGATACACACTTGGTCGATCATGTCTTGAAAGAGACATGACTGACTAGGCAGAAGATTTTTCCGCAGAAGAATGCCATTACATTCTGCGGTAGACTGCTCAACAACCAAGTTTATAGAATCCACTTTGTTGTGCTATTCAACCCATAGCTGGAGGGAAAAATGGATTAATACATTTCCCTACTGTATTTGTACATAAGTGAATGAAACAAATTCAACTGGAATTCGAACTTGGCTCTCCAATTTCTCATTCCGAGCCAATATCCATTACACCATAATTTACGAAATTGATAAAATTTTCAATAGTTGAAATAAAAACAAATAAATTTTAATTAAATAATAATTATATTAAATCATAATTAAATATGAAAAATAGAAATAAATATATTAAAAATTTAAATATAAGACAAAATGCTTCAGCAATTAGCATAATTAATATAACTGCTTGTTAATTTTAAATTATTAGTTAAAACTTGCAAGGACATACATTATTTACATTGTTCATGCTGTTGTCTTGATCTTTATTGCCATGTATATGACATTTCGGCCATTGTATGCTCTGGTCTTCTTCAGGTACTAGGAATTTTGAACCGAATTCATTATTTCGATCACTGGAGTAGATCATTCCCGTTCCATGTGTGATGCCACTTCTGGATGCTATGTAATTATCTCCATTGAACTCAACTCTCTAAGTTATTTGTTCACTACAGCTGTAGCCAGATATTGAACTCACAACTCTTTGGGTCAAGTCACTGGAACTAACCAATGTCTGTATTCATTGGACTAAAGCGTATAACGACTGAAATGTCGTAAACATGGCAATAAAGATGAGGCCAACAGTCTGTACAATATAAATAATGTAAATACCGTCTCATCTCAGAAGTATAGACAAATATTGCAAGGAAATTTTTTCCATTATACAATTGATTGTGTATTTCGGTTGTAACATCGTATTTTGTAAGATCATATTATGCTTAAATTTTCAGGACATTTAAATTAAGATCGAAACATCAAGACAGATGCAACTAAATATTTAACAAGCTAACCTGAGCCATATTGTTATAGATTCATTAAATATGTAACGGGATCAATAACTTACCTTGTATTACTGAACAGGTTTGCCGATTATCATCCAGTTTATAACCCACGAAGCAGGCGCATGAATATGAACCTTCATTGTTAATACACTCCTGTTCACATCCGTGTAAATTCGTTTCACACTCATTAATATCTGAAATAATATAATTTTCAAAGATTGTAAATATTGTTATGTTGTGCTCACAGTACTTGATTTCGTAACGATTTCAATCTTGAAATTTATCATATAATAATAATAATAATAATAATAATAATAATAATAATAATAATAATAAAAGCACTAAAAAAGCACACAATTGGAAAACTCCAGGTATAGATAAAATTCCTAACTTTTGGCTATATTATTTAAATGCAGCACATAAAAAATAGCCAAAGAACTCCAAGAAATGGTTGACGATCCCACTAAAATTCCTGCATGGATGACAAAAGGAATTACATTTCTTCTACCCAAGAATGGTGACACAAACAACCCGAAAAACTACAGACCAATTACATGTCTTCCGACAACATATAAACTACTAACATCTATTTTAACAAAACAAACATATTTATTCTTAGAAAGAAATGACATGATACCGCTTGAACAAAAAGGGTGCAAACGTGGCTGTTATGGCTGTAAAGACCAATTGCTAATTAACAAAATGATCCTGGAAAACTGCTACAAGACAAAGAAAAATCTTAGTACTGCCTGGATAGACTACCGAAAGGCATTCGATAGTGTGCCACATGAATGGATTTTAAAGACTTTAAATATATACAAGATATCGCCCGTCATCATCAATTTCATCAAACAGTGCATGTCTATATGGAAAACAACCCTTTACCTCAATCATATAAATGGAACCTATAAGTCTGATGAAATAAACATCAAAAGAGGTATATTTCAAGGTGATTCTTTATCTCCCTTACTATTCTGCATATCATTAATAGCACTAACCAGTCAACTTAATAAGACAGAATGTGGTTATAAAATAGGCCAAAAGAAAATAAGCCATCTATTTTACATGGATGACTTAAAGTTATATGCTAAGAATGATAATGAGCTGGAAGGTCTTCTGCAAACTGTAAAATGCTTCAGCGAAGACATTGGAATGAAATTTAATTTGGATAAATGTGCTAAAGCTACAGTTTTACGTGGATCAATACAAGAAACATCCTCAATTAGCCTAGACCCTGCTGTAACTATAAAAGAATTGAAACCAGAAGAAGCTTATAAATACCTAGGTGTAAATGAGAGCGAAAACATTCACCATAAAAAAAATGAAAGAAATAGTGCGTAAACAGTACTATAGAAGGCTACGAATGATATTAAAAACTGAATTAAATTCACAGAATAGAGTTATGGCCATTAATAGCCTTGCAATCCCAGTTGTCCAATATAGCTTCAACATCTTAAACTGGACTCTAAACGACATCAGGCGAATGGATGCTAAAACAAGAAAGCTTCTTTCTAAGCATAGGATGCATCACCCAAAGGCTGATGTAGACCGTCTATACATACCCCGTAAAGAAGGTGGAAGGGGTCTTATTCAGCTGGAATTGTCATACAAGACAACAACTATTGGCTTACTAACATACATAGAAACAACAAAGGATTGGATGATACAATTAGTAAGGCAACATGAAGAAAGAAAGAAAAAATATTCAATAATAAAAGAAGGCAGTAAATACAAACAAGAATTACAGTTAGTAGATTCTGTAGAAAAGCAAAACAGTAGCCAAGAACCAACTATTGCGGCAAAAAATATGAAAATGAAAGCCAAAGATAAAGCTCTTGAAAAGATGAAACAGCGCTGGCAAGACAAACCTCTGCATGGCCAATATCCAGTACGTGCCAATAAATCCAATGTTGACAAAGTTAATACTCATCGATGGTTACGTGCATCTGGATTAAAGTCTGAAACTGAAGGATTTATACTTGCAGCACAAGACCAAAGTCTTTTCACGAGAAACTTTCAGGCAAATATTATGCATAATAATATGGATCCAAAATGCAGGTTTTGTGATAAACACCAAGAAACAATAGACCACCTAATCTCAGGCTGTTCTGTGCTTGCCCCAAACGAATATAAAAATCGCCACGATAGAGTTGGGCAATATTTACATTGGGCAATGTGCAAACATTATGGAAAAGCTGTAAACAAACACTGGTATGAACATCATCCAGCACCGGTTACAGAAATAGAAGATGTAACCATTCTATGGGATTACACCATCTACACAGACAGAAAAATTGAAGCAAACAGGCCAGACATTATTGTTAAAAACCAGGAGAAAACTTGTCTATTAATTGATATGGCTTGTCCAGCGGATTGTAACATAGCAATCAAGGAATTTGAAAAACTGTCAAAATATAAAGACCTGGAAATTGAAATAGAAAAAATGTGGAAATTGAAAACAAGAGTTGTGCCAGTGATAGTAGGTGCACTTGGAATGATAAAAAATGGAACAAAACAACACATTGAAAGAATCCCTGGAAACCCCAGCTTAAGAGATATACAAAAAATTGTCTTATTAAGTACAGCCCACACACTAAGGAAAACGTTATCTATGTAATGCTGGGGATGATAGGGAAGATAGAAAAACATGAAATGGAGTCATAACAACACGCCACTACCTGCCTTAGGTCTCCCCGCAGACTTGGTTGGTAGTGAGACCAATGCAGAAATCGAAATATGATGAAAAATGACATAATAATAATATATTATCTTCACACTGGATATTCCACAGAGTTTCTGTAACCCTGACCTTTGAGATTAAATTATGAACATTGCAGGGAGTTTTTAAACACCAAGTAAAAGGTAGGTAGGGAGGGGTTTGAAAGGTAGATTTACTCTCAAATATTTACAGAAAAGTAAATTATGTACGAATTAATGACTTACAAACTTAAGCTAATGTTTAATAAAATAAAATAAATTAATAGGATTTTGTATATCAATAATTAAAATTAATTGATGTTGGTGTAAATTTTTTGCTCTCTGCATTTTTTATAATTTTAACAACAGAATACTTTTTAATTAATAAATTCACATCGATTTATTGTTCTTGAAAGATCTCACCAGCAGTTTTATATATATATATATATATATATATATATATATATATATATATATTATAAACCTAAATATGGCGGTACAAACAAAAAGTAATGAAGTTTTACTTTTAAAAATAGCTGGCATGAAGAATTATGAGGTGATAAAATAGTTGAATTCTTGAAGAAAATACTTTTTTTTAATGCGGGTGAAAAAAGTTTTCAGTATGAACCAACAATGTAACAAGATTCAATCTCAAGAAGAAATTGTTTAGTTCATACCAGTAGAGTCACTGAAGTCGTCAAGAAGTGAGTGAACAGAAATCCACAAAGAATCATGAAAACAATGGCAAAAAGCAATTGATGTTTCGGATACGTATCTAAAGATAGCATGTGCGTTTTGGTGCAGTGGATATCGCAATGAGAAATTGGAGAGCCGAGTTCGAATTCTATTTGAATTCGTTGCATTCATTTACACGGAAATTCTCTTGGGTAAGTTGTTAATCTTTCTCTTTCCTTCAGATATAGATTAAATAGCATGACAGATTGGGTTCTGTAGTATTCGTTGGCAACCCTTCTACCGCAGAATGTAATGCGGGAAAATCTTCTTCCCAGTCAGCTATGTCTCTTTCGAGACATGATCACCCAAGCATACCACGTGCGGGACAATTGAATGATCCGAGGATGCAACGGATATTGACTTGAAGTTAGAAATCGGACAGCAGAATTCGAATTTCAGTTGGGTTAGTTACATTCACTTACGCAGAAATCCTCTTGGAAAAGATATTAATCCATCTCTTCTCCTTCCAGCTATAAGTTGAATAGCAGATTGAGCTTTATGTTCCTGGTTGACATCCAGACTCCCGAAGAAAGAAATGGCAACCTATTTTTCATCACAAGGTCCATGGATTGAAAGAGACATGATCTCCTAAGAGTGTATCACGTATGGTACTTAACTGTCTGATCGATCTAATGAGTATTGCGAAAGAGAATTTAGGGTTAAAACCATAAATGTTTCAAAGCTGACAGTGCCTTTCTAAGAGGGAAGAAAATTTTGGAGGAGAGAGTGCATGCTGCAGACTAAGTCTTTGTTTGGTCGGACGAGAAGTTTTTTATGTTTGGATGGTGGGGAAACTTTATCAGGAAACATTCCTGAAGCTGTCAGAACACATGTTATTCGATGAAAATCAACTGGTGTAATGGTTTGGGGTGCTGTTGTTTTTTATGGACCTAAATTTCCCTTGGTTTTCATCGAAGAAATAGTTAATGTGAATACCAGTTTACCAACAAACGATGGTGAAAAAATATGCTGTTTGTGTAGTCAACCACATTTGAAAGTTACTAAGTTTTGACTCAAGACGGGGTCCCACACGCACATGATTGATTTGGAGCAAAACTAACAAACGAGATATTTCTGTTGTTTTTGTTTTGTTATCAGTTGATTTGGCCTCCATCAAGCTCTGATATTAATCATAAAGACATTGAGTTAAGTTCAATACGGTGCTTCACACAAATTTTAACAAAAATTTAATTGCAATGTCAATCACTATCTCCTGTCTTATTGATTACTCTTTCCACTCATTATTGATGTTTGTGTTCCTAATTCTTCAACACCTTGTAAAACCTTGTTTTTTTGTAGCTTTACTAACTTACACGGGATAATACCGATTAAAACAAGAAAGAAATTATCTTACATTCCGTCCTTACGTCTTAGTGTTTATTGCGATGCTTGGGATAAAATGGGTATAACAAGAATTTTAAATATGTTTTACATAACTCAGTAAATCAGTAAACTCACAAATGGATGATAAACTGTAAAAAGACGAATAAATAAATTTCACCTACCTGTACAGTTTTTTCCGTCTTGGCCCAAATATCCATTTCGACATTTGCAGATAAAAGTTCCTTTTACATTTTCACACACATCAGGACAGGGTTGTGTGCTTTCCTGGCATTCATCAATATCTGAAAATGAAAGGAATCATGAACATAACATATAAAATGTATTTTTAAGGGTGAAAAACAAAGCTTTTTGATGAATAAACGAAATACAGTTTAAGTTACACTAAGAGAATTTACTGGGTTAAAAGAAAGAACATGATACTTCTGTACTTAGAGATGGATGTGCCAGTTGTGTAAAGGTTATCAATACGATAACGGCATTCAATTTCAACATGCTTTCGAAATATGTCATGGCATTTATTTAGAATAGTTTGAAACTACCATTTGTGCAATGCTTATCCCCTGTGGACGTGAAAATTATTTGGATCTAACTTGGTTTCAGAATATTTTAGTCTTTATTTCGGATAGTTATTAAACTAACCATCCGTGGCATGCTCATCTACTGTGAAGGTGCCAAAACTATTTGGGTTTAAACCAGATTCAAAATATTTTATTGGTCTATATTTCGACTATGTTGAAATGATCTCATCAACTATAGACGTGACAATGTTAATTTTTATCACTGCACGTATTGAACATTTCATGGTCTTTATTTAGTCTGCTTTGAAAGTATACAGCTACACAATGCTCATTTATTGAGAATGTGTGAAAATGCTTTGGTTCAAAAATTGGTCTGGAAATATTTCATGGTCTTTATTTAGACTAATTTAAAACCATAGATCTGCGCCATGCTTATCCTATGTAGATGCTCCTAAATTGTTTGAATCCCGCTAGATGCTGAAATATTTCATGTTTTCTTTTTATTTAGACTAGTTTAAAACTATCCATCGGTACCGTGCTCATTCACTGTGGACGTGCCGAAATTATTTGGATCCAAATTGGTCTGAAAATATTTCCTTGTCTTTACTTAGACTAATTTAAAACCATAGATCTGTGCCATTCGTATCCTATGTGGACAGTTCCTAAATTGTTTGAATCTCGCTAGGTGTGGAAATATTTCATGTTTTTTGTAGACATGCTAAAGTTATTTGAATTCAACTTGTGTTCGAATAATTTCATTTTCTTTATTTCGAACTAGGTTGAATTATCCAGCAATACTATGCTCATTTACTGTTGATGAGACAAAATTATTTTGATCCAACTTGGTTTTGAACTATTTCATTGATTTTATTTCGAATAGTTTAAAACTCTCCCTCTGTGACATGCTCATCTGCTGTAAATATGTCAAAATTTTTTGACTCCAACTTAATTTTGAACTAGTTAATGCTTTTTATTTAAACTTGTTGGGAACAATTCATGTCTGCCAAAGTCATCTGCTGTGAATGTGCCGAAATTATTTGAATCATGCCTGGCGTTGAACTATTTCTTTGTCTTTAGTTAGACTAGTTGTAACCTAACCATCTGTGACATGCTCTTACTCTGTTGACCATCTTAAATTATGTTATTTCATTGTGTTTATTTTACTTGTTTGAAATTAGCTATCTGTCGATACACCTAAATCATTTATTAAAGGATAATGTTTTATTTCTTGCAAAGAAATTCTTGCTGCCCGTCTGTCTTTTTTACTTGTATTTTTATATATATATATGTTTTAATCATTTCACCCCTAGCAAGGCAAAAATGCCACTGATGAGCGGGGAGCTACATAACAGTAAAAAGATTAATTAGAAAAGAGTGAGGAGTACAAACTAGTTAGAAAGGAGCAATAGAAAGATGAGAATGCAGGTGCGATGACAGATATATAGGTAGAGAGAAAGGGAAGGATATACGGGGGTGGAGAGAGAGAGCTAGAGTCCAGTGGTTAATAGATGAGTATTGATATTGCATTTAAATTTCTGGAGGTTGTAGCCACCAGGAAAGCAAGAATATGGAAGCGAGTTCCACAGGCGGGAAGTGCGAGAGAAGAAGCTGCAGAAGTAGAATTGTCGTCTGCATTTGGATAACCTGACAGTGAATGGGTGGGACCCAGTTGCTAGTCTGGTTGCACGAGTAAACACCTGTTGAGGAGGCACCATTGACTTCAGTTTGTCCGAGCAGAAGCCATGAAAGTATTTATAGAACAGACAAAGGGAGGCCACATTTCGACGATGGAGAAGTGGCTGCAGACGAGCCGGCGGATCAGTAACTATCACATTACATATATATATATATATATATATATATATATATTAGAAATATGTTAAGCTCAATGAAGATTCTTTCCGAAGGAATTATAAAAACGGAAAAAATAAGTGAAACAAAATCATCACGATGAATTTTGTGTTTCACTCAACTCAGTTTTAATGGAAGCAGATTTCTTCTCTTGTAAGCATTAATTTATGGTTGCAAGTTTTTTGTAATGAGTGTGGATAGTGGTAATGTATTTTCATACTGAGGTTACAGGGTTGGCAGTTTCCTGGTCGATGCTTCCGACTGCTAATTAGAAGTCCGAAGTCTTGCGTAGCGTCTTAAGAGACTGCTTTGATCAACAGTTGAATAATATTGGGGCTCACTAATCATGACGACAAACAATCAAAGAAATTAAACTAAACCAGCTAAAGAAAAAATGCATAAATCCGTCAACGTCTCTTTCTCGAACGTTCATGGTATTAATTTTTGCTCCGTTGAATCTTTCCCTCCTACAAAAACTTACGTGACATCTTAGTTCACTGCGAAACTAACGCTGACCCTTCTATTCTTTCATCTGATTTCCCCATCACTGATTATCTTCACCTCTTTAGGAAGAACTCCAATGTCTATATGTATGGTCTTGGAGTTTATGTCAGTGAACATCTTCCTCTAGCCACGATGATTTCTCTTGCATCTCCAGATCATTCTGACAAGTGTCTCCATCTCTCTCTCTCTTAAGCTCAGTTAGCTATCTTATCTTCCTTACTCTAACTCTTCCCTTCCTCTCCTGACTGTTCCGTATTAGACAGAATTTCGACCAATAGAGACAAGACCATTTCCTTTCATCCATTCGCCAATATATTTCTGTCCAGTGACTTTAATGCCCATCACATCAAGTGGCTACAAAACTCTGTCACAAATCTTGCTGGTGTCCATGAACTTTTCAATCACTCTTTCTCTCATGCAAGTGGTGGATATCCGTATAACCCTAATTTACTTGGCACACTGCTAGATTTCTGTTTCCTTCTAGCCCTGACTCATGCCATGCCACGCAGCTCTGCCATCATGGCGACTCTGATCACGCCATGGTTTCCGTTAATATCTTCTTCCACTTCACGTTCTTCCAGAAACCTCTTACCCATAGAAAGTTCTACTGCTTTCAAAGAGCTGACTGGGAGGCGTTCCGTGACATTTCTTTTGATGTTCCTTGGAACAAGGTTTTTAGTTTTCCTGTTGAAGACTGTGCATCTCAGATCTCCTCTTGGCTGAAAGCCAACAATGATCCCTTATCCCATCAAGGAAGAGAGTCTAGCCTGATTCATAATGATGGTGAGTAGGAGCAATTGTTTCTGGTGGTTAAAAGATAGCGGCTTCGTTTTGGGAGGATTAAAATTTACGAGCCATGTCTTACCCCAGATTTGGAAGTCCCGTTCAAGCTCAACAGCATGGTTTGCTTTGTCAGCCTCTGCAGAGTTCTTATAGTAAATGGTTGTGTCGTAAGTGTAGATGTCTACTTGGGATCGGATCACATCAGCGAGACCGTTGATGATGATCAGAAAAAGCGTAGGACCTAAGATACTGTTTGTCAGAGAATAGGCTGTAGGCTGTGAGATATTGAAGCACTTCAGCATTGATAATAGCCTCAAGAATATTGTCAGAAATCGGTAGGAAGCTGATAGGGCGATGATTAGAAGGGTCTGAGGGTTCCCCAGAATTTTTATAAACTGAAACTACGGACAAGGACTTCCAGCAGGCAAGAAACAAGAATCAGGGGGAGGGCAGTAGTTGTAGAGTATTGAGAGAACAGAGGAGTTTTCAGGGGCACATTTCCTCATGACGATGACTGAGATTCCGTCACCTCTACCCGCCTTATAGATGGGTGAAGCTTGGAAATTGTGTTAGAGGCTCTACACTAAGCCTCCTCTGCCTAACTCTCATAGTCGATCTTAAGTGTAACGAGTACCATAAATCAATAGCTAAATCTATTGCAAGGAAGATTTTCTCGTTTAAATCCATCTTGCACATATATAAATCTACGATCCACTCATTCATTAAATACAGCTGTAACATCTGGTCCGGAGCCCCTGTTATTCATTCCGGGGTTTTCGACAAAATCCAAAGGAGAATCTGCAATGTAATCGATCCCAATCTGAAAGCTTGACTTTAGTCACTTGCATATCAAATACATGTGGCATATTTCTGTCCCTTCTAAAATATTGTCAAGGCTTCTGCTACAATAAACTTAGCTTCCCGGTTCTCTTTCTGTACGAATTTACTCGATCTACTAGACTGGTAACTAGGTCCTACACTTTTACTGTGAAAACAATAAAATATAACCGCAACTTGTATTATACCACCTTCTTTTCTCGTACTTCCCACCTGTGGAACACACTATATTTGCTTCCCTAATAGCTACAATCTCCAGGATTTTATATGCAACGTCAATTGCCATCTCTTATCTCCTTGACTCCCATCCTTTTCCCCCAAACATTCTGAATCTTTTTCTTCTCCCATTCTGCTCTACTCTCATGCAACTCTCTTCACACCAGAGGTTCCATCTTTCCCTTACCCATTCTACGACACCCCCTGTAACCTGTTCTTCTTCACTCTCCTCTTATGTAACCCCTGTACATTAGTGGTAGCAATGTTTTGCTTGGGGAGAAATGCTTATAAAAAATTAAGTGAAAAACTCATATTATGTTGTACTTACCAATGCATTCATTTCCGTCTTTTTGATATCCATCCACACACTCACAATCATAGCTGCCATTTTTATTTACACATCTTTGTATAGCAGAGCAGTTGTTCCCAGTCTCGCATTCATTAATATCCTCGGAGCATTTTGTACCCTTCCAACCATCTAAACAGATACAACCTGTTAACGGATCACATCTTTCAAAGTTGATTCCACAGTTGCAGGGTTGACTGCAATTGATTCCCCAGTGGTCGCTATCACAATCTGATAAAAATAATAAAGCAGAAAAGTGATTGTGCCTCATTTTCAAAAAATTCAAAACACAAAACATAATCAGTAAAAAATAATAATACATCGTCACTTTTCTCACTGTTTGATCTGATCTGGTTAGCATTGTTTACAATTGAATTTAATATACACACTTTACATGTATGCACTGGGCCATGTGTCCTTAAGGGTACATGGCCTGTTGGATATAGACGTTGGTTAGTTGCAGTGACTTGACCCAAAAATGTTGTGTGTTCAATACCGGGCAACAGCAGTAGTGAACAAGTAACTTAGAGAGTCGGGTTAGATGAATGAGAATGATATACCCCAGTGATCGTAATAAAGGATTTGTTTAAAAAAATTATAGCACCTGAAGAAGGCCGAAGCGTACAAAGCCGAAATATCATAGAAATGGCAACAAAGATGAGGACAACAGTCCGAATAATGTATATAGTGTAAATACTATCTTATCTCTGAAATATAGGCAAATAATGAATCTAATATTTTTATATCATCTTGCAAAAAATAAATAAAAATCTAAACCCTCTATGAATAAATAACTCTAACAGTTTAATTTATTTTAACAAACTAGCCAGATCCATTCAACCAAATCTTGTTTACAACTTAATTTTCATGACATACTACAGTACAACACTCAAATAAAAGTTTTAAAAAGTTTTAAAGCATAAATAAAAACAAATAGGAGAAGAGAGAACCAATCATGAGTATATTTAGTTATCAAGAGGAAAGTCAAGTTGTGGCATACAATTACGGATGTGATTCTTCATGTTGATTACAGAATAAAATTGAAATAAAGAAGAAAATGGATTTGGACCGTTCCAGAAAAATAGACATAAACAGTATGATGGCCAGAGTTGTACACATTATTAACAATAAACTTAAAACTGTATCAAGAATTGTTTTGAAAAAATTAGAAAAATGAAAAACTTTAAAAGAATTTACATTAATGATTATCAACATTATTTAAGGTATAATATTGATTACCCAGCAGGCTATCTGGTAAACTTCAATGATAGACACCAAATATTAAAAGTGTAAAAAGTGCAATTACTACAATGAATAAACAAATGATTACATTTTTAAAAATGTAAGTGATAGATACCAAATATTACAAGTGTCAAACATTGTGAGGACAATAACGAATAACCAAAGAAATACATTTCTAAAATTGTCAGTGATAGAATGTGTAGAAAACTCTGATGACTACAGTAATTAACCAAATGAATACTTTTCTAAAATCGTAAAGGAATAAAAACCAAAAATTACAAGTCTTAGCAATTGTCATGACTACAATGAATAACCAAATGAATACATTTCGAAAATCTTGAATAATAGACAGCAAATATTATGTTTTTTTACATGCCAATACCACAAGCGGCCCCGATTAAAAAGTAAAAAGAAAATGAGAGACATTGCAGTCTTTAACCCAAAACAAAAAATTATTGAGACACCTGCGGAGTTGATATTTAGAAGAAGTGTATTATGGTAATTAATCCATGCACACATGAACTCTTCCAAACAGCAGCAGTTTCTGCTTTGTGTTAACATATCTATCTATCTATCTATCTATCTATCTATCTATCTATCTATCTATCTATCTATCTATCTATAGAGAGAGAGAGAGAGAGAAGGGTCTGTTGTAGCAGATAACTCCGACAGCTGGCCAATACAATCACACTGGTTATCCTCATATTGTATATGTTTGTAGTTCCCTTTCCTCTTTAATATATTTAACTCTATTCCGTCTTAATGTCATTATTTCTGGCCCTTAACCAGGCTACAACCGAAAGAACAATCGAACGAATACATTTCTAGAATCTTCGGTGATAAACATCAGATATTACAAGTGCAAATAATTCATGACTACAAAGTATAATCAAACAAATACATTTTTAAAATCTTCAGTGATAGACATAAAATAATTCAAGAGTGATGAATTTATGACTATAATGAATAAGCAAATAGATTAATTTCTAAAATTCTCAGTGATAGACATCAAATACTTCAAGTGTGAATAATTGTGATGACTACAATAAATAACCAAATGAATACATTTATACAATTTTCAGTGACATAAATCAAATATTGCGAGTGTGAAATTTGATGACTTCAATAGATAACCAAATAAATGCATTTCTAATATAATCTCAAATACAACAGAAGAAGATGGATCGTTGATAATCAGTGATTTCTTGTGATTATCAGCGTGACACACCAGATATGATTAGTGTGAAATATAATAGCATAGAAAATGAAATTATTTAAAACCAAATAAAAATATTTCTGAAATTATTGAGAATACAGCGGGCAGCGGTAAATAATTGAGGGACATTACTCTTTTTTTATATTAGGGTGCTTGTAATAAATTCCGAAAATTTTGAAAAAAACACAAAAGCAATAAAAAGGGATTGTGGTTTAGCTGTTCATAAAAATGAATTGTAGAAAACAACTAAGCTACTAATAGTAGTAACAGAGTAGAGTACTGGGGAGACTTGTATTCACTTAATATCTAAAATAATGCTCCAAATATCATGTCGAGTCAGTTAAGTTCCATAGGTGATACGCGCTTGGGCGATCCTATCTCTTTCGAGACATATCTGACTAGTCAGATGGTTTTCTCAAAGTAGGCTGTCATTACTTTCTATGGTAGACTGTCTGCCAAATAAGGCTGTAGAATGCAATCTGTTCTGCTATTCAACCCATAGCCGGAGAAAGAAGTGATAGATTAATATGTTTCCAAGGGATTTTGCAACAAATTCAACTGGAATTTGAACTCAACAATCTGGTTTCTCTTTCCAAGTCGATATCCACTGCACTACAACAAACATCCTACCATGATGGATAATTAAATCTATTTTCACTGTTCTTGTCCCTTCATTTGTTAGTTCCGAATAATGTACTGCCGATAACTCATAATTAATGATTTATTTTTCTAGTTTCCGTGAAAAGTGGGAAAAAGACGCTGCCAGTTTCCAGTGAGAAAATGAAAGAAAGAAAGAATGAAAGAAAGAAAGAAAGAAAGAAAGAATGAAAAATATGTATAAGAGTGCTTAACGGTTGTTTAAATAAACTGGGAAAAGTTCTCATTTTCATGTGATTTTTTTGCTTGTGCCCACTTCTAAAAATAATGAGAAACATTCATATTCATGATTGTTATTGCAATATTTTATTAAAAATGTTAAGCTCAAATATTTAACGATGTGACAGACAAATTTCTATGGATATTTTACTGAAGAACTTTCCATGAGCGTATTCATTCATTAGTTGAAGAATTAACATTCATCAGAAAATTAAATGGGAAAACACTGAAATTTTCATGGGTCCTGCAAGTAAGAACTATTATAATAAGAGTTGAAATCAGACTTACTTTCACATTTGGTTTTTTCAAAAACTTTTTTACCATTCGGACATTTGCAATAAAAGGAGCCCTTTGTATTTACGCATTCATCTTCGCATGGATTATCATCACATTCGTTTATATCTAAAAATGAAGAATAAAACACTACATTTGAACGAGTCTAGATAAATAAATTTGATTTATATTGCAAATTAGCAATCAGAAATTTACTCCTGTTGCATTGTTAACGTTGTCCTGTGGTACACGGCACAGGGCACGGCCGGCCGCCCTCAGGCAAGATCCTGGTCGAAACGGCTCCAGATGTGACGCCTCAGGCCGGGCTGGCCGTCTGTCTAATGTGACGCTCGTTCTCGCTGACGGTCGTGATGATCCAAGTTGTGACATTTCCACCCGGTCGTGACGATCTCGACCGATGATGTTGCCACAAAAGCTGGGTTACAGGACCTCTTTTGCAACAACGTGCCACTGTCCAACGTTGTGATTAGATCCCAGACGTCTCGTCTTGCAATTTTAATAGTCGTCCCTTTTAACCAGCGGTGTACACTTGTGGTTTGAAAAAAAATAAACACGGCAACAAAAAAAAAAAAAAAAATTAATAAAATAAATGAACAAGCCGAACACGCCTGGAGAGCTACGAAGAATGTCTTTATATAAAGAAAAAACAATGTCTTTCTTTTCCCAAGAATACAGTTGTCGAAAATGATATTTACAACGGAGAGAGAAAGTTCGCCAAAAGCATCATAGCTTCTAATCTTCAAGTAATATTGTCTAAGTTTCCTTAGCGTTGAAATAAACAGATCTCTTCTAATTTTCGCCAAAATCTCTTCTCATAATCGTTAAAGTCTTTTCATTAATTCTCTATAATCAGGATTGTCAATTTTCCTATGTAACTTTTAAAACAGCAAAGTTCTTTTGGGTTCTTAACAGAGTTTAACAGAGTTTGCCGAAGTTGAGCGATCGAAGAATTAGAATTTTCGATTCTCCCGTGATTAAAAAAAAATAATAATAACGTTCTTTCGGGATTCATGTCGATGGCGCATTTTTCCAAATCAACTTCTTTGAGTTAATTTGCGGCAGGCTTCATTCGAAATTAACTCTTTAACCATAAGTTCTATGTTGGGCGACTAGCCGTGAGTCATGGCTCCCCGGCTGGGGCCATTTTCCCCAGTCGCTACATTTCGACTGATAGCAGCTCCAACTCAACAAACTGCTCTAACTCACAAACTGAACTTTTCGTGTCGAGCATCTATTGTTATAACCAATTTCGATCCTCTCTGGGGATCCGGCCGGCACACATGAAAATCGGTCTCCGCCCACTCGATTTGCAGATGTCTTTGCTCAACCAATGAGATTATGCCAACTCACATCGAACTGAATTCAGGTCGGGTTATTTCAGACTGTTGTGTTCCACAGTGGCCTTGGCCTTCGGGTGATCTTATCAAATCACTTGTTTTGTCTACGCGTTTTCAGATTTGCGGAATCAACATTTTAACTCCAAAAGAAGAGAAATTTATATGAACATGAAAAGAGGCGAAAATCATGAAAGACGAGAAATGTATATTTATCTAAAATAACTTTATTTTATGCTCCCGTGTTTTTAGAAGCACTTGATGGTACTAAAATTTTTTTTTTCCTAAGCTCACATCGCGTGGCGCAATAAAACATTAATAATATCACCAATATCGATTTCTCTCTCCGTTGTTTTAAACTAACCAAAGAAAAGTATCCCCGCGGGAGAAGGGAAAGCATCACCTCGTGAGATAGTGTCACAGTCCAAATGTATAAGCATAAGTAAACTGACCTTCACAAAAGTCTGTACTGTTGAGTTTAAAGCCCTTATTACAGAAACATGTGTTCACCTCACATCCGTCAGCATTACTGCAATTCTTGGTACAAGCTGTAGAATTTTTGTCTGGAAGTAATCAATGATTAGATTTCAACAAATGAATCAACAAAACAACATTATATATATATAACATTATTATAACATATTCAGGGTATACCAAAACAAGGATAAAGTTCAGTAAATGGCGCTATGTTGCCATGTAGTCCAAATTACATTTGTCATTCCTGTAAATTTGTGGCGATTGTAAGCAGGCAGATATGAGTTTTAGACTGGGAGGCGTGAATGGTAATCAACTCGAGGCTGCATGGCTGAATCAGAGTGCGTTTTAAGACCGAAGGCTGATGATTCATCTTACCTTTGCTGCTTTTTATTGTCGCATTACAAACTATGGATTGAGAAGAACAAGATTCGCTCACACGCCTGACCACGAAGAACATATACTAGAGGCTGTAGAAGACAATCCAGGTATCATAACAGATCAAGTGGCCAGAGGATGACGTACATCACATAGTACCGCATAGAGGATACTTCAAGAGTAGATCCTGTATCCCTATCATTTTCATTGACTTATAAATTATAGGTATACAGGATTCCCCACGAAATAAGTTTTACCGATAGTTAATTGAGTAAGTGGTTGATTCTTTGTTTAACTCTTCAGCCTTAATTACAGATGAGGCAATATTTGGAAGAGGTGAAATAACACATTTACACAACCAACATTTTGAGGCGGATCTGAATCCTTACAGTACAATAGAGACATCATTTTACTAACAAATCCAAAGCTTTCTAAAAGAACTTTCTTTCAACCAAACTTTCAGACCAGTTAAAGGAAGTACCCCTGAAAACAAGATGACGCATTTGGCTCATGCATGATAAGGCTTCAGAAAACTTTACTGACACTGTACACGATGAAGCGTCTGACAACTACCATGAAAGATGGATAAATATGAGAGAACCGGTTGTGGGGCCAGCACGTTCCCCCAATCTCAATTCTTTGAATATATGTGAGTCTGCCAAAAACAATTGGCTTATACAGTAGACATTAATAATGCAGATCCACTTCATCAACGTGCCATATTGATCTGCGAAACCGTTCAACACCTTTTGGGAGAATTTAAAAGGGTTCGTTAGTCAATGATTCAACAAAATCATGCGTGTGTGGAGGCAAGCGAAGAACATTTTTAAGATTTGTTATGAGCTGCTGAGGTGAGGTACAAAAGTCTGAGTTGAAACCTTTTGTACTTATGATTATGCAGACATTTTACATTATTTTGATGCTAGGAACATGCCAACACCTTCGTAAAAGTATTTTTGGATTTTATCTTTTATTGTACATTTAATAGTGTTTAACGTAAACTTCAAATTTAATAACTCAAAAACAAAGGATTTTTGAACATATGAACTTTTATCTGTGTTTTGGTGTGAGAAACCCACTCGTCAAGGCTTATAAATGTTGTTTAGATACACCCAATATATATATATACACATGATGTATCTTAAGATTTACACATTGTTCATTCAGTAATAAATTTGAACACTTTCCGATACTGGAGTGTGTTTATATTATGTAATAACACGATAAAATCCGCCTCCCTCCACCGAGCGCCTACAGCTTAGTGGTAGAATAGTCGGCTGATGTCAATTCGGTCAGGTTTCAATCTTGACTAAGAAATGGATGTCTAACTGTACTGATGAGCTGTGATACAGTGAAACAGGACTGTCTGTGGACGACTATTTATGCTCTCGCATGCCGATTAAGCCCTATGGAGAAATGGTAGACTTTACAAATAGTAGCTACTCACACATTTACGCATCGTTATCTTAGTAATGAATTTGAACACTCTCGGCTACTGGCATGTGTTTCCATTGTGTATATAACACACTAAAATCCGCCTTCTTCTATTGAGCGCCCATAACTTTGAGGTAGAATCGCCGACTGATGTCAATTTGGTCGCTTCTTAGTCCTGTCTAACCGTACTGATGAGCTAATGCTCGTGTAAATTCGTGTGCAGGGGACACCAAATGGCTTAGCTCGTTGGAGCAGAAGCTGGGAAAGTATTTGCAGAAGAGACAGAGGGAAGCCACATCCCGTCAGTGAGAAAGTGACTGGAGTTAAGATGCCAGATCGGGATAGATTATATTAGTCTTCTTTGATTTTTGTGGAGAACATCGAGATGAATAGCAGGGGTTTCTAACCAGATATGACAACAATATTCAAAACACGTACGGGTGGTACATTTGTATATGTGCAAGATGGCTTATGACGAGAAAAACTGCCTGGTCCGAAATAGTTACCAAAACCTTCCTACAAGTAGATTTAGTTATTGATTCAATGTAGTCGTTCCACTTGTGCAAGGTCGATTTAAAAAGTAGGATCAGCTGCACGCAATAAAAGTTGTCTGCATATTGCTCGTGTCAATTAAATAAAGACAACATTAACTGCCACGGTTGCTTTGTTACACGCAGTAAAGCAGGCTTTGCAGTTAACTCACGAAAAAATGTGGGCATTAATCCTCAACCACTTGAGCGAAATGGCTCAGTCATATGTTCCATCTGTCTAAAAGTTAACAAAACACCCACTGGCATCGGAAGACACATTTGTGTGCATAAAACTTGTACACCTTTTATTTTACTGAATCATAATATATGTATGTTGTATACCTACCGATATTCAGTAATGGTTTGTTCCTATCCTCTTAAATACGTGGACACGAATGAAGTAAAAGGAAAAGCCGAAGGATTATACTGACTACCAGTTCACTGGCAGTGTATCTATTTCACACAGCGTGAGAGTTTTGTATTTCTTGATATACTCTTATTCTTAACCTTCGTTTTGATAATTATTCACGCAGTAACCTTTTCGGATTACAACAATATATATATATATATATATATATATATATATATGTAAAAACATGCGGTATATATATAGGAGAATCCAAAGGAGTGTTCTGTACATAAAGTGGTAGGATAACTATTCAGGAGAGCTCTAAATATATATGTATATAAATGCATATAGAGCAAATATATGTAAAAAGGAAGACAAACACGTTATTCCATGGTTAAGTGGAAGTATAGGCCTATTTAAGCGGAAGTATAGACCCATTTATATATGTATATATATGAATAAATATATATATATATATGTGTGTGTGTGTGTGTGTGTGTGTGTGTGTGTGTGTGTGTGTGTGTGTGTGTGTGTGTTAAAGAACAGAACACACACCACCTACTTGCTACCTAGGTTTCGACCACGCAGGTCTATTCAGACCACCATTACATGATAAGACACAAGAAGTCTCGAAACAAAATAGCTACATTTGTAGTGATGCTTTTACATACTTAGTTATCAATTTTTGTCGGATTACTAACTGTACTGATGAGCAAAATAAGAATGTCTCCGGATGACTATATATATATAAGAGTATAGGGTACGTATGGATGGAATAATATTCCTTGTCCAAAGAAACCCTATTCTTAAAAAAGTGCTCAGTACAAAGTAGAGCTAATAATATTTATTCAGAAATTATAACATGGATATGTTATAATATTACTACAAAAGTAGCTATTTTGTTTCGACACTTTTGTCTTGTCAGTTGATGTGGTTTATTTTAAATTGAATGGTTTTAAAAGGTTAAAAACAAACAAAACTCCTTTAATCAGGGAGGCATTGTTGTATGTACAATGTGGACCAATCAGAGTAAAGCAACTTCTAATTTGGAGAATATGTGGGCAGACTTAAAAATAATCTTGTTTACGACACCCTAGTTAAAAACACCTTAACCAAAAGCTATAGGAAAATAGATACTACCAATTACAGTCTGGTTAATAACACTAACCAAGTTGGCAAATCAATTACGGACAAATTATGCATTAGTGACTGTGTTACTAAGGTACAAATAAAAGAAGCATATGTTTTATTAAAGGACCATAAACCAGATTTAGAGCAAAACCATCTACAGTTTTTTTACAATTTAACCGATTACGAGAAGATAAATACGGATAGTATAGGTCTATATAGAGATTATGGTTTACTGATTGTTAGATATTCCACTAAAATTAGGGTAGATCGTATTAGGAAGATAATACATAGAGAATTAAAGAGTTTAGGGCTTAAGGTAGAAATTACCACCGACATTAAACAAGTAGACTTTTTAGATGTTACTCTGGACCTTAACAATAATTCTTTCCAACCTTACATGAAGGCTAACTTGAACCCAATGTACATAAATCCTACTTCTAACCATCCCCCATCAGTCATTAAACATATACCACCTTCTATTGAATCTAGTGTCAGCAACAACTCATCTAGTAAAGCAATGTTTGATCAGCATAACAAATTTTATGATTATGCACTTAGAAACAGCTGTTATAAGGCTGCTGATATAAAATTCAGAAACCCTACTGACTATGATAATAGCAAGAAGAAAAGATCTAGAAAGTTCATATAGTTTACCCCTCCCTACAATATGATGGTTAAAACTAAATTGGGGCAAAAATTCTTAAACTTAATCAGCAAACACTTTCCAAAATTAATCCTCATCGAAAAATAGTCAATAATAATGCACTCAAGTTAAGCTACAGCTGCACGGATAATCTAGAAAAAATTATTAAAAACGTAACAATAATGTTCTCAACAAGTATTATGATATAAAAATATGGTAAATTACAATGCTCAAATAGATCGTACCAGGGACAAAGGTACTAATACCAGCAAATATAATTGTAGAAATCCGAAAGATTCCCCTTTGCATAATAACTGTCTAGTTAGCTCCATAGTTTATCTTTGTACCGTCTCCACAATTGAAAATCCTAATAATATAAAATTTTATATCGGTTCTACTAAAAACCCGTTCAAAACTCGCTGGTATCAATACACATTATCTCTCAGTAATAGCTCTTATAAATACAGCAAGTCATTATCCAAATACTATTAGTCTTTAAAGGAAAAGACAAAACACCCACTGTTAAATGGAAAATCCTTACAAAGGCCCGAACTTGTAACCCCCTCCGTGCACCATGCTACCTCTGTCTCAACGAAAAATTAGAAATTATCAAATTTAGAGACAAAGTTAAACTGTTAAACCAGAGAAATGAGCTCACTGTTCCTTGTAAGCATAGTTCAGCATTTACATTAAAATCCGGGTTCTAATATTGAAAAATTAAGGAAAATATCTTTAACTGCCTTTTTGATGGATGGTTTTATTCGGGTTGGACGTTCTGGTTGATCTTTACTGGATACGTTGTTCGCCATGTGTTATACTATTTTTTGCCGGCCGTTCGACCCGATATTGATCGGCGGGTTGTATGGTTATGTGGTGTTTAACTCGACATTGGTTTTCGCGTGGTCGGGGATTTATAAATTGTTAAGAAACTGTGTGGGGCGTGGGTCTTGAGTATCATTGTTATTAGTTGTTGGTTTGACAGTCGGTGCTATGGGGAAATGTGTTGGGCTTTGGCCGGTTGATTTGTACTGGTTTGGGCTCTGTCGTGTATTAGCGTGATAATCGATGTCGGATTAGATGCCTCATGGCTATTTAGCTTGGCGTTCGGTGTTAGTTTTGGTGCTTGCCAAGTGTTACTGTGTTGATATGTGCCGGATTGTGTACCTGGGGAAGAGTTTGTTGAATATTTCATATATAGGCAAATTAATATATATATATATATATATATATATATATATATATAAGTGTACATCTGTTTTTTGTACTAGTAGACATATTGTTTTTTGCTTTACTTACTGATATGTATGTATTTGTATGCATTTAATTGTATGTGTGTGTATGTCTTACATGTATGTTTGCATGTTTTGTATCGGTATATGTGTATATATATGTGTGTGTGTATATATACATGTATGTGTGTATATGTGTATATATTCATACTTGTATGTATGTATGTTCAGATGTCCATGTATGCATGTCTATATCTCTATATATGTATGTTTGCGTATGTGTGTATATGTATGTGTATATGTGTATATTATATACGTATGTATTTGTATGTATGTGTATATGTGTATGTGCGTATTTATGTATATTTGTAGATGTGTGTATATATATATTTGTATATATGTAGGTGTATATGTATTTATCTATGTATGTATGTATGTATGTATGTATGTATGTGTATAGATAGATAGATAGATAGATAGATAGATAGATAGATAGATAGATAGATAGATAGATAGATAGATAGGTGTAAGTTTGTTGTCCTGGGTTTCACGCTTTTTTGATCGTCAAACAAACTGTTTTGATTTTTTATTTAAAATACTGGATATATGTAGAGATGCGTATATTGATTAATTTTTGTGAAAATGTGATGAAATTGGGAGGAATATTCGTTGTCGTGACGCCTTTTATACAAAAACAGACATAAATTAACACTTGTAAAAACATTGACGTGCGCAGTGACACACTCACACGCGAGCTAGACAACTGGGACTCACACAGGCATAACTTCATATGAACGATATGGGGCTTAGCATATATATATGTGTGTGACGTTTTGCACATGCATACACATTTAATTTTAGCTTGTGTATTTGCGTAAGTATATATATAATTCTGTTTATATGTTCATGCATTGAAATATGATTATGTCTATCCCGACCTCATTCATTTAGGGCTGGTCACGTTACGAATTCGCCTTGACTGTATCCAATAGTTAGCAATTTAGTCTGTGTACAAATAGAGCTTTAAAATTTAACAGACAAATTGACAAGTCGATAAAAGCTAAATTTTGTAATTTGTGTATGTATATATGCGTGGGTATATTAATTTGTATATGTGTCTGTTTGCCAGCATTTGTGAATATCCTCGTCTATTTTTCTATGTGTGGATGTTTGTAGGTTTATTTATGTATGCGTTCTTTCTCTTCGTCGTTTAATATATGAATAACTTAAATTGTTAAACTTAGAAAAATTTTTTAAAGTTAATTAATAATCCTGATCTCAATTTAATCAAATATTAATATCAACGCCCCCAAAGATTATTTTTAAGTCTGCCCACATATTCTCCAAATTAGAAGTTGCTTTACTCTGATTGGTCCACATTGTACATACAACAATGTCTCCCTAATTAAAGGGGTTTTACTTGTTTTTAATCTTTTAAAACCATTCAATTTAAATTAAACCACATCACTTGACAAAACACAAGACGTGTCGAAACAAAATAGCTACTTTTGTAGTGATATTATCACATATCCATGTTATAATTTTTGAATATATACATATAGTCATCCGTAGGGAGTAGCGACTCAGACTGACACCAAATCGGTCGAGTTTTGATCCCGGCCAGAAGGAAATGGATGTGTCTAGTCACACTGATGAGCTGTGATGCAGCGAAAAAGGCTTTTATGTGGATGTCATATATATTATGATTTCATTACGATTGAGCTGTTTAGAGAAAAAAAAATTACAAATTGATTCCACTTCTGCGATATACGCATTACTCTTCAGAAATGAATTGAGTTGTTTCAGTGACTGGCATGTATATGCACTGCTTATATGCAACACGTTAAAATATCCCCTTCACTGAGCCCATGCGTCTATGGCTTAGCGGGTAGCGTCTCCGACTGACACCCAATCGGTCGAGTTTCGATTCCGACCGGAAGCAAGTGGATGTGTCTAGCTACACTGATGAGTAGTGATACAGCAAAACAGGCTTGTATGTGGATGACTAATATATATATAAAGAAAATCTTTTTTTCGTAATCCCTAAAAAATTGTGGTCTCAAAAGTTCCGGCTTAAATTTTAACTACCTTGACTCCAAATTAATTTTTAATGTTTTACAAATTAATGATTAGAATTATAATAAAATCTTAGCATATGATGAAAGTGAATTTCTTGAGAACTTGCAATGAAAACAAACACTATTTATTAGACTGCTTATTTACAAGAATAATTTTATTTTTACAACATTCTAAAAACTAATAAAATTATACGAAAGATAATCTAATGCAATATTTATCAATTATCAATTTTTAAAGAAATAAATATGAAAATAATATTTTTTATTCATGAATTCATAATCTTTGATTAAATTATTAAATATATGAGCCAACTATGAAAAAATTCTTACTGTTTAAGAATTTATAAGTTTCTATCAATTGTCCATTAGCCAAGGTTTTGCCAACCATTCCAATAAATATTATAATGAATAAATAGTGTAAATAAATAATCTATTAATTTCCTAAAACGAGACCTAGTTAATATCATACATATTTTCACTATGACAGATTCAACTGAGATACCAATATTGTATGTGTTGAGGCTGCTGAGGGTGACCCTTTAGGTTTCCATAGTGCATTAATGCATGATAACCTTGACCCTGCGCACTTTTCATGGATGCTTTTCTGATTCCAGACTTTTTTCATAAAATAGACAAACCTGTTAATAAATTAAAAAATAAAGTTTTATATTTTCAAACGTTTATTATTACATAGTTTTTCAAATAGCTTTCTTTCAGATGATTCCGTATTGTTTATATTTGAAGATAGATTTTGTAATGATTGGATGACTCATGGCTTGTCATCTCCAAGATTGCAACCTACATGATATGCATCGCAAAATACAATGGCTTGGCAAGAAAAAAATAAAAGACACTGTGAGTGTGGAATTCTGACGTTACAGGATTGCGGTTATTTAACGTCTAGATATACCGTCCAAATCGTCAGTAGACAATGAGGTGACCGAAAGAATTTTTAAGTTTCTGCAGTAAGATTATTTAATAAGACAAGCTAAGACAATAAGACGGCATGCCTTTCCCTTATTCTTTACCTCTCGCTTCCTTCTAGAAATGATGTCCCTTGTAAAAAAGATATATAAGTAAAAGAAAATATCTGTTTTTTCATACATAATAAAATATTAATTTTGTCTAGTTAATTAATGCTACTGCCATAATTTCAGATTGTGTGTGTGGAGAGAGGCTTTTATTTTTTTGAGCCAGACAATGTTTTCGTCAGAATCTATCTTAAATGTATATAAATCTACTATTTGTCTATACATTAAATATTGCTTCCTGGTCTTGTGCACCGACTGTATATCTTGAAATCTCTCGGCAAAATTCAAAGAAATCTTTTTAATGTAATCGGTTCTGATTTGGAATCACGACGCCAGTCACTTTTTTTAACACGTGACTTCACTCTGTCATTCATATAGATATTCCCATGGCAATTGTTCTCGTGAGTTATTTTCTTTGTACACTGATCACATAAGCGCACTATTAGATTGGACAGTAGGTGTCATCATTTTACTTTTGAATTCAATAAAATGTCACCGTTAGTTCTGTTCTAATAATTTCTATCCTCACACTTGTGGAACTTGTTTTTCGCTTCCCTTCCAATTATGATTTTCAAATATTTAAATCTAATATCAAGCACAATATCCTGAAATGTTTTCTTTTATTATCCTTTCTCTACAGTAAAGTTTTCTAATTCTCTTTCACACCAAGTAACTCCTTGCGGCATAATAGCAATATCGGCTTACATGGCGTAAATTTGAAACTGAAAAATGAACAAAAGTGAATCTGTTTCCCGTCAATATGAAGTGTAAATAAATTACCTTTCACACAGCTGATCTTATCAGCTTGCAGAGTGTAGCCGCTACGACAGTAACATTGATATCCTGGTATTGTGTCATTGCACAGTTGTTGGCAATTGCTTAACTTCTTCATACATTCATCCACATCTGAAAATGAAAGATAAATCAGTTTATTTGGGTTGAGAAATTCTACAATATATAAACGCGAATGTGGAGTTATTCAATCTTGAAATCAATATTTCATTCATACTTGAGTTAGAGTAACATTTTTAAAGTTTTGACATGTCTCATCGATAAATCAGCTTCATTTAAAGGAAAATGGCTACAACAAAATACTAGCAAAACAAAACTTGATCCACGTTAAGCATATATATAGTCATCCGAAGACAGGACTGTATCACAGCTCATCAGTACGGTTAGACTCCGATAGCTTTTTTAACCTAGGATTGAAACCCGAGCGAATTGGCGTCAGTCGGCGATTCTACCTCCAGGCTATGAGCGTTCGGTAGAAGAAGCCAGACATTTTAGCGTGTATATTGTCATTATACCCGCCCAATAGCCAGAGTGCTCTAATCCATTACTGAATGAGCGATGCGTATATATATATATATATATATATATATATATATATATATATATATATATATATATATCAAATAAGCCGTATTTTGACAGCAAGAATCTTCTTAAATGTGATGTATTGAATAATATACACAAGTTCTGTCTTTAATTTTTTATAACATTTTTAATAAATTTCCGAGTAAATCGTTTTGCTTTATCGCTAAAGTTGCCAAAATGCTATCAACTTTTATTCTATATTATCTTTCCCCGGGTACTTTCGATTGTTACTCCATTTGCTTTCAAGGATTGTTCAATGCACAGATAAGCAACAGGTTTTTAATCCCGGTGTTCTCAAGTTTGATGAAATTAATTTTAAGTCCTTCCAGGTGACATAATATAAACGGTCAAACTGAAAATTTTTACGTTGGTGTCTGTGTGTTATTTTATCTTTTTAAATTTACAATTTAATACATGGCCCCCTACAAAATATGTACCTTATTTAGGTTGCCTGTTTTTCTTTTATTACAACAGCCTCCAAAAGTTTCTTTGTTATGTAGAAATTTTTGGTGTTATCAATTAAAATACCTCCATGCAAACTGAACTTTTGAAATTCATAAAACTGTGGAGCAAGTAAAGTTTGTTTAAATAAATATTCTTAAGGAATTCAGCTGACAGAACTTTATCCCTTGTTCCCTGCTTAGGATTGGATTTTTGGTTCCTGCTTAAGTCTCTTTATTGTGTTTTACTCATTGTTTTTTAGCAGCATTATTGGCATGCATATAAAAAACAAGAAGTTACATAAACGCTTGGCCTTTGAGAAGAGAAAAATCTAATATTTGCTTATTATCTCAACAGTTCCAAGTTTTGATCTTCGCATCAGTAAATTTAAGAGCAAAGTGGTGCTTATTAGGAAAACCCAGCAACAGCAAGTCTTGTGGGATGACTGTACACTGGAATCTGTTGATGAATTCATCTATCAAAGAAGTAACATCTCACAAAATGTTGTCTCAACAAAAGCTGTAGGTGTCTTCCAGTGACAAAACAAAGGGTCATGAAAAGAATTGTCTAAACTGATCTGCAAGACAGAATCATAGGGGCAAAAGAATAAGGGGATTCATGTTTCGGATGTATTCGACAAGACCATTGCTGACATCTTTAGAGTGAAAGCCAAACGGGGACGTAGACAAAGGGGGGAACTATTTACGACCTGGAAGAAGACCGCAAAGGAGATGTGGCTGAGATGCTACTGATCTGAAGCGAAGCAGCGGAACAAGTTCTGGATCATGTTCGATGGAGAGCCTTTGTCGCCTAATGTTCCATGGGGCACTAGAGAAACTAAGAGGAAGAAGACCTAAGGATATTATATGCACTTTAAAAGCTTCCAGTATTGAAATTGTAAAAAGAAATACTAAAAACGGTACTTACTAATACACTTTGTTTTATTTATCAGCTCGTACCCTTTTGGACAGGAGCATTGATAACTCCCTTCTGTGTTCTTACAGAAGAATTCACAGTCATTGGTTGTGTTGCTATTACATTCATTTTTATCTGTCAAAAGAAACAATCATTGATGTGATGATTAAGCCAAAATAAATCATTTAAGGAAAAAATGTAACATTAAGAAGACAGGCAAGTATTGTCATGAAGATTGTATAATATTAAGGTGAAAACATATACTGTTAAGAAATAATACGATTTCTGATTTATATTTGCTATTGCTATGTTAACGGGACTTAACTACGCAAAGTGAAGCCCCTTGGCACTGATTAACCTTGAACACTGTCGGACATATGCACTAAGTTATAACAGTCTTGTTCAGTTCCGGTTTTTTATAGTGGATATTGGAGGATAAATGTATAGATTGTGGCAGCCTCATAATAGCACAGAAGGTTCATCAGTGACCATGGCTTATGCAGCAAGTTTTGGCAAATATTATTATTCCAACAACCACTATTTTCCCCAGATATGGCCTATAGGAAAATTAAACGAATAATAACATATCATAATTCTCTAGTTCTTTAGTTAGTGGGTAAAATAAATCCCTGTTAATGTCAGAAAATGATAGATTATTCTCTTTTGGTCGGGAGAAAAAGAAAAGAGATAAGACACTAATATTTTTGCATTTTATTCATTTAGAAACTTCAAAAATTTGGTTAAAAATTGTATTGTCGATAACATTCTAATATTTTTAATGTATGACTCAGTGAAATAGAACATCTTATCAAAATATATTATTAAAAGGAGAAAAACTACTGTAATTTATCCATTTTAGAACATTCAAAATTTGGGTTAAATATCCCATTAGTGATAACACTTTAATGTTTTTAACGTCTGCTTCAGTGAAATGACCATATCAAAATCGTTTTTTAAGCGGCAAGTTCAGAAGTTTTTTTATGCAAAAATATTATTTTAATCCATTTTAGAAAATTCAAAATTTTGTTTAAAGATTTTATTAGCGAATAATACACCGATGCTTTTAATGTCTGCTTCAGTGACATGGAAAACATAATTATATTTCAATTAAGAAGCAGCTCAAATGTTTACTCAAAATGTTTCTGTTTGTTTATATACTTTAGAACATTCAGAATTTTGGTTAAAAATCTTATTAGCGATAACGCTCTAATGTTTCTTAACGTATGCTACAATGAAATTGAAGATCTTATAAAAATATTTTATTAGGAGTAAAAATCAAAGAATTTTAATAATGGAAAATATTTTTTGTTTTTATCTATTTTAGTACCCTGAAGGTTTTCGTTAAAATGCTATTGGCGATAACACTCCAATGTTTTAGAGAATGAGGGGATCTTATCCAAATATTTTAAGCTGTATAATCTAAGGTGTTATATGCAAAAAAGTTTTTGTTTTTTGTCCCTTTCATAACCTTGAAAACCTTGGCTTATTATCTTACTGGTGATAACACAAATGTGTTTTAGCGTTTGATTTAATAAAATGAAAGACATAAATATATTTTGTTCATGATAAAGTTCAAACGATATTATTGATCGTAAAATAATTGTTTTTTTTTAATCCATTTTACTACCTTAAAAATTTTGAATAACATTTTATCGGCGATAACGTCTACTTCAGTGAAATTAAAAGCCTTATTAAATATTTTATTAGGAAGAAAGAGCAAAGGTTGTTTTCTGTAAAAATGTTTCTCTTTTTTCATCTATTACTGTGACACTATCTCTCACGGTGATGCTTTCCCTTCTCCCGAGGGGAAACTTTCCTTTGGTTGGTTTAAAACAACGGAGAGAGAAATTGATATTGGTGATATTATTAGTGTTTTATTGTGTCACGAGATGTGACCTTAGGAAAAAAATAATAATTTTAGTACCATCAACTGCTTCTAAAAACACGGAAACATAAAATAAAGTTATTTTAGATAAATATACATTTCTCCTTTTTCATGATTTTCGCCTCTTTCATATTCAATATGGATTTCTCTTAGATCCGGAGTGTATTCCGCTAATCTGAAGACGCGTTGACAAAACAAGTCTCAGTGTGATTTGATAAGGTCACCCGGAGATCAAGGCCGCTGGTGGGTACATAGGGTCCGTGAGAATCAAAAATAGAATCAAGCTCCGATATGAGCTGGCAAAATCTCATTCGTTGAGCTAAAGACACCGCAAATCGAGTGGGCGAAAACCGATTTTCATTGGCCGAAGTCTGTGAGCCGGCCCCCAGAGAGGATCGAAATTGGTTATAAAAATAGATGCTCGACACAAAAAGTTCAGTTGGAGAGCTAATTGTTCAGATTTTGCGTAGAGCGCCACCGTCGTCAGTAACCCTACACACTCCGCAAGCGGCCGATCCGATTCGGCACATTCCGTCAGATTCTGTCAAGAACACGAAAGAACTTTGCTGTTTTAGAAGTACATTTCAACGCTAACGAAACTTAAACAAAATATTTCATTTAACGATTGGAAGCTATAATGCTTTTGGCAAATTTTCTCTCTCCGTTTCAACCAGCATTTTAAACAACTGTATATCATTTCCGACGATTGTATATCATTTTCGACAACTGTATTCCTGGAGAAAGACAATGTTTTTTTTTCTTTATATAGAGACATTCTACATGGCTCTCGGGGCGTGTTTGACGTCGTTCATTTATTTTATTAATGTTTTTTTTTGTTTTTTTTTGTACCGTGTTTATTTTTTTTTCAACCCACAAGTGTACACCAGTGTCCGGACTGGCTAAAAGGGACTAGTATTAAGATTGCAAGACGAGACCTCTGGGATCTAATCACAACGTGGGACAGTGGCCCGTTGTTGCAAAAGACGTCCTGTAGTCCAGCTTTTGTGGCGACATCATTGGACGGGATCGCCGCGGCCGGATGGTAGTGTCACAACTGGGATCGTCACGACTGTCATCGAGAACGAGCGTCACATTATACAGACGGCCAGCCAGGCTGAGGCGTCACATCTAGTGCCCTTTCGACCAGGTTCTGGCTTGAGGGCAGCCGTCCGGCGTGCGGTGGTATCACATTACTAAGCCATCGAAATTTGAGTTTAATATCTTATTGACGATAAGACTAATTTTTTAACTCCTGCTTCTGTGAACTGAAAGACCATATCAAAATATTTTATTAAGGGGGAAATGAGGAGTTTTTATTTAAATATATTTTGGGGTTTTATCCGTGTTAGACCCATGATAATTTTAGTAAAAAATTCTTTGGCAATGATACAATAAGGTTTTTAACGTCTGATTCAGTGAAATGGAAGATTATCAATTGTGAATCATTGCATTTGTACCGTATGACCTCTTTACATAATAAACAGCATTCATATTTCTGATTATTAATGTAATATTTTGTTAATATTTTTAAGTTCAATAAATTTCCACAGTTATTTCATAATCATTGATCTCGCAAGGAGCTTATTCATTCATTATTAACTTTAGAATTTTAACTCATCATAAAATGAATATAGTGAAAATCCGTGATATTTTCCCGAATCCTAACCATATAAATAAATGTGTTACCTAAACAACGATAATCTTGTTGTAGTGAAAAACCAGAAGGGCACGAGCAGTTGAACGTCCGGTTTGTTGCTTGTTCTTCTTCCGGTGACAAATCTTTACAGGTTCCCTCTACGCCACATGGATTTTCAGCACAACCGTCATAATCTGTCTCGCAGTCTTTGCCTATGAAATATTCCAAGAAATTCAACAATATTTTATGAAATCAAACAAGAAGATAAATATATTTAATAAATATGTAATTACATGTAAAATTAATTAACAGTAAGTGAAAGCATCTATAAATATACGCAAAATCATATAATACAACGTATATAATGACCAACATCATTTCTTTTTAAATATTTAAATGAAGTTTGGTTTAATTTGACGTCGGATATTAATACAAAAAACAAAACATGGAAAACAGCAGCAGAAGAAGCAAAAAACACTAAAAAGAACCTTTAAAGAAGAAATTAAATTTAAATAAATTTTTATGAGATAAAAAGACGATGATTACGTTTCATAAATTTAATATATCTATATGGTATTGGATACAAATCCTATATCATCCAACAATTAAATGAAACACAAAAAGTAATATTGCACACGCGCAAAATCGGATCAGATTGAATGAAAACATTTTGGAAAAGCCATACCAAGGCAAATTTCAAAAGTCGGTGTGAGAATTAAGATTCTGGAATCTGATTATATAGGAAATAACAAATTAAACTATGACCCCGGTCATACTTTCATAACACCTAAAAATGAATATGTGGGTCAGACTGATCACATGACTAGATTCACTACTTATCCATATCTCTTGACCGGCTAAAGACAGTCCAATGGATGCAGAAATCTGATAAGGACCTCTTTGGAATGTAAGAGAGAAATTTCAAGATACCGACACTGTCATGTCTCGTCGACAAACATTAGTTCTTCCTCTCCTTCCATTTTTCTTTTCTTTGTCTTCACTCACATACTATCAAAGACGTAACAACAACAAGATTTCTTTAACTGAGTCCTAAAAACTAAGGTCGGATAAGTACAATTTCCTTTATTGCTTCACCTTTTTCTTCACTTTTTCGCCGGCCATAAAAAAGGAAAGGGACAGAGACTTTATTAAGCTGTTAATCTTTTTACATACAGACATTCTGTTACTTACTACTAATTATACTTACTACTTATCTGGAACATTTAACTACGTATATTTTCTCTTTGAACATTTAACACATACAAATTAATTAACTACGTACATTTTCTATTTGAACATTGTAATTCTTACAAATATGTTATTCTGTTCAGTTAATGAAATTTCACTTATTTTACAAACAAAACACTTTTATTCATCCAACCTTCAATCATCCTTCTGATATTTTCAACTGTAAGGACTTCAGTTGTGTTTGGCACGAGGCCAATTTCATAAACATCCCTGAGGTCCCTACAATGTTATTAGTGACGTCATCGCTAGAACAATTTTACAAGTAATTTTACTAAGATTAGCTAAGCTTGTCTCAGAACTATCCACTGGTGATATTTATTTACTTTGCTAAGTTTAGTTTGTCATATATATATATATATATATATATATATATATATATATATATATACATGGCACCTTGTGAATATCATATTCAGAAACTTGGTAAGTGTTGGGGAGTCACACCTATTTACAAACTCTATGCACTCTTTCATAGTATACAAATAATCCTGCCTGCAAAGAACGGGAGTAGTGTTGAGTTGAGGCAGTTGAGTGAGTACTTGAACCGCTGCTCGTTAATCAGCAAGAAATATAGACTTATTACTGGACTTACTTCTTTGTATATATTTGACTTCCACTAACCCGTATTCTTGAATCTACTAACCGTGTACAGGTTGTATATATTTTGTTCAATACACTTATTTTTTTCCTCTCATATTTTTTTTGTGTTATTATTATATTGTGTGGTTTTCTAAACAAGAAACCACAAGAGTAAGTATTTCACAGGAGGTGTTTCACAAGTAACCTACTTTCGGTACTAATTAGAATAAAGCATTGAAACCGCGTTCGAGGTATATTCATTGATGGATTCATTTTTACTGCTTAGCAAACCTTTGCAGGTTATTTAAACCCAGAATATATTTTTAAATTGTAAGAATTTTTTCAGTTAATAATGATTTAGTGATACAAGCCTTATTAATTAACCCATAGCTGCTGATGATTTAGTCTTCCATCGTGGTTATCTTCATCCTTCTGTATTCCTGCAAGACATGAACTTCGTATTGTCAGGCCATAGAATGTCTTGTTCGGTTCCATGAAATGAAGCTATACTTTGCATTAGTTGTAAAGACCGTCTTACCAACAATAAAGTCCCTTTACAGACATCTATACTCAATATTGAGTCTATGAACCTTCAACAATGCTTCCGTCGATTAGGTACCATGTCCAAAATACTTCCTACTCGACTCCCAAGTACCATCCTGTTTGGAGAACTCGCCAGCAGCAAGAGGTTATACGAAGGCTCAACGACACTTCAAGGATCAGCTGAAGACATCCCTGTAAATATCAACCTTGAGATCGGGAAACCGTTCCTTCAAATCAACTTCATGATGTAGGACCATTGAATTTGAGACTTATGTCTCCAACTGTCAACATGAAAAGGAGCTACGGCGTGCTGTCTGTGACTTCTGTTCACGACTCTTCGTGAATATGATGGAACTTCACCAAGATCTTCCCCACCTCCACTACAAGGTATAATAAAAAAAATGGGAGGATGAAGATTCTGATATTCGGATGAGAGCGAGTACCGACGCCGACAATGATGACGACGAATGATACAAGCATACTAATTAATCTATAGCAGCTGCTGATATAGGTTTTGGGTTTTACTGAAATTCTATTAAACACACTAAACATAGAAGAGGAGTGTAGGTAGTTAAAATAATTGCGACGTCAAGGAAAAACTGTTCTTTGGATGATGTTTTTGTGAGACAGAAACCTTTTGTTATCTAACGATGTTATTAAAAACAGTTTTTTCGGAGTTAACGATGTAACCTCTATGCAATGGTTTTATTTCGTTTTTTTTATCGAGTAAATGTGAGTCCAACCGTCAACAATTTTACCAAGTGTATAGATTCAATTTCTTTATTTTTTGTTTTGTTTTTTCTTGACTTACCTTCATATCCTTTATCGCAAGTGCATTTAAGTTGTTCATAGAATTGCTGATCTATTTCCGGATCGTCGCTTGTACATTTTCCATTCCCAGAACAACCACTACAAAGCACAACCTTCAATGGAAAGCCTCCTGAAGTCTGATTTTTACTGTCAATCGCAATAATACTGAAAATAAAATTCAAGAAACAAACTAGGTAAAAGAAATAAGTATATGAATTTATTACCACTCTGGTTGAAATGCTGTAATAATAACAACAAGAATGATGACAATGGTCTACATATGTATTGTTGTGGAAATCATTTTTGATGCAAGGTGTAGATGCTTGTTTCACTAAATGACTTATGACTTCTGGTACATTTGTCCAGCAAACAACATTGGCGGACTTTTGTGAGTCTGGGCAAAAATAAGTAAAAAACATCATAGATTATAAACTAACAAGTATTAATAAATATATTAAACAGACATGTGACAAAAAGAATAAATGAGAAAAGAAGTTAAAATTGTGAAGAGTGCAAAGCGTAAGTTAGTATGTCTTTGAGATACTTACACGCCAACAGAAGGAGAAGAAAACATCTTGTCGCTTCCAAAGTCAAAAGGGAAAGAGGAAGAGGCTTTCTAACCTCGCGCTGGGAGGGTCGGTAATTCAATATCTTGCCACCCGTGATTATCATAAGTGGGCATTAATGCAAAGGTACAATATAAAAATTATATATGAATTGTCTCCTTGATAGATGAAACCTTAATGCACCTGATATTCTCAAATGGTCACCCATCCAGTTACTAGACATGCTTGACATTGCTTAACTTAGGTGAGTGTATGAGAACCGGTGCTTTTACGGGATGTGGCCGTAATGTAGATAGACTGCCAAATAAGCCAAAATAAATTCGGTTTATTTGGCATTCTATCTAGACATGGTTTAATGAAGAAAAAGAAAACAATCCTGCCCCAGAAACCCATTCTTACATATCGTGTCATCTCTGACTTTTCCTTTACAACCCCAGGCTACATCAAAGACTGCATAACGACGGGCAGTTCTCTTTTTCTTATTTTGTTTCACTACATAAAGGAAAGGAATTGTAGCAACGTTTCCAACAGGAAACGAGAGGAAAAGGCTGTAATTTCATCGCCTCTTGTTGGCTTGCTCGGGTGAGGCTTGATTCTTGCCTTCATGTATTTTTGCTTTTATATCGAATATGGATGTGCGTTGTGATGTAAGGGATATGAGAAAACAAGAGGACTGAGTTCGAATTCTAGTTGAATACGTTTCATTCACATACGCGCTATTATCCTTGGGAAAAGGTATGAATCCATCTCTTATCTCTCTATCTATGGATGAAATAGCAGTACAAAATGAGTTTTATAACATTGGTTGACAACCAGTCTGTTGCAGAATTAATGGCACCCTACTGCGAGAAAATCTTCTGTCTAGTCAGTCATGTCACTTTCGAGACAAGATCGCCCAAGCATGTATTACGTATGGCAATTTCCAGACTAACTGATTGAATACGTCAACAAAACTATTCTATCACAATCAGAATTACATGCGAAGATTACGGCCACATCCCGTAAAAGCACCGGTTCTCATACACTCACCTAAGTTAAGTAATGTCAAGCATGTCTAGTAACTGGATGGGTGACCAATTGAGAATATCAGGTGCAGTAAGGTTTCATAATCATGTGGTGTAATAGATAACGGCTTGGAATTAGAACTCGGAGAGAGGAGTTCTAATTCCAGTCGAGTTTGTTATATTAACTTAGATATAAATACTACTGAGAAAGATATTAATCAACTTCTTATCTCTCCAACTGTGGGTTAATTAGTAAAAATTCTCTCGGCTACTCCTTGTAATCTTCAAAACATTTACAATCTGAAAATACTTTCTGAATTTAAATAACCCGCAAAAGGTTGATGAACCGTAAAAAAACCAAAACAATCTATGTTTCCAAAAATCTCTTTTCTATTCTTCTCTTTTATATACTTATATTTTTTCCGTTACACGTCTGTATTGTACTGTGACATGTGAACATAAAAATAGCTGTTTAGAAAGATTTCACGAGATTATTATTGAAATTCGGGCTCGTTCATCCACTTTAAAGAGACATCTGCTCATGGAACAGTGACAAAAAGTGGGTCACTAAGGCGTGCTGAACTACTATAGACTTAATTCATGTTTTCATGTTTTAAACTCTTCTTCACTCAACGTTTTGTTCCAGTGTTTTCCTTTCAAACTTACTAACCAGAAACTACCATTCGTGTTTTATTGTCAAAACACATATAACCTTGTGGCTCAAATGTATAAATATCTAGTTTTCCTATTGTGACTTAATTAAACTTAGTTTAAATACATTCATTCATGAATAAATCTGATTTTATAACAATCTAAATCATTACCAGTCAGTATTAAAAGATCTCCTATTAAACACTAAAAAAGATTTTAAATTTTAATACCAGCAATTCCATAAAATGCACATTTCGGTAAGCAAAATGCAATTGGTTAATTGACGTGGTTAAATCCTGGCTTGTGGCAATGCTCTGTTCCATGTTACCAGGATGACACTGCAAAAGCACACTGTTTCGGGACACGAGACTTTGCGTATTCCCCTGATTTATCACCCATTGACTACCACCCTATCAAGTAACTTGACACTTTATTACACCAAAAGACATTCCGTTGCAAAAATAAAAGGATGACACTGTAGAAGCTCAGTGATTCGAATACGAGACATTGCATATTCACCTGATTTATCACACACTGACAACCGCCCTTTCAAGTAACTTGACACTATATTGCACCAAAAGACAATTCGTTGCAAAAATAAATGTATGACACTGCAGAAGCTCACTGATTCGGGATACGAGACGTTGCATATTCCCCTGCTTTATCACTCACTGACTACCGCTTTTTCAAGTAACTTGACACTCTATTACACCAAAAGACATTTCGTTGCAAAAATAAAAGAGCTGAAACTGCATTTCCATTTCCATTTATCTTGACATCTAAATACTGAGAGGAATAACTAATGTAAAACAGATTATTTTTGAAACATGGACTCATCCATTCGCTCTGAGTCATATCTCTGATCATGGAACAATGACAAAAAACTGAATCGCTAAGTCTTAGCACTTCCATTTGTATCTGAACTGCTGTATTATCAATTCATGTTCTCATGCAATTAAACACTCCTTCACTCAGATTGTTGTTCCAGATTTTTTCATTACAGGCTTCAGTGTACCATGGAGCGAACCTGTTAGCAACAAAGAGGCTTTGGAGAAACTGGAAACAAAGGAAACTTATATTTAACATCAAGAAGACACAGTTGGAGTTTTTGGGAGACGTGATGAAAAAGGAAGACTTAGAAAATCTGAAACTCACAGGGCAGAAAGAGGGATAGTTGAAAGCAGTGCATGACATACTTAATGGGCTTAAGCCAACTCTTTTTATAATTTCATTAGCACCAAGCAGACCCTAAGTTTGCTCCAGTCATGATAAGCAGTTATATTCACAATGTGGCTTTTCGACTAGAACAGCTGTTAGGACTCAAACTCCCTCCAGACCTCCAGTGGAATACGTATCATATATTGTTCATATATAAAACACTATAAATTCCGTTAGTCTGTCAGTCTGGTCACAAGCACTAAAATAGCCATATACTGACCGATGGAAACCAAATTTTGGGGAAAAATCTAAACAGGTAAGCGGGTACAAAGTACAATTGCTTTTATTAGGATGTGCAGCTTAGAACAATACTTTCTCATTTTTGTTTTTCAAAAAATTAAATCTTTTATTATTGAACTTACAAAATATTCCCACTGTTTCAAAAACAATTTAAGGATTAAAATATAACAATAAAAATGCCATATTATTTTTTGCATTGCTTTTCTTTATGTTTTCATAAATATTTCATTCTGGTCACATGTAATGCATACTAGTAGTACCATAAATATATACACAGTTGGGAGAACAGTCTGTAAATCTCGACAGAAAATGACAATGATAACTTTGGTAAGATTAAATACACTGAGGATGTGAAAAATTCTATTTACATACAAAAAATAGATGAGGTTCAGTTATAAATAATTTCTGATTTATCAGTTTATTCTTGATCAATATAATTCTATTTTATACAGTAATATATCCAGCTTTACCATGTGAAGTAATGGATATCGGCTCAGAATGAGATAATCGGAGAGCCGAGTTCTAATTCCTGTGGAATTGGTTGCATTCATTTTCCGTCAAATATCCTAGGGAAAGGTGTTGATCCCTCTCTTCTCTCTCCAGGTATGGGTTAAATAGCATAACAGATTGGGTTTTCTACTGCAGAAAGAAATGCATACATACAGTCGGGAAATTTTCTGTCTTGTTAGTCATGGATCGAAATAGACATGATCACCCAAGCATGTATCCCGCAATAGTGACTGATATATCCACCATCACTTGCAATTCCTGTTCCCACTTTCACAGTATCTATTCAAGAACCTTTCATCAAAATACTGCAGGTTTTTATTTTTTGGCCAAATCCTAAATTAACAAACGTTTTCACCATCGAAGCGTTTTGCAGTGATCAAAAAAGTAATAATCGGTCAGTGCCAAGGTGGGTAGAATAAATCAAACGTTTCGAAATGTTACCTCTATTGTTTCCTATTAATCAAACTTTCACAAACACGTTGCAGATATTGGGTGTATAAATAGGCATTTAATGTTTCATTTCCTTTTAAGAATTTAGACGAATAAAGACCAACGTCTTTTACCGCCAATATTGTTGTGTCACCCATTTTTTATCACCTGTTGTGATGAATGTAACAAATATTTCTTTAAGACGATACATTCGATATAAAACTGCTTTCACAAAAACAGAAATTACTTATGACTCAACATAAATTGATAAAAAATACTTACCTAATATTTACGGGTGTCAGCTGAGGGATCAAAATGTTTAAAGTGGAATTGTAACCGTTTTTTATAATACTGATATATTCTCTGCCGTCCTGAATTTGAATTCGCACCGTATCATTGTCCTTGTCAGTGACGAAAACTTCCCATTTGATCGTCTTGTTCACAGTAATTTCCAATTCCTTTGTTCCGTTTATTAGGGGCGCATTATTTCCTGGACACACAAAAAAAATCAGTTCATAAAAAATGTCATTTCTAGAACTAATAGATTTATTTGTAATCTAACATTGTTAATAATTCGTCCCCCTTGTTCTCACTTGTTTGCTCGGACGCTATTGCCCACAGGAATCATTTCTTCTGGATTTATCAGAGCCATGCGTCTGACCATAATAGGCATCGTTTTGCCTCTGCTTTTAATGAGAGCAAGAGGATCCTAAATTATGCTAAGCTGTTGTTTGCTGATAGAATAAAGCAGCGGATAGCAGCCCTCAAGTTCGGCTCTAAAGACGACCGGTAGCACCGCAAAAGTGTGTTAAATGACAGCAAACCGTCCATCCTTCCTTTAATCAATAAATTCGAGGTCCCCACAGCCACAGTGGACAAGGCATTGTGCTTTACTCACAGATTCCTCTCCATCACCACATTTGACTCATTTGGAGTATCCACACCCGACTTCCCACCTAGAAGTGAGGCTCAACTAAGTGACGTATATTCATCCACCTCGCTGGTCTTTGGCATAATTTTAAAGCTTGACCCCCACAAGGCGAAAGGAGGTACTCCGCTCCTGAACTCTCCTCTGTTTTTTCCTAATCCCACAACTACTGCCTCCCTTTTCTTGCTTTCCTGCCTACTGAAATTCCTCCTCTGTGGTTCCTGTTTTTAAGGACACTGGAGAATACTCAGACATTTATAATTATCGCCCTATCAGCCTCATACCAATTTTTTCAAAGTGTTCGAGGCTATTATCAATGCTGAATAGGTTTAGAATTTCACAGCCCACAACCTATTCTCCGACAAAGAGTATGGCTTCCACTTCTCATTACCTACTGCTGATATACCACCAACCATCACTGAAGACATATACCAGGCTGGCCTTCTGTGTAAGCTACAGGGCTATGGTATAACTGGATGTTTGTTTGATTTAATCCAATCGTTCCTATGAAATCGCTTTATGAAGGTCGTATTGAACAGGCATGCTTTCAGATTACACCATACAAACGCAGGTGTCCATGAAGACTCTACTCTAGATATTGCACTTTTTCTGATCTTCATCAACAATCTCCCTGATGTAATCAGATCCCAAGTAGGCATCTGCGCTGATGAAACTATCATTTACTGTCCCCTTAATTAGAAACTTGCCAATAATGACAAAGCTAATCTCGCTACTGATCTTGAATTGAACCTCTAATCTCTGGTAGAATTGGGTAAAGAATGGATCGTAAATTTTAATACTTTCAAAATGAAATGTGTTGGGACAGAAGATTTTTCTCGTTTGAATTCATCTTGCACATATACAAATCTATCAGTAGTCCGTGCACTGAATACTGTTGTCATATCTGGTCTGCTATTCATCTCGGTGTTCTCGACAATATCCAAAGGTGATGTATTTATCAATATTTCTGAGACGAGGTAGTATTTACAGTATTTACATTATCTGGACAATTGTTCTCATTTTTGTTGCAATTTGTACGACGATTCGGCCGTTGTATTCTCCGGCCTTCTTCAGGTGCTAGGAAGGGTTCGGTTCAAAAATCCAAAGGTGAATATGTAATGTGATCAATCCCAACTTGGCATCTCGACTCCAGGTTTTTCCTTACCGACAAGCTTAGCTATGGTGCCCAGTCTACACGAATTTACTCAAGCTACTAGACTGGCAACACGGTCCCACCCTTTTACAGTCAAAATAGTCAAATGCAGCCGCTACTTCTACTCTATCAACTTCTTTTCTTGCATTTCTCACCTGTGAAACTAATTTCTGTGCACTTGCTTCGCTGACATTTACAATCTTCAAGAATTTAAATGCAGCGTCAATTGCCATCTCTTCTCTCCTTGACTCTCGTCCTTTCCTCAACACCCTCTGTATCTTTTGTCTCTTTTCGTCCTACTCACATGTAACTCTCTTCACAGTAGCATTCCCATCCTTCTTTTAATCCTTTCTCCGACAACCCTGTAACCTGTTCCTCTTTCTCTTCGCTTTCCTCTTATTTAGTCGAGCTCACACCAGTGGCAGTATTGCCGTACTTGGGGTGAAACGTTTATGAAAAAAAGTTCAAACTTTATTAAAGCGAACACTTAGAAGAAGCATAAAAGTTTCCCACAACCACCTTCACTTGCGTCATATTTAACGCCCAAGTTCTCCATCAGGCGACGTATGTTACGTTTTAGTTTCTTCTCTGCCTCAACCAGCATGCCTTGTCTCTTCACTCTGAATAATAATCCCCAACTTCTGTCATAGACAACCCAGCGTCGTCCCCCCACGATTATGTATCACTCAATTCTGCCACAACCAACAGGCCTTATCCCTTCTGACGCCTACATTCATCAGCTGACCCGTCTTAAATATCATCTGGAACAAACGACTTTCAACATTAAATTTATGAGTACATAACTTATTCTTTTCAGTGGACAATAAAATACAAAGTAAATACATTTTTTCGAAATTTGAATAAATGAATTCGTAGCATTATACCATGTCAGTTATTTATAGCGGTCCGTTTTAGAGCGAATTCTAAAGAAATATTTAACTTGATCAAAGATCAGCGCCAATGGTGTCTGACCGTTTGTATCTGCTTATGCCCATCTACTAAGGCGGATAGACATTCCCTATTGCAGACTTCTGCTCAGGCACATTTGTGTTTACTCAAGACACTTACAGCTCACCTATGGTTCATACTGCAACTACGCTAAGTGGACTTTACTTACAGTGTATATCTGGAGTGATGAAGAAAATGAACAAGGTTAGTGCCCTCAAAAACTCGATCACGAAGACTTGTGATTTAGTTCCCGCTCAACAACTGACGGCTTCCAGTGGATTTACACAATTTCACTGATAAGACTTGGGTCAACCCGTGGTATAGCGTTTAGGCAGTTTCCAAATGTGCCGCATACTGGGATGGTCTCTCCAGGCCGATAATATCAAGAAGTGGCCTTCCTGATGAATCGACCATAATCAAACTTGAACCCAGTTCTCATGGTCAGAAATCAAGCGGTCTAAGCACTTGGTTACGCATCCATATTAGTGACAGTTAAAGGATAGATAAAACGATACTATTCTTGGAGTCATATCCCTCCTAATATGATGTATAGCGAAAGATTCTCTACAATTCAGCGCTCACCAAATTGTAGTTTTCGTTATAGTTTACTCACACTTGGCCGCTTCAGTAGCCTCGAGGCAAGAGATGTCGGCTAAATAGGCATCAAACCAAACTGAAAAGGGTCCCTTGATGAAAAGGCTAAGAAAGCATCTCCGAAGAGCCTTGCATATGCGTTTTCAGCTGACAAATAAGGATTTAGCTCGTGTAGCACAGCAATTATTAGGCATCCATTTAAGTTCGAATCCACTTCTCATTTGTAAGTGTTCGTGCGAGACGAGATTACGAAGCGGATTTTGAAATGAGGAACATTATTCATTAAATATTGTTTGAAAAGAAGTAAAACAGTTGATAATAGTCTTTTTACAATTACCATGTTCAAGAAAGAATGACTAAAGTAAAAAGAGCAAATATTAACCTTGGAAAGACGCAAAAAGATACGGCTTTTACATTTCGGCGCTATTAATTTAATTATCATCACTCCCTCGGCAATGTTTAATATTTTAAAAGGTGGTGATTAAAAGATAAGGTTTTCATAGCTAAGAGTGAAAGTAAGGACCAGTTTCCACAATTTATAATATGATTCCGTGGTATGCGTCTCAAATAGCCGTTGGTAACGAAGTTCAGCTCGAAGCTGGAAAATGGTCGCTCGAAGAAAACTGGCTTCTTATCACAAGCTGCTTTGTTTAGATGGAACTCAACTGTCGATTAAGGCAGTCTATTTAGAATAAAGAAAACCCTGATTTAGAGCTACTGCAACTTTGGAGTCATATCCAAAACAAGGAAAAAGCTATGGAAGTAAATCCAAACAGTAAATCTGGAGTGAAAACCCATAGCTGATTCATTGTCAACACAGGCAAATACTGCAGACAAGCCATCTCTAATTATAATACCCTGTATTCCTTTGAATTTTATCGGTACGACCGACAGGATGGGCATGGTTTCTGGGCAACTCACAGTAAGCATATGCATTCACCTGTCTAAGAGAAGAAAAATGGAATTCCAACCAACTTTTGTCTTGTATGTCTTGCATCTTTAACGTCTGAGATGAGGATCGAGTTAATCTCAACATACCAGTGCAAAAAGAAACTGGCAACTTATTGCACCATTTTGCCTTGAATGTTGCCATCAATTAAGAGGTAAAGGGCAGGTGGAGATCACAGCATCACAAATTCACTAAATGGTACTTATTTTTTAATCGTTTCCACATTCACGGGTGATTAAATTCTTTTGGTTTATAAGCCAGGCTAAAATTTGTTATAGAGATAAAGATAGCAATGGAATTTTCTAAAATATTTTAGACTGGGGCTTGAAAATTCAGTAGGAGATTTAAAAGAAAACTTACTTGATTGTGTCAATTCCTCCACCGCTGTTTCAGCCTCTGCTCGAGTTTTTTCAGCAATGGCTTTGTTTTCGGTTGCTATAAAATCATAAATACACGCAATGTTTTCTTCCCCTCCACATGTTTTTACTGCCTCTTGGTATTTCGTAGAGTTTTTGTTCAAAAACAATGGTCGGAAGGACTTGTCAATATAGTTATCCTTCGTCTGCCCGGCTGGATAAGTGAATAACGACTGATTTATTAACCCTACAAAAATAAAGAAATAAGAATATAGCACTTGATATAAACATTACTTATTAATTATAAACTAATTAAAATTTCTAATGATGTGAACTTAGCCTCATAGCTATCGGGTCGGTGAGTGGAATTGTTGAGCCGTGTTCAACTTCCGGCCTAGTCTTCTGTGTTTACTTTCGCATTCATGTGCTTAGTAAGAGTCGATTTATTTTATTGTCACTGACAAGCTAAATAGCCCAGTGGACTTGAATATTTAGATTTGGGTGTAATTTTGTCTAGGAGACGGAAAACTGAACCCCAAAGCAATGGTCGGAAGGTAATCGCAACATGGTCTTTGTCGTCATTATAAATCAGGTTACTTCTGTTTGAATTTATCCGACAAGCAGTTATCATTATTTACTTTCTGCATAAGAACTAGACAAGTTATTTCTAGACATAGGCAGTGATATGAGAACAGTGTACTTTGAGGAGGGGACACAACCATGATAACAACAACAAAGATGAGGATGATAGACCCCATGTAAATAATGGAAATAAAAAAGATAATACCCAACAAGAATCTGTGGAGAGTGATGACCGTTCATATCCTGAAGAGATATGGCATTTTCTCTATACCATCTATTAAGTAGCAGAGTAGACTGTATTCTCTAGCCTTGAGTGATAGCTTAAAAAAGTAAAACTAAACTCAAACTTATGCATGAAGCCAAGGGAAAAAATTTTACACTTTTTTTTCCAAGAAGGTATGGGAATTCAAAGACCCTCTTTCTCAAGAATGTATGGAAATAAATAAAGATAGGAAATACTTTCTGTCAGGGCATCTACTCAAATAGGGGTAACCACTAAAATAACTTTTAGACTAATAAGAAATAATGCCAGATTAAAAATAAAATCCATTTATTCTTTAGAAATGGATTTATTTATGTTTCAGATACGAAAATAGAATGTATGCCGATATAAAGGTTCGAATGTTATGCCAGAAGATATAAAAATGTAGATTAGTTTTTTTATTTTAGGAGCAACAGGATTAGATTGTGCCGCTCTCTGTAGCCGAGAGGCTTAATGGTAGGATTTCTACAAGGAAACATTTTGCATTCATTATCTGAACAGTCAGTAAGGATTTTGGTAGAAATATATAAAATGTAAATTAGGTCTCCTGAATGTACAGGCCGACATGCTTATAAAAAGATGTCTACGCAGACACGGGCGTCCTCTAAAATAATGACTGTAACAATTGTTCAGTTGATAAATCATAGACATGATAAATGTGTAATAATAATTATAATGATAACGGGAATATTTGACAACGAATAGTTTCCTTCAAAACACATATTTAAAAAAGAAAAAAAAGTATATATATATATACATCTATAAAGAGAGAGAGAGAGAGAGAGAGAGAGAGAGAGAGAGAGAGAGAGAAGCACAGGGACAGAGATATAAGAAAACTCAATACACAGTTAAACGCTTATAAAACCAGAATTTATTTCGGCAGTTGTAAAAAGTACAGACTGATTCTTCATATCTAAAAAATAAAATCTTTGGATAGTCTGAATTATTTTTTACATTTTTATAATCATTTCACCCCAAGCAAGGCAGTAATGCCGCTGATGTGCATAGGATTGCAATGTGAGGAGAGGAAAGAGAAAAAAAACAGTACAGGTGATGTTGAAGAAAGGGCGATACAGAGGTGGGAGTCACGGAGATAGAAGATGCTGGAGATTGTAGCTATCAGGGATACAAACATGGGAAGGAAGTTCCACAGGTAGGAAATGCAAGGAAAAAATGATGGAGTAGAATTATCAGTTACATTTGCCTATGTTGACAGCAAAAATGTGGGACCTAATTGCCAATCTAGTTGCACAGGTAAACTCATGAGGAAGGAGTACCAGGGAATAAAGCTCGTCAGAACAGATGCCATGAAAATACTTGTAGAAAAGAAAGAGGGAAGCCTCATTTTGTTAGTGAAAAAGAGGCTGAAGGTGATCAGCCAAATCAGAATAAAATATATTGCAGATCGTCCTCTGGATTTTGTCACAAACCCCAAGATGAACAGCAGGAGCACCTGACCAGATATGGCAACAGTATTCAATGGACAGAAAGATGTTAGATTTATAAATGTGTCAGAGGATTTCTGACGGGAAAATGACCTGGCTCAGCACAGTCCCAACCTTCTTAGCAGTGAGTGTAGCTACTGATTCAATGAATTCATTCCACTTGAGGTTGGCTGAGAGAGTGAAGCCGAGGAGGTGCAGTGTATTGCTTCCGAGGAGACAAGTATGATCCATATTAATGGAATGTAGGAAAGGTCCTCAGTGGTGGTTAATGTTTTGGAAGCATTAAAATTTAGAGCCAATTCTTAACTCAATACATCAAAGATTGGATATCCTTTCCAAGAGCAGATAAAATATCTAATTTGTCAGCCCTGGCATATTTAATATTGAGACAAATGGAAGAAGATGGTGGTGTCATTTGCATGAATGCAAACTTGGGAACCAATTAGATCTGGAAGGTCATTAATAAATATCAGAATGAACATAGGACCTAGTATAGACCCTTGAAAGATACACAAATTCACATGAAAGGATTTAGAAGTATGCCTATTTAGAATAACGATCATTTTATGATTTGACTAGAACAACTGGATTAAATCAAACATTCTTCCAGTTATATTGCAACCTTGTAGATTTTGCAAAAGGCCCGCATGTCAACCCTATCATATGTTACCCAGATATCCAGTGCTTTGCTGTTCATATCAAGGGCTTGATATATGCACCTACACAAGGTTCGGAGGGCTCTTCAGAGCTTTTAAAGACAGAAAATACATAGGAAAGAAGCAGCAAGATGTTATAAAACTGAATGTCATCTCTCCTCTGATTTACAGTCACTTCCTAAAAATAGTTAAAATCTGTGTAGCACATATACAATTTTTGCTCCGAATTAAACTTTTACATTCTATTTCAAAAACCCATTAAAACATGCTCCGAGTTCCACTTGCTAAATACTGTTGTTTGATTGATCTGCAAATGATAAGTTTATGTTCTTACCTACTTTCACATAGCCAGATTGTTAAATAACATGACAAATTTCTTCTTTCCTCACACATATATGTGAAAATATTAATCATTAAATGAGAATCCTGGAAAACATACCCGGAAACAAAACATGAAAAATCTATCAAGTGTATGCAAAGTTTGGTTTTGTTATATAAATCACCATAAAAGTTGAATGTGTTAAAAGGGCTTACAGGTTGCTATGCATCTGGTAAATCAGTAACATCCAGCCTTAACTTCTCACTCACTGTCCCGTCAAATCCTTACCTTTCTTCCTCACACATTGTTGACAATTAAGAAAGAACAACCCGTCAATGTGAAGACTACTGCTATGGAAGGAAAATGAGAACATCACAGAGTTACCAATTACACAACTCACTCTCCAAGCGACACATATTTGTTCCCTTTTCTCTTCTCCCAACAATCCATCCCCTTCTCTCTAAGGACAACTACTTTGGGAAACTGCACTTATCCTCCTGAACATTACATACAATTACAGACGGCCAGCCTAAAACAAATTCATTCCAACATCTGATGCCAACCGGCTAAGAATAAAGAACAACCAAATTCATAAATCATTCGTCTGTATTTATCTAATAAACAAGATAAATTTACATCTGCCTTTGTCATAATTCTTCTTGCTACCATAGACTTGCTTATAACAAAGGCAATAGTTATAGAGATTGGAAAAGAGATGAGAGTTTTCAGGGGCATATTTCTTTAAAATGATAACTGGAATACAGTTACATCTAATTATGGAAGTCAAAACAATGTTAGAGACCAGACATGGAATACTGCTATCATATCTGGTAAGGCTCCCCTGCTGTTCATCTCAGTGATGTGATATGTCCTGACTTGGCAGTTCGACACCAGCCACTTTCTCACCGCAAGGATGTGGCTTCCCTCTTTCTATTCTACATATATTTTCATGGCTTCTGCTCTGATGAACTTAAGTCACTGAATTTACTTGTGCAACAAGCCTGGCAACAAGGTCCAACCCATTTACAGTTAGATCAACCAAATGCAGGAGACAGTTCTACTGTATCAGCTTCTTTTCTCGCACTTTCCGCCTGTGGAACTCCCTTCCATATACTTGCTACAACCTCTAAGAATTTAAATGCAGTGTCAATACCCATCTCTTATCCACTTTACTCCAGTTATTTCTACATCACCCTGTATAACCTTTCCTTTCTCTCTACCTTCACAACTGTCTTACCACCTGTGTTCCCATCCTTCTCTTGCCTTTTATCTGACACAGATACGCCTTTCTCTTCACTTTCCTCCTGTCTAAACCTTTACTCTTATGTAGTCCCCTGCATTCAGTTGCAGTATCGCCTTGCTTAGGGCGAAACGATTAAAAAAAAAAAGAAGAAAATCCTGTAAAAAAAGAGAGAGGGTAATACAAAAAAATTATCTAATTAATAGGACATATAAAAGAGATAAAAAAACCCAAGTGATATCATCCACAATTTCTCTTAGATTATATTCTGCCATTAGACTCTATTCTAATTAAAGCTCACTTAGCAGAATATGTGGGGTTTTCTGCTGTCTCTCTTGCCCCCAATTACTCATGACTTTCTGGAGGTATTAATAGAGAGAGGGAAGATGGCTTCATGCCTTTTCCCAATGACATAACACAAGTAAACGAGCTGGATTCATACATATTTGCACTTCATTAATAGAGGTGAGGGAGATGAATTCATGCCTCTGCATGAGGCATAAAAAATGGAGAATAAAAATGAATCCATGTCAATACCCATAACATAAATACTGAATTGGAAGGTGGTTTCATGCCTCTTCCCAATGATTGAGCACAAGAAAGAGGACTGATTTCATGCATCTTGTAAATGACAGTGCACAAATGAAAGAACTGGATTCATACGTCTTTGCAGAGAATTCGCATATGAGAGTAGGCTGATTTCATGCCTTCTCAAAGAATATGAGTAAAGGGAATGTAAATAAATTAAAGTCTTCAGCCTTTTTATTAATACAAAATTGGGGTATGATTTCATGCATCTTGTACATGATAGTGCACAGATGAAAGAACTGGATTCATACATCTTCGCTGATAATTAGCATATGAGAGTAGAGTGAATTCATGCCTCCTCAGAGGATATTAGTCAAGGGAATGGAAAAAAATTTATGTCTTCAGCCTTTTTATTAATACAAAAATGGGAAATTGTTTCATGCATCCTGTAAATTACAGTGCACTAATGAAAGAACTGAATTCATACATCTTTGCAGATAATTAGCATATGAGAGTAGGCTGAATTCATGCCTCCTCATAGGATATTTGTAAAAAGTATGTAAATAAATTCATATCTGTAGTCATTTTATTAATACAAAAGTGTGAGATGGTTTCATGCATCTTGTAAATGACAGGGCACAAATGAAAGAACTGGATTCATACGACTTTGCAGGAAATTAGTGTATGTGAGTAGGGTGAATTCATGCCACCTCATAGGATATTAGTATAAAGAATGGAAATAAATTCATGTTTTCAGGATATTTATTAATACAAAATTGGGAGATGGTTTCCTGCATCTTGGAAATAACAGTGCACAAATGAAAGAACTTAATTCATACATCTTTGCAGATAATTAGTGTATGAGGGGAGGGTGAATTCATGCCTCCTCATATGATATTAGTAAAGGGAATGGAAATAAATTCGTGTCTTCAGCCATTTCATTAATACAAAAATGGGAGATTGTTTCATGCATCCTGTAAATTACAGTGCACTAATGAAAGAACTGAATCCATACATCTTTGCAGATAATTAGCATATGAGAGTAGGGTGAATTCATGCCTCCTCATAGGATATTTGTAAAAAGGATGTAAATAAATTCATATCTGTAGCCATTTTATTAATACAAAAGTGGGAGATGGTTTCATGCATCTTGTAAATGACAGTGCACAAATGAAAGAACTGAATCCATACATCTTTGCAGATGATTAGAGTATGTGAGAACGGAGAATTCATACCTCCTCAAAAAATATTAGTAAAGAGAATGGAAATAAATTCTTGTCTTCAGCTATTTTAATAATTCAAAAATGTGAGATGGTTTCATGCACCCTATAAATGACAGTGCACTAATGAAAGAACTGGATTCATACGTCTTTGCAGATAAGTAGCATATGAGAGTAGGGTGAATTCATGCCACCTCATAGGATATTAGTAAAAAGAATGTAAATAAATTCATGTCTGTAGTCATTTTACTAATACAAAAGTGGGAGATGGTTTCATGCATCTTGGAAATGACAGTGCACAAATGAAAGAACTTGATACATACATCTTTGCAGATAATTAGCGTATGAGGGTAGGGTGAATTCATGCCTACTCATAGGATATTAGTAAAGGGAATGGAAATATATTCATGTCTTCAACCTATTTATTAATACAAAATTATGAGATGGTTTCCTGCATATTGGAAATAACAGTGCAGAAATGAAAGAACTTAATTCATGCATCTTTGCAGATAATTAGCGTAAGAGGGTAGGGTGAATTCATGCCTCCTCATAGGACATTAGTAAAGGGAATGGAAATAAATTCATGTCTTCAGCCATTTCATTAATACAAAAATGGGAGATGGTTTCATGCATCCTGTGAATTACAGTGCACTAAATTCATACAACTTTGCAGATAATTAGCATATGAGAGTTGGCTGAATTCATGCCTCCTCATAGGATATTTGTAAAAAGGATGTAAATAAATTCATATCTGTAGCCATTTTATTAATACAAAAATGGCAGATGGTTTCATGCATCTTGGAAATGACAGTGCACAAATGAAAGAACTTGATTCATACATCTTTGCAGATAATTACTGTATGTGAGTAGGGTGAATTCATGTCTCCTCATAGTATATTAGTAAAACGAATGTAAATATATTCATGTCTCTAGTTATTTCATTAATACAAAAGTGGGAGATGGTTTCATGCATCTTGGAAATGATAGTGCACAAATGAAAGTACTGTATTCATACGTCTTTGCAGATAATTATTGTATGAGAGTAGGGTGAATTCATGCCTCCTCATAGGATAATAGTAAATGGAATGGAAATAAATTCATATCTGTAGCCATTTCATTAATACAAAAGGGGGAGATGTTTTCATGCATCTTGTCAATAACAGAGCACTAATGAAAGAACTGGAATCATAGAACTTTGCAGGTAATTAGCATATGAGAGTAGGGTGAATTCATGCCTCCTCATATATTTGTAAAAGGTATGTAAATAAATTCATATCTGTAGCCATTTTATTAATGCAAAAGGGGGAGATGGTTAATGCATCTTGAGAATGGCAGCGCACAAATAAAAGAACTGGATTCATACAACTTTGCAGATAATTAATGTATGAGGATAGGGTGAATTCATGTATCTTGTACATGACAGTGCACAAATGAATGAACTGGATTCATACATCTTTGCAGATACTTAGTGTATGTGAGTAGGGTGAATTCATGCCTCCTCATAGGATATTAGTAAATGGAATGGAAATAAATTCATATCTTCAGCCATTTTATTAATACAAAAGTGGGAGATGGTTTCATGCATTTTTTAATTGACAGAGTACAAATGAAAGAACTGGATTCATACGTCTTTGCAGATAATTAGCATATGAGAGTAGGGTGAATTCATGCCTCCTCATAGGATATTATTAAAGGGAAGGGAAATAAATTCATGTTTTCACCCTTTTTATTAATACAATAATTTGTCATGGTTTCAACATCTTTTAAATGACCCTGCCCAAATGAAAGAACTGAATTCATACGTCTTTGCAGATAATTAGCGTATGTGAGTATGGTGAATTTATGTCTCCTCATAGGATTTTAGTAAAGAGAATGGAAATAAATTCATGTCTTCAGCCTTTTTATTGATACAAAATGGGAGATGGTTTCATGCATCCTTTTGATGATAGCGTGCAATTGAAAGATTTGATTCATAACTCTGCAGATCATTAGCACATGAAAATGAGGCGAATTCATGCATCTATATATGCCTTTGGTGCAGAAGATAGAAATTAATTCATGTCTGTTGTCATTTTATCAATACATGATTGAAAGATGTTTTCCTGCCTCTTTTACAAGATAAAGCACAAGTGACTGGATCCATACCTCCTTGTCCATCGTCATCATCGGAAAGTTAGGGCTATTCATACATCTGTATAGGACATTAAAACATAGGATGAAAATTAGATCATGTTTCTATTGTTGTATTACTAGAGAAATGGGAGATAGTTTCATCCATCTTCTCAATAATAGAGCCCAATAATTCATACCACATTGTTCATCTTTATTATGGGAGAGTAAAGTGAATTCATGCTTTTGCATATGGCATTATTACAGAGAATGGAAATTAATTCATATCTATAGCCAGTGTTTAAATAAAGGAGTGAGAAATGTTCTTAGGTGTTGTTTCAATGATTGAGTACAAGTAAGAAGATTGGTTCCATACCATTGTGTACATCATTAATATAGGAGAGTAAAGTGAATTCATGTCTCTACATAGTGCATTACTATAAAGGATGAAAATTATTTCCTGTCTATACCCATTGTATTAATAGAGGAGTGGGTAGTCAGTTTATGCCTCTTCTCAATGATAGAGCACAAATTAAAGAATTGGATTCAAATCTCTAACACATTGTTAGTGTCGGAGATTAAGGTGAATTCATACATCTGCATTGTATTCATAAAAGAGTGGCATTGGTTTCAAGCCTCCTCCCAATGATGGCGTAAAAGTAAGAAGACCGGATTCATACCTGTTTGCACATCATTAGTATTAGAGTAGAAGGTGCATTCATACCTATGCACATGGCAATACTACATACGATAGGAATTAATTCATGTCTGTACCTTTTGTATTAATAAAAAAGTGAGAGATGGTCTCATGCCTCTTACCAATGATTTAGCACAATTGAGAGGAATACATTCATACCTGTTTGTGAGTCATTATTGTAGGAGAGAAATTTGTATTCATGTCTCTGCATCGAGCTTTATTACAAAAGATGAAAATTAATTCATGTCACTACACATTTTATGAATACAGAAGCAGAAGATGCCTCTTCCCAGTGATTTAGCACAAATAAAAAGACTTGATTCCTACCTCTTTGCAATGCATTAAATTAGAATAGTAACAGAAATACATGCATTTACATAAGGCATTAGTAAAGCAGATGGAAATTAATTCATGTCTATATCCATTGTATCAACACAAAAGTAGATGTTTAAATGCATTTTCTCAATGCTAGAGCACTAGTAAAACAACTGGGTTCATACCTCTTTGCACATCATTAATATAGGAGAGTAAGGTAAATTTTGGCAACTTTGGTTTAAGAATCCGCAACGAACGAGGAGAAAAAGGGGTCCACTGGTTCATAGCAAATGATCAGCTAATAACTAACACCTGGTTTCAAGAACACCCACGATGTCTATGGACATGGAGAAGCCCAGTAGGTGACAAAATACCAGATAGACTACATAACCATAAACAGCAGATTCAGAAATGCAGTGGTTCAAAGCAAAGCCTATCCAGGTGCAGACTGTGGAAGTGACCATATCACAGTCATCTGCAAACTAAAGGTGAAACTACAGAGATTGAAGAAGCCTAATGCAGCATCAAAACTGAAATATAACACACTCGTGAATGACCTCAACCTACAGAAAATATTTACTAACAGTGTGAAAATCAAATACGAACAAAAAACTGGAAAAAAACACTCGAAATGAGACTCACTAAAGGTAGCAATAGTGACATTGGGATATATATATATAGCATTAAGCTAATTCTAATTAAAGCTCCTTTAGCAGATTATGCTGGATTTTTTTCTGTCTCTTTTGCTTTCAATCACTCATGTGAATCTCAGATTTATCATGATTTTCTAGGGGTATTAATAGAGAGAGGGAAGATGGCTTTATACCTTTTCTACATGACAGAACACAAGTGAAAGAACTGGATTCATACATCTTTGCACATCATTAATAGAGGTGAGAAAGATGAATTCATGCCTCTGCATAGGGAATTAGAACATAGGATGAAAATTAATGTCTTTACCAATCATATTGATACAGGAGTGGGAGATGTTTTCATGCATCTTCTTAATGATAATGTGCAACTGAAAGACTGGATTAATAATTCTTTCCAGATCATTAGCATATGAGAATGAGGTGATTTCATCCTTCTGCATATGTCTTTTGTGAGGAAGATGGAAATCAATTTATGTCTCTATCCATTTGTATTAATACAGGAAAGGAAGATGGTTTCATTCCTCTTCCTAATGATTGAGTACCTGCCAGAGGACTAGGTTACTACCTGACTACACCTCATTACTATAGGAGAGTTTGGTGAATTTATGCCTCTGCATATGCCATTAATACAGAGGTTAGAAGTTAATTCATGTCTCTACATATAGCCTTAATTCAGGAGTGTGAGATTTTTTCATGACTTTTCAAGTTTTCTTAATAATCAGGAGAGAGGTAAGTTCAAGCTTCTTTCCTGGTAATGTGTACAGGTGGGACAGGTGAATTTATATCTCTCTGCTCGGTATTAGTAAAAGTGGGAGAGTTTCATTTATGTCTCTCCCTTGATTATTAGTACAGTACGAATTCAACGGGCATGGCTAGAATTTGATCGCATCTGTATTATTCAATTTTCATGCTACTATCCGTTACACTATACATATATCCGCTGGAATGACACTAAATCAATCATTGTTGTTAGTTCTTTTTTACTTACATAGCTGGCCGAAGTTGTCAAATATTTCTTCTTCGGTGGAATTAACCGATAAAACTGTGCCATTTGGTGTCCTGAGGTCATTATTAGGATTACCGTCGATGTCTCCTTGTAATCCACGGGTCATAATATTGTTCTGCAAATCTTCAGGTATGGAAAGGCTGACGCTTAACATTCCAGTGCTGACCGACACAGTAATACCTAAACCTGCAAATAGACAAACATGAAATAATTAACTGAAATTGCTTTCAAACGACAAGAAGAATCATGCGTTTGATATTAAATTTTTCCACATTTTACAAACGTCTGATTAATCTCAAACAAGTAAAAGAAAATAATCTGCCTATAAAAATCTTTATTTCTCAGATTTTAAGTCTCAAAAAAGGTTACTCTTATAATCTAGTCCTGGACATCACGATAAATCTACTCGACAAAAACCATTAACTTCAAGAATATCAGCAGCAAGGAGACTTCATAATTCCATTCTCGCAAACGCATTGTCTTTGGGGATTTTTTTTTTATCTAATAGTGAAAATAAAAAAAGATATCAATGTCGAAACTGAACGCTAAGGGAACGCAAATACGAGTCAGTTTGGATAGTCAGAGTCCTGAACATCAATTTGCAATCCTGCTTATGTATCTAAACTTATTTATAAATGGAACTTTGTCTCTGTCTGTATGTATGTGTGTGTGTGTGTGTGTGTGTGTGTGTGTGTGTGTGTGTCCGTTACCTATAGACTCCGAAACGGCTGAACCGATTTTCTTGAAAATTTACACAGTTGCACTCTAAGCGTCTGCGAGTGTTCTTTGCGAAGTTTTGTGTCGAGGTACTCCCGATAGATATCGAAAATCAATAATCAAAAAAATCAGGTTATAGAAGGAGTGGTCCGATTTTAATTAAATTTGATACACTCATAGACAAAGATATAAGAAACGATATTCAGAAGTTTCAAGGTTGCAGTTCTTACAGTAGTGCAGAAAATCGATAATATATATATATATATATATATATATATATATATTTGCCTGTTTATTTGCCTGTATGTCAATATTTTTTCAGCCCTTTTATGTGGTTCTTAGTCTTAGCCATGATACCATTTACTCAGAGGACTTATTTAGCTTTCAAAATTCAGTTTACGACGAAAAAACTTATTTGATATCGATACCAGGAAATCAAAATTGACTTACATCCATTCATTTTTCTTTCAGTCTACGGTTTTGCTTTTACTGGAACCGACTATTGCTTTTTAGTCTTTCGTGCCAACGTCCAAATAGTCTGAGCTCCAGGACCATGGATTAGTTTTATGTTAAAGTTTTTATTTACTTATGTGAAATCAAAATACAAACCTGTATTGAAAGTAAAAGAAACCTTTGGATCTTCGGTTGCGTTCGATTTTCTGATAATATTGATATTACCAGTCATCTTTGAGAAATTTGAACTTTTTTGAAAGTCGCGAGTAAGGTCTTGGTTATCCAGCATTATAATCAAGTCTATAATTCGAAGAAAAAACGATTATAAATTATTCAAAGAGAAAGAGAAAGTTTAACGAGAAAGGAAGAAAAAAAACGAGAAAGAATGGAAGTGAATGGTAAAAAATATTAATAGTTATATACATCGATCAGAAGAAATAATGACAGAGTAAGAAGTGAAAATGAAAAAATGGAAGGTGATTGATAGATAGAAAAGAATGGTAAAAAATATAAATATCTTTACAAATTGATCAAAACAAAAACAGAATGAGAACTGACAATGACAAGAGCATGGTGATGGCTAGATTGAAGTGAGTGTTGAAGAATGTCATTAGTTGTATAAATCGATCAGTAGAAAGCAAAACAGAGAATAAAAAAAGGAAGTTGATCCATAGATTGAAGCAATGGACAAAGTAAAAATGACAGAGAATGAATAAAGAAAGTTGATTGATAGATTGGAGAGAAGGGCAAAAAATATTAATAGTTATATAAATCAATAAGAAAAAAAATTCTGTGTAAGAACTCAGGATGAAAAAAAAACTTTGATCAAATGATCGCAACAAAGGGCTTAGTATATTAATAGTTATGTAAATCGATCACAAAAATAAAGAGTAAGACTAAGAACATTAATCGATAGATCTAACTGAAGGGTGAAAAATGCTAAAAGTGATATAAACCAATCAGAAAACAAAGACAGAGTAAAACTGAGAAAGAAAAAAGAAAGAATGATCAATAGTTCCAAGAGAAAAGTGAAAGAAATTTACAGGTATTTGAATCGATCCTATGAAATAAAAATTACTCGTTATAGAAACTTCAACGAGATATGTACGAATAATATATATATAAAGGTTATCTATATAATATTTCAAATAGTAACGTGTTTTTATACAGACAGAATATCTTGGTAAGAATACAAGATTCCTTAACTAACCTTTTTTGCTGTCTGACATCTCCACCTGTGCTGTTGTGTTGGTTTTAAAGTCTTTCATTGCAAATGCTGAGAAAATGGTAGCATTTACAGTGGTGCCATTGACATTGGTAGCCAACTGTGTTCTTGCTTGGACTTCAATCAGTTTAACCTTAGATGTTCTGTTGTAAACATCCAAGTAGACGTATTCACCCAAGCCATTAAAGGAATACTTAAAGCCATCAAAAGTTTGAATATGTGGATCACCAAAGGTAAATGCTTATGAAACAAAAAACAAAAACAAAAATAAAAAACGTCAGTATTTTAAACAGATAACTTTTAAATGAATTTAATCAAAATATAACAGTTGTATTATATAGCTTCGAATAAATATTGTTATTATCTCAAACTTCTTCAAATGTATAACACGAGCCAAGTAACTTCACGGAATTTCGAATGGAAACTTTTATTCATTCTATCGAGGGAAATTGTTTTCATTGGGTAGATTGTCTTTTCTTACCAACAGCTTCTCTCACAGGAGAGTCACTCATGCACTTTCGCGTCCTGGATATCATGATAAACTGCATCCGAGAGTAAGGCCTTGGATTGAAAAGTTTTGAGGAGCATGTAACGACCTCTTAATTACTGTTGTTCACATCCGGGGTGGTAGTAGTTGTTAGTGTCACAGCTATGAGCAAATACGTCACCCACAAATTAGGGTCAAAACACAATTAAAGTATAAAAATAGACTTTAATAGTGAAGATTTCAGCAATACCTTTCAGGGAAAAAGTAATACATTTCTGAAAGACAAAATATTACGAGCTATAATTTATTGAAAAAAATATATATACTAACAATACGCCTGACTCTTGACAAAAACCTCTTTACAAAAATACGGCAATGTAACATGATCTGTCAAGTGATTTATTACAAAGAATACATATTTTATTCATACAAATCTATTGTAAAATTCTTTTGGTGTTAAATAAACCCATTATGATTGATATGTCATCAAACAAAGCAAATAAAACCATTGCACCTTCTCGAGCTTGTATTTTGCGTTGACATGAAGTGATAAGATTATATTGAATCAACTGTTAAATCTGCTGCTACAAAAGTTGGTACACCTTGCCAGAATCTATCTTGGATATTTTTTTTATAAGCGTTTCACCCGGAGCAAGGCATGTCACTGCCACTACTGTTCAGGGGGCTACGTAGAGTGGAGAAAGGCTGATTAAATATAGGAAATGTCAGAGGGTGGGTGATAGGCGGGTAAGGATACCGAGAATGAGGGTTGGATAGATGAGAGTGTTCTGAGAATAGTTGGGAGTTAGTGTGATAGGAGGTGTCTATTGACCCTACATTTAAACACCTGGAGATTGTAACTGTCGGGAAAGCAGACTTATGGAAGGGAGTTCCACAGGCGGGAAGCGCGAGAAAAGAAGCTGTTGGAGTAGAATTTACGATTACATCTTATTTGTTTAACTGTAAAAGGGTGGGACCTAGTTGCTAATCTAGTATCTCGTGTAAATTCCTGCTTAGGCGGCACCAGTGATCTAAGCTCATCGGAGCAGAAGCCATGAAAGTACTTGTAGAAGAGGCACAGGGAAGCCACATCACGCCGGTGAGAGAGCGGCTGCAGCCGGTCTGCCAAGTCAGTATCAACCACGTTACAGACCCTCCTTTGTATTTTGTCAAGAAGCCCAAGGAGATCAGCAGGGGCACCCGACCAGATATGGCAGCAATATTCAATACACGGGCGGATGGTAGATTTGTATATGTGCAGAATAGATTCAGGTGGGAAAAATTTCCGGGCCCTGCACAGGGAGCCGACTTTCATAGCAGCTGATTTGGCAATGGATTCAATATAGTCATTCCATTTGAGGTCTGCCGAGAGTGTAAAGCCAAGGAGGCGTAGTATTTTACTCTCTGGGAGGCTAGCCTGTCCCATGCTAATGGGAGGTAGATGCGATTGTCTATGGTGGTTAGTTGATAACAGCTTTGTTTTAGAGGCATTGAAATTTACCAACCATTTCCTACCCCAGGCCACTACGGATTGGAGGTCCCTTTCAAGTACGGCAGCGAGGTTCACTTTGTTGTCCAGACCTGGTTTCTGATCGATGCGAGAGTAGATTGTTGTGTCGTCGGCATACATGCCAACTTGGGATCTAATGGTGTCGGGGAGATCATTAATGTAGATCAGAAAGATCGTGGGACCTAGGATAGAACCTTGAGGGACGCCCGTGTTCGCATGGTAGTTTTGGAAGGCATGCCCATTTAATACCACCTTCAATGTGCGGTTAGAGAGGAAAGACTGGATGAGGTCAAACAGATGTCCAGTTATCCCATAGCTCCGCAGTTTGCACAAGAGGCCAGCATGCCAGACCCTGTCGAATGCTTTGGAGACATCCAAGGCAACGGTTCGGGCTTCGCCATTCTTGTCGAGTGCCTGGTATATGTACTCGGTAATGGTCGTTAGCATATCAGCAGTAGACCTGGTGAAGCGAAACCCGTACTGTTTGTCAGAGAGAAGCCCGTTGGCCATAAGATGCTGAATCACCTCGGCATTGATAATGGCTTCGAAAACTTTGCCAAAGATCGGAAGGAGACTAATAGGACGGTAATTGGCGGGGTCTGAGGGTTCGCCAGAATTCTTAAATATAGGAACTACGCAGGAGGACTTCCAACAGGCAGGAAAGCAGGAAGCAGATAGGCAGAGGTTATAGAGTTTAATGTCTGCTATTTAACTATTCATTGAATATTACTTCTACGTTTGGTCTGATTCTTCTGTTATGTATTTAGAGGTTCTTCATACAATCTAAAGAGGGATCTGGAATGTTATCGATCCTCACCTGGCATCTTGGCTCCAGTTATTTTCTCACCGCTGTAACATAGCTTATTCATGTACTTTTTCTATAAATATCTTGATTCCGAGGAATTTTTTATCTATGGTACATCGACTTAACGAATTTGTGCGCAGTAGTTGATTGGCAACAAGGCATTATAATTTTAGAGTTGAAGTGTCTAGATGTAAGCGTAAGTCCTATGCTAACATTTTCTTCTCTTATGCTTTTCACCAGTGGAACTCCCTTCTTCCGTTTCATTCAATATGGATCTTCAAACAATTTAATGCAATGTTAACTGTTATCTACTGTTTTCTTAATTGTTTTTAACGTTCTCCCTCCTTAATAGTGAGTTTTCTCATATTCTCTAATACTCATTAACCTCTTACGTCTAAGTGGTTCTATTCAATTGATGATGGTAAAACAATAATAAATAGACACTTCAGTGGTTTTAAGAAGAGCTAAGCTTTATGGAAAATAATTAGTTAATTACAGTTTGAAATGAATAAAAAAGAATGCAATAAGTTATTTTTAATTCGTGTTGTTTTATTGTTTTCATTAAGAAATGAAAGCATTGAAAGAAAAACTATGAAAGAAAATGAGGAAAAATATTATTTTTCTTCCTATTTTCTCTCAAAGTGAGTAAGCTCTAGCGTTTTAGTGGCTTTATTGCCTTACTTGGGATGAAATAAAAAGAACAGTACTACACGATTATCATTTTCCCTGTTTTCACTGAATCTAACACTGAATTACATTTCACAGTAATTTCGTAAAAAACAAATCTGTTGCCAGATTCATGTATCAATTTGTTCATCCTCTAATCTAGTCTCTGTATCCTGAAATGGAAGATTACGGCCCTCCACAGGTTATTGTCCTTTTATGGATCAAATATCTACCCACACTTTACCATCCATATTAGTTCTTGTTCTGTTCTTTGCTTATTCAAACTCATTCGATTTATTACTCTCTATTTTCTTTGTCCTTACTAAGTCCTGTGAGTGTTAATTTCTTCATGCCATCTTTTCTCTATATTCATCTCAGTTATTTGTCTGATTTCAAGTATTGATTTAATTTTAGTGCCTATTTCGCCTAAACATCCCCTTTGTTTTCATGTTCTGTCCATAGTTACTTCAAGTATGTTCTTCATCTGTGAGAATTATCTCACAACTTTTGCTGTCATATAGAAAATGACATCATACACTCTCGGTTTCCAAGAGAATCTTACGATCGCTTAATATCAGATCATCACAAAATATCGTGCCCGATTTGTCACCGTTGATATAAAATGACCACAACTGACATTGGCTTGTTGAACTCTCTTCTGGTTCCATGAATTCAGAACTTTGATCTCCAAAAATTTAAATGCAATGTAAATCGTTATCTACTGCCTTGATCACTTTTCTATTCTTCTTTCTCCGCAATGTTCCTAATTTTTCCTTGTTCTTCCACACTAAGTAACCACTTGTTTCTTAGTGTCTTGCATAGGGTGACAGGATCAAAAAATATAGATAGGGTTATTGTATTCTATTAATAGTTTTCAGTAAAAAGAGTTATTCATTTTGTCTGAAATGATTATTTAATAGACCAGTTCTGATGTGCCTGCAATAATTTGAATGAATTTGTTCTTTTTATTAAAGCTTAATTACTATGGATTTTAAAAGTTTTCTTCACAAATGCTAACCGTAAGTTCTATGCTAAAAGTTTCTTCTCTCACATGTCTCGTTTGTTAAACTCTCATTCGACTTCTTACTTCCCAGCCAACTTTGATCTCCAGGAATTTAAATGCAAAGTGAATCTTTATCAATCGCCTTTTTGATTCCTGTTCTTTTAGTGTTCTTGATCCATGATAATGATGTTCTTCTTACTCTTTCCCACTCAGTACTTGTCTGTATCTTTGTGAGTTTACTATATTGCTTGGGGTAATTTGTTTAAAAGAAAATTAATTAATGTCGACACTTTTTTATATTATAGATAAAATGGTTACAATAAGATCTTCAATAAGAGAATCATAGAAAGAGATACTTGATTATCACATTGAACATTCAATACTGTAAAATGTGTGAAAAGAAAAATAAAGCAACATTAAATTTTGGCAGTAGTAAAGGTAGTGAGTATTAATCATACCAATAAAAGGAAACCTGTAACCTTCACAAAAGTCTATTGGTCGCTTCTGGAGATACAACCAACATAGATTAACGCTGCAACATGTCTGGTACGGATCATAATCGTTTGTATACCATTGGAAAAAGTTGAAAATTGAATTATATTGCTGTGTCAGTCCAAATCGTAAATTAGAAAACCAGGATCGGTACACACAAACCTACAACAAAAGAAGAACATAAATATACTTTCAAAATTATTGCGGTCTGAATTTCTGAAATCAGGAGTCATCATTATTTATGTTTAGACTATTTTGGATTATACGTTAATGAGGAAAGAAGCTCGAGATATTTAGTATTCACAGAAAGCCATAAAATCGAAGGGAATTAGCAAATAACCTACCTAACGACAGTGTGTGAATGTTTGGTAGAGCAAGGTTTAAGAGGGATAAAAAATAAGAAGAACCGTACCAACAACTACAATGGACTAAAAATTATGAATAACCATGTTCATCAACATCCTGAAGATATTTGGCACGTAGAAGAAACAGAATCTTGTGTAATTCATATTATGCTTGCCAGTGAAAAATACTGATAAGTCTTTAAATTCTCTTAGGAAAGATATCTCCACAGTAAAATTGTTTTGGTTCTGCTAACAGCAATTATTTTAAAATAGCTAGATTTTATGAATTTATGCTCAGTACTAGATTAACGAGGATGTGCGTTGTGGTGCAGTAGATATCGACTTGGAACGACAAATCGGGGAGCCGTGTTCGAATTCCAGTTAAAACCCTTGCATTCACTTACGCACAAATAACATTGGGAAAGGTATTAATCCGTATCTTGCCTTCAGTTATGGATTAAATAGTAGGACAGATTATGTTCTATAGCCTTGGCTGGCAACCAGTCTACCGCAGAAAGTAATGGCAACCTACTGAGGGATAATTTTCTGCTCAGTCAGTCATGTTTCTTTCGAGACATAATCGTCCAAAGCGTGTATCACGTATGGCACTTAAATGACTGACTCTACCATATGAATTTTTGCTCAGTACTAGATTGGCGGTAAGATCTCATCATTTTACAGTTGTGGCTAGATTTAAGCCTAAGTTCTATGCCAACAGTTTCTTTTCTTGTTCTTCTAGATTTTAGAACACTTTTCCATCTTCTTGATTTTCTTCACAACTTTGATCTTCAAAAATTTAAATTCAATGTCAATCATTCTTTACTGTCTTTTCAATTCTTGTTCTTTTAATTTATAATTTTAAAAGATCATTCCCCACCCCATACAATAATGCCATTAAGACGCAAGGAGTCACAAGGAGGTAAAAGAAAATAAAAATATTTTAGAAACTCAGTCCTGAACAGGATTCGAGTGATTTATTTCATCTTTAATTTTGTTTTTCACCTGATGGTACTAGTAGAAGTAGTTAGTAATAGTAGTAACAACAGTTTTGAGTTGAATTTTAAAGAGGAAAGTATTTTCATTGCTGCTTCCAGGTCTTTATCACAAGAACTGTTTAAAAAATCAGTGTGAATTAAAAGTTTACTTGTTACTTAAGATCCAGTGTAGGACTAACAATCATGGAAAGACAATTCCTAAACTGTGACAAAAATCATCTGAAAATAAGATAAAAGAAATACTAGAAAATAGTATGGCTGATGAAAAGGAACATATATTTTACTCTGATCACAGCCTAAAGGCTAGAGAGTCATGCTCTAATCTTAAACAGAGTTCTGGGGATTAACTAGATTCTAGACAGAGCGCAGTTACTGAACCAATTGTTAACAGAGTACACAGATATCCTGATTCAAGATGCAAGTGCTGATCTATGTATAAAGAATCCTTTTCATATTCTTTTTCCTTAATACTGTTTTTTTTCTTATTTTCTTTAACAGTCAGAGACGTCTTAGTGTTTTATTGCTTTACTTTAGGTTAAATGAAAAAAAAAAAGACATTTTGTCTGATGCCGACGTGTGGTCATGTGTCACTACTTCATGAACTTGAACTTTATCTGATACAATAAATCTTTTGATGTTTCATTCGCTCTCTTCATTAACTAAGCCTGTCCCTACTTATTCTCAGTGACGAATTATATCGGCTCTCTCTTGCAATTATGCAAATTAGCCATATTAATTTGCCAGTATCACTACATCTTCCTGAAACGTATAGGTTTTATACCTCTAATAATTCTTGTACTTCTTCTCATGATAGTTTCATTACTTTGCTCTACTTCTCTCTCTCCCGTATTTCTTTCTCTGGGAGACCTAGATCTGTCCCGTGCCCAGCTGTAATCATCTGCATTGTCTTGCATTATTTGATCTTTGTCCTAATTTTCCAAGTCATTCTGGTCCACTTGATCCTGCATTACTTCGTCTTCTGATGTTTCATTCTGTAACGGTTGTTCTAATGAATCCTTACCGGACAGAATCGTAACCATTTCTTCCACATTTTGCTTTTCCTATTCACCCTGGGTCCTCATTTGATCTTCATGGGATAATATACTGTTGCCGTTTTCTCTATTTATTATAGCTGCATTGTGGCATTTTTGCATGATAAATTCTGCGCTTTCCGGATTAGCTTCTTTGTTCTTTTTGTACCAACTTTTTTCATTTGTGGAATACGACATCGTTGCGGAGCTCTAATTTGCCATCCCATTAAAGCTGACGGGCTTTCTAGTCTTCCAGCGTGTGCTATTGTGCGATAGCTTAAAAGCAGCCTCGGTAGAAAAAAATCTACTTTTTCTTTTTGCTGAAGGCATGCTTTAATTCACTCCCAGTATCCATTTGCATATGTAAATTGTAGTTGTTAATTTTAACCATTAATATAATGTCTTTTTTCTTTTCAATTTTTTTCTATATTCTTATTTTTTAATGTAAAGACCTCAAATATTGGTTTCGTTTTCTTCAACTCTTTTAACATTTTTCTTTTTTTATTTTGCATACTGTTTGAAAGTGGTTCATTTTTAGGCAATTTTTACAGGTTTATCCAAAGGCTGGGCAATTTTCCTTGTTTATTTCGTTATCACATCCACAATACGAACATTGTCTTATCTTTTTACCATAGCGGATATTTGTTCGCTGGATTGACTTTTATGATGGTTGTACTTCTATATTAATTCTTGTTGCTGTATAAATACAAAGCATGTATTTAAAGACATATTTCCAATTTGAAATTGTTCCAATATTCTATATCGGTTTGATGCATTGCACATACCTTCAGTTAACCTTAACTGAATCAAGTCCTTTTCAATAGATTGTCCGTCTTGACCGAGTTTTTCAAATTCGCAATATCTACTCGTATTTCGTAGATGGTGTAGATATTTTATAATTGGTTCGTCAATTTCTTGTATCAATGACATGAATTTCCTTCTTTCCGCCTCTACTAGCCTTTTCTTGGTTCTCATATTTCTCTTTATAATCTGACTTATTTTTTCGAAAGTCAGATCTTCCAAGTTTGTGGGATATTCCATGGTGGAGACTTTCATTATCACCTCGCATCTCGCTGTGGCCAAAAATAAATCCGTAATTTCATTTTCGTCTCCATTCTCCTTGTTGTCTTTTAGCTTTTTACTTCTCGCACTGGTAGAAAAACACCGAATCCATGCATTTACAAAATCTGGATCTTTTAAAGACAAATGGTATTCTATCGCCGACGCCATTGATGCTATGTAAAGCATAGCGACTGATTAGTGCTAAACTTCATATCACATCAAAAATAAAAAACGAGGTATCAAGTTAGAACAAAGATATCCACTAACAGAAATATTCGTAGCACACACACACACACACACACACACACACACACACACACACATATATATATATATATATATATATATAATGAATTATAATGATTTACCTACAAAGAAAAAGTTTGGAGTACACCTTTATCGGTCCTGCGCATATGTAGTCCCATACAAATCTCATCTGATGATGTACTAAGGAGCGAAACGTGTCACACAGAAAATGTTTGTCAAACAACTTCCCTTCATGTATATATATATATATATATATATATATATATATATATATGTGTGTGTGTGTGTGTGTGTATGTGTGTGTGTGTGTGTGTGTGTGTGCGCGCATGATGAGGAAAACTGAATACTTACCCTTCCGGTAAAAAAGGATGTATACGTGACAGGGAAAGTAAACCAGTCATAAAAATATCTGAAGTCTCTCCATGCTTGCCACTCAGTGCAAGGACAATAGTTTTGCAATGGAACATATGATGCAGTGGCATACCATTTCAGACATTTTAGTTTTTTAGTGCTTTGGTACCAGCCACTTATATCGAACATCCACACACCTTGATCACCTGGAAAATATTTTTCGAAAATATCAGATATTGGGATATCAAGCACCATTCCTATTTTACGGTTTAATTGTTAGGCAAGAGAATTGGATAGCACTTACGAAGCATAGATTTTAACACTTTTGCCACAGTCCTTTTGGAAAAAAAATCTTAAAATCTGCTACATTCCTTTTAAGCTTGTTGAAACAATTTTTCACAGCTCTAGATAAGGAGTGTACAGCCTCCAAACAATTTCAAGACTTCTTCCCTATAGTTTCTGCGGCAAAATCAAAACCGGTGTCTTCGTCGGATCAAAAATAGAGATCAAAGAGTGGACAAAATTCCCTAAGAATCACCCAAGAATGGAGGAAGCAGCATGGGGCATCTTTCTTGCAGTGGTTCGAGGTTTTCGAGTTAATTATCAAATCGAAAATTATGTGGAGCTTGTTGAGACATTGATGAAGATTTCATGAAAAATAGGCTTCTGGGTGTCCCTCAAAGTTCATATCCTTGATGCCTGGCTTAATCATCTATTCAAGAAGAACATGGGGTGGGGCAGGCGCACTCAGAAAAGGAAAGTAGGAGCTTCCACTAGTGCATATTGGGTTTTTGAACACCACTAACAAGGATCATATAACAAAAACATGATGGCAAATTATATTTGATTCATAAACATAAATCAAAGAATAAGCGTAAATCGTAAAAAAACTTTGCAGTTTCATTATTTTTGTGGTCTCTTTATTATTTTTATAAAATAAAGAAATGATACTTTTGAATCATATGTCCTTTTCTTCCTACTTTGCGTGAACGAGACTGTTCCCATTTACTAGTTTTCATACTGGGAATGGGCAAATTTCAGAAATATTAATATCCTGATCACGAAAGTAGAGTTTCAAAGAAATATTACCCACATTTCATCCTTTTTAGGTGTAAGTCAACAGAAAATAGCAGTTGCTTCTTAAAGGAAAATGCACTGAGTTTAGGATCCTGAAATTCAATCCTAAACAGAAAACAAGGGATAAACTTCTACTTTTCATAAGACGGGGAGAAGTGTTTAAGCTAGGTGATGGGGATATATAACTACTCCTATTAAAAACATAAATATAAGGAATATCAAATCCCCTCTGTGTTCATGTAAAAGCCAAATACACATCGTGGGGTGGGGGGTGTACATGTTGCAAGTACAAATAATAGAAAGTGAAATAAATACCTGTGTTGCTCTCCATGTCTATATTTACCAGACTGTTTATTTTCAGAGAATCTTTGTGAATATAATATTTGCCACCCCCTGCGTAGCCCATAAGAGACTTTACATCCACACGCATATCCATTCCACATGGTTTATATAGGTAGAGTAGATATGTACGTTTTCCGTTTGTCACTAAAACCATTTGGAACGTTACTCCGGGATAATTTTTCTGTTATGAAAAGATAAGCAAATGAGAAATTATGATAACAGAGAATTTTTCACAAAATTCTAAAACAAGATCTCTCGATTAATTAACATCTAATTTGAACTGGATTTTTAATACATGTTTTAATAATTAGTAATGGCGACTAAAAGGGAATTTTTTAAAACGAAAAGTTAAAATCATAAGAAAACTCGAGTAACAAAACGGTTTACATCATCTTAAATTGGTAATTAGAAATGCAAAATAAATAAATAAAAAGTAAAATAAAAATAATAAATCCTTTTCTTTTTCCTCTTTTTTTCTTCTATGAATCGTGTCCAATCATGGCTTACCTCAATTTCTGTCTGTTATAGCTCTTAGTAAATTTTGACTTTTCACTGTCTCTCCTAAGCCATGTTCTGCCATTCATTTAATCAAACTCCTTATGGATGTTACACACTGTTTTTCTCTGCCCAACTTGCCTTCAATATATCTTATGAGTATCGATTTTTCTAGGTTTTCTTTCCTCATTTTAGGCCTTAGAAATTTGCCTGTATATTTCTGATGTTAAATATGAATATCATGTTTGATTCCCTTTTCTCTAAAACTTCATCGTTGCTGACATATTCAGTCAATAATATTCTCAGAATCATTTTGTAGAACAACATACCTGTTGCTTCAATGCTTTTCATATCCATGATGAGACTGTACACCATTCACTGTCGTATTACATAACAGTTAAGTCCTCTTCTTTAGTTAGATAGCTAGATAGCTAGATAGCTAGATAATGAACAATATCCTTTCATTACTTCTTCATTGGTGAAGAGAATGTCTAGCATTCATTGCTATATTTAAGGAAGTTATTGCATAACAGTTCAGTAATTTTTTGTTTGTTTCGAACAAAATATTTTATTTTCTTAATGAATTACTTAGCTTTCTGAAGATATGTTTTGCCACCCCAATGCGCTTTCGAATTCCGCTGTCGGACTTTCCGTCCACTGTTAACACAAAGTTTATCTTAACAGAACATAATAGACGAGTGAGCATCATATGTTATATAATAAATATCGAAAACTACTTAAACTTAAACATGACAATTCTTCATTCCGTCAACAGGACTTAATATAAACTGACTTGAAAATCTAAAGGTGAAAATCAGAGTGAACATCTTTGTTATAAGACCGCGTACATTGATGGTTCTTCAATACATGCTTAAATATAAACGTCCAGATGTATTATTGTGCCGGCTTAAATTGTTCACATTGTCTCACCAAATATCGACTGTTGATTAATTCACGCTTCTAAACTCTAACCGGTTTTATCTATATGGCTCCTGTGACATTGACGTTGAAATGATAAAAAGGTATGTTCCGTTAACTTTTTCTCGTGTTGTTTTAATAATTTTTTAAAACCTTTCTTTGCTGTATGCTGAAAAGTTCAGAGTCTGATTATGATTATTCACCAGTTTGATTATTGTGTTATTTTGTCTTCTAAAAAATGAATTGATATCAGAATCGATAGGTCATAATGCCTTCGTTCCACCAGTAAATCATAACTCTTTCAAACAAGGCTGAAAGAAAGCAAAAAAAAAAACAAACCCCAAAACAAAACAAACAACCCCCCCCACAAAAAAAAATGAAGAAATTATAGCAAAGAGATCAAAATTTCATCATATCTAAAAGTAGACGGATATCACAATCAACAGGTCACAACACCGTAGTTCAATCAACCAGTTATAAATCTTTCATAATCAGAGTTTAAGAAAAGAAATAGACAAATAATAACAAAGAGACTGCAATTTCACCATTTCTAAAAAATAGGTCGTTCAACCAAGCAATAAGAAAGATTTCACAATAAGGCCACAAATCTATGAGAAGCAGAGCTCTTTTTGCAAAATGCATCTATAATTGTACATATATACAGGTGGAAAAATCAACGAAAACCAGTATCAATGAATAAATTTATGAAATTTCTGGTACTCTTCATCGTAATAGAACGAGTGACAAAATGCAATATTTGCGCAAAATTTCTCAGATTTGACTGGTTTACACTGAATTATAGTTTTGAGGTTTGTTGACTCCATTTTAAATGTGTGCTTTTTAGCATAATTACAATGATATTGTTTCATAATTATATATCTTTTAAATGTTTTCCCAGTTGAACCAGCATTCTACATTCCTCGATATTAACAAAATGTAGATTTAAATGTCAGTCATAGATGGTAATCTACTACGTTGTTAAGCATTTCATGCAACTAGAAATTATTTATGCACAATGATGTGTGAATAACATTTTTACGCTTAGGTCTCAAGTATTTGATGCACCTGGAACTAATGCATGTGCAATATGCAAATAACATGTACACTCAGTTACATAATATTGAAATCGACAATGTTCCATGTTCTATTTCCAATATTTATATTCTTCAGACATTTGTCTTTGTTTTTATTTTCACATTCATGACAACATTTTGACGGTTGTATGCTCCGGACTTCTTTAGGTGATATTTGTTTAGAATTATAACAATAAGATATACGTGCAAATTGCCCTTCCACATCATTAAATATTTGATTTTGCCAGCCTTAACAACATATTTTAATAAAATTCAGGAAAAAATTTGAAATTAACAACTTTTACCATTTTACTGAAACAAATATTAAAAACATCTATGCTGCTTTTTTTCTTTCTTTCTTATGAAACATGTAGCAATTTTGAGATGTCTCTCGGAGCAATAAAAATGATATGTTAAAGACTTCTATCTTCGCTTCTTTTATTTTTCTCATGAAGACCACGTAACATCTTGAAGTGACATTTCTGTCCTTTGGCGCAATAAAAATGGAATAGTCCATTATTAATGAGGTATTAGCAGGATATGTTAAAAAACTCTATCTTCGCTTTTTTTCTTTCTTTTGTCTTTCTCATTGCAACAACACAGCATCTCTGATATATCACGTCCGTCTTTTCATGCGTTCCTACCGGAATAGTCTATTATTTATGTAGGCACCTCCAGTGACTTTTTCGACTGCTTCTATACCTAAATTTAAATTTAAATTTTAAAAATAAATAAATAATTTTCAAACTTTAAAATTAGCTTTAATTGAAAGCCAGGAGATTAAATTTTAATTCCAGAAAGAAAAAATACACTGGTATTTTTTAAACCGAAATTATATTGATTTTAATCTAATTTTTATTGAAATTGAACAAATTCAAGTTAAATTTCCCACCATTTTTGATTGATCGACACATTCTGTCAATACTATGTAAACAGTAGCCAAAATTTTGTTTTAAAAATCTTGCAAAAATAAAATATACCTCGCTGACACGTTATTTAAGTTAATTTTTCAATTTGAAACTTACCTTTATCTGATTTCAATCAAGTAATAATTCCTTTCTGCCAGAAATTTTCAATAAAAACAAACTTTTTAACTACAGTAGCCGTATCTGTCAGCACAAAGATTACGTAATGCAGAGGTGTTAAAAGATTTATGTGATCAGATGGAAAGTATGGCGTCCATACGGGACAAAAAAACATAACATTTTAATTTCTTTTTTTTTGGTTTTTAACTAAATAGTAAAATTTAAAATAATAATTTCAGCAATTATATAATATTTAATAGAATATTAGTTTAGATTTATAGCCAGATAATTGAATTAGATTTATAGCCAGATAATTGAATATGCTTTCTGAATAAAAATTTAAAAATTTAAATTTCTTTTAAAATAACTTTAATAAGAAAGAATGAAATTAAAATAACCAAACTAAGTTATTCTATGTTATTTACTAACATTTTTATGTATTTTTCATATCATTAATTTATTACTAAGTTTAAGGCTTGATAAAAATATCGAATTTAATTTTTATAATACTGTAGATGTTAATTATGGAAACATGTTATGACTCCTATCGAACATCGTACTTACTCAAAAATGGAACGTAAATGAACATATTTATACACAAATTTTTTTTTATTTAATTAATTTAAAATATTCAGGTCAAACGATTTTTATTACACTTTTCAATTTTAGATAGGCAATATGATACTCAACTATTATCTAAAAAGTCTACTCGCCGACAAGTCTTAGGAGATTTAAAAATACTTTTAAAAGCTTATATATTATTAAATAGTTTAATAATTAAACAAATTTTTAAAAAATGAAAACAATTGTTTTAAAATTTTATTATTAATAAAAAAAATATATTTTTGAGTATAATGTCCTTAATAGTTATTATTTATTCCAGTAATTAAAAGAGTATCAAATTTAATTATATCAGAGTTTTATTGCATTTTTTATTTTACTCTTCGGAGAAGGTTTCCGGATAGTGATTGCAAACTTAAGATAACAAAAATAGGTGATTTATATTCCACAATGAGTTCTGCGTTGAACTATTAAAAAAAAAGTTTGACACCCGCGGAAAGTTTATTCACATTTCATGGATTTACTTGAAGTGGGGGTAACAGAGGCAAAAAAAGAAATATATATTTTTTTATCAGGATTTTCAAAAGAATAATAATTTCAAAAGTAATTTCATTTATTTGTGAATGAATACTGAAAGTTTCATTAAAATCTGACAATTATTTGATTTTTGCGGGAATTTCCAAATTAATGTGTTTGTAACCTAAAAAAGTGGCAAATGCAATCATTTGGTGTCAATTGTAAAACAGTAGTAAAACGTTTCTTAGCCGCTAAATCAATCAAAACTTTTCAAAACAAAACATTCTGACGAAATTTCGAAACTGTTAGAAAGGATAAAAAATTTAAAAAAAATAAAAACTACTTTGATCTTCCCTCTTTAAAATAATATAAACATTTTGAGAGAAAAAGTTTGTTTTATTATGTTTGGGACCTTTTTTAATCATATGCTGTTTTTTTTTCCAATGACGTAATGGAGGTACCTATATGAAATATGGGCAGAGCATAACGTCTGTTCGAAATAACTACGCAGATAACTAACGAAGAGTCGCGGTCATTTCGATTTCGTATATAATAATAATAATAATAATAATAATAATAATAATACTTACCCAAGATTCTCCATCCAATGACCTCGAGCGGACATTTTCCCATGTGATTACAACTGCCCACACAGACTGGAAATTATTTAACTTAGTCTGCATGTACTGGTCAATTTCTTGCAGTTTCGTCAAAACACTGTTTTCCGCTATACCATTATATGTGTATTTGGAATAGACAGAATATTTTATCATTGAATTTGGTCCGAAAGCCAGATCTGCCATGTATGGAGCGAATATCCACGATCCCCATTTTGAAAAATAGTTGCGACTGGGTTCATAATAGTAACCGAAACTACCTTCTTTGACATATCCATTACTGTATATCTGATCAAAAGAAAAAAAAGGTATTACAATGATGTTCGTATGTTGGAAATGACAGTACAATTAAAAGCACAAGCGCAAGCACGCCATATTTGTAAGTATTTGTTGGAAAAATCATATTTCTTCACAATTACTCTTTTTAAAATATCTATGAAATCTGAATTGCTTATTTGTTTTTTCCGGCTCAGAGATTTTAAATTTAATGTTATCATTAACTTGTTACACAAACAAGGTAAAAAAGTTTCAACTGCCTTTCTATTTGCCTCATCTTTATTTATCCACGATGTTTCAGCCGTTGCACGCTCAGTCATACCTCAGGTGCTATTTTTGAAATTTCAGATTGATCCATTCATTTAGTCCACGGGGCTAGATTGTTCTAAATAAATATTCGATTGATACCTCAGTTTTTAGTTGACTCAACTTGATAACTCTACAAGTTTATTGCTCTCTAAAACCTCGCAACTGTTTGCATCAAATCCGTTTGTGGATCAAACAATTGACCCACCGTTTGTAACACAATAATTCATGTTCTATTGGACACAGGGCCTCATGGATGAAAAACATTGGTTGATTTATCCTAAGCATAACGAACATAAAAAAGTTGTGAGTTCAGTCCCTGGTATCAGCGCTGACAATAAAAACTTCAAGACTAAAAGACTCAGTCTTTGTTACAATTTGCCCATAGGTTGGGGAAAATAGATAGATATATACCTTCAATCAGAGCTACCATTCATTACATTACCGGGTCTCCATTCATGAAGTACATATACTCAATATTATTCAAAAGGCTTATAAAATGTCGATCTTCGATATATATATATATATATATATATATATTGTTGAAAAGGTTTATGTTCTGTTGCTATTCTATATATATATATATATAGTCATCCGCAGACAGACCTGTTTCACTATATCACAGCTCATCAATGCAGTTAGGTATCCGATTGCTTCTAGCCAGGTACAAAACTCGACTGAATTGACACCAGCCGACGATTCTACCACTGAGCTCGATAGAGGAAGGCGGATTTCAGCGTGTTATATACAATCCAAGAACACGACAGTAGCCAAGAGTGTTCAAATTTATTACTGAACGTGCGTTGTGTAAATCCGTGAATAGCTACTGATTTTTTTAAAAAACCTCCATAGTGCTCAATGGGCGTGCGAGAGCGTAAATAGTCATCCACAGACAGACTATATCACAGCTTACACACACACACACACACACACACACACACACACACACACACACACACACAAACACACGCATATATATATATATATTTATATCGTGTTGAATTATGATAATATTGTACACCAGGGATGTTGTTTCTTTAGTGATTTTACTGATAAAATGTATTTTAGCAAGCAGGTTTTTTATCATAAAATGTTCGACATCGGGGTGTAAATAGAGCGTTGAGAAGTACAAAGTGTTTGTATCTTTAACAGAGCTCTGACGGTGTCCTCACGAAATTTTGGAGACGGCAAGAATCTGTTTGTACTTATATATATATATATATATATATATATATATATGTATCGAAATAATGACTTGATACGACAGAACAGAAATATGGAATTAAATAAACATAATTTCATGTTCATTTCATGTTCAATATCTGAACCTAGGCTACCCTTCGGCCAACGCTTCATCAGGGACCTGGCGTTAGAAACTTTAATTATGTAAGAAAAACAAAAAATAAATAAATAGATTAATTTACGATTAAAATTCGTTAAAAAAGATTAAGAATGATACAGTGGAGCATAAAAAGGAACAAATAAAGCTCACATATCTCCGAACAGAGGAAAGGATCTTAAAAAAATCTTCTTCTGTTTGTACAGTACAGGCTGAAATAATTTTAAACCTAAAGCTTCCAAAATTAATAAGTGGTGTTTTGATCTGGCTGTATGTAAAATGAAAAAAATTGTCGAAAAATGAGACGAGCATGATTCATTATCTAATAGGTGTTGTCCAATTGAAGACTCGTGCGCTGACTACAACACATTAGTATGAATACATAAATATAATCTAAAATACCTGGGAACATGTTGAGTTATTTTCAACTCTAACTTAAGATTCGTCCATCCTATGTATTCAGGTTCACGCTGACATCTGAATTTATAAATAAGTAAACTTTTATTATGATAGGGTAGACGGTCTTTAGAAAATGAAGGGAGAATCAAGCGAGAGCCAAAAATAACACATAGTTTGGCTGTAAAAAATGACAGAGACAATAGTGGAAACTCTGTCGCTTAAAATTTACATTTTTTGCCAAGCCAAGTTAATTTGAGATAAACTGGACATAGACCAGGACCAAATTTAGTGGGGATATTAAAGTTATCAATTTTTCGTTCCATTGTACGGTCCACATTAAGAGTGGTAAAACCATTATTGACAAGAATATATATATATATATATATATATATATATATATATAGTGTATCGAGGCAGCAAATAATTTTCTAAACATATACTTTTAAATATAAGAGACAATGAATGTCTATTATGTTTAATCATGAGCCGTTCTAAACGTCGTATTTTGGCTTTAATTTCAGTTGAAAATAAAGACAAAAATTCTCCAGCATTTGGATAATTTTTTATTAATTTGCTTCTAAGATTTCGGCTCACATGAGCCATCTTCAGAGAGGTTATTTAGACGGTAATGAGATGCATCAAGGGAGGCGCCATAATTTGTGAGATTATCCTCGGGTGTAAATTTCGAAAACAAGTTTAATGTAACTGTAATCATTATGGAAGTGATTTTGCAAAGACGTGAGGATGAGTTTTCTTATAGTTATTTTAAAATTAACCATTGTGATTACGATAAAGTTATCGAAAGTACATAATATGTCTATATTCTATATTATTTGATGAATCAGGCTTAAATGAAGATATTCTGCTTACACACACACACACACACACACACACACACACACATACACACACACACACACACATTTAAATTATCATTATGCACATATACATATTTAATTTTATCCATTTTCATAAATTTTACGACATTTTTATACATTTCTACGAAAAATTCACCTGACAAGTTACTACTTATAGATAGCAGACTTTGTCTTGGTTTCCGTAAGGGAATTAATTTACAATGAATTTACATAGCAAATTGAAACCTTTCACATACATTAAATAAGTTTAATTTATATTTGTGATATGAAATGATTAATCTAAAAACTCTATAACCTCTGCCTATCTGCTTCCTGTTTTCCTGCCTGTTGGAAGTCCTCCTGTGTAGTTCCTATATTTAAGAATTCTGGCGAACCCTCAGACCCCGCCAATTACCGTCCTATTAGTCTCCTTCCGATCTTTGGCAAAGTTTTCGAAGCCATTATCAATGCCGAGGTGATTCAGCATCTCACGGCCAACAGGCTTCTCTCTGACAAACAGTACGGGTTTCGCTTCACCAGGTCTACTGCTGATATGCTAACGACCATTACCGAGTACATATACCGGGCACTTGACAAGAATGGCGAAGCCCGAACCGTTGCCTTGGATATCTCCAAAGCGTTCGACAGGGTCTGGCATGCTGGCCTCTTGTGCAAACTGCGGAGCTACGGGATAACTGGACATCTGTTTGAGCTCATCCAGTCATTCCTCTCTAACCGCACATTGAAGGTGGTATTAAATGGGCATGCCTCCCAAAACTACCATATGAACGCGGGCGTCCCTCAAGGTTCTATCCTAGGTCCCACGCTCTTTCTGATTCTACATTAATGATCTCCCCGACGCCATTAGATCCCAAGTTGGCATGTATGCCGACGACACAACAATCTACTCTCGCATCGATCAAAAACCAGGTGTGGGCGACAAAGCGAACCTCGCTGCCGTGCTTGAAAAGGACCTCCAATCTGTAGTGGCCTGGTGTAGGAAATGGCTAGTAAATTTCAATGCCTCTAAAACAAAGCTGTTATCAACTAACCACCATAGACAATCGCATCTACCTCCCATTAGCATGGGACAGGCTAGCCTCCCAGAGAGTAAAATACTACGCCTCCTTGGCCTTACACTTTTGGCGGACCTCAGATGAAATGACTATATCGAATCCATTGCCAAATCTGCTGCTATGAAAGTCGGCTCTCTGTGCAGGGCCCGGAAGTTTTTCCCATCTGAATCTATTCTGCACATATACAAATCTACCATCCGCCCGTGTATTGAATATTGCTGCCATATCTGGTCGGGTGCCCCTGCTGCTATCCTTGGGCTTCTTGACAAAATACAAAGGAGGATCTGTATCGTGGTTGATACTGACTTGGCAGGCCGGCTGCAACCAGTCACTCAGCGGCGTGATGTGGCTTCCCTGTGCCTCTTCTGCAAGTACTTTCATGGCTTACTGCTCCGATGAACTTAGATCACTGGTGCCACCTAAGCACGAATTTACACGAGATACTAGATTAGCAACTAGGTCCCACCCTTTTACAGTCAAACAGATAAGATGTAACCGTAAATTCTATTCCAACAGCTTCTTTTCTCGCGCTTCCCGCCTGTGGAACTCCCTTCCACAAGTCTGCTTTCCCGACAGCTACAATCTTCAGGTGTTTAAATGTAGGGTCAATAGACACCTCCTATCACCCTAACTTCCAATTATTCTCAGAACACTCTCATCTACCCAACCCTCATTCTCGGTATCTGTACCCACCAATCACCCACCCTCTGACATTTCCTATATTTAACCATTCTCGGTATCCCTACCCGCCTATCACCCACCCTCTGACATTATCTATATTTAATCATACTTTCTCCACTCTATGTAGCCCCCTGCGCAGTAGTGGCAGTGACATGCCTTGCTCGGGGTGAAACGCTTATAAAAAAAAAATAAATAGCTAAAAAAAAAAAACCATGGAAAAAACATGTCCTGGTTCTACAACTGTCCATTGCACAATTCCAGCAACATGATCATCGACCTATTTCTTTTGGATGGCGCTGGAGTATTTCGCAGGTTAATATTTACCATGGCGACCAGTTCTCATATCTAACTATAACTGTAATGTTAAACGTAAGTAGAAGAAGTCATATAATCTCCACATGCTCGTTTCTGAGTCTACTAGGGTGGCTAGCTAATTCATCTGCTGACGGCAGCTCAGTCACATTTGCGTTCCATTAACACCCATATTTCTCTCCAACATGTGATCCCTTTATTTGCTGTATTTGATTCATTACCATGCAGTAATTTATTTTTCCTCACGAAAGTACTTTTGAGACTGGTCACTACTTAGATGGGTGAGAGCTTGATAATATCACGTTTGGATGTGCGGCTGCTGTAATAGATAATAGTTTGGCATTGTTAATCAGTGAACGGACTTTCAATCTAAGATGCGCTCAGTATATTCACTTTTGCGCAAATATCATTAGAAAATACACCTCTTTTCTCTCAAGCTTTGAGTGAATTATAAATAAACATTTTGAAGAGATGCTATACATGAAAAAGAGAAGAAAACTTGTAGACCTTAATGTATAGTGATAGTAAAAAAGACATTATTTCTGCTCGCACTGCCCATTGTACATATTCACCAAAATGGCAATCGATATATATTCTCCCGGATCAGATATGTGCAGTTAACATATTTGGCAGGCTAATATTTACACAGACGGACAGTACCTAGACTTACTCTTTAATACTGTAACCTATTGTGTGATGTGGTCAATTCATTACCATGAGGAACACAGGGAAGCAGTGAATAAGTTGCCTATGTTTATAATGTAAACAATTGGCAGTGAAGGGATCAGGAAATAAATCAAAAGACAATTATTTCTAAGAGTTACAGAGAACAGAGAAATGTGGAGAGCTATGATTGCCAATGAACTGAAGAGATACAGTTTGCAAAAGAAAAAGAGGAGGAGGAGGAGAAAGAAGTTGAAGATAGATGCATAATTTCTAGTAAAATAAAAATTATAAATTTACATACTCTGAAACAGTTTAATTCAGAAGAACCTGCATTAATATCAATCACTGGACAAATGGAAGGAGAAACTTCATAGAAAGTCTTGTATGAGCCGTGAGTGAAAAGTTCTGCAAAAAGACGAATAAGCATTCATTAGTAGTAAAATCATAAACAAAATAGGTAAAAATGTTTCTAAAATGACAGAAAGATTTTTTTTTCTTTTAGTTTAAAAACAAATTGAACTAAGGTAAGTCACGGAAAGAAAACGCAAGAGGGATGTGCGTAGGAAAAATCTTAAAGATTAAATCCCCGAAAAAGTGATGGGATCTGTGCATAGTAAAAGTGTTAATGGTCAAGTCTCTGGAAAAGGCAAAAGGGATGTGCGTAGTGAAAGCCTTAAAGGTTAAATCCCTAAAAAAGAGAAATGATCTGTGTATAGTAAACGTCTTAATCGCCAAGTCCTTCGAAAACGGAGGAAGGATGTGCGTAGTGAATGTCTTAACGGTTAAATCGCAGAAAAAGGGAAGTGATATGTGCATAGTAAAAGTCTTAATCGTCAAATCCCTGGAAAACGGAAGAGGGTGTGCGTAGTGATTGCCTTAAAGGTTAAATCCCTGAAAAAGGGAAAAGATCTGTGCATAGTAAAAGTCTTAATCGTCAAATCCCAGGAAAACGGAAGAGGGATGTATGTAGTTAATATCTTAACGGTTAAATCCCTGAAAAAGTACAAATTTCTGTGCATTGTAAAATTTTTAATCGTCAAGTGACTGGAAAACAGAATAGGAATATGCGTAGTGAATGAATTAAAGGTTAAATCCCTGAAAAAGGAAAAAGATTTGTGCATAGTAAAAATCGTAATCGTCATGTCCCTGGAAAACGGAAAAGGGATGTGCGTAGTGAACGTTGTAAAGGTAAAATCCTTCAAAAAGAGAAGAGATCTTTACATAGTAAATGTCTTAATCGTCAAGTCCCTGGAAAACGGAAGAGGGATATCCGTAGTGAATGTTTTAACGGTTAGGTCCCTGGAAAAACGAAGAGATTTGTGCATTGTAAATGTCTTAATCGTCAAGTACCTGGAAAACGGATGAGGGATTTGCGTAGTGAATGTCTTAACGATTAAATCCTTCAAAAAGGGAAGAAATCTGTGCATAGTAAAAGTCTTAATCGTCAAGTCCCTGGAAAACGGAAGGGGGATGTGCGTAGTGAATGTCTTAACGGTTAAATCCTTGAAAAAGGACGAGATCTGCGCATTGTAAAAGTCTTAATCGTCACTTCCCTAGAAAACGGAAGAGGGATGTGCGTAGTGAATGTATTCGGGGATAAACCCTTGAAAAATGGAAGTGATCTGTGCATAGTAAAAGACTTAATTTTAAACAGTAAAATGCTAAATTGCTGAAAAAGTGAAAAGATCTGTGCATAGTAAAAGTCTTATTCGTAAAGTCTCTGGAAAACAGAAGCGGGATGTGCGTAGTTAATATTTTCACGGTTAAATCCTTGAAAAAGTGAAGAGATCTGTGCAGAGTAATAGTTTTAATCGTCAAGTACCTGGAAAACGGAAGAGGGATGTGCGTAGTAATTGTCTTAATGGTCAGCTCCCTGGTAAACTCAAGGGGGATGTGCGTAGTAAAAGTCTTATAGGTTAAATTCCTTGAAAAAGGTAAGAGATCTCTGTATGGTAAATATCTTAATGGTCAAGTCCCTAGAAAACGCAAAATGAATGTTCGTAGTGAAAGTCTTAAAGGTTAAATCGCTGAAAAATTGAAGAGATCTGTGGATAGTAAAAGTTTTACTGTTCAAGTCCCTGGAAAACGCAAGAGGGATGTGCGTAGTTAAGATCTAAAAGGTTAAATCCCTGAAAAGGGGAAGAGATTTGTCCATAGTTATTGTGTTAATCGTTAAGTCCTTGGAAAACGCAATAAAGATGTGCGTAGTGAATGTCTTAAAGGTTAAATCCCTGAAAAGGGGAAGAGATCTGTGTATTTTAAATGTCTTAATCGTTAAATCCCTGGAAAATACAAGAAGGATGTGCATAGTGAATGTCTTAAAGATTAAATCCCCGAAAAATTGAAGAGATCTGTGCATAGTAAAAATCTTAATGTTCAAGTACCTGGAAAACGCTAGAGCGAAGTGCATCGTAAATGTCTTAAATGTCAACTCAACAAGATTGTTGACATAGAGATTGTAAGGTATTTAATTGCGACCGTTGAAGGTCTTGTTTATAAAAACCATCACGTCAACTATATACTGCAGTTTTGCATTCTGTAAGGGTGCAAAAGTCAGTTGATGTACTAAAATGGCATATGAAAGTTAAGGAAATATTGCTGCAAAATCTACTAGAATAGGTCCAATGTTGCCACAACTACACACTCGAGTGTATGTCCCTGGCAGAATTAAAAGCTATATAGACACTTTCACTGTGAAGATCGAACAATCAACGGCATTACTTAAAATCGAGTCGCACCCATTATGCATCTTTTAACATTTCATAGTTAAGAGTGAAAATAATGTCTAACGGCCTAGAGTTAAAAACCTATTAATTAAAAGAATTTGACTAAATTGTCTTCATAATTTAAAAAAAAGCAAACAAAAATGTTTATTTTTGACATATCTACTGCGAAACAAAATTTTTATAGTAGTAATACAAAATAATAGTAACAGTAATTATAGTAATAATAATGCATTAGTTAAATTGTTCCTGTTATATATTTTTATTTCGCTTATGAGCGTTGCTTGTATTTAAATTTTTTTTTGACTGCACAGTATAAGTAAGGTCTGTTTGGGCACCGTCTGTGTGAAAAAGACCACTATGATGCAATGCTATGCTGATTGGAATTCGCACTGAAAGCTTCAGTACAAGCATTTAAGAATGTTTAGGCGACTATTTGAGGACAGTGCAGTGTATTCAGAATGAGTTGGATGAGTCTAATGGTGAATACGATGTTCTGGCATCTCTGAAAATCAAACTCATTCTTATGATAATTTTAACTTTGAATTTGAATTTGTCGGTGAAATCCAGACCATGAATAAAAACTACCCCTCTAAGTTAATCAGTAAGTGTTGCCCTGGACCAAAAGGGAAGCTGCTGGAAGACCCTATGTCTGGCAGCTGGACTCTACATCATGCCCCACAATCAAGAGTACACATTCAGGGCTTTCAGAAAATTTCTCCGACCATATCAGCCCCTACATCTGTCCACATAATTCTCAGACTGCAACCCCTTGATAATTGTGAGGGCACAGTTGACCGAGAGACCAGCAAAACTTCTTTAAAACTTGATGGAATAAATACAAGGTTTACCAACTTAACCCAGGAGACCAGCCAGAAGAGATGCAAGAGTTTCCGAAGTCCTTTGGAGGCTGTGCTTAAAGTCAGTGGCCAGTTTATTGAATAAATGTAATTTTTAACATTTCAATATATTTCGTTCAATTTTGGTAAAAATACCTGTTAAAAGGAGATGTAACTGATATTCTTATTATTGCGTATTTTAGACAAAAATCTATCCATCACACTCTGTATATTTAAGACAAAACTTATGAGGTTATTGTTTATCTGAATAGCCAAACATCAACGAATTAAAATAAAACAAACATTTGATTTGTACATACTGTTCTGTGGACAAGGTCTGCGAGTAGTTTCAGGGGCGGTTGTTGTGGTGGGCAAAACAGTGGTACTTTTCACAGTCATCATGGAACTAAGATGCAAACTGGGAGTTGATTTTAGGAAAGCAGTGTTTTCCATCGTTGATTTAATTGTAGGTATCTCGGTTGAGGAAAGTGGAATTCTAGCGTCAGGTGTTGTTTCGATTATGAGTTTGCGCGTAGTGGAAGAAAATGTACTCTCCAGTACTGAGTCTGTGCTTAAAGACTTCAATGTAACAGGTGAAGTAATGTCATTTTCAGTAGTTTTTGCTTCAAACATTGAAGTTGATTTAGTTGTTAGCTTGTCTGATATAAAATGTGGGGAAGTGATTTGTTCTGTTGATACGCTTGCTTCCCTTATTGTTTTATTCAAGGCAACTGATCCATTTGTTGTTAATGTCGTCAAGTCGTATATATTTGATTCAGTTGTAAAAACCTTAGAAGAAGGTCGAGAACTAATTTCTCTTTGAGAATCTGTCAAAACTTCAGTTTTTGGTAACAAAGTTATAGGTCCGACAGTCATTTCATTTGATGTCTGAAAAATTGGCTTTTCTGTCGTTGAATCGTATATGGATGATTTCATTGTAAATGTGTGAGATGTGGCGGGGGAACTACTATCTTTTACTGTTTGACCAGGAGTTGACGATTCAGTTTCAGAATCATGTGTCATATACCGGGCTGTTATACTCCCTGAGGTTTCTATATGTGTCGATAAGGTTGTTGGTTTTAATAATTCTGTTTCCGTTGTGAAAGTCTCAGAGGTAGCAGATGGACTACTCTCTTTTACTGTTTGTCCAGCTGTTGACGATTTAGTTAGAGTAAATGCTGTCATGTCGCGGGCAGTTGTACCACCTGAGGTTGCTATATTTGTCGATGAACTTGTCGATTTTAATAATTCTGTTTCCGTTGCGAATGTCACAGATGTAATAGGTAAGCGACTTTCTTTTACTGTTTGTTCAGTTGTTGACGATTCAGTTAAAGTAACAGATGTCTTGTCGCTGGAAGCTGTACTACCCGAGGTTTCCATATTTGTCGATAAGATTGTTGACTTTAATGATTCTGTTTCAGTTGTGAATGAATCAGATGTAGTTGGGGGACTAAGCTCTTTTTCTGTTTGTCCAGCTGTTGACGATTTAGTTAGAGACACAGATACTATATCGCTACTGGCTGTACTACCTGAGGTTTCAACATTTGTCAATAAGGTTGTTGACTTTAATAATTCTGTTTCTGTTGTGAATGCCTCAGATGTAGCAGGTGGACTACTCTCTTTTTCTGTTTGTCCAGCTGTTGACGAATCAGTTAGAGAAATAGATGTCATGTCGCTAGCAGTTGTACTACCTGAGGTTTCTATATTTGTCGATAAGGTTGTTGACTGTAATAAATTTGTTTCCGCTGTTAATGCCTCAGATGTAGCAGGGGGACGACTCGCTTTCTCTGTTTGTCCAACTGTTGACAACTCAGTTATAGAAACAGATGTCATGTCGGTAGCAATTGTACTACCCGAGGTTTCCATATTTGTCGATAAGGTTGTTGAGTTTAATAATTCTGTTTCTGTTGTGAATGCCTCAGATGTAGCAGGTGGACTATTCTCTTTTTCTGTTTGTCCGGCTGTTGACGACTCAGCTATAGAAACAGATGTCATGTCGGTGGCAATTGTACTACCCGATGTTTCCATATTTGTCGATAAGGTTGTTGACTTTAATAATTCTGTTTCCGTTGTTAATGCCTCAGATGTAGCAGGTGGATTACTCTCTTTTTCTGTTTGTCCGGATGTTGACGACCCAGTTATAGAAACAGATGCCATGTCGGTGGTAATTGTACTACCCGAGGTTTCCATATTTGTCGATAAGGTTGTTGACTTTAATAATTCTGTTTCTGTTGTGAATGCCTCAGATGTAGCAGGTGGACTACTCTCTTTTTCTGTTTGTCCGGATGTTGACGACTCAGTTATAGAAACAGATGTGATGTCGGTGGCAATTGTACTACCCGATGTTTCCATATTTGTCGATAAGGTTGTTGACTTTAATAATTCTGTTTCCGTTGTTAATGCCTCAGATGTAGCAGGTGGATTACTCTCTTTTTCTGTTTGTCCGGATGTTGACGACCCAGTTATAGAAACAGATGCCATGTCGGTGGTAATTGTACTACCCGAGGTTTCCATATTTGTCGATAAGGTTGTTGACTTTAATAATTCTGTTTCTGTTGTGAATGCCTCAGATGTAGCAGGTGGACTATTCTCTTTTTCTGTTTGTCCGGCTGTTGACGACTCAGCTATAGAAACAGATGTCATGTCGGTGGCAATTGTACTACCCGATGTTTCCATATTTGTCGATAAGGTTGTTGACTTTAATAATTCTGTTTCCGTTGTTAATGCCTCAGATGTAGCAGGTGGATTACTCTCTTTTTCTGTTTGTCCGGATGTTGACGACCCAGTTATAGAAACAGATGCCATGTCGGTGGTAATTGTACTACCCGAGGTTTCCATATTTGTCGATAAGGTTGTTGACTTTAATAATTCTGTTTCTGTTGTGAATGCCTCAGATGTAGCAGGTGGACTACTCTCTTTTTCTGTTTGTCCGGCTGTTGACGACTCAGTTATAGAAACAGATGTCATGTCGGTGGCAATTGTACTACCCGATGTTTCCATATTTGTCGATAAGGTTGTTGACTTTAATAATTCTGTTTCCGTTGTTAATGCCTCAGATGTAGCAGGTGGACTACTCTCTTTTTCTGTTTGTCCGGCTGTTGACGACCCAGTTATAGAAACAGATGTCATGTCGGTGGCAATTGTACTACCCGAGGTTTCCATATTTGTCGATAAGGTTGTTGACTTTAATAATTCTGTTTCCGTTGCTAATGCCTCAGATGTAGCAGGTGGACTACTCTCTTTTTCTGTTTGTCCGGATGTTGACGACTCAGTTATAGAAACAGATGTCATGTCGGTGGCAATTGTACTACCCGAGTTTTCCGTATTTGTCGATGAGGTTGTTGACTTTAATAATTCTGTTTCCGTTGTTAATGCCTCAGATGTAGCAGGTGGATTACTCTCTTTTTCTGATTGTCCGGCTGTTGACGACTCAGTTATAGAAACAGATGTCATGTCGGTGGAAATTGTACTACCAGATGTTTCCATATTTGTCGATAAGGTTGTTGACTTTAATAATTCTGTTTCCGTTGTTAATGCCTCAGATGTAGCAGGTGGACTACTCTCTTTTTCTGTTTGTCCGGCTGTTGACGACTCAGTTAGAGAAATAGATGTCATGTCGGTGGCAATTGTACTACCCGAGGTTTCCATATTTGTCGATGAGGTTGTTGACTTTAATAATTCTGTTTCCGTTGTTAATGCCTCAGATGTAGCAGGTAGACTACTCTCTTTTTCTGATTGTCCGGCTGTTGACGACTCAGTTATAGAAACAGATGTCATGTCGGTGGAAATTGTACTACCCGAGGTTTCCATATTTGTCGATAAGATAGTTGACTTTAATAATTCTGTTTCCGTTGTTAATGCCTCAGATGTAGCAGGTGGACTACTCTCTTTTTCTGTTTGTCCGGATGTTGACGACTCAGTTATAGAAACAGATGTGATGTCGGTGGCAATTGTACTACCCGATGTTTCCATATTTGTCGATAAGGTTGTTGACTTTAATAATTCTGTTTCCGTTGTTAATGCCTCAGATGTAGCAGGTGGACTACTCTCTTTTTCTGTTTGTCCGGCTGTTGACGACTCAGTTATAGAAACAGATGTCATGTCGGCGGCAATTGTACTACCCGAGGTTTCCATATTTGTCGATAAGATTGTTGACTTTAATAATTCTGTTTCCGTTGTTAATGCCTCATATGTAGCAGGTGGACTACTCTCTTTTTCTGTTTGTCCGGATGTTGAAGACTCAGTTATAGAAACAGATGTCATGTCGGTGGCAATTGTACTACCCGAGTTTTCCGTATTTGTCGATGAGGTTGTTGACTTTAATAATTCTGTTTCCGTTGTTAATGCCTCAGATGTAGCAGGTGGATTACTCTCTTTTTCTGATTGTCCGGCTGTTGACGACTCAGTTATAGAAACAGATGTCATGTCGGTGGAAATTGTACTACCAGATGTTTCCATATTTGTCGATAAGGTTGTTGACTTTAATAATTCTGTTTCCGTTGTTAATGCCTCAGATGTAGCAGGTGGACTACTCTCTTTTTCTGTTTGTCCGGCTGTTGACGACTCAGTTAGAGAAATAGATGTCATGTCGGTGGCAATTGTACTACCCGAGGTTTCCATATTTGTCGATGAGGTTGTTGACTTTAATAATTCTGTTTCCGTTGTTAATGCCTCAGATGTAGCAGGTAGACTACTCTCTTTTTCTGATTGTCCGGCTGTTGACGACTCAGTTATAGAAACAGATGTCATGTCGGTGGAAATTGTACTACCCGAGGTTTCCATATTTGTCGATAAGGTAGTTGACTTTAATAATTCTGTTTCCGTTGTTAATGCCTCAGATGTAGCAGGTGGACTACTCTCTTTTTCTGTTTGTCCGGATGTTGACGACTCAGTTATAGAAACAGATGTGATGTCGGTGGCAATTGTACTACCCGATGTTTCCATATTTGTCGATAAGGTTGTTGACTTTAATAATTCTGTTTCCGTTGTTAATGCCTCAGATGTAGCAGGTGGACTACTCTCTTTTTCTGTTTGTCCGGCTGTTGACGACTCAGTTATAGAAACAGATGTCATGTCGGCGGCAATTGTACTACCCGAGGTTTCCATATTTGTCGATAAGATTGTTGACTTTAATAATTCTGTTTCCGTTGTTAATGCCTCATATGTAGCAGGTGGACTACTCTCTTTTTCTGTTTGTCCGGATGTTGAAGACTCAGTTATAGAAACAGATGTCATGTCGGTGGCAATTGTACTACCCGATGTTTCCATATTTGTCGATAAGGTTGTTGACTTTAATAATTCTGTTTCCGTTGTTAATACCTCAGATGTAGCAGGGGCACTACTCTCTTTTTCTGTTTGTCCGGATGTTGACGACTCAGTTAGAGAAATAGATGTCATGTCGGTGGCAATTGTACTACCCGAGGTTTCCGTATTTGTCGATGAGGTTGTTGACTTTAATAATTCTGTTTCCGTTGTTAATGCCTCAGATGTAGCAGGTGGACTACTCTCTTTTTCTGTTTGTCCGGCTGTTGACGACTCAGTTATAGAAACAGATGTCATGCCGGTGGCAATTGTACTACCCGATGTTTCCATATTTGTTGATAAGGTTGTTGACTTTAATAATTCTATTTCCGTTGTTAATACCTCAGATGTAGCAGTGTGGACTACTCTCTTTTTCTGTTTGTCCGGATGTTGAAGACTCAGTTATAGAAACAGATGTCATGTCGGTGGCAATTGTACTACCTGATGTTTCATATTTGTCGATAAGGTTGTTGACTTTAATAATTCTGTTTCGTTGTTAATGCCTCAGATGTAGCAGGACTACTCTCTTTTTCTGTTTGTCCGATGTTGAAGACTCAGTTATAGAAACAGATGTCATGTCGGTGGCAATTGTACTACCTGATGTTTCCATATTTGTCGATAAGGTTGTTGACTTTAATAATTCTGTTTCCGTTGTTAATGCCTCAGATGTAGCAGGTGGACTACTCTCTTTTCTGTTTGTCCGGATGTTGAAGACTCAGTTATAGAAACAGATGTCATGTCGGTGGCAATTGTACTACCCGATGTTTCCATATTTGTCGATAAGGTTGTTGACTTTAATAATTCTGTTTCCGTTGTTAATGCCTCAGATGTAGCAGGTGGACTACTCTTTTTCTGTTTGTCCGGATGTTGGGAAGACTCAGTTATAGAAACAGATGTCATGTCGGTGGCAATTGTACTACCCGATGTTTCCATATTTGTCGATAAGGTTGTTGACTTTAATAATTCTGTTTCCGTTGTTAATGCCTCAGATGTAGCAGGTGGACTACTCTCTTTTTCTGTTTGTCCGGATGTTGAAAACTCAGTTATAGAAACAGATGTCATGTTTGGTGCAATTGTACTACCCGATGTTTCCATATTTGTCGATAAGGTTGTTGACTTTAATAATTCCAGTTTCATACGCTTCAGATGTAGCAGGTGGACTACTCTCTTTTCTCTGTTTGTCCGGATGTTGACGAATTCGTGCCAGAAAATGATGTCATGTCGGTGGCACTACTACCTGATGTTTCCATATTTGTCGATAAGGTTGTTGACTTTAATAATTCTGTTTCCGTTGTTAATGCTTCAGATGTAGCAGGTGGACTACTCTCTTTTTCTGTTTGTCCGGATGTCGAAGACCACAGAAACAGATGTTGCGTCGGTGGCAATTGTACTACCTGATGTTTCCATATTTGTCGATAAGGCTATGACTTTATGAATTCGCCTTCGTTGTTAATGCCTCAGATTGTAGCAGGTGGACTACTCTCTTTTTCTGTTTGTCCTGGATGTTGAATAATGACTCGTTGTAGAAACAGATGTCATGTCAGTGGCAATTGTATCACCTAGATGCTTCCAGATACGAAGGATAAGGCTGTTGACTGCGAAGAATTTGTTTGCCATTAATGCCTTCAGATGCAGCAGGACGGCCTTTTTCTGTTTGTCCGGATGTTGACGACTCAGTTATAGAAACAGATGTCATGTCGGTGTAATTGTACTACCCAGATGTTTCCATATTTGTCGATATGTTGTTGACTCTTTTAATAATTCTGTTTCCGTTGTTAATGCCTCAGATGTAGCAGGTGGACTACTCTCTTTTTCTGTTTGTCCTGATGTTGAAGACTCAGTTATAGAAACAGATGTCATGTCGGTGGCAATTGTACTACCCGATGTTTCCATATTTGTCGATAAGGTTGTTGACTTTAATAATTCTGTTTCCGTTGTTAATGCCTCAGATGTAGCAGGTGGACTACTCTCTTTTTCTGTTTGTCCGGATGTTGAAGACTCAGTTATAGAAACAGATGTCATGTCGGTGGCAATTGTACTACCTGATGTTTCCATATTTGTCGATAAGGTTGTTGACTTTAATAATTCTGTTTCCGTTGTTACTGCCCTCAGATGTAGTAGGTGGACGTTACCTTCTTTTTCTGTTTGGTCCGGATGTTAAGACTCAGTTATAGAAACAGATGTCTTTGGTGGCAATTGTACTACCCGGATGTTTCCATATTTGTCGATAAAGGTTGTTGACTTTAATAATTCTGTTTCGTTGTTAATGCCTCAGATGTAGCAGGTGGACTACTCTCTTTTTCTGTTCGTCCGGATGCTGAAGACTCAGTTATAGAAACAGATGTCATGTCGGTGGCAATTGTACTACCCGATGTTTCCATATTTGTCGATAAGGTTGTTGACTTTAATAATTCTGTTTCCGTTGTTAATGCCTCGTGATGTAGCAGGTGGATCACTTCTTCGTTTGTCCGATGTTGAAGACTCAGTTATAGAAACAGATGTCATGTCGGTGGCAATTGTACTAAATTCGAGTTTCCATATTTGTCGATAAGGTTGTTGACTTTAATAATTCTGTTTCTGCTAATGCCTCAGATGTAGCAGGTGGACTACTCTCTTTTTCTGTTTGTCCGGATACAAAGACTCAGTTATAGAAACAGATGTCATGTCGGTGGCAATTGTACTACCCGATGTTTCCATATTTGTCGATAAGGTTGTTGACTTTAATAATTCTGTTTCCGTTGTTAATGCCTCAGATGTAGCAGGTGGACTACTCTCTTTTTCTGTTTGTCCGATGTTGAAGACCAGTTATAGAAACAGATGTCATGTCGGTGGCAATTGTACTACCTGATGTCGCTGCATATTTACGATAAGGTTGTTGACTTTAATAATTCTGTTTCGTTGTTAATGCCTCAGATGTAGCAGGTGGACTACTCTTTTCTGTTTGTCCGGATGTTGAAGACTCAGTTATAGAAACAGATGTCATGTCGGTGGCAATTGTACTACCTGATGTTTCCATATTTGTCGATAAGGTTGTTGACTTTAATAATTCTGTTTCCGTTGTTAATGCCTCAGATGTAGCAGGTGGACTACTCTCTTTTTCTGTTTGTCCGGATGTTGAAAACTCAGTTATAGAAACAGATGTCATGTCGGTGGCAATTGTACTACCCGATGTTTCCATATTTGTCGATAAGGTTGTTTGACTTTAATAATTCTGTTTCCGTTGGCATATGCTTCAGATGTAGCAGGTGGACTACTCTCTTTTTCTGTTTGTCCGGATGTTGACGACTCAGTTATAGAAACAGATGTCATGTCGGTGGCAATTGTACTACCCGATGTTTCCATATTTGTCGATAAGGTTGTTGACTTTAATAATTCTGTTTCCGTTGTTAATGCCTCAGATGTAGCAGGTGGACTACTCTCTTTTTCTGTTTGTCCAGCTGTTGACGAATCAGTTAGAGAAATAGATGTCATATCGGTGGCAATTGTACTACCCGATGTTTCCATATTTGTCGATAAGGTTGTTGACTTTAATAATTCTGTTTCCGTTGTTAACGCCTCAGATGTAGCAGGTGGACTACTCTCTCTTTCTGTTTGTCCAGCTGTTGACGAATCAGTTAGAGAAATAGATGTCATGTCGGTGGCAATTGTACTACCCGATGTTTCCATATTTGTCAATAAGGTTGTTGACTTTAATAATTCTGTTTCCGTTGTTAATGCCTCAGATGTAGCAGGTGGACTACTCTCTTTTTCTGTTTGTCCGGCTGTTGACGAATCAGTTAGAGAAATAGATGTCATGTCGGTGGCAATTGTACTACCCGATGTTTCCATATTTGTCAATAAGGTTGTTGACTTTAATAATTCTGTTTCCGTTGTTAATGCCTCAGATGTAGCAGGTGGACTACTCTCTTTTTCTGTTTGTCCGGCTGTTGACGACTCAGTTATAGAAACAGCTGTCATGTCGGTGGCAATTGTACTACCCGATGTTTCCATATTTGTCGATAAGGTTGTTGACTTTAATAATTCTGTTTCCGTTGTTAATGCCTCAGATGCGCTACCTGCTGTTTGTATATCTGTCGATAATGTTGTTGATTTTAATATGTCTGTTTCCGTTGTGATTGCCTCAGCTGTAACCGGTGGGAGACTTTCTTTTTCTGTTTCAACAGCAACTGACGTTTCAGGGAAACTTGCTTGTGTTCTGTCACTGACTGTTGTTTTATCTGAAGTTCCGAATGATATTGCTTCCATTGTTACTTCCTCAGTGTTTATTTTAGTTGTACTGTTTTCACATATTAATTCTAGTGTACTAGTTTTCTCTGTATTATTAACCGTTTCTGTTTCCGTTGTTAATGACTCAGATGTAGTAGTTGGACTACTCTCTTTTTCTGTTTGTCCAGCTGTTGACGATTCAGTTAGAGAAACAGAAGTCTTGTCGCTGGCATCTGTGCTACCTGTTTCCTGATTGGGTGTTTTTGCATTTCCTGTACTGGCATCTGTTGTTATAGCTGTTATAAAAGAAATAGATAAAATATATATCAGTAATTCATAAGCTTTAAGTGCTTATATACATTTTTATGATATATTATGTCATTAATCTTTTAAATCTATATTACCATTTGGATATACTTTATTTCTATCGTTGGGTTACGGTGTAATAATTGATATCGGCTTAAATTTAGAAATTGGAGGTTCGAAATTCAGTCAAGTTCGTTACATTCATTTATGTGCTAACACACTTTGGTAAAGCATAAATGCATTTCTTCTACTCCGAACCGTGGAAAAATAGCAGAACAGCCTGGAATATATTGTCCTGTTTGGAGGATAGTGTAAGAGAAGGAAAAATTTAAACTTGTGGGGAGAGGGTTGGCCTCTGTTCAGCTATCTCGCTTGGAAAACTCAACTGATACTGGGGATGCAATCCGCCTTGTGCTCATCAAATCCGAACGCTTTCCGGGACTACTCGCCTTTTTTATTACTCTGTAGATATTGTTTCAATTCCGATGGCACTCAGTTAAGTGCTATACGTGACACACGCTTTGGGCGATCGTGACTCAAAAGAGACATGACTGACTGGGTAGAAGATTATCCCTCAGTAAGTTGCCGTCACTTTCTTCGGTAGACTACTTGCCAGTCAAGGCTATATAACTCAATCTATCCTATTATTTAACCCATAACTGGAGAGAAGATACAGATTAATACCTTTCCCAATGGTATTTGTGCGTAAATGAATGGAAGGAATTCAAATGGAATTCAAACTCGGCGCCCCAGTTTGTCATTCCGACTCGATATTCATTGCAACCACAATGCTAATCCAGTATGACACTATCTTAGTTTAATGTGATTATGTGAATGCATTTACATTTAAAAATAAATAGGCATCACAATAGAGTGAGTTTGTTAAGACAATAATCAAGATTTTCATGATTAGAATTTATTTACTGTCAAAAGTAGCATTCATTCATCATAGGATTTCAGAATCGCTTTTTCTATACTGAATAGCGTCATCGCTTTGTTTAGAAATAAAGTTAAAGGACATGTATCAATGTATTTTCTGCTTGAAACAATAAGAATAATTTTAATAGTTTGAAAACTTTGGAATAATGCAAATATTTATAGAAAAGACAGAAAGAAACCACATCTCGTCGGTGAGACAGTGACTGAAGTTGAAGTGCCAAATTTGCAGATTCTCATTTTGATTTCATAGAAAACCCAGATATAAATAGCAAGAGCACCTGACTAGATATGGCAACAATATTCAATGCAAGGACAAATGGTAGATTTGTATATATATGAGGATTTTTGCTTCAGAGACGGATGCTAACGGGAAAAACCGAGTTTCTAAGTTATCTTCAGAATATAGTTATATGTCGTTGCCTCCAGTTAAATCGATAACAAAACAGCATAGTATGAAACAAAAAAGTCCCAAACTTAATAAAACAAGCTTTTTCCATCAAAATGTTTACATCATTATTAAGAGGAAAGATCAAAGTAATTTTTAATTATTTTAGAAAATTTTTTAATCCCTTCTAACATTTTCGAAATTTTGTCAGAATGTTTTGTTTTGATTTGAGTTGGCGGCTAAAGAAACGTTAGGACTGTTTTACAATGGAAACATAATGATTTCATCACCCAATTTACTTTTTTTTGTTAACAAACGCATTAATTTGAAAATTCTCGCAAAAATCAAATAATTGTTGGATTTTAATGAAACTTTCAGTACTCATTTACAAATAAATGAAATTATTTTTGAAATTATTATTTTTTGAAAATTTTGATAAAAATATATTTTTTTACCTCTGATACTCCCCCTCCACGTAAATCCATGAAATTTTAATAAATTTTATATTGGTGGCTAACTTTTATTTTATTAGTTCAACCCAGGACCCATTGGAGAATATAAATCAACTATTCTTTTTATTTTAAGCTTGCAATCTTTATCCGAAAATCTTCTCCGAAGAGGAAAATAAAATAAATTATATAAAACTCTGATATAATTTAATTTGATAAGCTTGTAATTGCTGGAATAAATAATAACTATTAAGGACATTATACTCCGAAGAAAAAAAGATTCGATTAACAATAACATTTTAAAAGAATTGTTTTCATTTTTTATTATTATTAAAGAATGTATTAATATATAAATTTTTTTTAATATTTTAAAAATCTTCAAATAATTGACTGCGAGTAGAAGTTTTAATTAAAAATTGATGATTATATTGCCTATCTAAAATTGAAAAGTTTGATAAAAATCGTTCTGTAGAAATATTTTAAAATAATAAAAAATTGTGTGTACATATGTTCATTTAAGTACGATGTCCCATTTGATTAAGTACAATGTTCCAAAGAAGTCATAACATGTTTTCATAAAAATTAAATTAGATATTTTTACTATGCCTTAAACTTAATGTCAACTTATTAATAATATGAAAAATACATAATAAAAATATTAATAAATAACATAATATTAGTTCTGTTATTTCAATTTCATTCTTTCTTATTCAATTAAAATTATTTTAAAAGAAATTTAAATTTCTAAATTTTTATTTATTCAGAAAGCATATTCAAATGTCTGGCTATAAATCTAGACTAAAACTCTATAAAATATTAATTAATTGCTGAAAATGTTAAATTAAATTTTTAATTTTACTATTTAGTTAAAAACAAAAAAATGAAATTAAAATTTAAAAATTTTATGTTTTAGCCTAATTGAAATTTTAGCACATTTGATCGCCACCCTTTTAGCGTTCTTGACAATTTTCAGCTGTCATAAATCTTTAGTCACCCCGATAACGCAGATAAAAGAGAGCTACCGGAGTTCAAGTTTTTTATTGTATGTAATCCAGAATCAGTAGATATCGTAAACAGTTCCTCTTCAGTTATCGTTAAGCTAGCATTATCAGTTGAAACTTCAATTGACTTAGACATAGAAGCCATGTGCTTAGCGTCTCTGAATTTTTTTTAAATAAAAACTTTTTTAATAAAAATATAATAAATTACTCTTCTGTTAATTTGGGGCAGACCTGGGCACCTTTCAGGACGCATTAGTGCGCCAGGACGCACCGGTGGAGAAACGCAGGTTTAAATATTGGGAAAGACTCCCAACCATGAACGACTGCATTTTCATGTAAAATGCGTAATATCTTCGGTCCATTCTGCAATCGTACAACAGATTCTCAAAAAGCAATTACATTAGAAACAATTGTCTAAAGCGCCATTACTGGCACGGATTCTTTAAAAAGAACAGGTAACTAGCAGATATTATTACATCGCCCTAATACCTCTAACCTGTCATTATAATCGTGTATAATTTAGTTACAACATTTTTTACCTGAATAAGTAAAATGTATATAAAATATGATTATAGGTTAGTGAGATTTTCTCTCTGCCAGGAAATTAAGTGATTAAACGGTATGTAAGCAACTACAAAAAAGCGTTTGGCATCAAAATAACAAGGTGTTTATGATGAGATTAGTATATAAGTAATAATAAAATGCCAACCATGCTGGATCTTCACGTAAACAAATAAATAAACATTAATTATTTATTTTCATGTAAGAAAATATACACAAAGAGTAAAATGTCAAATAAGCTGATACATGCAATGAAAACAACTTTTTATAGGTTTAATTATTCATTTTATACATTAAACTTTTTAGAATGTGATTTCTTCAAAGAAAGCTGAAATCATTACTTCGTCACAAAGAAAGAAAAAAATTTCTTTTAAAGACATACAATTTACGACTTTGTACAATACACACTGCGACCCAATTTTTACAATTGTATTTTCATATTAAGCACTCCAAATAAAGAATATAAATGAATAAAAATCAATATTAAATTTTATAAAGATTTCTAGAAGGGTACTATTTATTAGGTAAGTTGATTTTCATTTAACATAAAAAATAAGTTCGAATTTGTAATCTAGATTGCGTCATCAAGAGGAAAAATTATGAGGTTTTTTTTATGTTTTAAAGAAATCACTGAGCACGAGAATATTTTGTGTTGGCTTTGAGAAGGAGAAAATAATAATAATAATAATAATAATAATAATAATAATAATAATAATAATAATAATAGCCACTATACAGAGCACACAACAGAATCGGCTTAGAGATAGAACAAGAACAGTGCGGCTTTATTAAAGATACCGGAACAAGGAACGCGATATTCATGCTCATGTAACCCTATTTTCAGATGGCTGGAAATTAATTTTAAGTGATTTTCAAGATGAGAAGAGATTTCTCTAAAATTAGAGAATATAATTATTTCTGTCGGGGAAAAGTAGCTGGAATAATGGAAAATACAGATACAAGAATTCACTGGGTACAAAATTCTTTTGTTGAGAGAATTCCAGTCACAACATCTGTCATTGGATTTTGAAAATTTGTGACCCTAGGTCGAAATGGAGTCTTCTGTGTACTGGGATACCGGGGCAGTTTATAAAAGCAGGCAGACAATAACAGGGAGTGAGTTTTTCTCCCCTTCCAATGGAAGTTGAAATATTAAATGGTAGACTTGTTCGAGATGCTCAGCAACCTTATCATATTCGGGAAAGACATTAGAATACCGAAGAACCGAGATTGGCAGCAAACCACTTGCAGACGGACAGGACATGAATTTAGCAGATATAGACAAATAAAAGGAATATTTTTTCATACAGGATATAGGCAACCTGTACAGCGAAACAATTCTGAGAGAGATAAAATCCTTTCCAGGATTCGTTATTGGCGGCCACAATCTCAACATTACAAGATAGGCGGATGACATAGTGCTGATAGTAGACACGGAAAGAAAACTGCAGGACCGCCTACAGAAGGTAGCATAAGTAAACGAGAAGAAAGAACTGAGCATAAAACTTCAAGAAAACTAAATGTATCGCCATCAGCAAAATGAAGAGCCTAAAATGCCAACTATAAATCGGAGAAACTAAAATAAAACAATTAAAGGAATTCAAATACCTGGGAAGCGTACTGACAGAGGAAAGAAAGTGCAATACTGAGATCGGAAGACGCATTGGCATGGCCAAAGATGCATTTCAAAAGCAACCAGAACACTGAGAGTCAGGAAAATATCATTGGAAAATAAGAACGAAAAGAGTGCTAGATTGCTATGTGATATCTGTCCTTCTGTATAGTAGTGAATTTTAGACAATCTCTTCAAAGATGGAGGCTCAGGGCAGCAGCAATGTAGTTCTACAGAAGGATACTGAGGATACCATAGACCGAGCACGTGAGCAATGACGAGGTGTTGGAGAGGATGAAAACGAGAAGAAAACATACTTAACAGCAGGAAAAGACATCTGAGGTTTCTGGGACATATAATGAGGAAGGAGGGCCTGGAGAATCTAATACTCACAGGACAGATAGAGATAAAGAGAGACAGGGGAAAGCAGTGAGAGACATATGTGATAGGTTGTAGCAAATGGATGGCGGAGTGTGGTTTGGGAGAGATACCAAGGGACTAGGGACTAGGGACAGGGGCCAGTGGCACGACCTTCTTTATAGAAGGCCCTCTTGCTACCCGCCATCTTTGTTGTGATGTCAGCAAGCGTAGGCCATTGAGAAGCCATAATACGTTGTTTTTCACTTCTCTAATAAGGGCCAAAAGTTAGCGTGTTCAGATTTCCCAAAGATCAAGAAATGTGCAACAAATGGCTTCGGGCCATCAAACGGATAGATTTTTCCAGTTACCAAATATAGCAGAGTAAGTCAACAATTTCTTATTTAGTGACGTTTTTATGTTTTAAAATCAATTTCAGAATTTTATGTGAAGAAAACTTTTATTTAATTCCAGATTTTTGTAAATTTTAACATGTTGTTTGAATTGAATTTTCTCTTTGTTGATGATTTTCATGTTTATAAATCGCTTTTAATGAATTTAAGTAGCAATATTTTTTGAACCTAGTAAAAACTAATTAAAACATTTATTTTCTTTAAAAAAATTTCCGACATAAAAATAAACTAAAATTTTTAAAATAAACCTTTTTCTTTTTCTATTAAAATTTTTATGAGGGTCGAATAATTATTTCATTTTGTAGAGAGTCACTTTTTGCACGTAAAAAATAACGAAATAAATGGATATCCATAAAAAGAAAGTTTTAATTTTTTGACGAATGCTCATTGGCCTTGTGTCAGGTAAAATTGAAGAATATTATTCTCTCACGTGAGACATTTGCTAATACAAAATTATTCTATGTCTGTAAAAGTTTTTTTTATGGATGCTCAGTAAATGGCCTTATGTCAGTTAGAACAACATTCTCTCATTGAAAACATTTTCACGTACAAAAAAATGAATTGATGTCCATAAAAAGTTTTAAATTTTTTTGTTTTACATTTTATCTGTTCATTTAGCTATCAGAGTAATATGGATCAATTACTATGTCATTTAACATTTTTTTAGGTGTGTGAACTCCATTTTAATGCTATGGACATTTTATGGGAAACGTTTTATATGTCACATTATCGAATCCCCATACCCCCAAATAAATCTCTCTCTTGAGGTTGAAACTGACTGCACAATACATGTTTTCTGTGGCGATGTACAAATACAATTTATAGGGGAATATAAACTTCCTACACATGTAAGTGACATTATCACTTTTGAAGATTTACTTAATAATATGAGAAAACTTGATATTGAGGAACACAAAGCCAACTGTCCAAATGTGATTGCTTTGTTGAATTTAGTAATTTCCTTGTTGTCATAGATTGAAGACCAGTCTTTTAAAAATTTTACAACCATAACATTTATATGTGAACAGTTATATCTAATGACAAAAAATAAGTTATATTATTCAGCAGAAATGTTAATTTTTATTCCTTGTTTTACAACTGCTCTCCAAAATGTTACAGACTATTAAGAGATAGTAATAAACTTATTTGCCCAGTTATTCAATCAAAAAATTAATTCTAACAAATTATATGAATCCTGTAGTTGAACAAGATGACAATAATTTTTTGATGTACATAAAGAATAAATTTAAATTATTATCACCGGAAGATAAGACAGTATCTTTACTTGTCGATGAGATTAATTTAAAGCCATACTTTGATTTTAAAGGTGGGAATGTACTTTGCTGCGATTCCATCACCATCGAAACAAAAATTCGAAGCCACCAAAAGAGAAATGGAAGAAGTCAAACGAGAAAAGAGAAAGGCAAAACAAAATTAACCTTTACCCTCCCTGAACATTAGTATGCAGTCAACACCATCGCTTTTACAAACAAGAGTTGGTAGATTTAGTCATCAACGCCATCATAAGTTTATTTCTTCATCACCCATATTATAGTCAATATTTTTCTATCTTATATATTTTGTGGGAGACAATGGAAATGTAGCTTTACTTTATAGTTTGTTACATAAACTTCACAACTCATAACCGTATGGTGGGTCGACTCATCTCCATTCCATTCATATTTCAGTAGCAAAGAGGAAGTTGTACTCAGACAACTTCTTCCCCAGAACTGAAACTGTCTGACGCAAACATTCCAAAGGGTTGATAACTAAAATTTTAATATTTTTAAGTCATGGGTCAGAGTATTAAACAAATTTTTATAAACTGTACTTCTTTATATTTTTCATCACTTTACAACAATGTCAATCAGTGACCCTCTACCTTTTATGTCTTGTGGTAGGTGAACAGTAACATAAAAAAAAAACAGAAAGGAATAATTAAGGGTAAAATCACATATGACATTACAGTACAAGAAAATTGAAAGGTAGAATAACAAATGAAGAAATGTTACCTTCAGTCTGTTGTGTCATTGAAAGCTGTGACTTATCATTGTTCGTTACCTGGCTTGTTTTAGTAGCTGCACTTGCTCTGAGTGAAGAAATCTCTATTTCGACTGTTGATTTTGGTAAAACTGTATCTGGTTCCAACCCGGAAGAAATAACCATACTTGTTCTCCATGTACTGGGTGAATTTTCTGTTGTGCTTGCCTCTTAAATTATAATAACAAACCAGTATTTAAAAGAAAGACAGAAAGAAAAAAACTGAGTAAGTGAGAGAGAGAGAGAGAGAGAGAGAGAGAGAGAGAGAGAGAGAAAGAGAGAGTGAGAGATGGAAAGTTTCAAAAACGTTGCAATTTATATTTGATAATTATGAAACAGTTAACAAAAAGAAATTTACACGTTTGAAACAATTTATATTTTATAATGATAAGACAAACGTTATATATATATATATATATATATATATATATATATATATATATATATATGCGTGTGTGTGTGTGTGTGTGTGTGTGTGTAAAGAGTGATAGAGAGAGAGAAAGAGAGAACAAGAGAGATAGGGAGAGAGATCTAAATCATCAACAATCGTTTCAAATAATTTATATTTTTTACTGAATTATCTCTGTGAGCCAAATTAACATTCATGTTGAGGAAAACAGAAATTTTCTTGATTTGAAATCTTAACAGTAATTGTTCTGTCAAATTACTTATTTAGATGTAAATTCGGGTCGTAAAATTAACTCAATGCTGAATGATAAGTCCTATAAGCTTGACAAAGTAAAATCTTGTGAGTGAAATTGAGTGTTTATCTGGTAACTGTCGATGGCAGTGCTCGTCATCGACGCTTTTGTGCGCACTGGTCTTGTTCAATCTATCGATCTCACCAAATAAAGTGTCATGTCACAGAAACTATAACTAATGTCTGCTCAGTATAGTCGCTAAATTAAAGAACCATAACTCTTTTTCGATCTAACTTAGCACCGTCAGTTATTTGTTTTTTTTTACTATACTCATAATCTTTCACTCATGGTTTTATATATGAATCATCAGACTTACGGCCATATCATGTTGAAACACCGATTCTTGTAAAATCACCGAAGTGACCGTTTGGAAATATCAGGTGCCGTAAGCTTAGATGTGTGGGTGGTGCAATGGATAACTGCTCAGAAATTGATCCTAGTTCAAAAAACTGCCGAGTTCATTTTATTCATTTATGTGCAAATAACCTTAGAGAAAGGCGTGAATCCATGACTTTTCCTCTTAGCTATGGGTTAATTAATATGACATATATCAGTAAATTACTATAATCTCTAAAAATATTTTTTAGCTTTAAATAACAAACAAAATTTTGGTAAAATACAACCAATCCATTTAATAGTAACAATATAATCTTTATTTTACTATTTTCGAGTTCATGAAACACTTGTTAATGCTATCAAAATCCACAGTGAAAGATTATATAAATTTTCATATTTTTCTATATTTCTGAGATGAGGTATTGTAATTATTTGCATTATTTACATTTTGGTCGCTGTATATTCACCTTTCTTCAAGTGACTGGCATTTCAAACAGAATCTATTATTTCGTCCACCTGGGTATATTGTTCTAGTTCCATGTACCATGCTTCTTCCAGGTGTCTCAGCATCAGCTATATCACTTTAACACAATTCTTCAAGTTCCCCCCTCCAATCTACTTTATTCAGGTATTGAACTCACAACCCTTTGGGTTAAATCACTGGATTTAACCAAGGCTTTTATCCACTTGGCACTGCGTCCATGAGGATATCTGAGTATGAATTTCTTGAACTTGTAACTCTAATATCTCAGTAACCGTTTTTTACCAGCGTTCATATTACAATTTTGTTGTAATTGTTTTTTCTTTAGCACTCTGTGTACCGGTTCTCATAATGTATTCGTTTCTATTCTTGGCCAGTTTAGGAGATATTGGAGCGATGAATCTTTAAGTTTTCGTTGACATGACGTAAGAAAACAGAGACTAATATTTTATTTAAGTCGTATAAAAATATATCCATTCAGAATTTGGCAGTGATAAATCCCAAAAGCCGAAAGGTTGAATGGTCATCCTGCAATGGCTCACACACCAGGAATGGTGGCAATATACTTTTTGCCAGTATATGAAAGATGCACTTCAATAACATCAAAATTATCCAAAATGCATCCAGTTTTCATGTCCTACTGATCAGAGCGCTTACTTTCTGAACATAAGACCCTGCTTTGATTCTCTTCGTAGCCAATTTGTCAAGGAAGTGACTCTTTTATAATATCGTCCCAGGAAGACAATCCCAGCACGTGGCACATTGTAAAGGGCCTGAAATTCATACCGTGGTTTAATCTAAGCCTTTTTGAGTGAAATCAGGAACCTTTCGGAATCCATTGATGATTGGTGTTAGCACAAAGGTACAAGTCATCATGACCTAGTCTTGGAGCATTCTGGCCTCGTTAAACAAAATGACCAGGTGAAAAAACAACAAACAGTATAAACAGTTTTTTTTCTCGTGATGCTTTAGAGACAGTTCTTCCGTTCATTTATTTCTGTTCAAGTCTTCTGAAGATCAAGTTGCATGAAACTCGAGTCATGACTAGAGCTGTCTTTTAAAAGGAATTAATGTTGGTAAGCGATTTTTATTTTTTTGTCTATCTAGGCAATCTAGGCTTCGGTGACTTAGTAAGTATACTCTCTGGATGTTTTTTTTCCAGAGTTGTCTTTATTTAAAACTGTTTCTAGATAAGATTTTGAGTTTTGGCGAGCTGTTCTACCAAACATTGTTTTTGTTTTCTTTAATTTATATGTATATAATTGCTGGTATTAATGAAAGAGTCAATAGCAATAAAGCCATGAAGCATATAATTCATGCATGAAAATATAGAGATTTGATAGTGTCCTATTCAGAACTGAAGTCTATGGATCTACGAGAATGTGATGCTCACAAATATTATTAATGTAATTGAGACATACTGGATATCACCTTACGTTGCCAGTCCAAATAGCAACGTGACGATCTCAGGTAAAACGCAGTGTCCAAAGTTGGGTGTCAACAGGGACTCCTGATCGGTCTTCTATTCCTATATCCCATGGAAAGTTATTAGAAAAGAAAATTCCTAATTTATCTGATAGATATGCCATATCCTGCATTGTACAGGAATGAGACGTCGATGCCACGTATCGATTGCCGTGTATAATTCTATCCAGACACTTTGCTTCATTGTCATTAACACCCACCCTGTGTACAGTGGATGATAATAGCTCCCATTATATGTTCCTGGTATAGACATGACGCCATAGACCAGGAGGATCTCAAAGGACACTATAATTCATTAAATGGACAGTTTGCTTTCTGACCAGGAGACCAAGGTTCGAATCTCAATAGAGTCAATTTGTTACTATGGTAACTTTTTGGTAATAACCATTTAGGTGTGATTTTCATTTACTTTCCAAAACTGCAGCAGCTGGGAATGTTTCCTTGTCGCACACAAACATACAATGATTGAAATCTATTGATTCACGTGATCTTGCTATTAGTATCGTAACAAGTGATTTACGAGAAATCACCAACAAGTAACAATCGACCTAATTGTCTATAGTCAGTCAGGTTAGGCGATCATGACTCGAAGAAGACATGACTGATTGGGTAGACGATTTTTCCGCAGTAGGTTGCCATTACATTCTGTCTTAGACTGGCGGCCAACCAAGGCTATAGAACCCAATCTGCGCTGTTATTTGACAAATAACTAAAGAGACGGATTAATACCTTTTCCGATGGTAATTTGTGCGTAAGTGATTGCAACAAATTCAACTAGAATTCGAACTTGGCTCTCCGATTTCTCGTTCCGAACCGACATCCACTGCCCCACAACGCACTCTCGCTTATGGTTTATATTACCTAAATTATTTTTTCGAATTCCCTATACGACTGAATTCCGAAATTAATCTATTACCAATAGTTTCTAGTAAGAGATTTATATGTGTTGTTTTTATAATCGGATTTACTCCAAGTCAGATAGTAAAGCCGCTAACCAGAAATCATAACTAGGTGTGAAAGAATTAGAGAACAGACACATTACTAAGGAACAAGAGGAAGTAAGTAGATAACTATTGGCATTTCATTTTATTTTATGAAGATCAAAGCTATCTGGGAAGGAAAACAGCCATTTTTCTTTTTGGTCAAAGAATAGTTCTCAATTTACTTTTGTCATGTCAAAATAGAAACATAAAGAGATAGACTGGAAGGAAAATGAAAAGAGAAGTTAATGAATGAACAATCTTACAGTAAGAAAAGTTATTAAAACATTAAAAATATCTTCAATCAAAAAATGGTCTTTGCTGGTATATTTTCTGATAACATACACAACAATCCAACAAGAAAAGAGTTTATATATATTAAAACACACATAAAATAAGATATAAGTACAAGAATGTTGCAGTTCTATAACTGTAAAGAAAGACATGGTCACATTTCTCTTAAAAGCTAATGTCAATTTAAGCCTTAATTCTAAACTTAAATGTATATCTTAAATTCAGGAAATAGTATTTAACGGGTTTGTGTTCATGTAAGAGACATCACGCTTTCTATTGATGTTTGAACCTGAAATTTGAGACATGACTGAGAAAAGTTGTACTCCTGCCAAAATGTCGCTGTAAAGAAAAACATGTTAATTCGTTAATCTTAGTCTAAATTTAAATGTAAATCTTAGTATAAAGTCCTTGATAGACGCGAGTCTTCAAGTTAGAGCAGCTCGTCTGGGGTCTGGTCCGGAGAGGAATAGGTCCGGCACGTCTACTTGCCCAAGAAACACTAAATATGAATTAATATCTTTCTTACTTTCAACTTGGATATGCAGGAAGTACACAGTACCTTAAGATCACACTTGGTCATAGGACTGATGATAACAGTATGTGAGATCGATTTACTGTAATAGCGCAAAATTTAAACAAAAGACAATATAATCTCATTAATAAATGGTTTTTAACCCCCATCACAATCACAATTACTTCCTCTTCTTTTGGTCTCGCTGTGAATATCGTTCGCGTCTCAAACTGATAACACTCATTGGTTAAAGCAAAAGAGATATGTACAGGCGCAATTATTTTAGAATCAAAAGATACGTCTCCTGAAGTTCACAACAAGGATTACTTTAAAACAACAATTCTTTGATACAGATGAAAATATATTTTTAAACACATTATAAATATTAGAAATTATTAAGAAGTAATGGATAATAATGGAAATACCCTAAAGATTGGTACGAATTCATATCTTCCATTCTGCTACAAGTAAAATAGCACGACATTCAGACTGGAATCATGTTCTTAAATAATCTTGTTAATTTGAGACAGATTAAATATCAATCCCTGCATGGTCCCGAACACATTTAAAAATGTTTAAACCATTGTTTCTCAATATTTTTTTATATATAACAATGTACACTAGGAGAATAATTGAAACTCTAGGACACACCTTAAATTTTTATGAGGGAAAATTACACATGAAATTTGGGAATATGAAATTTTTATGTTTTCTTCTTCTATGTGCCCTGTCCCTTCAGGACGTAGGCGATTATGGCTTTCCACATCTCTCTATCCCTGATGGCTCATAGCACGTCTTCTCCATGCAAGCCTCGTTCCATCATTCACCTGATTAGGTTCTTCAAATATGTTATCCATTGTTTTCACCTGTCTCTTTTTCCCTCTATCTAGCCTGTTACTATCAGGTTCTCCAAGCCCTCCTTCCCCACTGCATGTCCCAGGAACTTCAGCTGTCTCTTCCTGATGCTCAGTATTAATTTCCTTTTTGTTTCCATCATTTCTAAAACCTCATCATTGCTCACATGCTCAATCCATGATATTCGCAGCATCCTTCTGTAGAACCACATTTCAGTTGCTTCAAGTTTTTCCTTCATCTTTAATGATATTGTTCAGCATTCACTGCCATATTGAAGAACTGACAACACATAGCAATCCAGTGCTTTCTTCTTTGTTTCTAGTGAAATTGTCATGTTTCTTAATACTTTACTCAACTTCTGGAATACTTTCTTCGCCATGCCAATTCGCCTTCGAATCTCTGTGTCGCATTTTCCGTCTTCTGTTATAGTTTTGTACCTGCTGGATTCTAGTTTCTCCGACCTATACTTGGCATACTGGGCTGCCCTTTTTACTGATGACCATGCATTCGGTTTTCTTGCAGTTTATTCGTAGTCCTTTCTTGTCACTCTCTTCAGCTACCTTCTGTAGGGGGTCTTGCAGTTTCCTTTCTGTGTCTGCTATCAGCACTGTATCATCTGCGTACCTTAGGTTGTTTAAATTGTGGCCTCCGATGACAAAACCAGGCATAACTTCTAGGGTCTTCAAAATATTCTCGCTGTACAAGTTGTACAGATCCGGTAAAAAGACACATCCTTGTCTTACGCCCCTTTCTATCTTTGTATATCTGCTGAATTCGTTACCTGTCCGTATACAAGCGGTTTGCTGCCAATAAAGATTCTTGATTACTCTTAAATCTTTCCCAAATATGTCAAGGCTGCCGAGCATCTCCATCAATTCTTTGTGGCGTATTTTGTCAAACGCCTTCGTATAATCAATTAAGCACAGGTATAAGTCCTTCTTTATTTGTATTGCCCTTTTTAGCAAGGCGACGAAGAAAGTCATAAGAAAAGTTTTATCTACAACTTCTTAAAGATTAAAAAATTTAGCATCCAGTTTAAAATAACAAATAAGAAAGACATGGCTTAGATATAGAAACCCATGTGCTTGGTATCTCTTGCTTTTCTATCCAAAAATAAAAACTCAAAAATGAAATATTTATTGGTATATGTTTCTATGAATTTCTACCTCTGTTTTAGTGTGAGGAACCCGTCCTCAATCTTTGGGTGTGAATTCCTGACACAAAACAAGGTAAAATCTTCGCATAAGCATATGTCGAAAAGGCTATCATTGTATGTTCTTTGCTTGCTTTGACACACGCATGCAACCATTAGATTACCTAATGGCGAAACCTTTCAAATAATCCCACACGGTGTCGAATGATTTCGCACGTTCCCATGAAATGTTAATGAAGCGTCTCTGCATTAATGATGCCTGATTCATGTACCGATTAAGGTGGTCCCACAGATAAAAATCCAAATGACTGAGATCGGGCGGTTATACGTGCAAATATTCTAATTTGGAATATCAGCCAATTACTCTACCTTGGTTTCAACTTTTCGGTATTTTCAGGCGTAATATACTTACTGATTATCCAACGCTTTTTTGAACGCATAACAGGAATTTTAAAACGCATATTAGGAATTTCAAAATAAGGGAGGAGTTAATATTTGTCTATATTTCTGAGATGAGGTAGTATTTACAGTATTTACATTATTCGGACTACGTCCTAATTGTTGCCATTTGTAAGACGTTTCGACCGTTGTACGCTCCGGTCTTCTTCACGTGTTAGGAATTTCGAACCGAACCCTTTATTACAATAACTGGGGTATATCATCCTCATTCCTTGCATAAAGCCTCGATTAGAAGTCATGAGTTATCTCTCTCTAACCCTGCAAGTTACCTGTTCACCACTGCTGTAGCCTGGTATTGAACTCACAACTTTAAGAGTCAAGTCATGAACTAACCAACCAATATATGCACTGGATTGTGTCCTTGAGTGCACATAGCCCAGAGAAATAAGGATGATACACCCCAGTGATTGTAATAAAGAATAACAAGAATAACACCCACTCATTTACATATTAAGAAGATTGACGTCAGCAGAAACTAGCTACTCGAATATTAAAATAAAAAAGCGCTAGCAGTTGTTTGGAGCTTTTTGATATGTAAAAGAATTCTCATTAAAATCGGATCAAGAAGAATATTAAGATGGACAATAAAAATCATGGCATTTGATTTTGACATAGTATACTTAAAAGGGAACATTTTCTCTTCACGTAGACGCTTTATCAAGATTACAGTTCAAGAATAAAACAGAAGAAAAGCAACAAAATACTGAAGATAAAATAATATGCTGCGTAGAAACGGATGTTCTTCTTCGAAATAGACTCAAAATAGAAACAAAGCAAAACAAAATATTAAACAGAATATTTGAGAGAATAAAAAGTAATATATAGAGCAATTGTTCGATGACAGAGCTACACTTTAAGGAAACAAAGTACAAACTTGCTTTAAAATGGTATAATACGCTATGGAGATATAATAGTAGCTCCACAAATACTTAGAAGATACATGTTAAACGAGTACATGATAACATACATTGTGGCATAGCACAACACAAAGAAGACTAAAGTTACAAGTTTGCTGGCCAGGATATTCAAAAGGCGTTAAGAGATGCACAACAAGTGCGGAAATAATAAGAAACTTCAGTCAAGCAAAAGTTCACTCATGGTCCAACTAAGCAGAGACTTGGTTTAGAGTCCACATGGATCATGCACATATCAGAGGTATGGAATTACTCTTAGTAATAGTGGACTCATATTGAGGATGGCCAGAAGTTGTCAGCGTAAAAGACAGAAAAGCCACCACAATGAAGCAAATACTAGCAAATACACAAGAAATGGAGTACCTTAGACTATAGTCACCGATAATTCACCTGAATTTTGCAATGAGAACTTATGTGCGAAGCTAAAATAAATTGGATAAATTCCATACAAGACACCACCATAGCACCTACAATCTGATGGCATTGCGATAAGAATGGTACAAACGGTCAAAATGGGATTGAAAGCATTCTCACCACTTAATGAAAACAGAGAATCATACTTGCCAAAAATGCTCCTCAGTTACGGATCCATTTCACATGAGGGACAGAAACTGAGCCCTTCAGCATTAATGGGAAGACAAATCAGAGCTTCCAAAGCTAGGTTCTTTGCAACAAAAGATAAGGTATGGTATAGAAAGAATAAAGAGGTGAATACACAAGAACTAAATTTCCTGAAACAAAAAGTTCACAACATGGATACATTTGAGAAAAGGGGACAATACATACCAGCACATGCAGATCAGTTCAGAAGCAGAAACAAGCTAGATGATGTGGAAAAGGAGGGTCAGGAACAAGAAAAGGTAGAAAGTTACAAAATTGGAACAGAGTAGGTAATGGAAGAAAGTGAGAACAAAAAGACAGAGAAATATGAAGAAAAAAATAAAGAGATCACCATTAAAGAGAAAACAAGACAAAAGACATAACTTCACAAAAATAATCAGGAATAGTAAAAAGAAAAGCAAGGATGTACAACCTCTCCAGTTCTGGGAAGTGTAGAATAACTGGAAAAGTGATAAACAGAAGATCCCTGTCATCACAAAGAACACGGAGAGCTATGCTACGACTAATTCTACGGACAAAGAAATGCAAAATATATATTATCGCTACTTTCATGTATATATTATTGCTATTATATATATATATATATATATATATATATATATATATATATATATATTCCCGCCTAACCATCTAAGGTTAGTCATTACTTAAATGAACTGAAATGAATGTTTACTTCAAAAAATGAAAACAACTCTAAAATATTTATACTCACCTTTGTCATTCACTATCTATATTTCTTGTGTTTCTTCAGAACTTCCTGGCAATTTGATGGTTTTGCTTCTTTCTCTCTGAAAGATTTGTCTCGTCAACTTATCTCATATTCATAAACATAAACAAAAACCAGCACTCTTTTATTTTCACACGAATTAAATAATTCGTTTGAGTTGGTTTTATTATTATTGTTAGCGTCTACAGACAGTTAGGTTCACACTGTAGGATATTCTATAGACATCAACGGCTATACTTTTTGGCGCGGGATAATATTAAAGAGTAGTAAATTTATTTTTGTGCAAATATTAAGATTTGCTGCAGGATTCTCATTTCACTGACAGTATATTAATGTGATAAAGGCTGAGCTGTTAATTTATTCCGAATATTTTCATGTTTAAATCAAAGTTTGTTGGAATAAAACAAAACTTATTTATACAGTTTAAAAGACCAAGAGTCATATAAACCATCCTTTCGATTAAAAAAAATAAAACAACAAAATAACTACATTTATTAATAAAAAGATTTAATGCAAAAATTATTGAATTAGTTTTATAACTATTCAATTCTTATTAACCAGAAAACTGTTTTTATATCCTATCCCCATTCTAGAGGTTTGGATTGAAGAATCAGTAACCTAATTTGAAATCTTGTCGAGTTCATGACATTCACTTATGTACTAATATTCTTGCAGAAGGTATGAATTCATCTCTCCTTCAACCAATCATTGGTAAAATAGTAGGACAGACTAGATTCTATAGCTTTGGATGACAACTGATATAGAAAAAAGTAACTTAATTTAAATAAGCCTGTTGTCCTGTAGGTCTTTCCTCTTGAAGTAAAGGCTGGAAGAAAGTAACTTCAAAACAAATCCACCTTACAGAGTGGAGAGAAGGGGTCACTTTAAAATCTCTGATGTAAAAGGAACCAGCAAACCATTACACTACTTTACAAGAAGATGATAGATATTTAACTTGGGATGTTCTTGCTGAAACGAAATGATCGATGCTTGGTTTCACCCAAAAGGAAACCTCACTCAGAGGTGTATTTTTCAATAAAGAAGAGATCTAGAAAGGAAGCGCATCTTTCGAGGTTTCCTGTGGAAACGTACGGGGAAGTTCGCCACTTGTGTGAGAGATTGAGTGATTGAAAAGTCCAGGGCTTTGATGTCGGCAAGATCAAGGATTAAGCCACTTGGCATGAGGGGAAATATATTTGAAAACACGTGTAGGGAAATGGACTTGCCTATCTTGTCAGGAATACTACCGCCTTATTAGAACTTTGACTAACCATTGACAAGAAATACCATTGAAACAACAACGCTCATTTCTTTAAACAGTTTAAACTGTATGTACTTTACACATTTTCGCAATTTAAAAATGAAACAAATATTTGGGCGTGCCCAATCAAAAAATAAAATTGTTCTATTTTAAATTTAAAAGTATTAATCGCAATACCTTGTGAGTTTCCTGTTAATCTTAAAGTATAAACTTTGTGGGATTACTTTCTTTTTTCCTTGCCATGATACTTGTTTAAAACGTATGTCCAATGTAAAAAATGTTTAGAAACTGAAAGTGCGTCAAACATTCACATAAGGTTAATGAATAAAAATCCTTAATCTGTGTCAGGACAGTTTAGAGATGCAACAAAAGCGCTCATGAAATTTGTAAAAAGAATTGAGAAATTGACATTAGTGATAGGTTGTACAGTAGCATGACTGCTGCTACGGTGAAAAGCTTACATAGTTTCGTAATTTGCCTATAAACTGAAGCTTGTGGGACTTCATGATTGGGTTTCGCAAATAGCACTGTTTAGTTCGATCTTTCACTCTTGTGGTCTTGTGTCTAAGCTAATCAAAGTTTCATAAATATCCACAAACTAAGAAAACTGATAAATCTGAAGCACTCTCTTTTTAACATGTCTCTTTATACACAAATATTCACTAAAATACTTTCTCAGCCGGATACAGTAATTACATTACATTGATTAACTTACTGCCGTTTTATACTTTTTGTCTGAAGTTAAAATTACCCTAAGATATTTACACACACACACACACACACACACACACACACACACACACACACACACACACACACACACACACACACACACAAAATGTATGTAAATCTTTTATTCTATTTAGTCTTTAATATTGGCTACTATTTATGTATTGAACATTTGTAATGACCTAATTACATAAACATTTTGTCAAAAACGCTTTTTGGTGATGTTCATTTGCAAAGTTTTACTAAATTAAGTCATCCATCAGAATGTATATAAAGATTTTTCAAATTATATATCTCGTATAACTTTGAAACTATGTATTTAATTGTATCTTAAAATTATAAGTTCAGGTACATCTTTAAATTACATGCGTTAGAAAATTATTTGAAGCTTATTTTAGCCTAAAAGATTATTATATATTGTTGGTGGTCCCTTTCGGCTTTATTACTGCTGAGTTTTCATTTATATACTGTTTGCTTGTTTAATATTATTTTACCCTGTTCTTGTCTTTCTCTTGTTATTGTTTACTTCGAACTTTATCAATTCTGGTTGTTGGGCATTTCTACCAAATACATTTAAACAATGACTCTGCAAACAATCAAATGCTCGACACGTATGTTTTAGCGTATTTCTGGTTTTTTAAATTCGTCTACGAACCGTGTGTTGAAGATTGGCAATGACGTGGTAAAATAATGATTTTTTAATAATAAGTTCCTTTTGATGACGTTCTGGGAACCTTTTGTTAATTCACTCATTTAAAAGAATGTATTCAACACTTTTTCAAACAATCAAAATGAACTTAAATTTCGACACAGCAATTACAATGATTAAAAATTTACTTAAAAATAAACAAGTCAGTAAAATGGGAAACAAGGCTGCAGGACATAATGTGAACTTGGGGTTTTAAGCAGAAGTTAATACAAAGTATTAGGTTGATGAATGTACAGGCGGCATAACGATGATGAGTGTGGAAACTGGAATTGGCATGCCAAAATTAATTTTCAGGCGATAATGTCACGTTCAGTTTGCACTATTGATCTTGGGAAAGATATAAATCTGTCTCATCTCCTCCATTCACCCATGGATAAAAAAACATAAAGAGATTACTCTCTACTTGGTATGAGTAACCAGTGTATTAAAAAAATAATTTTAAATTTAAAACCAATGAGATGACAACAGAAAATTGACTTTCCCAAGAACATTCAGTGCAATTTAGAAATATTAAATCACAAAACTATGCTGTTGAGAGTTATATTAAGGAAAAAGATAATCTGCAGATATTAAAGAAGTAACATGCAACATTTAAAAGAAAAAAAAACATTTGTCTCAAATCTTACACGAAACCGGATTATCACGACCCGTTGTTCGATAGTAGCAGTTTGTACAGAAACAGCTGTATGTTAGGACTGGCATGAAATAAAAATAATGATATATAGATAAATGACACATGAAAGAATGCAACTTTTGTTAATGAAAATAAGACAAAATAAAAATAAGACAAAAATAGCACGAGAAAAAAAAAAGCGAAAAATAAGAAGGGTGCTAGGAGTGAGGTAAAATAAGATATGAGAAATGAAAAGTTAGAAATGAATGTTAAAATATAATAACAAGAAGTGAAAGAAAACAAAGGCTGAGAACGAATGTTTAATAATGTGAATCGAAGTGGAAGAAAAAGAGCATTAAGGAAGAATGTTTCAACAGGGTCAAGAAAAATATAGAAAACAAAAAATTAAAACGACTGTAGAAAAAAGCTAAGTAGAAATCAAACAATATCGAATCAGAAGTAATGTAGAAATAGGCTGAAATGAAATGTGAACAATGTAGAATAGAAAAGAATGCAGAAATAGTCTGAAAGGAAATATTAGTGATGTAGAAAAGGAAAATGTAAAAATAGGCTAAAATGAAATATGAGTGATGTAAAATAAGAAAGAATGCAGAAATAGGCTGAAATGAAATATTAATGATGTAGAATAGGAAAATTTAGAAATAGGCTAAAATGAAATGTGAGTGATGCAGAATAGGAAAAAAATGTAGAGATAATCTGAAATGAATTATTAGTGATGTAAAATAGGAAAGAATGGAGAAATAGTTTGAAATGAAATGTGAGTGATGTAGAATAGGAAATAATGTAGAAATAGGCTAAAATGAAATGTGTAGATATTAAAATTAGAATGAATGGAGAAACAGTCTGGAATGAAATTTGAGAGACGTAAAATAGGGAAGAATGTAGAAATAGACTAAAATGAAATGTGTGGGAGTATGTAAAATTAGATACAGATTTATTTTTATTCATTTAAAAGGTGAATATAAAACAAGACGAATCAGAAACATGTAACGAAAATTATGATATAAATAACTTCATTGCTGAAAATGTGTAGTCTTCCTATAAATGAAAACAAATTCATCGATCATTGAAAAAATGATTAAAATTTGTAAATTTCTGTGACCAATTTCACTGAGATCCACTGAAGTTCATTCATATAACGAATTTCTTTGGAAATTGTAACATGAAAATAAGTCACGTTATAATTAAATCTCTGTTTTTGTCATTGAGAAAATGTTTGTTTTTAATGAAATGTAAGCAACTGTATAACTTTTTGAATCATCCTCTTTCTCTTCTTTTGCTCTAAATACACTCCACACACACACACACACACACACACACACACACACACACACACACACACACACACACACACACACACACACACACACACACACGCGTGTGTGTGTGAGGAAGAGTGAGTGCGTATGCAAGGGTGTGTGTTTGATTTAATTATTTTATTGTCTTAATGACATACGGATAACGTAATTGTTATTGGTTCGAAGGTGAATTCGCCTAGGCGAGTTCACATTATCCTAATCAATTGCATTCCGTTCTCGCACTAATGCCCTAAAATTTAAGGTACGAATCCTTTTGTTCTTTATGTTACTGAGTAGAACCTAGGAGTTAGTCTAAGAGAAGGACTTCTCTGAATACAAAATTGTATTTCATTGAAAGTAAAGAAAAAAAACTAATAAAATAATTTTCCATTTGCTATTGTCAGTTATTTGTAGGAGATAATGATTTTATTTTAGGTAAATACTGGTGTGAAAGGTTCTACACATAATAACAACATTAGCTTCCCTTATGGCAAACATAACAATCTGAAATATTTAAAGGATGTCACTTTATTCCCTTCTATAGATCTGGGCCGTATACACACGCAGGCGCGCTCACACATGAAACCTCCTTATAGTCTTTCCAATATGAAATAATAAATCCTCTTGAAAACACTCAATCTATTAATGTTACCAAAAGAATTTAATAAATGAATAATATATATTCATTTCGATACATATTGTAAGTTTCAAACATTTTCTCAATGGATAACAGGAAATAAAATATCAAGGGGCAAATAAACTTTGAATTAAGAAAAAAGAACACAAATGTAAGTAAAAATCAATATAAACTAACCGTGTTATATTGTAATGCGAGTTTATTTTCATATCGCATCTTCGTTTTATATATATATATATACATACATACATATATATATATATATATATATATATATATATATATATATATATATATATATATAACCATACATAGGCATGTATTATAAATAAAAAAAAGCACTTCTGAAACAATGTAATTTCAGAATTCCTTCACAAACCTTCAAATTCAACTGCAGAAGCGCATAACGTTTATCTGAAAAGCAGGTATAAAATAATAAAATACTAAATCAATTATATAATAAATATAATGACATTTCTACTTACGTGCTTCAAGAAAGAGCAAGCAAAGAAGATACTTCAACACCATGTTGAAGCTGAAAGAGAGGAAAACAAATACAGCATTAAAAATGGCTAATGAAACATGAGTAAAAAACACGGTGATACAGTGAGAACGTTTTGAACGACTAGCAGAGTATCCTCAAGAGAAGTGTAGTCTATTATTTTTGTAAAAAATGGTAAGTAATGAATCTTTCTCTCTCTCTCTCTCTCTCTCTCTCTACATATATATATATATATATATATATATCCTTAATAATAATAATAATAATAATAATAATAATAATAATAATAATTCTTACTGAGTTTTAATTGACATGGCATTCGCTGCAGATTCTATTGTATCGTTAAAGATCTAAAATCTATCAAAGTCCAGACACTTTGAAACTGAAATTTCCAAGATGTGACACGTGAGTACATCAACAATTGCATTTGTAGTTAGAGCCCTCGGTTTGATTGGAAATATAAGATTCCAATATACTCAGTGAATCCCTAGTAGCTCCAGCCTTTTTAAGAAATATAAAAAAAACCGTAAGCACTAGTACAGCTCACATTTTACGACGGGAATATGATCAGTGGAAAATGATTGTTGACATCTCTGGCCTTTGGTCTCTGTTGGGACCCCCAAAAATGATTGGAAAATTAAAGGAAATAATAATAATAATAATAATAATAATAATACAAATAAAATTTTAAATATTGCGAAATAAACATCAACGGAGGAAGAATTTGTCTCCCTTGCTATTTTGTATATTCCTAATAGCATTCACCAGAAAACTTAACAGAAAGGAATATAGCTAGAAGATATCTCAAAAGAAAATAATTCATCTGTTTTACATGAATGACTTAAAATTATATGCTGGGAATGGCAACTGAAAGACCTCTTGAAAAAACAATATTTCAGTGATGACATTTGAATGGAATTCGGTTTGGATAAATGTGCTAATACCACAATTTGACGACAACAAAAATTCTTGTGTGAGCTTAAACCCTGGGGTAACAATCAGAGATTTATAGCAAGAAGAAGCTTATAAAAATATTCAATAATAAAAGAAGCCAGTAAATGCAAAAAAGATTTACAGTTAGTAGATTCTGTAGAAAAGCAAAACAGAAGCCAAGAACCAACTATTGCGGCAAAAAATATGAAAATGAAAGCCAAAGATAAAGCTCTTGAACAGATGAAACAACGCTGGCAAGACAAACCTCTGCATGGCCAATATCCAGAACGTGCCAATAAATCCAATGTTGATAAAGTTAATACTCATCGATGGTTACGTGCATCTGGATTAAAGTCTGAAACTGAAGGCTTTATTCTTGCAGCGCAAGACCAACATCTTTTTGCTAGAAACTTTCAGGCAAATATTATACATAATAATATGGATCCAAAATGCAGGTTTTGTGATAAACACCAAGAAACAATAGACCATCTAATCTCAGATTGTTCTGTACTTGCCCCAAAGGAATATAAAAATCGCCACGATAGACTGGGGCAATATTTACATTGGACAATGCGCAAACACTATGGAAAATCTATAAACAAACACTCGTATGAACATCACCCAGCACCAGTTACAGAAATAGAAGATGTCACCATTCTATGGGATTACACTATCTACACAGACAGAAAAATTGAAACAAATAGGCCGGTTATTATTGTTAAAAAACAGAAAGAAAAAAACTTGTCTATTAATTGATATGGCTTGTCCAACGGATTGTAACATAGCAACCAAGGAATTCGAAAAACTGTCAAAATATAAAGACCTGGAAATTGAAATAGAAAAAATGTGGAAATTTGTGGCAGTGATAGTGGGTGCATTTGGAATGATAAAAAATGGAACAAAACAACACATTGAAAGAATCCCTGGAAACCCCAGCTTAAGAGATATACAAAAATTGTCTTATTAAGTACAGCCCACACACTAAGGAGAACTTTGTCTATGTAACGCTAGGGATGATAAGGGAGATAGAAAAAAACATGAACTGGAGCCATAACAACACGCCACAACCTGCCTTAGGGGTTCCCGCACACTTGTTTGGTAGTGCGACCATAGCAGAAATCGAAATATGATGAAAAATGACAACATAATAATAATAATAATAATAATAATAATAATAATAATAAGAAGAAGAAGAAGAAGAAGAAGAAGAAGAAAGAAAGAAAAGAAGAAGAAGAAAATAAGTGATAGGGCAATGTAATGGAAGGCAAACCAAATCAACTATAAGATATCAACAAATAAAAATGTTGATAAAATCGAAATAGGGTTCATATGCAAAAGAGATACGGCCAAATGGTTTTATCATTTTGACTGCAAAGTAAATCGAGATTTTCCATTTATTATTGGGTAGGAAGAAATTCCAGCATTCATTTGTGGGATTTGTCTATAAATTTAAGGAACAGTTATTTTTCGCAAACATTGTCCGTGATTAGAAAAAACAACCTTTTTCTCATTGTCTCCTTATTGCCATGCATTCTCCCCGTAATTGTAAATGTCACTTTTACAGATGCTGACAGCTAAGATCATACAATACAACATATGGAAATGAAACAATCGTTAACAAACATACCGCGATTTATGGAATTGTGTTCTATATTCAAAAACAAGGATGAATTAAATTGACACATGAATAAAGGAAAAACTAAATTTTGTAAATTCCATTGGAGAGATGAAAATCTACTTTTGGTGTTGAATGAAAAATAAATTACTTGTCATGATACAAATTAATCGATAGTATATACCATAGTAACTTGATAACTTTAGATCCAATGCTCTGAGTGGAACGGCTACTTTTGAATTTTGTGTCGGGTCTCTTAATGAAGTTTGATCTATAGTGTATTTTGCGCATTTGTATGATATTAAAGGTTCAATTAGTGTAGTTGCTGTTTCGAGAAAGTATTTTTAGATCTATTGCTTATACAGAGCAATAATATGCAAACAATAAAAAATAATGCTATTTCGTTCTCTCATGGCTTTTGGCCTTGTTCTAGTGGCAGAAACAGAACACAAGTCCATAGTGATAGTGACCAGAAGAGTTTCTCTGATAACAGATACGTTAAATATACAAAAATATGGTACAAGTTCAGATGCTAGCCACAATTACTGAGGCAAAAATACTACATTATTCCTGACACCAAAACAACACATTCTTAACTTTCTTACGACATCCACCATAATTCGCTATGAAGACCTGTTACCATAGAACTTACAGTTACATTTCGCCAATTCTACTGTAAATTGATGAGACTTTGTTACCAATTAATAATTAATTTCATAAAGTGAAAGTAATATTTATTTTGAAAGTACAAAATGTGGCACTAGGCCAAAGAAAGATATATGGTAAGGCTGGTTTTCAGTCTGTTTTTCCTTAAATTTAGCTAAGCCATAACGACTGACCCAAATATGCCACAGTATTCCTTACGCCAAAACACAACATTCTTACTGACCATTCTTACTACGGTCACCATACTACTTCTACAAAATCCTAACTTGTCCTCATATGTAGAAAGTTTGTCCGTTAGGTCGGGGCGGATATAAAAAAAATCCAATTTTAAAAGAAGAAAGCTCTTCAGAACAATTGCAATGAGGATATTTAAAGGTACAGAGAAGCTACTTTACAAAAGGAGGGAAACAGCTGAAGCCGAAATGTCAGATTAGGACTGATAACATTACAAATTCTTCTTTAAATTTTAGCAAAATATAATATTAATAATATATTATATTATAAAGTACGCATTCTCATTATATAAAGTTTTAATAACTGCAAAGAAATGTATCTATGAGAAGACGTTCAATGGTTTTCTGATTTGTTTTAAGGCGTGCATTTCATTGGATTTGTATGTTAAATAAAATCTTTCTAGATTCGGAAGGTGATGCTAAAAGGAAGTAAAAAACAATTCAAGGACCTTGAGATATTATGAAAACAATTGAAATGTTAAACAAATTATTGAGTCAGGGAATTATTATGTAAAAAATTACTCTAAATGACACTTAAAAACGTTTTAAATATTAAAATATCAAAATGTCATAGAAATATCTGTCTATATTTCAATAATGAGGTATTGCAACTATTTGCATAGTTCGGATGTGTGTTGTGGTGCAGTGGATATCGACTCGGAAAACAAAGTGCCCTCTAGTTATGGATTAAATAACAGGACAGATTGGGTTCTCTAGCTTTGGCTGGCAATCAGTCTACCGCAGAAAGCAATGGCAACCAACTGCGGGATAACCTTCTACCCAGTCAGGTATTTCTCGAAAGAGACATGATCGGCCAAAGCGTGTATCACGTATGGCACTTAACTGACTCACTGAAGTAGTTCGGAATATTATCCTCATCTCTATCTTCATATTCCTAATGTTTCGGTCATTATATTTTTTGGAGTTTTAGTCTAGTTATGACAGTAATACTGTTTTTGGTCTGATTTTCTAACAGATAATCCATAGTAGAAGGAGTCAATTTCATTCTGAAGCACTAGCCTAGATATGACAGCAATACCCCATTTTTGTTTTAACCTGGCTCTTGCAAAGTTATAGCATAGCTGAAGGTGTCAGGTACTTTCTGTGGTGAGCGGTACAATTAGTCGATCATTTGTCAGTATATTAAGTAAGGGATCATACATGAGTTCCACTTCAGGTCGAAAATGCTCGTGAGTTCCAATAGGTGTCCAAGGCAATGAACTTCACTGAAAGTACCACCGTTCATTATGGCTGAAGAATATCCAGGGACTGCTCGATAATGGTGAAACGCTAATCCTTAGTAAAGAAATGTATTAAATAGTAAGGTAGACAGTGTTCTGCAGCACTGGAAGAAAACCCAATCTAGGAGAAATTATTTATTTTTAGAACTGTTAAGAAGTAAATGAGAAACCACTCCTCTAATTCAAGAGGTCACAGCATTTCCCAAATAATAAAAAATAAGACCTTTGGAGAACCATATTCGCCTTCGATACTGCTTTTAAAAAATATAACAATAAACTGAAATTCATCTCGAAAATAAACAGAATATATTATATTAATAAAACTGGGATATCCATTTTAGTTGTTGCTGCTGTTGAAAGTCTGCAAGTGATGTGGCTTTTGTTATTTGGTTAGTCAATATCTTGATTATATCATTATTTTCTTTTCAAGCTAATTGTGCTATCCATTTTAGTTGTTACAGCTGTTGAAGTCCTCGAGTGATCAGGTTTAACTTATTTGATACAGTTGAGCCACTAAAAAGCATGGAGTATTTTAGGTATCAAGCGATGCAGTCGCATTTAATATTTCAACTACCCCCAAAATATATGGAATTGTATAGCCTAAGATTGCCGATGCTTTTATTCAGTTATATGAATGTTGAAACCTATATAGTTTTCCGGCTCGTCATAAATATGTAGTCGCGTAACCTTAGAATGATGATGCCTTTATTCAGTGATATTTATGCTGGCCCCTTTAAAATCTGTAGACGTCTAACCTAAGATGAATTTATTCTGTTATGTGAACACTGGCTCCTAGGTTTAGGGTTCGTGTGAAATTTGTAATCATATGACTGAAAAGTGACGACCCCTTTATTAATATTAATTTTTTGTTTAAAAATATTAATATGTGAACTCTCTCCACACACCAATAATTTAACATGATCATAGTAATAAATTGTTAAGTTCTGTCTAATGTTGATGTAATCGTTTTAAGAGTACTATTTCAATAAATACTGTTAAATAGCCATTCATTTTAAAATTCTAGTATGTGTCTCTTTTTTTAACTAATTAAATAATATCACAATAGCTAAATTTTGTATTGATTTTATCGTTTTTTAAAATACATTAAGATCAAATTTTGATGGATATTTTTGTAATGTTTTATTTAAGGAACAAAATTTTCTTTCTATACTGAAAGTGGTAACCATCTCGACATTTTAACCAAAGTAAATGTGAATGAATGAAATAAAGAAGGAAAATTGGAAAAAAAAAGCCTAAGCAATGCTAACGCTCTTAATAGTCTAATTTAAAAATGTAAAATATAGTTTAATGCTATTAGAAGCCGTAATTGAAATCTGTGACCATCGAAATAGCGAAATAAATCGAAGTTTTTTAATTATGAAAATTTCGCTCAAAACATTTTATTACAGACGTGAGACTTAATACACACATAGACACACACGCATATAAGTGTGTGTGTCTTTAGCCTTTTCCTGTTTGAAGAAGAGAAATTCATTGTTATACTTTCAATCCTATTCAATACCTGGATTATTTTCTGTGCAATGTCAAACGCAAATCCAACACAATCTGCGGAATAAAAATACAAAATTTCAGAAATAATCCTTTTTTACTTTAAGAGAGATATCCATTCGTTTTTCAAAAATCAGGAGGAGATAATTAAGAATTAGTAGTGTTGCGGTTACGTCCCTTGCATAATCTAAATAATAAAAACTTTAGTGAAAGACGAGATTCGACACACAAGCTTCAAGGGACCTAACTTAATTATCTCCTCCTGAGATTGGTCATCACACTAGATACCTCGACTCAATTGCCAGAAAGCAGCATAGTATGATGTTAAAAGCGCTCAGATTTAATACAAACAAAGTTTTATCATCGAAATATTTATGCTGTTAATAAAAGAAAAGATTAAATTTTGTTGTCATTATTTTTTTTTAATTTTTAACTCTTTCTAATATGTTTGAAGTTTCGATTTTTTTTCGTCAACGTTTAAACCGAGTTTTACGTCATGTTACTAATGTGGCAAACGTAATATTAATCAAGTCTTTTTGGGGGGTTGAAAGACACATTAATTTGGAAATTCTTGCAGAAATCAACTAATTTAATGAATTTTAATGAAATTTTCAGGACTTATTCACAAATGAATGAACTTATTTATGCAATTATTATTTTAGAAAACCTTAATAAAAATGCACATTTTTACATCTGTTACCTCCACTTCATTTAATTGCATGAAACTTCTAAAACTTCATTTTCTCCACCAATTTTTTCAGTTAAATACAGGTCTCACTGGGGAATGTAAATCATGTAATTTTTTTTTCCAAAAATTCACCATTTTTAATTTAGATAAATTTTAATTGATTTTATAAATAATATAATTTAAGAATATCATATTCTGAAGGAAAAAAATTCGATGAGTAATGAATTTTTATAACAAATGCTTTTTTTTCTTTGCTAATTTTGATGATTTATACAATTTCAAACATCTTTTAAATTTCTGCCAGTTACTCAGTGTCTTCTGTTATTAATTTATTAAGTAAAGACATTCTTTACAAATCGAAAATTGAAAAGCTTAATATAAAACATTTAAAATTAAAATTTATAAATAATTTTTTTAATGTTAAATTGCACATTTTCTTTTACTGTGGAAAATTATAAGAGACTTAATTATTAGAAGGTCACGAAATGTTAAATTGGATTATATCATTTTTCGATCATCATACTTCCAGATGTATTAGCTGATTTACGACAGGGGTTATCATCACCTGCTTGAAAGGTCAACGAGTCAAACCTTTCTAATAAAGAAAATCTTTTATTCTAAATTTCATGCCATAAATTAACATTAAGTTTTCTATTTTTTCAAAAACTAATATATGAGAGATGTATATTTTATTTTTGCAAGATTTTTAGAATTGAGAATTCATTTTTCTTTACAAATGTGTCGATCGTTCAAAATGCCCGAAAAATTTAGATTTAAAAATAAAATCTCAAAATTTTAGATTGCAATGTATATAATTTAAGTTTGAAATGAACCCGAATATTTTGCTTATTGGAAACAGTGAATTTAATCATTTAGATTTCAATTAAGTTAAAATTAATGTATCAAGAAAACGTTTTTTATTTAAAAAAAAATAATTTAAAACTTAGGTATAGAAAATGAGTAAAGGTACCTAGTATAATATAATCACCTGTCTCACTATTATGTTTCCATTCTCAGTGTATTCAATTTAATTAATAAATATTTACTTAAAATTTGACCATGCAAGTGCAATGTTCCAATTATAGAGGAATTTCAAAAAGTTACGAAGTTTGAGGCCAACTCAAGAACAAAAGGAAGAGCAACGTAAAAGAAAAACAAAAAGACGCCGTCAGCTTCGTATAGCGTCGTCACAGGAGCGGAGAACGCTACAATGCTTTGATGTTTCTTGGACAGCACCCTAGAGGAAAAATGAACAATCCCAATTTTGATATATGCTGTAAATCAGGAGTGATACAAATTGCAAGTATCCCTGAGTTACCGAACGAATTTGATTTTCTCTTTATTTCTAATACTCCTGAGGCAAAATATTACAAACTCAATTTTCGAAAGTTTAACAGCGCAATGGCAATGTATTCTATAAAAATAAATGATACTACTACAATACTGAGAGAGGAATGACGAAATTTTGATTTTTTATCTACATGTAATATTTGAATATCTGAATTTTTAAATTTCATGATTTACACCCCTTCGATTTCCTCTCTCTTAATTGTATTATTTTTAATATTTTTATTTTAATTTCAAATTTTAAATTGAAATTTTAAATTTATATGTACATGTAACCTTAGAATATTTAATTTTTTAATCATGTTATTAAAAAAGAAGTTAGTTAAATTTATAAGATTTAATTCCTTTGAAAATCGAGTGATATTAAATTCAAATCTATTAAAATGTCAGTTTGAAATATGCACCTGATGATTACATAAAGCATGAAACTCCGAGTCGAACTATATATATATATATATATATATATATATATATATATATATATATATGAGGTAATAAGTGGTTAAGACAGTACCAGATCAAATGGTAGCTTCCCCTATGTAAATAGGGGTCGTAGGTTCGAATCCTGCTGGATAGCACACATTTTCGCAATAAAACTTTATCGTGAAATAATCAGGCCGGCAAATATAAAATACTGTTTAATTAAAAACAGAATATCTACTTAAATACGAGTATCGGTAAAAATAATTCATTACATATATATATATATAATATATGAAATAAAATACAGCGCGGTTTTATTAACACTTGAATAATAATACTGTACATATGTGCACCCTCGTATGTATATTTATTAATTCAACTCACTCATTCTCTCTATATATATATATATTGTTTTTGTTTTTCTTTAATCCGAAGTGGAAGAGTAGGAAGGTAAACTCCAAGAACCTGATCCTAATCAATATTAAAAATTTTTAATATCATCCAACATTAAAACTTTCAACACAAGTAAAAATATTTACAATAAGGCCCTTCAAAAAAGCGGATATAGGAACAAGTTAACATATGATAAACCTACAATCAACTCCGAATCATTCAAAAATAAAAATAAAGGAAACTGTAGAAAAAGAAAGATAATTTGGTTTAACCCTCTTTATTGTAAACTAACATCAATATTGGTAAATATTTTCTCAAGTTAATAGACCAAAATTTTAATAACAGTAACCCTCTACAGAAGATTTTTAATAGCTACACCCTTAAAATTAGTTATTTTTGCACCCCGAATATGGACAGCCTTATTAGTTCCCATAATAGGAGTATTCTGGTGAACTTGCGCAATGCCGAATCCAGGTCCGGAATTCTAAACGAATGCAACTGTAATTCTGTGGACGCCTGCCCGGTGGAGGAAAAATGCAAATCCACCCAGGTGATTTATGAAGCCCGCATTTCTCCATCTAACAAAAAAAAAACGACTTCCGGACCTATATCGGTATGTCCTTTTCGAACCCCGGTCAGAGGTACCAGACAGCCCTTTCGCGGGCATTCTGGAAAATGAAAGAGGAAGGGCTGGATCCTGAAATTAGCTGGAAACTGATAGGTTCAGCCCGTATTCCGAGGAATTTTCGTGATAGGTGCTGTCTATGTTTACTGGAAAAAATTTCAATATTAAAATACCCCCACCAACACCCCGGCTACTGAATCTTAGGAGGAAATTCATCAGTAAGTGCCGCCACAAGGCAAATTTTTCGAATACTTAAATTTAGAATTTAAATCCCCGTTGACTAGATGTTAAAATATAAATTAAAAAGATTCAATTTAAGTTTTAATCTTAATTTTACCCTAACGTTAAACTTAAAATGTATTTGAACCCCCCTACCTTCCTATCCCAAGCTCCTTTAATTGCCTATCTTTAGAAAATATGGATTCTTTGATTAAACCCCTTTTTCCTTGGTTAACACATATATGTATATATATTTTTTTTCTCTAATATTTTTTTCTCTAAAATTTTTTCTCTAATAATTTTTAAACTGATAACTTCCTGTAATTGGCATTTAGCTCGCTTCTACCTCAAAGGTTTAATCAAATAAACTTAAATAAAAATTTTAAAAATCTTATATTGAAACCCATTCCTTCTCGCCTAAATACACCTCTTCAATAGCCCAAAATCTTAACTTTAAAAAGTAAGTTAACTCATTTATTTGTCTATCTTTATAAAATATGAACTCCTATTCCTCCCCTTCCTAAATATACCATTTCAACACCCTGTAACCCCTCAACTACCAGCTCTGTCCTTTTCCACTTTGTGACCGTTGTTAACTTAAAACCCCTCCACACTCTAACCCAGGGCCTTGGCCATCTGGAAAAAACAATGTCGCTGACGTGACGTAGAGTCTCTATTAGAGATCCTATGTCGAAATGTACATCCGGCACCTTTGAATTTTGAAACTTTTCTCTAATTTATATATATATATATATATATATATATATATATATATATATATATATATATAAAACGTATAAACTGTTGACGAGTCAACTGAAATTCAGTTAGGCCAAACACTGGCCAACGATCATTTTTTTAAAATACGTTGCAAAATGAACTTTGCACAGAGTCATCTACAGTCTGATATATACATATACAAGATGATTGAAAAATAACTCCCCATTTTATGTAGAAGTGTCCAGCCAGAAATCCTGGCCTAACACCTTGAGACTTTTTGGATTTGGGTTTTTTAAAGGAGCAAATCTACTACAACAAACCAACGACTTTGAAAGAATTTGAAGGTCGAATACAAGACGTTTTTGTCTTCCTTACCACAAAAGCTCCTAGTGAAATCAGTTGACACAATTCCTGGCTGGCTCGAGAAGCTGTTAGCAAAATATGGGGCTCATATCGAATTTTAAAAACCTCATGCTAAGTGATTTCCTTTCATGTTTATTTCTGGTAAAAATTATAGTTAATAAATAAATTGTAAGTATTTTAAAATAGGTTTTCCTTTTCAATCAACTTGTATATAAATCCTGAAAAACGGGAAAATGTTAGGATGCTGGAAAAACTTAATAAAAATTAATTAAATTTTCCTTGTCGGTCGCATTTAATGACATTTTAATATTTGAAAAAATGTGTGCTGCGCAAATATACATGAATCACACACACACACACACACACACACACACACACACACACACACACACACACACACACACATACTCATTAATCCTATAAAAGTTCTATTTATATCTCGATATTGATCACTTTACAACAAAAAAAAACCTGCTAATATATCTTTTTTCAGTGAAACACTGAAAAAAATCTTGGCACTAAACATGAGCACAGCTCAACACTATATATATATATCAGTGTGTTATGTGCATATATACATACCCGCTACTCTCCCCATATATATATATATATATATATATATATATCATTATCCTTCATTGTAAAAGAAAAATGGTACTGAAATTAGAGAAGCCACCAAAGACGTCCTTATAACTGTGTGTCTTTCATTGGTGGCGTGAATTGTGACGAGGGCAAAACCTGACACCTTGTTCAACCAACCTGAACCGTTTACGCCTGAATAAATGTGCCTAGAATAGTGGGCATTATTTCAATATTCTTTTTAGCAACACATTTCGTGCGTCTGAAACGACACAAAAATACAAAAACCTTATCTTTTCAAAGAAAATTACTGTGGAAACAATTTTGCTGAAGAAAATTCAGGAAAAACTGAGAGTCTTTTTAACCGTTTGGTCGATCAGAATCTTCGAACATAATTTAACATTACGATTTGATTTTCAAATACATTAGGGGATGTAAACAGTTTTAAATTCCAACGCAAATCATTAAGGAGTTTAATTTTACCAAGTATTCCATTAAGTAGATTTTAACAAAATTAGAATTATCATCATCTATATACCGTGTCTCCTTAGGACGTAGGCGATCATGGCCCTCCACTTCTCTCTATTTCTTGTTACTCCTTATACCTTTTCTTCTGTTATTCCACTTAATTCCCGATCTACCACCTAATCTGTTCAAGTCCCTCAGGTATGTCGTGCGCTGCTTTTCCTTATCCCTGTTCCTTTCTATTTGTTCCGTGAGCATCGAGTTGTCCAAGCCCTCCTTTCTCATTACATGCCAAAAAAACTTTAGCTATCTTTTCCTAATGTTAAGTATCAGTTTCGATTTTGTGTCCATCTTTTCCCAAACTTCGTCATTGCTCATGTACTCTGTCCATGGTATCTTCAGCATCCTTCTTATTTCGGTTGCTTCAAATCTTTCCTTCATCTCTCTCTGATGAAACTGTCCAGCATTTGTTGTCACATTGAAGGAAAGACATCAAATAACAATCCAGTAGTCACTTCTTTATTTCCAGTAACAATTTTCCTGTCTCTTAACATTCTACTAAGCTTCTGGAATACCTTCTTGGCCATGCCAATGTGCTTTCAGATCTCCATATTGCACTTACCATACTCTGTTAGAACACTTCCCAAGTATTTAAATTTGTGCATCTGTTTGATTTTCGTATCACCAAATTGTAGTTAGTATTTTGGGTTTCTCTTTTGACTGATTATCATACATCTTGTAGTTTATTTGTTGTCCTTTCTTTCCGCTTTCTTTGACTACTTCCTGTACGAGGTCGTGTAGTTTCTTTCCTGTATCTGCTATCAGCACTGTATCATCTGTAGATCTTATATTGTTCAGATTTTAGCCATCATTGATGAATACTGGCAGAACTTCTAGAACTCTCAGAATGGTTTCGCTGTATAGACTGAATAGATCTGGTAAGAATTCACATCCTTATCTTACATCTGTAGGAGAATATAAATTAGAACAAACTGTGCTATATTTTTACTTAGTTTCACCTAACAACGTGTGTCACTACGAAGAACCCATGAAACCTTGTCATGTTCTTCTAAAAAGTCTTGAACACTTTTCTATGAATAACAGCCGTACATATCTGCTTTCTGAGATCAATGATTAAAAATATGTTTTAGCAAATAAGTCTTAATGTATATCACCCTACTCCTGACCATCTGGTTCTACATAATCACAAACAAAGAACTGTATCAAATAATCGATACCACATCACTTGAGAATTTTCATCCCTGGCAACAACTAAAATGGGTCACACGTGTATTTCGAATAGAAAATAATGCATAAGCAAGAAGCGAAGATACATGATTATAAAACTATTAGAAAATTAATAGAAAACGATGAATACCTAACCTCATATTATTCAAAATATATAGCGTATAAATTAATCCAAAGATATAAATAATTCAAATACTAATTTGCATTAAAAAAGATATCACATACTTTCCTTGAGTAGACATTGCATTGTGTTACTTTATGTCCTCCATAGATTGCCCGACATTTCAGCTAACGTGATGAATATTTATGAGTGTTCCTAATATTTTAAAATCTTAAAAAAACAATAACATTTTTTATATTATGGGATGTGTGTTGGGATGCAGTGTATATCGGCTCTGAACAAGAAATCGGAGAGCCATGTTCGAATTTTATTTGATTTCATTGCATTCACTTAGACGCAAATGTCCTTGAGAAAAGTATTAACCTGTCCCTTCCCTTCAGCTATGGGTTAAATAATAGGACAGATTGGGTTTTGTATTCTTGGTTGGCAACCAGTCTACCACAGAATGTCATGGTGGCCTACCTCAGGAAAATCTTCTGTCCAGTAAATCAGGTCTCTTTTGAGACATGATCGCCCAAGCGATCATGTATGGCACTTACCTGAGTGATACATGTTACCAAATAAAATCCTTGCATTTGTCTTGATAAAGTACTTCTGAGAATGAAACATATTTTTTTCTTAGTTATATTGTCCTTTTACAGATAGACTATTTCTGATAAACATAACTTTATAAGATTTAGAGTAAACTTAAATTCAAATCTATTAAACACTTACTTTGAAACATACATCTGATGATTGCATAACGAGTCGTGTTATCGACGTAGGACCATATGTATAATTATAAATACATATTAAATAGCTTATTCCTACTACATTGAGCACTGTTTTATTAACACGTAAATAATTTATATTTATTAATTCCCGTAACTACACACACACACACACATTATATATATATATATATATATATATATATATATATATATATATATATAATAGAAATAGTTTTAAAATTCTGTTCCACCAAAACTAATATCAATATTTACGATGCACAAGTCTATATAGATGTTTTATATGGCAACGTACTATAAACGTCGGTTGTCTGGCTGTAAATCAATAAAGATTTCGTCAGCTACACCTTTTCTATTGTTACTGATATTCTATTGTCATAAGACAGCTAATCTGAAGATGATGTTGAAGAAGGCTTTCCGTTTGAATGAGATAATTTGGTTCAATTTTCACGGTTATTTTATCGTCGCTGAATCAATCATTAAGTGAATAATTAGGATTCACCAGAAAATTCACAAGCAACATTTTAACTTTTGCCGATTAATACTCGTATAATAACATTTTCAAGTGCAATATTATATATGCCAGCAGGTTTAAAATAATTATGCCTTGCTGCAAAGCACGGAAAAGCTAAAAAAATCAAGGATTTCAATGTTGTGAAAAAAAATCTCCACACATTCACCTTCAGTTTTGCCTCCCCTTCCACACACAGACATTAATATTAGCTCTTATGTTCAGATTGCTAGAACTGTTACTACTGACACTTTTTGGCATTTGTGGACTGATGACCTTAAATCTAATATCTTCTTCTATGTGCCTTGTCCCTTCAGGTCTTAGGCGATCATGACTCCAGCATGTTTCAGTCCATCTTTTGAATAATTTTGTCTTGTTATTTCTCCCAAACCATCGCTCTGCCATCCTTTTGCTCAAGTATCTCATACGCTGTTTTCCCCTAACCTTTTCTTCCATCCGCCCTGTGAGTATCAGATTCTCCAAGCCATCCTTCGTTATTACATGTCCCAAAAGTTTCAACTGTTTCTTCCTGATGTTTAGTATAAGTTTATTTTTTGTTTCCATTCTCTCCAAAACTTCGTTGTTGCTCATATGTTTGCACCAAGGTATCCGCAGCATCCTTCTGTAGAACCTAATTTCTGCTGCTTCAAGTCACTCCTTCATCTTTGAGGAGATTGTCCTGCATTCGCTGCGATATAGGAAGACAAATATCACGTAACAGTTCAGTACTCTTTTCCTTGTTTTCAACGAAATTTTCCTGTCTCTTAATACTCTGCTTAGCTTTTGGAATGCGTCTTAGGTCATCCCTATATGCTTTCGGATCTCGGTGTCGAACTTAAATAATGTTTAAGATATATATATCTTACTTAAACGTTTTTTTAGTGGATATTCGTATTTGAGTAGACGCTCCAGTTATGTATTAAACAATATATTTATTTATTTTCATTTATCGGCCTGAATATTCAAGAAATCTTATTACAAAAAATATGCACTCTCCGATGCACTCCGTAGCCAAGAAGTCGTTAGATCTAAGGACGGTTTCCCTAGAGAAACGTAGGTTCGAATCCTGTCAGAAGGCGCATATTTTTTTCTGAAATAAGATTTCCCGAATGTTCAGACCACTAGACGAAAATATGTAAATATACGGTTTAAAACAGAAACGTAGCGTCTGATAACATTGAGTATCCACTAAAAATAACGTCTAATTAATAAAAGTACACGCTTCCTTTTATATAAGACATCACTCAAAAAATCCCGGGCCTAACTAACAACGACTTTTAAGGAAAAGTCGACTTTATTCATCAACAAATTCTCCTTCTAGGGTGATAATATGATTCAAACGCTTATCTAACAATTCGATGCCTTTTTTGTAAAACGATTTGTCTTTGGCCAAGCCCTAATCCTAACCCTAACCCTCAGTTTCCGATATCTCTTCTTCATTGGAGCCAAATCTCTTTCCCTGGAGCAATATTTTGAGATGTGCAAACAGCCAGTAGTCGCTGGAGGCCAGATCTGGAGAATAGGGTGGATGAAGAATCATTTCAAAGTAAAATTCATGCATTTTTGTCATCGTTGCGATCGACTTGTGACATGGTGCGTTGTCTTGGTGAAAGATCACTTTTTTCTTCATCATTTGTGGCAGTTTTTTGGCGATTTCTTCCTTTAAACGCACCAAAAATGCTATATAATATTTGCTATTGATGATTCTTCCTTTCTCAATGTAATCGATGAGCAAAATATCTTGCGCATTGCAAAATACAGAGGCAAAAACCTTGAGTCGCTTTGGACGGCTTTCAATTGCTGCTGTCCATTCAGCTGACTGCCGATTTGACACTGGAGTGAAGTGGTGGATCCATTTTTCATTGTCACATATTTATATAAAAACTTAAAACAATGCTCTGAATCGTCGATGCCTTGTTGTTTTTGATCGACTTTGAGCAAACGCGACGCCCACTTTGAACACAGCTTTCTTATTGGTAAACGTTCATGCAAAATGGTGAATACACTGCCTTCTGAGATGTTCAACTCCGCTGCTATCTCACGTAACTTCAATTTACGATCGACCAAATGAGTTTGTGGATTGATTTAATGTTTTCTAGGAGAGCTGCCGATTTTGAGCGACCTGAGCGTTCAGCATTATTTGCGTCTGTACGAACCGTTATTTCCGAGGGTGTAGAATCCGAATAACACTTATCAAGCCAGTGATTTGCTTGAACAGTATTTTTTCCCATCAGAAAGCAATGCTTTATCAACACACGAAATTCAGATTTTTCCATTGTTTTGAAAATTTGCAATTTGTCAACTCGTGCATATAACCCATTCGTTTGGTTACCTCGATGTGGTGCAATGGTGAGCAAGTTTGCCCTGCTATACTAATTACAATTGAATAGAAAGTTTGATCTTCACTGGATGACCCAAACTTTTGGTTTTGTGTCACATATAATCTACCATTAGGCAATCACCACTGGGAACCTTGGCAGGATGTAATGGTTAGCAGGTTTGTCTCACTAGAACACTTATGACTGAGTAGTGGGTTCGATCCTCACTGAGTTCTTCATAATTTATACCTTGTGCTATAACTAAGCTACGCTTCGAAAATCACAATATGATTCAACGCTAAAGATACTAGAAAAACGCTCGCTTCCCAGTACCACTCCAGATACTCCTGATTGTCACTCCTTTACAAGAGCCAGTTAAGATCGAAAATGAAGTACTGCTGTCATATATGGGCTGGTGCTACCCAGTCTTAACTTTTCAATCTCGAAAAGTGTCTACCCTGTAAATGATAATTTATCTTCCTCCCAACAAAGTCTTTCCCATAGATTAAACGTCACAAGCCTCTTGCCACACTATCACTATTTCCGTGGAAATATCGACAAGCAATAATCCTTATTTCCACTATTTCTAATTTTCACGGCTAAGACCCGCCATGTCAAAACAGTAAAGGTGCTATTTTCCGGGATCTGCTGGATTAGGTTAACAAGTCAATATCTCTGCCCAGCCCACTGGGTAAGTGTGTATATTGGCAGACAAAGAATTAGGCATTTGCGGTGAATCTAATACCTGTATGGAAGGTCAACCCGACAACTTGAAATAGTATCCGCATCGATTACCCTAAAAAAGGAAATTCTGAAAAGCTGAGAGTAATTTGTCTTTTATGTCTTTCCATGAATAAGTAATGTATTTTCTTTCTATAAATGTTACATTCCTACCTAAAGATCTCTGTTTAAAAATAGTTTCTACTTTATTACACTATCATGGCAGAACGCCAATGCTATATTGCCAAGTAAATTGCAGCTTTTGATATAAAATACTTGAAAGTTTCAAACTCGCTCAGTATCACACTCCTATCCTTTTCTTTGAACAGGAATAGAGGTTTACCCCTGTTTTTCTGTTTAGAATTGAGTTTCTAGTTCTTTCTTAAATATTCTTCCTTCTCTTTCGCTCCCAGTAGGTCCTTGTTATTATTGTCTTGCTTGGTAAGGGGGGGAGCTGATTCTGTGTAAAGGAGACTCATACACACAAAATATGCGCTTGTATCATGAGGTTTTGATCCACCCGAGGAATATTATATTTAGTTGATACACATATAAGCAACAATGAGACTCGTCAGTAACTAGATAGGTGACCTCTTGAGAATACCAAGTGCAGGTGGTATAATGCGAAGACACATTCAACAATATATTAAGAAACAGAAAATATCATTAGAAACATTTCTGAAGAGTTACTTAATATCAGTCCTCCTATAATCCATTGAATGTTGTTCTACAGAAAGATGCTGGGGATACCATGAACTAAACATGAGCAACGACGAAGTTTTAGAGCAAATGGAAACAAAAAAGAAACTTTTACTTAAAACCAGAAAGAGACAGATAAAATTTCCTTGTGGACACATGGCCTAATGGTTAAATCCAGAGACTTCATCTAAAGAATTGTGATTTCAATAAGTGGCGACAGCAGTGGTGAACAAATAACTTGGAGAATTGACTAAAACAGAGATAACTACATGACATCCGGAAATAGCATTGCACATAGAAAGAGAACAATCTACCCCAGTGATTGAAATAAAGGGTTTGGTTCGAAATTCTAGTACCTGTAGAAGGCCGGAGCATACAACGACCGAAGTATCGAAAACATGGCAATAAAGATGAGAACAACTGTCCAAATAATGTAAAAAGGAAATTAAATATTCAGAAACACACCATTTGAAGATTTCTAACACATGGATGACATATGCAACTCGAAAATGGAAAGACATAATCAATATTCTGACTTTCTACACGACTCTAAACAAAAGGTTAAGAAGGAAACCGTCATCAACAAGTGAAATACATTTTAGATCAAGATTTAATCAATTTCAATCGAACGTAATGCAAGTTGTTCGTTCAAAGTATATCGAATGTTTCCCTATATGAACTCTCCTAATCTTACAATTACTAATAGCATTCTCGAAAAAGAATAAAACGGAAATATTTAAAGCAAATCATTGTTTCCAATTAAGCCATTTGAAAGTCGCCGTTGATGGAAAACAACTTTCTCTTGCAAGTTCAATATATTCCAAACTTATTCTCATGGAGTCAAACAACGTACAATATACTTGATGAGCTAAAAAAATTGGATTGTGGAACAGAGAAGAGGAGAAATAAAAAAACAATTTATTAATAGCTACGAAGGATATGAAATTTTGGAGAGCTATAAAAGCCGACCATATGAAGAGACAACGCACATAAAAGAAGGCCAATTAGGCCTTGACACTCACAGGGCATAATGGAAGAAAAGGGTGCAGAGGCACACACCAAGTAACTAAGCCCTACGAACTTGGGTAAATGAATGACTTAAAAGCGATGTGGGATTTGTAAAAAGACAGTCCTAGCTCATGTGGGTTCCCGACATAAAAAAAAGTCTTGTGCTACAATCAGAAAAAGTGGACGCTTGGTTAATTATCTTACGTGTTACATATTTTAGATTAGTTACAAGTTGCGGTAGAAATATCTCCCAGGTAAGGTATTTGCTGCCTTTCCACTCAGGAAGGTGTTATACAAGGTCTATTTATGTGGGATTCTGAGCTCTTAGGCTCAGTCAAAAATATCCCGTAGATGCAGCTTAAGGCTGGGTCGGGCTTTTGTTTTATCAACCCAAGGGAGACTCTACCCTTTGGCGAAGCCCCGCTTGGGTCCCTCTCTGCTCAGACGCATAGAGGTAAACAAGAGTGCTTGCTCGTGACTGAATGCTCAATCCGTTCGCATGCCGCCTCGTTGCCGAGACAAATCTCCCAGGTAAGACATTAGCTAGGTGAATACACCATTGTTAATTGTCTCAGTTTTTTTTTAGCACTACACAGGTAAAAGTTTGAAATGTAAGAAGTATTTATGCCGCATCCTGTAACTAATGTCTTAATAATGTTTAGGAAGTATTTCTATGTGAATAATGTGCTCACATTCCTGAGGTTTTTCTATCTAAGGAATGTCACTCCCTTTTTCTTTGAGGTCTCCCCAAAAGAAAAATGCCAAGTTGACTTAAAGAGTTTTTATACTAAATCTATGGATGCGTATTCTCCCACATTTAAACTTGATCTTGTGTCACATACCATTCGAATTGGTATGCAGATAAATACCACTGTCACCCAACTATTTCGGGGTTGGGACAAATAAAGCGAATTTTAATAGTATTTATCAGCGATAAAGTGAATTTTCTCATAGTATCTGACGATATCAGACCACACAGGATTTACGCGTCTGTCATACGATCAGCCTTTAAGAACCCGGAGCTACGAAAACTTTACAGGTTAACTTGTCACTACTTTGACCTCCAAAGATTATAAACGAAAATGTGTAAGTGTAGTTGATATATATTTTCATAATTACAGATTTTCTAAAAAAAAGTAGCACACATTAGCCAAGTCTTACTTCAATGAAAAGAGACAGAAAGACTAGGCCAGGGAGATAGAAAAAGAGAGAGAAAACAGCCAAGACAGAGAGATAAAGAAATAGAGAGAGAGAGAGAGAGAAGAGAGAGAGAAATACAGAGAGGAACAGAAAGAAACAGAGACAAAGAGATAGAGAAAGAGAGACAGAGAGAAATAGAGAGAAAAAGAATTTCATTATTAAAATGTAAATTTCTTTACAACTCATTTCCATTTAATCAGTGTACATACCCTACATACTCTACCCACGAAGTCTATTTAGGATCCCCAAGCTGTGCTTTTTGACTATCTTCAACATTTGCTTTTTTTCTGCCTACATTGATATGCGCTAGAACTTCAACTAAGCCCAATTGACAAGTAATGGATGAAAGATTTTCATGGATCTTGACGTCATTTTAGAATCGTTTTCGTCCAAATCCATGAATTTTTTTTAGCTCAGGTTAAGTGTCGAAAAAATATTTTTTATTCATAATGTTGAATGATTTAAAATTATTTAACCTTTAACAAGAGAAATTTCGACATGATATTAAAAATTGTCGCTCAATAGTATTGATTTATTTAAGATCAGTTAAGTGCTATAAGTAATACACACCTGGGTAATCATGTCTCGAAAGAGACATGTCTGACTGGACAGAAGATTATCGCGAAGTAGGTTGTCATTACATTTTGCGGTAGACCGGTTGCTTTGGCAAGCAAGACTATAGAACCCAATCTGTATTTAACTCATAAGAGACAAATTAATACTTTTCTTAAGGGCATTTATGCGTAAATAAATGCAAGAAATTCAAGTAAAATTTGAACTCATCTCACCGCTTTCTCGTTCCGAGCTTATATCCATTGCATACCAACTCACATTTCAGGGTGATCTTTTATGATATGTGTCTAATTTGTATTTATTTTTCAAATGTTGACTGATTCACATGTATTACGTATGTTATGTTTCAAATGTTGACTGATTCACATATATTACGTATAACGTGAGTAGTTCGACGTGGCATAATGGTTACAAAAAATTGTTTTGCTAGATCAATGTAAATGAATAGTGAGTTCGATCCTAACTATCTGCAGCACTCTTTGTGTCTTGTCTTACAACTATGCTACGCTTACTAAATCAGTGTATTTAAGATGATTCATCATTGCACTTAATTAGGTTAGAATAAAATTTGCATTTTAGATGAATATTACCTTATGAAAATTGAGATGTAGTCGAGTGGGAGGCCTCGTATCATAAATTTGGTGGAAGGGGAGGAACCTTTGAACCGCTCTTGATTACAACTGAGAAAGAATTTTCATTTTACGAGTAGTACTCATGAAAACTTCAGGGGTTTTCTTTTTTTTTAATCATTGCACTCCAAACAGCCACTAAGACACAAGGGGTAACTGAGTGTAACAGACAAAAGAAAAACATTATTAAGGGGCGATAACAATAAAGGAAGAGGAATCAGAAAAGGTAGAAAATAACAGTTGACATTGCATTTAAATTTTGGAACATTAAAGTCTGCTGAAAAGCAAAAGAAAAAAAAAAGAAAAAAGAAAACAAAGAGCAGTAAGAGAGCTCCACATACGAGACGCGCGAAAGAAGAAAATGTTAACATAGAACTTACGCCTGTATCTGGCTAATTCAAATGAAAAATGATGAGACTATGTTGTCAATCTAGTACTGCGCTTAAATCTAGGTACCATAGCAAAGAGCTCATCAGAAAAATTATCATAGAAGTATTTATAGAATAGTCACATGGTAGTCGCATGACGGCAGTGGAAAAATATCCGAAGGCAGGGTGCCAGGTAATGACCAATGATATTGCTGATTTTTTTTTTTGGTTTTATCAAGAGTTTCTTAATAAATTCAGTTTTTATTTTTGGGTAAATCATAATTCTACAACTAGGAAAATTTCCTTATTCAATATAAAAATATTTAGCATAAAAATTTGTACTACTGAGTGCCCCACAAAAAGAAAAAAATATATTTATTATATAATGAAAAATATCAACTAACAAAAATTTCTCTCTGTTTTAAGCTCCTAAATTTCTGTCCTTTCCTTTTCCTTTAAATAACTGAAACAAAAATTCCAACAATTAAATAAATTGTTCCAAATTTCATGCTTTTCTTTTTTTTTTTGTCTGGGAGGAGCAGCCTATAATATAGTTCTATTAAATTTATACTATTATTTCGCATAAAAATAACCATGGAAATTTTCCTGTTACATCGTTAAACACTTGATTAAAAAACATTGGCAAAATGTAGTAAGAATCAAAAGTATGAATGCTGGTCATTATTTGAAGAAGTAAGAGTGAAAAGATGTGAAATTAATAAGATTTTCCATTTCATTGAAGCAGACGTTAAATTACATTAATGTCTTTCAAATTAAATTTTATTTAAATGCGTTTTTGTGAATTACAAAACGTTAATGAATAAAAAAATCTCTGATGTAAAAATACATTTAAGCATCCAAATTATGAAAAAATGTAAGTATATTCAAGCATTGAATACACCACACACACACACACACACACACACACACACACACACACACACACACACACACACACACACACACACACATTACATTGATCACATCACATATACACAGACACACACAATCACCTAACTCATAAGATAATCTTTACGTTTTGGCTATATTTCTGCTATGAGGTATTGTAATTATTTGCACTATTTACATTATTGGGATTATTTTCTTCTTTTTTATTATCATATTCATAACGTTTCTGAAACTGAAACTGAAATATCCAGAAAGAATATCAAGAAAAGTCATGGCACAGAGAATGAGAACAATCTATCTCGATGGTCCAAATAAAAGGTGGGGGGTTCAGTTCGAAATTTCAAAATATATCACTTGAGGAAGGTCGGGGCGTTCAAAGGCCGAAACGTCGTGAAGATGACAATAAAGGTGAGGCAATATTTTGAGCAATGTCAGTAGTCTAAATAATCTTTAAGTTTTTTTGTATGTGGCTTCGTTTTTACTAATGTTTTCGTTCTTTTTGTTCCAAGACTGTCTCGATGGTGTTGTGTTTTGACTGAAGTGACATTTATCGTCTCCAATGTTGAAAACGATCTCCATAAAATGAAGTACCTGAGGTGCTTGAACACCCTACCAAAATATTTTTCCTTAATATTTAGCAAGTCAGTTTTTCATAAGTCAAGTAGCTTTCTCTCCTCCCCACATTTTTTTTACAAAATCTAAAAGACAATTTTTTACTGCTAGAAATGGCCTGCAAAGGGGTGATAAGTCGTAGAAAACAACTCAGTCCATCACACGGTACTGCTTCTGTAGCCGTGCTCCACGCTAATTTCGTAAAGTTAATGACACAAGACAACAATTACTGAACAAACAATGATATGTCTCAGCATTATACACAATTTACAAAATATGGTTGAAACTATAAAAATGTTCCAAAATACTTAGATTCCGGCATTATGCCGTAAAACAAAAGCAACCAATCAACCGTCCATTAACAAATGTCAGAAAAGAAAGAACGAAATTAGTGCACACTATATTGTTTCTCTTTCTTTCATAATATAATTATTGATATTAGACACGCGACAGACACAGACTTAGTTTTGGTAAGTTGATAATTGGCCTTATATATAACACGTTTTAACAGATAAAATTGTTAAGTTGTGATAATTTTTAGCGCCAATGTTGTTTTTCAGTGGTTTTATTAATAAAAATGCATTTTGGCAAGTTTTTCTTAACGTAAAGCGATTGATATCGTGGCGTAGATAGAGCATTGATAAGTACAAACAGTTTATCTCTTTAACAGAGGAGATTCATGCCAAATTCGAAATTTCGTCAGTTCACCGCTTTTTATGTTCTCACTCTTAAAGAAAAACTCAACAAATTATTTAAATTGATTATTATTCATTTCTATGAGCTAAATTAGCTCATTTCATCAGACCATACTATATTCGTTCCATTCAGTATAAATATTTTCCCGGAATAAACATTTCTTTAAAATGAAATGGAAAATAAATAACATGATTTAAAACAGAAACCTTAGCCTTATCTCGGTTGGGGATCTTTAGACCAGTTGAAAAGAGGTCATCATTCTTGGATAGTGACCATAAACTCATTACACGCCCACACACAAACACATGAATACGTATATATGTATAACCCTACATATTAACAAAATCACGTATACTAAATTATATCCACATACACATGTGTCAATACTTCAACATATGAAGATGCAAATGCATCTGTGCATATACTTACATATACCGACAGACACACATCCATCCGTGCTCACATACAAATCTTGCGTTCTCACACTCATATATATTTTTATGAAGACCGGATTTCTACGCATATAATTCGTAGTAACATATATTTACGCAAGTATGCTAACAAATCTCGCATATGCTAAAAGAAAACGCATATATTTGCATACTTACACACATACACACATACATATGTATATTTCTCTACAGACATATTATATATATATATATATATATATATATATATATGGACATACAAATGTATTATTCATACATGCAACCTTCCATCCATTTATATCCACATATAATTATTGTATTCACACACTGACATATCTATGAATATATATATATTTATGTATAAGAAATATTAAGACAGACACGTTATTTCATGGTGAATCGGAAGTATGGGCCTATTTCAGGTGAACCAACGTCAGCTTCCGTCTTTATTTAACAAAGGATTTTACACGAATTCGTCTTTATTTAACAAATGATTTTACACGAATTCGTGTAAAATCCTTTGTTAAATAATGACAGAAGCTGACGATGCTTCGCCTGAAATAGGCCCATACTTCCGATTCACCATGAAATAACGTGTCTGTCTTAATTTTTATTATATTTGCTCTATATGTATTTATATGCATATATTTTTAGAGCTCTCTTAGAGAGTTATCCTACTACTGTATGTACAGGATACTCCTTTGGATTCTTCTATACCCACACTGCATGCTGATATATATATATATATATATATATATAAAGAAACTTTTTGACGTATACATATAAATTTCTTATTTTTGCGCTCTCTCGCCTTTTTCCCCCACATACTCACTTATAACAACTTATACGTGTATATATAAGAACAATATGAGCTTTTATACACATACATATCCACTTTTCTCCCTATATGAGGGGGATATGTTTTACAATTCATACATCCTAACAAACGTTACATACGTACATATACCTGCATATATCATTTAGATTTCGGTATCAACAGGTACATACATGAGTATACTGATCAATATAGGAGGCTATAATCAATTCAAGTGGGTACAAGCGACTACATCCTTAATCCAAGATTAACGCCAACATACATATCATCAGGTGCTCCCATGTACACGAAAAATATATATATGATTAGGTGCACTCTTATACATGAAGTATACTTATAATTAAGTGCGCCCATATACACGGAATATACATACAATAATGCCTATAATCATACATGTAACCATAATTGTACTTGAGTGGCGCTACATATACGGAACATGCACATAATTAGGTGCACCCATATACACGAAATAACCCTATATATAACCTTACAGTTAGCTGCACTCTTATAGACGTGAAATATTTATATTAAAATAGATTTACAATCACACAATGCAAAATAGGAGACTGTTAACTTTATACATAAATTATATAGTGCCGTTGCATACATATGCTAGCATGTCTACCCATTACATGGTAGATCATCGCCTTCACTTCTTCAGTCCGTAAAATCCTTAAATAAGTGATCAATGCTAGATAAGAATGAACCGGCAAGTCGGACGGAACGGGATACTTCTAAGATTCGATGTATTAGATGGTTTAAATATATTATTATGGCGGCATTTGAAAATTATTTCATTTCTTTGAAAATTATTTCATTTTTTTTTATTTAATAATTGGCTAGTTTCTATGAATTCGATAATTCTAATTTTTTTGTCTAAGCATAAATTGCATCTGTTTCTGATGCTGTTGTGGGTTTGAGATTTTCCTATAATCTTTCATTACAGATTTCTGTCTTTTAATTCCCAGAAATATTTTGAGAGAGCAGTTCAATATTTCAGGCGATGTTTAGATAAAGATGGCTTATGATTATATAGGCGTTGTTTTCATGGTCAGGCGGAAATTCCTATATATACTTTTTTCTCATTTCTGTGTTCACTAGGATAAATGGTTGCTTAGTATTTGACCTTTTCGGATCTGCATATACCCCCAACTGGACATTTGTTTTTGACTCTATAGTTACAGGAGGTTTATTATTTGTTTGTTGATTGTTATAAAATTTATTCAGTATATTATTATTGTGCGAGTTGATGAGGGTATTAATGTTGTTAGCAGAGGAATAATTAATTCTTGATGTTTTCCTATTGAAAATCTTACTTAATAGGTTGTTCTGCTTAAAATGTTTGTCGATCAGTTTAAGAAAATGTTGCCCGATATTAATATTAAGTAAATAAGTAGGAACACTTATAAGAACACTTTCATCCATATTTATATGATCCTAGTATGTATGTATGAGTATGATTAGTAGCATCAGTATTATATATATATATATATATATATATATATATATATAGAGAGAGAGAGAGAGAGAGAGAGAGAACTTGTTTACATGGTATATCATACGCTAAAAGTCTAGCTTCTTCTATAGCTCACAGGTAGAATCGCCGTCTGATGACAATTCTGGCTAAAAGCAATCGGATGTCTAACCCTACTGGTTAGCTGTGATAGAGATACGGATGACTATATATATATATATATATATATATATATATATATATATAGTCACCCGCAGACAGATCTGTTTCGCTGTATCACAGCTCATCAGTACGGTTAGACTCCGATTGCTTTTAACCCAGGATTGAAAACTGACCGAATTGGCGTCAGTCGACGATTCTACCTCTGGGCTATGGGCGCTCGGTAGAAGAAGGCAGACATTTTAGCGCGTATATAATCATTACACACCCAATAGTCAGAGTGTTCTAATTCATTACTAAATGAGCGATGCGTACATGCCAAAGTCTACCATTCTTCCAGTGTGTTCAATCAGGGTGTGAGAGCGTAAATAGTATATATATATATATATATATATATATATATATATATATATATATATATATAAGCCGAGAGGTTAGGGTTAGAATCTTTGACTGATGCCTGATTGATGCCAAGTCGGTTAAGTTTCGAACCCGGCTGGAAGCAATCGGATATCTATCCGCACTGATATGCTGTAATACAGAAAAATAAAGGCTTGTATGTGGATATGCATATATATATATATATATATATATATATATATATACAGGATCCTTTTGAAGAAAGAACAATCTGACCTAAAGTTTAATTTCGAATAGTCAGCGTGGATCCAGTTTACTCTTAATGACTTCTCAAATAATTGGATTGTTTTTTTTATTTTATTTTTCATTAGGTGTACGGGGATTTTTATTTTATTTGAGTTTAATGGCGACGTAAGTAGTTCGTTACGATTTTATGTCCACGAGATTGCTGTTTTGCCTCTGCATAGAACAGCATGGGGCATAGGTACACCAGGGAGATGAAAATACGGCCATTTTCTGAATAGGTTGAAATATAGTGCAAATGTAGACTAGTCATTATAATCATTCCTAGGTAAAAATTATAATAGAAATTTATTTGCCGAAGCAATTATTTATTTACAGTGCCTCACAATGAAAGAATACAATAAGAACTTAAATTATTTTCAGTAATTTCTAACTCCTACAAAAGTTAGTAGAGGAAATCGGAAAGAAAGGACTAACCATCAAATTAAAAAACCGTAGGCTAAAAGAAAAATGAATGGATGTAAGTCAAATTTTGATTTCCTGGTATCGATATCAAATTTTCTGCACTATTGTAAGAACTGCAACCTTGAAACTTCTGAATATCGTTTCTTATGTCTTTGTCTATGAGTGTATCAAATTTGATTAAAATTGGACCACTCCTTCTATAACCCAATTTTTCGATTATCAATTTTCGATATTTATCAGGGGTACCTCGACACAAAACCTAGCTAAGAACACTCACAGACTTTTATAGTACAACTGTGTAAATTTTCAAGAAAATCGGTTCAGCCGTTTCGGAGTTTATAGGTAACGGATACACACACCCACACACACACACACACACACACACACACACACACACACAGACAACGTTCCATTTATAAATAAGTTTAGATATATATATATACAGTACTGTGCAATAGCATTAGAACAAGAACTATTTTATCTCTTATGAGGTATATTGACAGAAAATAAACAATTTAATTAAAGTAATTTATTTGATTTACTCAACAAATGATTTAACAAGAAAAACATACTTGTTACAAAATAAATTTAATATGTAGTATATTAGCCTTTTGCTTTGATCACAGGCATTGACATCACAAGCTTCTTTAATGTATCTAATGGTATCTCCTGCCAAGCAGCTTGTATTTGTTCCCAAAGTGTGTCTTGTGAAGTAATATTAGATTTATCAACTCGAAAGGGGGAATAAGAAAAAGGTCAGTCATATCCAAGGATAATAGAATAATGAGTAGTTTCAAAATAACTTGTTTAATAGAAAATAGGAAAAATTAAATATAACTTTTTTAATACATTTTTTTTATTTATTCGCAATTTACTTGGTTTTTCACCCTGTATTTGAATTTCAGTGAGGTTTTTAGGAAAATCACTCCTGCCCTATTATTTTGCACACTACCGGTAGTGTACAAAAGTGTTAGGACAGGGGTGATTTTAAACTTTATTTTGATGCCTCATGAAAGATAAAATAGTTCTTGTCCAAATACTTTTGCACAGTACTGTATATATATATATTCGTCGGATGTTCGGATCTCCCCGGAAACAGATACTGGAAAATTTTCTCACAAATAAAGAGGACTTGATATAGACTTGAGTGAGGCAAAGAAGATTCTGAGAGCACAATAGACTGAACCTTTGAGCAATAATGAAGTTTTAAGAAAAAGGGAAGAAAAAAATGAATATAGCTGATATTAATGGTGAACTTTATGAGGAAAACAGGTTTAGAGAATGTCACACACATAGGACATACTGAAAGCAAAAGGAACAGAAGAAATAATTACGTACCCTATCCAACGTGTTTATCTAAAAGGATAACAGAGAAAGTAGATGGAAGGATAGTTTTAAAAAAAAGACAATATTGCTGAGAGTGATGAAGGATATGAAGTTGGGGAGAGCCATGTTCACCAACGTCCTGGAGTAAAATGGCCCATAAAATGAGAAAATTGATCAGCATAACACCTGTAGTATCATATTTAATAGATTCGTTTTTTACGGTTTATCAACCTTTTACAAGTTATTTAAAACCAGAAAAGCTTTTGGAGCTAATGAATATATTGTACAGGTCCTACTAATTAGCCCATAGGTGGCGGGGAAGATAAAAGATGAAATTATAACATTCCCAAGGCCATTTGTGTGTGAATATCAGAAATCCGAGTGGAATTTGAACTCGGATCTTCTATATCCAATTCCAAGCCGCTATCCACAACACTACTCGCCGATCCAAGCTTGCAGTATCAGGTATTTCTATGCGTCACCCACTAAATACTAACCAGAATTGCCATTGTTTTATTTCGGTGATCGTAAGAGAACTGGTGTTTGAGCGTGATAAGGCGGTAAGCCTGTAATATTAATAAAATTCAGCCGAGTCAATCTCTCCTGAAAAGAAAAAAAAGCCTGGAAACAGATAGCAAACGGATTCGGAAAATACGTAGAGAAAGAAGAGCTAAGAACATCGTTGTGGTGTTATGGTTAACAAGCGTGTCTCGCTAGATCAGTTACGACTGAGTAGTGACTTCTGCCACAACTAAGCTGAAGTTAGTAAAGCGCAATAGAAAGAAGGTGATATTTTATGTGTTTACATATTTAAGTAATGTCCAGATGTAAACACCCAAGAAAATATATTTTAGGATCATACAAATCCGGATGGAAATGTTTAGAATTCTCGACTAACTCCTCCTTTATTTTAAACTTCTACATAAGTGTCTTGAAAGTCCTTCTTATGCGTTCGAAAAAGCGATGTGTGATCACATCTGAACGTCTGAGGATACTGGAAGGTTGAAACAAAGGTAGCGTAATCGATTGACTTTCCAATATATATATATATATATATATATATATATATATATATATATATATATATATATATAAGTTCAAAGAGTTTGTCATTTTAACTAAGAAGATTCATGCCGACATCGAAGTTTCGTGAGGACACCGTTATGATGTTTTCACTCATCAGGACTATCAATGGCACGACTCGGAATTTCATACGTTATTCAATAATCAGATGCGTTATTACGAACTGACCGTTTAAGAGATTTGAATTTATGTTCACTTGATATTCAGGGGTAATAAATCGTATGTTAGGGTACTACTTTTTGATTTATCATAAGTAAAATTTGAATAGACAAAAATTACATGAATATAAAAAATTAAAGTTAACATTTTATGTAAAAAATATTGTTAAAATGTAGGGAGATGAATTTAAAGGGGCGTAATTCGTAATTATTAGTGGTAATATTTGAGCGGAAAAGAAAGAAAGAAAGAAAGAAAGAAAGAAAGAAAGAAAGCAGTAAAAAACAGATAAGCGTGTAGAGAAATTCAGTATCTAAGAATTTAAATAAGTATTTTTTCTATGGCAGCATATGGTCAGTAATTCACTTTTTTGTTAAGTAGATTAGGGTTATTTATATGATTTAAGATGGAAATTTTTTCTAAAAGACATAATTTAGAGCTGTTTCCTTTTCCATTATAAGAGTTGGTCTAAGCGACGATATTCCAGATGATAACTGGATCGTTGTTTTTAAATTTCCAATAATACATGGAGAAGGTGTTTCCTTTGCTGTATTTACTGTTGTTAAAAAAAAAACGACATATCGTTATCGAACGACATTTCCACTTATTTTCAGTTGTTCCAATATAGAATTTGACATCATCATTATCCGAATGGATGTGAGCTTTATAAATAATACTTCCGGACATACACTGTACATTCAATGGGCAAGTTTTATATTTTCGGCAATTGCAATTATTTTTAGAAGGGTCACTATTATTAGTAGTAGAGTAACTGTTATTATTCAAGTAGACTAAGTACTTGTTTGCTATCATATTATAATGTAGTGAAATATATTTATCTATGTTCTTAACGCAACTATAACTGACTTTTAACACTGCTTTTGCTGAAAAATCATTTCAGTGTGGGCGAATGATAGAAATGTTTGTGAATTAAATTTAGGAAGATTTCTCCAATATTTGTTTAGATATTACGGCTGAATGGTGAGTTAAACTAAATGTTGCGTTTACGTAGTTTCTGCTTATTTCTAACTACATTTTTCTAATGTATTTCATTTTGGAATTGTCAAAAAACTTTCTTATTACCAGAGTTAATACATAAACGAAATTGGATTGGTTATTAATGATACTATGGTGGTGATTTGTTGACGTATTTGTGATTGTGTGATTCTTTAGCATACGGAGTGTACTGGTTATTGTTCAGGAACACAAGATAAACCTCTTGTTTAACCTCTATTAAGATAATAGATTCCTTATAATATATACGATTCTTTCATTAGCTGCATAGTATGTACTTCGTAACGGCTCACTGTAAACTTGAACAAGCCAAGACAGATTGTTTATGCAGTTATGTGGTGAAGAAAAGGGCTAATTGTAGACTTGAAAAGGCTAAGACTGTAATGATCAGGAAGCATTATCTTGGTAGTCGGCTTAACAAAGCATAGGGAAATAGTTGCTCGAACTGAACCTACTTAAAACAGAATGTTTATGTAGTTATGTGGTGACGATAACAACTCAATGTAGATTTAAACAGGATAAGACAGTAATGATCAAGAATCATTCTTTTTGGTAGTCGACTCAATAAAGCATAGCGAAATAGTTGCTCGAATTGAACCTCCTTAAGACAGACTGTTTACGCCGTTATGTCGTGACGATAACGGCTCACTGTTGACTTGAAAAGGCCAAGACTGTAGGGATAGGGAAGCATCGTCTTGATAGTTGGCTCAACAAATCATAGAGAAATATTTGCTCGAATTGAACCTACTTAAGAGAGACTGTTTAAGCAGTTATGTGGTGACGATAATGGCTCACTGTAGACTTGAACTGGCCAAGACTGTAATGATCAGGAAGCATCCTCTGGTAGTCGGCTCAACAAAGCATAGGGTAATCGTTGCTTGAATTGAACATTCTTTTCACAAATGAAATAGGAAATGAATGAGTGTGGTTCGCTACAATGTCATGGAGAGTCTTAACCTTGAAGTTTAGAACTGGTGAAACTAAGGGATTTGATTCAGCTGAACACTTTCTATGGAAATAGGGCCAGCGCAGCAATATGTTTGCGACGTTTTATCTGCGGGAAAGGGATAGTAAGGTAGAAAATAATTCATCACCCGCAAGGACGCGGAGAGATTTATGGCTCATGCGAGAGAAGTAGGCTAACAATTTTACACCTCTTAACTGTAACTGTGTTACTTAACTCTAATCCGTAATCTATTCCAATATATTTCATTAGCCTGTAGCACGTTGGTTCATTTTTATTTTTCTTCCAAAACAGCTATTTGTCTTTCATCAAAAGCATTTGTGATTCAAGATTCAAGCACTTACTATTAATGACAAAATCTAAAATTTATTGTCGTCTTGGTCTGCTTCAAAGAGTCTTTGTTTCTTATTTTGCTTGTACTTTAGTTTTGTTATTATGTTAGCTAGTGAAGTAGTACGTTCCTTCGCATGTACGTTACGCTCTGTAAAAGACTCAGGAATAATAAACTATTTTGTTTTAGTCGCGGGGAAGATATATAAGTAAAGCTGCTTGTTTTCCCCGAGAAGAAAGAAAGAAAGAATAAAAAATAATAGAGTAGATATTAACACTCTCGAGTGTTTAAATTCTGCTTCATAGGAAAGGTTTAAATTAAAGCAATAAACAGTTGTATTCGAAAGTGATTTCATGTCTGAAGGTAAAATGAAGAGTTAATATGGAGAGCGTTTAAATATTTAGATTATGCTACCATGGTTTCAACCTTTGTGGTTTCCTCAGGCGACTTGTTTTAAATCGACTGACGAAACGAAAAATTTTCATCCATAACTATATATATATATATATATATATATATATATATACGCGTAACTAACCAAAGCGGAATAACAAAGAGGAAGCAATGTAGAGCAAAGATATATAAGTAGAAAAATAGCACCGGATATTATTTCTAACATAAACAACGAAGCCACTTCATTGGTAGCTAAATTTAACCTGCATAACAGGGTGGAAAAAATAACCCTAAAGAATTGTTTCCTTACGGTCAAAGACCATAAAAATTCATTTCCTAACCACCCCGAATTTAGACTTATAAACCCAACTAAGACGGAGCTTGGTAAAATAAGTAAAATTATTATTCAAAATATTTGCAATAACTTACGTATAGAAAAATAGCACCGGATATTATTTCTAACATAAACAACGAAGCCACTTCATTGGTAGCTAAATTTAACCTGCATAACAGGGTGGAAAAAATAACCCTAAAGAATTGTTTCCTTACGGTCAAAGACCATAAAAATTCATTTCCTAACCACCCCGAATTTAGACTTATAAACCCAACTAAGACGGAGCTTGGTAAAATAAGTAAAATTATTATTCAAAATATCTGCAATAACTTACGTATAGAAAAATAGCACCGGATATTATTTCTAACATAAACAACGAAGCCACTTCATTGGTAGCTAAATTTAACCTGCATAACAGGGTGGAAAAAATAACCCTAAAGAATTGTTTCCTTACGGTCAAAGACCATAAAAATTCATTTCCTAACCACCCCGAATTTAGACTTATAAACCCAACTAAGACGGAGCTTGGTAAAATAAGTAAAATTATTATTCAAAATATCTGCAATAACTTACGTATGTTCCTTAACATAAACCAGTGGAAATCAACTGGTGACTGCATTAAATGGTTTAAATCACTAAATTTCAATAAGAACTCAGCATTTATCAAATACGACATTAAAGATTTCTACCCCTCCATAACAGCTGAACTACTTTCAGAGGCGTTGGAGTTAGCTAAAGAATATAATGATATAAAAGAAGCAGAGTTAGAAATAATTTGGCACTGCCGCAAAACACTATTATATTTTAATGATGAGATATGGGTAAAAAAAACTGATGCCCAGGGGTTTGATAATCCTATGGGGGCATATGATGGGGCGTGGGTAGGCGGAGCTGATAGGTTGCCTACTGCTCCATAAACTTAACGCCATAATTGATTTCCATAATCACGGTTTATACCGGGACGACGGATTAATTATAATAGATAAATGTACACCTAGAATAGGAGATAAATTTAGAAAGGAAGTGCAAAAATTTCTTAAATCTTATAAGTTAGAGATTGAAATAGAACATAACATTAAAATTGTTAATTACTTGGATATAACATTAAATCTTAATAACGGATATATAACACCCTACGTCAAAAATAATTACACCCCCAATTATGTTAATAAAAATTCTAATCACCCTATGCATATTCTTAGAAGTATCCCTAATGGTATAGCCGTTAGATTGTCCACCAACTCTTCCAATAGTGAAATTTTCGATAAATACAAGAAAATTTATCAAACTGCACTAATAAAAAGTGGACATTCGCAAACGCTAAAATTTTCTGACCAAAATATTACTAAAAAAACCAATAACAACAGATCCAGAAATATTATATGGTTTAACCCCCCATACAATAATGAAGTTAAATCTAAAATAGGCAAAATGTTTTTTAACCTAATAGATAAACATTTTAACTCTGATAGTAAACTTTAAAAAATATTTAATAGGAACACTATTAAACTAAGGTACTCTTGTTTACCTAATATTGGCAAAATAATTAATAATACCAATAAAAGTAAATTGAAAAGTAATACCAATATTCCTAGTACTAATACCGGCAACAAAAATAATTGTAATTGTAGAATTAAATCCGACTGCCCCATTAGAGGTAATTGTAATCAAGTAAATGTAGTTAATAAAGTTAGAGTTTACATTAATGAAAATGATAAAAACCCTAAAACATACATAGGAGCTACGCATGATAATTTTAAAATTAGGTTTTACAACCATAAAACCTCCTTTAAAAATGAGAAGTATAAACACAGCACGACTTTATCCAGCTATGTATGGGACATAAAAACTAAAACTAAAAGAGACCCCATTTTGAAATGGGAAATATTAAAAAAATGCCCTAACATTAACAAAGGCAGTAAATTTTGTAGGTTATGTGATGAGGAGAAGTTAGCGATAGCTAGATTCGAACCTGCTCACAACCTTATTAATGCCAAAACTGAAATATTGAATAGGTGTAGATTCCATAAAGCTAAATTTCTTGCTTAGAGTCTTTGGCTATTTTTTCTTTTTTTTTTTTTTTTTTTTTTTTGAACCTCCCCCTCCCCCGTCGGGTAGGCTGGTCTGTTAGTCTTTGTTTGGTGGTGTTTATTTATTTGATTAGTCCTTGGTTTGCCTTTGCCCTGACGAGCCGTTGTGTGAAACCGCGGTAGGTTTTGGCGATCTTGTGATTTTTTTACGTGCCTTTGCTCTACATTGCTTCCTCTTTGTTATTCCGCTTTGGTTAGTTTTGTATCGAGCACTTTTTCTTTCTTTGTGGTTGGTTCCGTTTGGGTTTTTTTTTCTTTACTGCGGGGTATTGTATGTATTGTCTGTATTCCGCAGTTTTCTTTTTTTTCCCCCTCTTGTCCAACGCCTTACAGCGACGGACAATAACGGAGTTAGATTCCGTCTGTTATTTGTTTTCCTCAAAGTTTATTTTCGTATAATTTTAGGATTTAGATACTTACAGAGTCGGTCTTGTTATTATTTTATGCTCTGGATTTACCCATCGAGCACTGTTTGACAGTTCGCAATGGAACAAATAATTTTAGACTGTTCCCTCAAGGACATCCCAGTCCCTAAAAAACATTTTTACGAACACCAGTTACTCCATAAAATCGAAGATTTTATTAGTAGATTAAGATGGAAGGCCTTCTTCTTTTTAAAGAGTCGGTCTTGTTATTATATATATATATATATATATATATATATATATATATATATATATATATAGGCACAGGTATAGAAAATAGTGATCAGGTGTTAATAGAAAAGTGCTCAATGCAATGAAACGGAGCAAATGGCATAATATTAATAAATATGCATATTATCCTACATGTTAAGCCAAGTCGGTATTTCATGCATATACATCTGATGATCGCTTAATACCTGAAACTTCAAGACGTTCTCAAAACGTAGGATAATGCATACATACACACATATATATATATATATATATATATATATATACAGGTTTCATTGAATAATATAGACAAGTTTTGTCTATTAATTTTGTGTAGGATCCGTTCATACCGTCTGATATCGTTGAAAGACAACAAAAAAATCACAGTAATTGTTGATTTTTTATCGGGTCTAAGCTTTCGGCTCACATAAGCCATTATCAAAGAGTAAATATTAACACACAGTAAACATAGAACATTTAAGTTATTAACAATAAAGAGAATTAAATTGAAAATATAAGTCCATCCCTACCGCGGCGGATGGCCGAAGACAGTGACAAAATAGTGGCGTTGTGGTCACTGATCTGATTATAGGCATTTGAGTACGTTATTGGAAATATCAAAATTGATTGTATTCAAACCAGGTTTAAATTGTTTAATGTAGATTGCTTCGAGGATTTTTAGTTTCTGTTTATTATTATCTTGTTTAAGTATGTACGTGTTATCAACGAACGTTTTTCTCAGAAGTGTGCGTTGATAACCGTGTTGTTTTAAACAATTTGATTGGATTTTAACTATTTTAATTGTCTTTAAGATTTTTATCATTTTTGTTGAGTAATTCTATATGTGTTTGGATCTTTGTAAATAATTCTGGGTTGCTTTTGTTGTGTGTGGACATAAAAAAATTAAAAAAACCTGTGCTTTCCACGCAGTAGGATGCTAACGAAAAAAGAAAAAGATTTTCTTACAGACTTTGTTTCAAAAACCAGCAATTTTTACAGACTCCCAAAGATACACAAATCAAACACAATTAAAGCAGCTATCCAAGAACAAAAATCGAAATATATTCACGCCCCAAACCCTAGTGACCTAAAATTCAGACCACTTGTAGCAGGGTCAGCCTGCCTAACAAGCAGACTGAGCAACTTAATAGTTAAAATATTACAACCATACACCACAAAAATAAAAAGCCTAATCAGAGACAGCATATATTTCCTAAGCTTTATACAACAAAAAGTGGACCAAGATACACTCATAGTAACATTTGATGTGAACTGCCTGTACAGCAACATATCCCATGAACTAGGGAAACAAGCCATTACGTTTAGTTGAAAGACTCAATATTTAACTTAACTGTTAAGTAGAGAGATTTAATGTTGTACATCCATAGGATCGTTTTACTTTAGCCAGGTGAAGTAAATCCACGCTTTTCAATAACCTTGTCTACCATCTGAAATCTTCATCTAAAAATGTTTAAAAAGTTCATGCTTTTCCGAGGAGAGACGGGCTTCAAAACTCTTAACACCTACATTGTTTTGTACATAAATATAATATATCAGTGATTACAGTTCTGTCGATGTTAATAATGGGATACAGATTATTGTCATTTTTTTATATTAATATTCACCTCAGAGTAACTCAAGTTAAATAGTTAGCAGATGACCATACTTTCTGCTTTTCTTCAGTTGATGGTTAGTCCTTTTATCTCACTTTCTTCTATCACCACATGTCGGTGGTCCTGTAGTTTCCCTTCCGAGTCGGTCATCAGCACCGTCTCATCTTCGTATCGTATATTTTTCAGATTAGACCCGCCGATAATAAATTATGCTACTGTCTCATATTTCCTGTGTATAACGTCGCTGCAGTAGTTGAATAAATCAGGAGAGAATACATATCTTTGTCTCACGCCCTTGTCTCTCTTTGTAGAACTACTCAATTCCATTTTCTATCCATATGCACAGGGTTTGCTCCCAGTATATGTTCCGGATTATTCTCACATCTTTTCTCACTAAATCTAGTTTTGCCAGCAGTTCTAATAAATTCTTGCACCTTGTCTTGTCAAATGATTTGAAACATATGTACCCATCCCTCGGCACCCGTATTGCTCTCTCAACCATATAATGTTAATATAATGTTAATGTTTCCTAAAATCAAAAAGATTGTTGCGATGGTAGTTAACTGGGCTAAAGTATGTAAAGTGAAGCCGATAGGCATAGACGCACTAAGTTATAGCGTTCTTGCTTATTTCCTTTGTTCCCTTGGAGGGAAAATGTATAAAGTTTAGTCGTCTCACTACACCAGATATGTTTCATCTGTTACCATGGCTTGTGCAGCAGTTTTTGGTTAAGAAAAACATTTCCCAGATTCATATTTCCCTGATCTTGCTTTTTGTGACGTTTTTCATTTCAAAAATCAAATTCTATTTGAAAGAAACAAGGAATTCTTTCATCAGTGGAAACGACTCTGGACAAAGTGTACGGCATCAGAAAGGGTTCATACGAAGAAAATTAAATGCCGATATTGATTGATATGTTTTATAGTTTTCTTTTTTGTAACACCAGGCCTGATACTTTTTGAACAGATCTCGTACAAAATAAAATCAGAATTTTCTCAACGCATTTCAGCAAAGATAAAAATTTAATGTTTCTTTCGATCCATGACTGACTAAAAAGAGTAATTCCCGCAGTAGGTTGCGATTTCTTTCTGAAGTAGACTGGTTGCCAACCAAGGCTATGGAATTCACTCTGTCCTGTTAATCAATTTATAGTTGGAGGGAGAATAGATGGATTGATACCTTTTCCAAGGCTATTTGCACGTAAATGAATGAAACAGATTCAACCGGTAATCGAATTTTACTCTCCGATTTCTAATTTTGGGCCGATATCCATGTCCCCACAAATTAGTTGTGATGAAAAAAATCGATATTTTTTAAATCGTCTATGCACATTTTATAAGAATTATTGTTTTTGAAAGACATTACACCCGACCACCTCATTTAAGCGTGAAGACCGTTCTAAATGCGAGTGAAAGAATCACTTTACTTGTTAACTCTGATAACTGTCATAGAAATAAGCAACATTTGAGAGATTGGAAGAGAAAAGATATTTTGTATAACATTTCAAAATTGGATTGCACCACCTTCTGCATAGATAACTGACCCTTGTACCTATTAGACACAATATTATCTATCTATCTATATATCTATCTGAAGGTTTCATTAAAAACGCAGTTCTTCAAATGACATGTAAAGGGCATGTCACAAAAAAAGTCATAAAACTCGATGTCTATTTATGTGTGTGTGTGTGTGTGTGTGTGTGTGTGTGTGTGTGTGTGTGTGTGTGTGTACTTGCGCTTCAGCATACATTCAATGGAAGAAGCAAGTCACAAAGCAAACACACAAAGTGCATGCGTCGGGCAGTGAATCAACTCCTCTTCTATAATGTATATTTAAGTATTTTCAGATTCCCAAGCGAACACACATGCATAAGCGCACACACACACACACACGCGCACACACACACACACACGCACACACACACACATAAATAGACATCGAGTTTTATGTAGTGATTTATGAAACAGGCCGGTGTACTACTGAAACATTTCTTTGTCGGTCTATGCGCCGGCTTCAGGCCACGCTGCATGAAGGAAAAGTGTTTTCTACACTGTTCCATTTCCATATCACCTATTCCCTGTTGATGGCATCTAACAGTACTCAGGTCACCTCAGATGGCATCTAATAGTACTCGGTGCAATCAGATAGATGCGGGATAACCGCTGGCTACCAAGTGCATATCCGTTGATCTCAGGATATAAGGAGCATATCTCGACAAATGAACCTTGGATCAAGACAACAACGCCAGGAATGTGCACGCACAGGAAAGAAAAAAAAGATGAAAGACCACCCAGAGGGAAAAGAGGTTCAGTAAGATCCATGTTTGGAGAAAACGCAAAAACCAGTAGTGTACTGACCACCAGCAATTGATAAAAGTTCAAAAATTTAAACAGTAATATTATGTATGACATTTCATAGTAGTTGTAAATTCAGTGTATGTATTTTGAGTCAGTCAGTTAAATGCCATACGTGATACACGCTTTAGGCGATCATGTTTCGAAAGAGACATGACTGACTGGACAGAAGATTATTCCACAGTAGATTGCCATTGCTTTCTGCGGTAGACTGGTTGCCAGCCAAGACTATAGAACCTAATCTGTCTTATTATTTAACCCATAACTGAAGGGAAGTGAAGGACTAATAACTTTCCCAAAGGTATTTGTGCGTAAGTGAACGCGAAGAATTCAACTGGAATTCGAACTCGGCTCCCCGATTTGTCGTTTCGAGTCGATATTCACTGCATCACAACGCACATTTGTGAGTACAAATCTGAAATAAAGCCGATGTGTGTAAATGCACTCGTTTAACCAATTCGAACCATTGCGCTTATTACAGATCTTATTATCAACAGAAAGTTGATCAAGTAACCACTTGATATTTTCTGGTGTTTCCTGTTTAGAAATATACAAGATATCAATTGGTTGTTATTTCATTGTGTTCCTTTAGTGCCAGTTAATCTGCTCTTTCTGCTGAACCAGTGTTTGAACTTCATATTTGCTGAAGCAAAAGTAATCGGTTAGCTCTTAAAAACTTTCTTTCACTTGTGTCGTTTACCTTCAGGACGGTGACGATCATGGCTCTCCAGAATTTCTTGTCTTTGCAGCTCTCAATAAATTGTGTCTTTTTGTTATATCTCCTAAACTTAAACCATTTATTACCGTTCACTAAATAATTGTGAATAAGTTGTAATCCTCTGTCCCTCTTTCAGCGTTCATTGCCATATAGGAATACATTTTAACTTTCTCTAATTATGGCTGATGTTAATGTCCAGGAATATAACGCATTGCTCTTTCTTGGGGTAATGTTTTCCACAGATCTAAACTGGAACAATTATATCGGTTCTAATATGGGTTCTGCTGCTTTGAGTGAGTGAATATGTGTCAGTCAATCAGTTAAGTGCCATACGCAATACACTGTTGGGTGATCATGTCTCGAAAGAGACATGACTGATTGAGCAGAAGATTTTTCGGCAGTAGGTTGACATTACATTCTGCAGTAGACTGGTTGTCAACCATGGCTGTAGAACCGAATCTTCCCTCCAATTTAACTGATAGCCGTAGGGAAGTGACGGATTAATACCTTTCCCAAGGGTATTTGCGTCTAAGTGAGTGCAACGAATTCAACGAGAATTGAACTAGGCTCCCCGATTTCTCTGAGCCGATATCCATTGCACCACAAAGCACATCCATGTATATTTTTTTTAATTAAAAAGACATTTTTCCAGGCAAAGTTTCCATGAAGAAGTTGGCATACAAATGCAGTGAGCGTGTTCTATAATTTGAAGTCTCTTTTATTCTCGTTAACTTTGGGAATGTTTCACCGATTTAATTTTGATGGAGATTTTTTACATTCTATGGAGTTGAAATTAATGATAAAATTTAATATTATAGTTTTTGTTCAACAGCTACAGAGCCCACTTGTGTTTTATATTTCAAATATGCTGAACAGACCTTAGTTGTTGATTTGAGAAAGATAGAACTATGTGGCGCGATTAATAGTCTGAATAAGGCCAGTAAGCTTCGATCATGATGTGACTTTATGATAGTAAGACCATTGGCGGCTCCCAAATAGTTACGTCACTGCAGGCTTGGGTCAACCTTGGGTATGGTTTTCAGTCACTCCCCAGAATGATAACATCAAAAGTTACCTTCCAGATATATCAACCAGGTCTAACACAAACACACACGCGCACGCGCAAACACACACACACACACACACACACACACACACACACACACACACACACATATGTCATCATGAGAAAAAATTTATAATAAATTATATGAATAAGGTCATGTTGACTTTGTTGAAATAAGATATTTTTTCATGACTCTGATCGGTTTGATCTGCGAAACATGTCAAAATAAAAGTTAAATCATATCGTCTTACGTATTCACCACACACAAACGCAAACACACACACACACACACACACACACACACACACACACACACACACACACACACACACACTTACATATATATATATTTGGGAAGCAATATCTTTTTATGAAGGTTTCATTAAAAATAACAGACAAAATATTACGATTAAATGTTGACGTAATTTTACATGTGATCGGTTCATTTTCATAGTTGTATGGCCGATATAATTATTTACATATCCTTTGAGGAACTGTGTTCTTGATCAACCTAATTTTTTTAAAATAATTATATCGGCCATACAACTACGAAACTGACCGGAAGATTCACACTGCATCTCTCAAAACAGAGATAAATTCGATCGCATTTAAACACACACGAAGACCAGACAAACCCTATCCGTAACATATTTGTTGAGAACACAAATATCATAGCATCATCCACATGAAAAGAAAAGCTAAAAATAATGGAAGCCCTATGAATAAAAAAGTAAAAAAACAACACTCGATAATATCAACGACAAACACGCTAACAACCTGCTTACCGTGTTCGAAACATAAAACATACACACTTCTCTACAAACATACATATCACTAAATACATTCTGTTTTACGTAATATAAAATTCATCCTCAATAATAGCTAAAAGAACAGCTGAAATCGCTCGGATAAACAAAACTCTGGTGAATTTTTATATAATTTATGTCCTTAAAAGAAAAAAATCATACAGAAGAGAAAATTGAATATATTTCAATATCTGAGATTAAATCTCACGAAGAATGTTAACTTAATGTCATGCATGACAATTATTTTCTCAAGCGTAACATCGAACACACACACAGATAGATAGATAGATAGATAGAGAGAGAGAGAGAGAGAGAGGGAGAGATTGGTGCGAGTGAGTGAGAAAGATAGTCAGATAAAGGAAGAATCTGAGTGTGTGTGTGTGTGTGTGTGTGTGTGTGTGTGTGTGTGTGTGTGTGTGTGTGTGTGCATTGAGAGAGAGGAGAGAGAGAGAGATCGGGAGAGAACGAATGCGAGAGAAGATAATAAAGTAAGAAAAACCTTAAATAAGGAATTTTTTGAAATCTTTTAATTTCCCCTCTACCCAAGGTAACGCGTGTACCCACCTAACATATATAAACACACCTATATATATATATATATATATATATATATATATATGAGAATGAATGTGTGTGTGTATGTGTGCATTTGAAGAGAAATACACACTTAATGGTGGCTATAAATTTCACAACTCTATCGGATTTTTAGATTTAGTGTGAAGACAGCATTCAATCAGAACACTTAGTAACAGAATTGTCTGTTTTAATTAATACCCAAACAAAGGCATTAAGTTTGGCCATTTTAGACGCAAAGTTGGGCTAAATGTGAAAAAATGTATTTGAATATTGGTAAACAGAATAAAAGATTAGCCCCCATCATTACGACACACACACACACACACATAAACACACACTCCTTCACACACACATATACATATATAGAATAAGAAGGACCCCTGAAGAGTGAAGAGATCAAAACAATGCCTTCGCATGAATTTAAAGTCGGTATGACTGGAACAAAATTGCTCAGTTAAGTGTAAAACATCTCTATATTAATTCTATTAACACTCTACATCAATATCGAGCACTTGTGACAAAATCCTGCCCACCAAAACGGCTCATCAGTAAACTACTAAAAAATCACCAATTTCGACAGTTAATATATATATATATATATTAACCAACTATGAAAAGAAATTAATCACATTTATCGACAAGCTCTAACCCCACAACTTGGGAAACTCAATAAAATTCATCAAATTTGTCAATAATATATGCAATATTCAAACATAGAATACAGGCAAAATTAACTTCAACTGCAAAAACACGTATGTTTAGAGAAATGTTCATGCAAAATATAACATCATGCAGGTAGTACATAAAAAATAAAGTTACTTACTTTTAGCTTGTTGGCAGATAATATTTTACGTTTTCATTTTTTTATCGAAAATATAAAGTAATTCCCTGGCACGTCTTACCGTCCAGCAGAAACGAAATGATTGTTCGAAAGGAACGAAAATAATCGTAACACAAATATGAGGTAAATCTAAGCTGTTTTTCTTTTAAAATATAAATTCAATTGCTAGTCTTGTGATAAACTGAGACAACTGGACGATTATATTAATAATATTTGATGATATTCAACAAACTGTCGCTCAGTATTTTGTACGCATTTGCTTTTCTAATCTCTTTCCAAAACACTGTTAATACTGGCAGGTTCTCGTAACTAAAATAATCAGGTAAAGAAAGATAAGGATGTCACGCCTTTTTTGACGTATTGTCGAACAGTTTTATTCTACTCTTTCTACCCGGACACACTACCCTCTTCTCTGACCACCCTTTCTTTCTTTCGTTTTGCTTGAGCATGCACCCGTTTTAATGACGCTCCCACTTTTTTTCAAACTGATATCTCAACGTTCGACAACCAGGAAGTGACCAGCAAGAACACCTATTCTGTTAATTCACACTTACGAAATGACTAAAACAAAAATATTAATCACAACTGCGAACAATTAAACGTAATTAATTAAGAAAGATATAGAGTCATTAACATATATCAATGATTTATTCGAAATTTGACATTTATTGTGCGAAATCGTTGATATGCATGAGAAAAATAAAATAAATATCAACTCATGATTAGTAAGAAAAAAATTGAGGCTATTTGCATAGTACTGGGGACAGCTTACTCAGATCTTTATTGCTCCGAGTTATCTACAATGCGTCATTTACGAGTCTTTAAAAGTTAGAAAAGTTAGAAAGCGTACACACACACACACACACACACACACACACACACACACACACACACACACACACACACGCACGCACGCACGCACGCACGCACGCACGCACACACACACACACACATATATATATATATATATATATATATATATGATTCATATTGAGAAGTTTGTTACTTAGCTGAGCAGGGTTATTTCAATCATGCCGACTGCAAAGATTCGTAAATGCATAATTTTATCAGAAATACAAATGACCCTGACGAGTGAAGCCATTACAATAATACCTTCACGAAAGTTCGAATATTTCTATTAACGTTCTTGCTTAAAATGCCTTTCTACAACGAAACTTCTGAAGAAAAAGCAAAAATTTTGGCACGAAAACCATTATTATTTAACACTATATATAAATATATATATATATGTGTGTGTGTGTGTGTGTGTGTGTGTGTGTGTGTGTGTGTGTGTAAACATACATGTATACATACATATAGTATATTTACTTTTTCATTAAATACGGTCGACATGGAAGATTCAGTTAAGTTTTTCCAGTATCTTAAAAGTTTTTCGTTTTGAAGAGTTACGTAAAAAAAATTGTTTATAGTTAGAATTATCCCAAGCGATTTCAGCCACTTCTATAACCCTTTCAATGAAGAATTTTCCTCATGTTTTTCTCGGGTCTTGGCAAGTTATGTTAGAAGTTATTTTTTCTTGTTTTTTTTTGTTTTTTAGGAACCTTCATTCCAAGACCTTACATGTCACGTGCGACTGGAATTCGCATGAGCAACTTTCTAGCCATAAAAAACTTTGAATAATCCATTTCCACTAATCAATAATGTAAGGTTGATAGTAGGATATATATATATATGTATGTATATATATATAGGGATTCTCGGAGAACGAGATGTTTCTGAAAATGTGATAGGATTCTTGTGTCATGTGTTAAACCCAGGACTCATAGAATTCTTGTGTTTTGAGTAAAATTTTCCTGAAGAGCTCTTGCAAATTATGAATTATAAAATGACATTTTTACTGCACTTTGGTAGAATAAGTGACACGTGACATGAGTTGGTAGTGATAGACAATTTTTTCATATTCTTTAACGCCTACATTGTCATAGTTGTTCTTGATATATATAAAATTATATATATATATTTATATATATATATATATATATATATATATATATATATATATGATTTTTAATGTGTTCTAATCATGTTTTACTTTTTAAAGCTCAAATTATATAAGAATTGTTCAAAAGTTTTGTGCTTTCTTGCGTTTTCTGCTATACTTTTAGCCATGCTCAAGAATTAATTTCGTTTTACTTGTAAATAAATATGTGTAAAGTTTATGTATTAAGTGTCTTGGTTATGTTAAATTTCAAACATGTCAATTGCATTGTTACTATGTTCATAATTGAATTAATTATAAGTGCCGGATTTCTCTTTTTCATTATTATTGCCAGCATTATGTTTAATCTTCTTTTGCATGTGGTTTTGATGCTATTATGTATGCAGTATCAACAAGTATATCACGGATGCGTCTTCAAAGATCTTGATGTCTTTTTAAATGAGATCGGATGGAACTGTTGTGAGAAAGGTGCAATGTCTTTAGATTTGTGTTAGTGTATGCAATATAATTGCTTACGGATTTGGATAGTTGAGAAACACAATTCCTCAAATCACATATAAATTCGTAAACGACAATGGCTCTTTACAGTTTATTTTGCAGGTGTATTATTATTTTTGACGATGAGATTAGCAGCTTTGAATTTTTTATAATAAAAATTTAGTTTAATTTTCTTGCTTGAATTGATCTGTGTTACATAATCTCGGATGATATTGCAAAGTGAAGATTCATTCTGTTTGTAGTTATTGTGAATGTGATTTTTGTTAAAAACATTATTGTTGTTATTTTTGTCCGCGTGTTTGTGGTTGCCATTGGTTACGTAACAAAGAAAAAGTTTTATATGCTAATCAAGTAAATAGTTTGGAAAGCCGTTCTTGACAAGATTTTGTTTCAAATTGTGGAGTTTCTTTTTAAAAAAGAGGTTGAGAAAATTAATTCTCGTACGCTGTCGTGATTAAGATTTTGATAACGCCAATGTTGTCAATTTGAAACAAGAGCTTGTCAATTATATATATATATATATATATATATATATATATATATATATATGAGTCGTTCTAAACAAAGTATTTTGGCTTTAATTTCAGGTGTAAATTTCACCTGAAATTAAAGCCAAACTACGATGTTTTGAACGGCTCATGTTTCAACATAATAGATATTGTCTGTTATATTTAACCATATATGTTTAGAAAACTATCTTCTGCCTCGATACACTATATATATATATATATATATATATATATATATATATATATAAACACAGATATATATGTATATTTAAGTGTTCTAAACTAATGAATATATATTCGACAGATTTTACTTTTTACAGAGTGCTCAATACAGGTATGAAGCATTTATAGATATATAGTTAATGTTAATATTATAATAATAGCATACTTCTACTCAAAAGCTATCAAGTTTCGGTGCTGAATGCACCATCATCAGGCAGTTAAATGTGGTTGCGTTTTGTATTCATTTAGGTACCTCCACCAAATCGCTAAAAGAGAAACAAAACAAAACGAACAAAACAGCATAGTATTTGCTGTAAATGGATTTATTATTTAAACACAGGACTCATAGGGAATATAAATGATCTTTTTTATTTTTAATTTGGTCTCTGTATGAAAAATCTGCTTTGAAAATTAAAATAATAAATGCAATAAAACTCTAGTATTATTTAATTTGATACGCTTTTAATTGCTGGAATAAATAATAAAAATTAAGACATTATAGTCTGAATAAAAAGAATTTTGATTACTAATAAAATTTTTAAAGAATTGTTTTCATTTTTTCTAATTATAATAATTTATAAAGGTTCAAAAATATTTTTTAAATACTCAAAGATTTGTTGCAGTTAGATTTTGAAGTCAATAATTGAAGATTATATTGCTCATCGAAAATTGAAAAGTTTAATACAAATCGTTTGGCCTTTATATTTTTATAATAATTTAATTATTTTTTTTTGTGTGAATTTGAATTTTTTGCTTTGTATAGCAATTTTAAATTAAAAGGTCAGAGATTTCTCGCTTCCCCGAAAAAAGTTTGTACAATTGTCTCACTTGTAACGGTCATACATTTTTAACTTATCTTTAATCAACAACCTGTCAGCACGTTTGGTATAGGGTGGACAGTTAAAAAAAAATTCAAATTTGTTATTAAGAAATAATTTTATTCTAAATTTGTCTCTATAAATAAGTAATATTTGTGTAAATCAGATTAATTTAACATAACATTTGCCAATTTTTTCAAAAGAATGTCATAGATGTATATTTTATTTTTGCAACATTTTTAAAACCGAGAATTAACTTTTGTTTACAAATGGGTCGGCTGCTCAAAAATGGCGGCAAAAAAAATAAAAATAATCTCCAACTGCTATATTCCGATCAATATAATTTCTGTTTGAAAAAATCCAGAGTATTTTACTTAATGGAAATAGTAAATTTAATCATTTAGCTTTCAATTAAAATTAAAATAAAAGTTTCAAGAAAACTTTTTCATTTCCCAAAACCAAGTTAAAAAGTTAGATATAAAAAATGACTGGGGGTATCTAATATATATTGATTAGGAACTTCAAAAGAAAAAGAAATATACAAAAATAAAAAATTCCACCATATCAGTTGAATGTAGTAGAGTGGGAGGTTATTATAACTTAGAAGATGTGTGGATGTGGGCCAATGAATATTGAGACATTAAAGTTTAACTATGTGGCGGAAGGAAGGAAGTTTTGTTTGTCCTTGTTTAAATAAATTCTGAACATATGTGTAGTCAATATATTGTTTGAGATGCGACGAAATTGAAATTAAAACAATAAAATATTTGTCTTAAAATGTGTTGTTAATATAAAAACACAATTCTAATGTAAGGAAATAGACACAAAGTGAATTTACTCGATTTTTGAGTTAACTGTTTATGAAAGTAAGCGTACGCAGCAATGTAACAGATAATCAAGATTACGTTTAAGGAATATATAATTAACTAAAAGGGGTAGGATTATAGATTATAGCATATAGTCAATAGTTTGAGAGAATTTTACATATATTTAAGAGTGTGAAAAATCTTATTGTGGTAATACGTAGTTATTTCATTACGTAGGTTTAATAAGTTAGTTTTCTGGAATTTAATTATTTGGATTTTTCATGTAACTATTTACATGTTCTTAAAGCTAGAACATATATATATATATATATATATATGGCTATTGGGCATGTATAATGATAATATACACGATAAAAAGTCTGCCTTCTTCTACCGAGCGCCATAGAATCGCCGACTGACGCCAATTCGGTCGGGTTTCAATCCTGGGTTAAAAGCAATCGGAGTCTAACCGTACTGATGATCTGTGATACGGTGAAACAGATCTGTCAGCGGATGACTATATATATATATATATATATATTAAATGGATTATCTTTTTATTAAGAAAGATACAAAAGTATCTCAATGATCCTTTTAAAAATAATTGTTAATTGGTGTGGCGGTAAAAAGAATGCCTTTATATATATATATATATAATTCCAAGTGAAGAGGACTCAAGGTTTTTTTCATATTTTGAGTGCTCTGGCATTTATTTTATTATAAACAGTGCTCAATATAATGAGTATTATAGAGCTTAATATAATATAATATAATTATATGGTTATGTCAATTTTTCATTGCTACATGGACTTTTGAGGAATGGGGTCAAGGAAAAAGAAAAAATGAGGAGGAAAAAAGTTGGTTAGTACAGAAATTCTCAGGTCAAACCCCTAAGTGAATTTCCATTCTGATTAGCCACACACCCACACACACACACACACAAAAACACCCACATACATTCACAGTAAACCGAAAGTATTTGTCATTTAAATGTAAATCGTCTGCACAACCACACCAGCATTGCCTGATGATGAGAATTAATCTCGAAACATAGAAATTTCCATGTAGCAATGAAAAATTGACATAACCATATAATTATACAATGCCCAGATCCATATCACTCCCTAGTCCCCTTTAGATTTACAGAGCACGGGTAGGGTGTACTCCCTACATCCACCTCTCAAATGCCATAAATCAGTGTGTCCGTGGCTTCTCACGCATGTTTCCGCTGAATTAAAAGTTTTCAACTCTCTTCCATAAATTTTGAAATTTGTAATCTAATTTGCAACATGTTCCATGGTGAAAAAACAGTCGTTATTCGTTTGTGGATTGCTCTAAATGTTTAATGACCTCTGCTTCAGTTTTGTTGTTGTATACTTGAAACAAAACTATTAACAGACTAACCATAAATGTGGGCAACTGGCATTCTGCCTGTAAAACATAAATACATGGGCCAAATAATTAAATGCCGATAACTGATTACTACGAATACATATTAAGTTAGAATGAGATAAACTCTCTTATGCGTTCAGAATGTATCATTATATATATATATATATATGATTTTAATTAAAAAAAAAGGGTGAGCATAAAGGTAAAATCCCCCAAACCAGATCCTATTAATATTGATTTTAATACTATTAAAAATTATTCAGGTGAAGTGCTCGATATAAATAGTTTTATCTATTTATAGAGCCAAATATGTATATAATATAACAAAATTCCGAATTCCACATTCTTTGAATACCTATTTCAACGGGAAAATTCTCGCTTCTTCTGCAACTGTCAAAAACAGATTTTTAGTAATCCAAATATGTTACAAAAATTGACATACCGGAAGGAACCCAAAAGTATTTCCATATTCAGGAAGTTAAAAAAAAATGTAAAGTTAGGTTTAAGGAAAGAACTTTAAAATTTGTCGTTCAGATATAAAAACAGAGGGGCAGAGGCAGAGATTCATGATTCAATACTAGAAGAATACTTTTAGATTATGTTTATATTAAAGAATCAAAAATCAAAATTTAACCGTGTCACAGGAATAAAAGTGGCGGAGATAAAAAAAACAAAAACAAAAAAAAAACAATGGGGTAAACAGGGGCAGAGTTAACGAAGAAATAAGACACTGAATTCGCAGAATTCGGAATCTTTTGATATATATATATATATATATATATATATATATATATATATAGGGGTATCAAAAACACTTTTAAAAAATTAGGGGGCGATGTTTTCTATGCAAGGAAAACATTTCATATAAACATACGTTTACAAATCCTTCGTTTTTGAGTTAAGTTTAATGTTTATCATAGATGCTTTTAAATTTCAAGATATATTTCTAAAATACTTTTATAATTTTTTTTCCTCATCCCAAAACAAGGTAAAATGTCCATATAAACATATTATATCGAAAAGACCATCGTTGTACTCGAAAACAGTAACGCATAAAAAATGTTGAAGATGTATTCTGCTTGCTTCTACAGACACTTGCTACCGTTGTATGAATGACTGGCTGGACTTCTAAAATACTCTGATACGGTGTCGAATGGTGCCAGTAAGTCCCATGGCACGTTAATGAAGTGTCTCTGAATTTTTAATGTCTGCTTCATAATCGAATTTGTTTAGGTAGCCTCATAGATAAAAATCCAAAGGATTAAAATTGAGGGAACATGTAGGTCACCTACTTAGCCATCTTTTATGGTAGATGTCAGCCAGTGCACTGCAAACTATGTGACGAAAATGTGTTCGAAATAAAGTCTCTGCAGACAACACTTGTAAGATGAGCTGGAGGAAAATATGGACCTACTACACAGTCACCTACAATTCCATCCCACCCAATAAATCTTAAATTGATGCTGGTGTCTATGCTATATTGTACCATGGGGATTCCTATTCGCCCACTTTAGTGCAAAGATAAACAGCAGCAAAGGTTGGATTATTCGGCTGCCTTCGGGCTATAAACGCAATCTGATACAGACGTGCAACCTCGAGACCATTACCATTACCAGTCATGCGGACGTATGTAAAAATCATATCTGCCTGCTCACATTATGAATATTTCGACATTATTAAACGGAACAACTCTCAGTTAACTCACATTAAACGTTGAACTCAAGCTAGCCACAAATGTACATGAATAAAAATATGTAACCTTGTCTATACAGCAACATAGTGCCACTTACTGCAAACTTCCTTCTTGTTGTCTTTTTTTCGTTGAGCACGCTTCTTCTCGGCGGAAAACTTTTGTTTCTCTTCTCCTCGCTTCAACCCCCGATGTAAAATGCGTCAACGGCATGAGCGATCAGTGGCGACATTTTTACAACTCTTGATATCCATACTCATAGCCCTCCTGTCTATTTTGCAGATGTCGTTGATGCAAAAACGAGATCGGCCTTGTCTCCTGATGTCGGTAACCAGTTTACCGTAGTGAAAGACGTTCGGAATCTTCTTATGAGGCATATAGTGTACATGTCTAAGCCATCGGAAAAAGCGCAGTTCAAGAAGGGCGTATAGGATGGCTAACTAGGAACGGGTGAGAACTACAGCCCTGGTGACACGATCGGGAATGTTGATGTCCTTAATGCGTCTCAGATAGCAAAGATAAGATACGTTGAGTCTATGTATTATAAGGAAGTGAAAGAAGAGATAGATTAAAAATCTACTGTTCGTTGCATTTGCTTTTGTAAAAAGTGCTAAATACAGAGTAGAGCATAATATTGTAATTTTATTTTGTTATTACAATAGTTTATAAAAGTATTATATCACTACACAAAAATAATTATTCGGCTCATTATTCCACTTCTTCAGCTGATATTTTACAAACAAATATCCATTATACAACCACATAAGTTTCATTACCCACCAAGTATAATTAAACATTTACCATCCTCCACTGAATATAGAATTGCTAAAAACTCATCCAGTGAAGACGTATTTTATAAACATAGCGATTTTTATAACAAAGCCCTAAAGAATATTGGCTATAAAAACCATGACATCAAATACATAAAATTATATAACTATAGCAGGAAAACAGAAATAGAAAAATCATGTGGTATACACCCATATATAACCAAATGGTTAGCACTAATTTAGTGCAGAAATTCCTCAATTTAATTAAGAAACATTTCCTAGAAATAAGCCAGTAAGTAAAATCTTCAATAAAAATACTCTTAAATTAGGTTATATTTGTACAAATAACCTAGAAAAATTATTAAAAAAATCATAATTATAGAATCTCAAATCAGCACGTAAATCAAAGTAACAATAATTTTTCCAGTAATGAAAATAATAATAATAAAAAAAATAAATATGTAATTGTCGAAATCCTAACAATTGCCCACCGGACAATAGTTATCTAACATATTCTATTGTTTTGCCAGTGTACTATATCATCTAATGAATACCCAACTATTGAAAAATAATTCATTGTTTGTAATACGAACACTTTAAAGAGAGGTGGTAGTTGAATGTAATTTCCTTAAAAAATAACGCGTACCGAAACCAAACATCTCTTTCTGCGTATCTTAGGCAGTTAAAAGAAACAAATAAAACTCCTATGGTAAAATAGAAAAGCCAAGAATCTGTATATCATTCTATAATATCTGTCATAATCATATTCTTTAACGTCCTCCAACCACCTCCTCCTTAACTTTTTGAATAAACATGAATTCAAAAGGAATTCATAGTTATTTTCTAAAAGTTATTTTCATTTTCACTATTTTTATTTAATAAAATATGCCTGTCTATTAGAAGAGCGACTAGCCAATCCCTGTTTTAGAAGAGAGCCCATGCATATTTTGTTTGTTAAAAAGTCACAGAGTCCACAAACGTTTTACACGGCAACGATGTTAAGAAAGCCTTAGTTAAGATTTCTTGGAAAGACAGGCTAACAACGATGCTTTCTGTCTTCGTGTAATTGATCTTGAGTCATTTCTTTCTCTCTATCATTACTTTATGTAAGAGTTCTTGTAGTTTCGTTTCTGTAACAACTATCAGCACTTTGTCATCATCATATCTTATGCTGTTACGATTATGACGGCCAATAATGAAACCTGATATGATTTCTAATTCTCTCAGAACTGCCATCTTTGAAACAAATATTTTCCGCAATCTAATATTTCATAGAATTATAAAAATGCTGTCTTTAAATTTATTATAGTTATTGCTTTTATTTTAAGATAATGTCGTGAATTTTTGCCAGTTCTTATAACAATAGGCACGTTTTTACATATACAAAGAAATTTAAAATTCTCCATAAGATTTTTGGTGTTTGATGATTTGTATGTAGCATTTTCAGCCATGATTAGTAAATATAGATTTCACTTAATAATAATGTCATTGAAAAGACAGAAGTTAATACAAAATTTAAAAAAAATAAAACTTCATAAATTTCTAATCAAAATTAAACAATGAAAACGATTTTGTAAAATTGTAAAACTGTCTAGTCATTGAAAAAATATTTTTCTGACGGCAAGAGTGTCATTCAAATACTTCACAAAAACAATTAAAAAGCATTTCTAATAAAATAATTAAATAATTTTATTGTATTTTTTTACGATACAGAGGATACTTTTGTTAAATGATATTTGTAATTGACAAAAACAAATTAATGACTTAAATTCTCCAAGGATTCCTGTTTTTAAGTAATCAAATACAAACAGACTGAAATTTTAATTTCTCGAAATTTCATGAAGTAAAGTGGGTTTGGTAACAGATGTACAAAAAAAAGAAAAACAAAAAAAAATGAATTCATCAAGATTCTCTAAAAATAAACAACTTACTTCATTTGTAAGTTCAGAAAAGTTCATTATAATTCGACAACTATCAGGTTTTGAAAAAACTTCCAAATCAATGTATTTTTAAAGCGGAAAAGATGGTAAAATAACCGACGCTAATTATTCTCATATAGTATGTTTATGTTTCATAATGTTTCCATGAGCTGTCATTGATTCTAACCTAACTTTCTAATTTCATAATACTTTGCTTAGCTTTACGAAGATAATTTTGCTATTCCCACACACCATCAAATCTCTGTGACACATTTCCCCAGTTATCTAAATTTATGCACATACTTTATTTTGTCATTTCCTTATCATAGCTGGCATCCTGGGATATTCTTTTTGATAACGACTATACATTCTGTTTTGATATTTAGTCCCTTCTTCACAATCTTCTTTACTACCTTGAAGTGTTTTTCTGTCTTCCATCCCTGATGTAAAAGTAAAATAAATTTAGTGTGAAAATGCATCCTTGTCTAACGTCCTTTCTATTTTTTTATATATGCACAATTCAATTTAGATCCGTATGCAGGTATTTTACTCTTATTAAACATTGTGACTTATTTTCTCAAATAAGTCAATTAACTCAAATATAATAAAGAATATAGAAATATATCCATTTTCACAGCACTGACTAAAGACAGGTGAAAACAAACGGAACTCCATCGGACAATCAACCTAATGATTCACAAAGTTTTCCTAGCAGTTCAAATAGATATTTGTGCCATACAATATCAAATGCTATTTTACTATGAAATATGCGTATAACGCATATAGATCTGTCCTTAACAAAATATCAGGTGACAACTGAGAGCGCCACACTACCTTATGAACCTGCAATGTATTTCAAATATTTCATGGAAGTTCTAATGAACTATAAATAGCCATATTTATTTTGCTTATTTTCTCAGCAATCAGGTGTTTTTATTTTAAATTTACACTGAATTTATTCTCATCATTCAGTCTACGTAAGTAGACAGAAAAATGGAAGAGGAGTAAGATTCGTACTAGATCAATACATGAAGAATTGCGTTCTGGAATATGATTCTCTATCCATCGCTTACGATATCCCTATTAGTTTCCCACCTAATTTAAACTAAGACGAAATCTCAATATTCGAGCTGTTTATTTCCTGTTTGATATTTTATTGTGGGTCACATTCATGCAATGTTCTTACATTCCATATCTCAATTATATTCTTTGTTGTGAACAGTCGCTGGATGAACCTTAAGTGACACCTCTTTTAGTTAGCTACCAGTGACTAATCAGCTCTTCTTCCATCTTTTGATAGGCCTGATTTTCTTCATACAATTTTGCTCATGCTACAGAGAAGAACATAGGGGCCGGTTTAGTCACCGAATATTCGACAAAAAGAGAAAAATATCAATAGAAAGCTTTCAAACTCTTGAGGTTGGTAGGGGCACCCCACGTACTGCAGCCGTAGCAGTGTGTATTAGGAAAGGTAATCTCATTCAGTCTTCTTTTTCTTGACTGTTTGTATACATAAATGGAAGGAGCGCATGTAAGTTACCACGCAGAGTGAATGCGTCGGGCAGAGAATCAACTCCTCTTTTATATATATATATATATATATATATATATATATATATACGCACACACACATAATTACATTAATAGACATCGAGTTTTATGTAGTGATTTATGAGATAGGCCGGTGTACTACTGAAATATTTCTTTGTCGATCTATTTCCATATCATCTATTCCCTGTTGATAAAATCTAACAGTACTCAGGTCACCTCAGATGGCATATAATAGTACTCGGTGCACTTCAGATAGATGTGGGATAACCTGCTGGCTACCAAGTGCACGCACAGGAAAGAAAAACAAAGATGAAAGGCCACCCAGAGGGAAAAGAGGTTCAGTAAGATCCACGTTCGGAGAAAGCTCAAAAGCCAATAGTACACTGAGAACAAACAGTTGATAACATTTCAGAGTAATATAAACAGTAATGTTATGTACGGCATTTCATAGTAGTTGTATATTCAGTGTATGTATTGTGAGTCAGTCAGTTAAGTGCCATATGTAATACACGCTTTGGGCTATCATGTCTAGAAAGAGACATGACTGACTTGGCAAAAGATTATCCCGCAGTAGGTTGCCATTGCTTTCTGTGGTAGACTGGTTGCCAGCCAAGACTATAGAACCCAATCTGTCTTATTATTTAACCCATAACTGGAGGGAAGAGACGGAATAATACCTTTCCCAAGGGTATTTGTGCGTAGGTGAATGTGAAGAATTCAACTGGAATTCGAACTCGGCTCCCCGATTTGTCGTTCCGATTCGATATTCACTGTACCACAACGCACATTTGTAAGTACAAATCTGAAATAAAGCCGATGTGTGTGAATGCACTCAGTTAACTGATTCACACCTTTGCGCTTATTACCAACAGAAAGTTTGATCAAGTAACGGCTTGACATTTTCGGTTGTTTTCTGTTTGGAAATATACGAGATATCAATTGGTTGTTATTTCATTGTGTTCCTTTAATGCCAATTAATCTGCTCTTTCTGCTGAACCAGTGTTTGAACTTCATATTTGCTGAAGCAAAATTAATCGGTTAGCTCTTAAGAACTTTCTTTCACTTGTGTCGTTTACCTTCAGGATGGAGACGATCATGGCTCTCCAGAATTTCTTGTCTTTGCAGCTCTCAATAAATTGTGTCTTTTTGTTATATCTCCTAAACTTAAACCATTTATTACCGTTCACTAAATAATTGTGAATAAGTTGTAATCCTCTGTCCCTCTTTCAGCGTTCATTGCCATATAGGAATACATTTTAACTTTCTCTAATTATGGCTGATGCTAATGTCCAGGAATGTAATGCATTGCCCTTCTTAGGATATGTTTTCCACAGATCTAAACTGGAACAATTATATCGGTTCTAATCTGAGTTCTGCTGCTTTGAGTGAATGAATATGTGTCAGTCAATCAGTTAAGTGCCATACGCAATACATGGTTGGGTGATCATGTTTCGGAAGAGACATGACTGATTGAGCAGAAGATTTTTCGGCAGTAAGTTGCCATTACATTCTGTAGTAGACTGGTTGCCAACCAAGGCTGTAGAACCGAATCTCCTCTGTGATTTAACTGATAGCCGTAGGGAAGTGACGGATTAATATCTTTCCCAACGGTAGTTGCGTGTAAGTGAATGCAACGAATTTAACAAGAATTCGAACTCGGCTCCTTGATTTCTTCGAGCCGATATCCATTGCACCAAAAATCACACCCATGTATATGTTTTTAATTAAAAAGACATTTTTCCAGGCAAAATTCCCATCAAGAAGTTGGCACACAAATGCAGTGAGCGTGTTCTATAATTTGAAGTCTCTTTTATTCTCGTTAACTTTGGGAATATTTCACCGATTTAATTTTGATGGGGATTTTTGACATTTTATGGAGTTGAAATTAGTGTTATAACCTAATACCATAGTTTTTGTTCAACACCCACTGAGCCCACTTGTGTTTTATACTCTAAATATGCAGAACAGACCTTAGTTGCTGATTTGAGAAAGATAGAAATATCTGGCGTGATTAGTAGTCTGAATAAGGCCAGTAAGCTTCGATCATGTTGTGACTTCATGCTAGTTAGACCATAGGTGGCCCCCAAATAGTTACATCTCACAAAGCTTGGGTCAACCTTGGGTACGGTTTTCAGTCCCTCCCCAGAATGATAACATCAAGAAGTTATATTCCTGATATATCGCCACGATGATATTAGAATCCCAGGTATCATGGTCGAAAGGCGAACGTTCTAACTGCTTATATATATATATATATATATATATATATATATATATATATATATATGCCGTCATAAGAATGTTTAATGATTAATATGATTCACGGCATGTTGATTTTTTTGAAATAAGATACTTTTTTCATGACTCTGTTCTGTTTGATCGGCGAAACATGTCAGAATAAAAGTTAAATCATATCGTCTTACGTATTTACCACACACACACACAAATACACACACACACGAATATATATATATATATATATATATATATATATATATATATATATATATTGGAAGCAGTATCTCTTTTAAGCAGGTTTCATTAAAAATGACAGACAAGATATTACGATTAGACGTTGATGTAATTTTACATGTGATCGGTTCATTTTCATAGTTGTATGGCCGATATATTTACATATATTTGATCTACTTAGTTTTCTAAATAATTATATCGGCTATACAACTACAAAACTGACCGAAGATTTGCACTGCATCTCTGAAAACAGAGATCAATTCGATCTCATTTAGACATAGACGGAGACCAGCCAAACCCTATCCGCAACATATTTATTGAGAACACAAATATCATAGCGTCATCCACATGAAAAGAAAGGCTAAAAACAATAGAAGCCCTCTAAATAAAAAGGGAAAAAACAATACTCGATAATATCAACGACGAACAATCTTCCGTGTTCGAAACATGAAACATACACACTGCTCTACAAACATACATATCACTAAATAAATTCTGTTTTACGTAACATAAAATCCATCCTCAATAATGGCTAAAAGTACAGCTGAAATCACTCGGATGAACAAAACTTTGGAGAATTTTTGTATAATTTATGTCCTTAAAAGAAAAAATCATAAAGAAGAGAAAATTGAATATATTTCAATATCTGAGACTAAATCTCACGAAGAATGTTAACTTAATGTCATGCATGCCAATTATCTTCCCAAGTGTAACATCGAAGAGAGAGAGAGAGAGAGAGAGATAGAGAGAGAGAGAGATTGATGTGAGTGTGTGAGAAAGATAGTCAGATAGAGGAAGAATGAGTGCGTTTGTGCATTGAGAGAGAGAGAGAAGAGAGAGAGAGTGAGATCGGGAGAGAAGAAAATAAAAGCAGAAATGCATTAAATAAGGAATTTTTTAAAATCTTTTAATTTCCCCTCTACCCAAGGTAACGCGCGTACCCACCTAACACATATATAAACACACCTATATATATATTTATATATACTGTCTTCTTCTTGTAGAAATATACGCACACTTAAAATCTTGACTTCTCAAAAGATCACTTCTTTTGATCTCACCTTTTAATTACCTATATTACACAGCAAGTTTTATTATATATATATATATATACACACTTATGAAGGAGTGTGTGTGTGTGTGTGTGTGTGTGTGTGTGTGTGTGTGTGTGTGTGTGTATTTGAAGAGAAATACACACTGCATGGTAGTTATAAATTTCACGACTCAATCAGATTTTAGATTTAGTGCGAAGATAGCATTCAGTCGAAACACTTATTAATCGAATTGTCTGATTTAATTAATACACAAACAGAACATTAAGCTTGACCGTTTTAGACACAAAGTTGAACTAAATGTGAAAAAAAGAATTTCAAAATTGGAAAACAATAAAAGATTAGCCTTCATTATTACGACAAACTCACACACTTACACACACACACACACACACACGCACGCACACACACACACACACACACACACACACACACACACACACACACACACACACACATATACATATATAGAAATAGAAGGACCCCTGAAGAGTGAAGAGATCAATACAATGCCTTCGGGTTAATTCGAAATCGGTATGACCGAAACAAAACTGCTCATTTAAGTATTAAACCTCTCAAAATCAATTCTATTAAAACTCTACGTTAATATCGATATATATATATATATATATATATACATACATACATATATATATATATATATATATATATATATATATATATATATATTAAAAAAGGATTAATTCAAAGATGTTGAATGGCCATTTCGATATGAAGATCCCCACGGGGGACAACACATCACCTCAGCAACAGAAAAAACCTTTCAGAAACTGGAGAAAAATTAGTCTACTTTTCCTTTTTAAATAGATTGCAAAGAAATTAAAAAATAAATAATAAAATAAAATAAAATAAAATAAAATAAAAAAATAAAAATAAAAATAAAGGGAAAGAAAAAGAAAAAGAAAAAGAAAACGAAAAAGAAAAAGAAAAAGATAGAATAAAATCAAATAAATAAGAAAAGGAAAAAAAGGAAAAAAAATTGACATCGTCTGGGTTCGCAAAAAAAAGGGAGAATGTAACTAAAAATTAACAGACATATATATATATATATATATATATATATATATATATTAACCAGCTATGAAAAAAATATATATATTAACCAACCATGACAAGAAGTTAATCACATTTATCGACAAGCTCTAACCCGACAACTTGGAAAATTGAATTAAAAAAATCAACAAATTTGTCAATAATATTCAACAAAAACGTGTCAAACATGCAATATTCACACATAGAATACAGGCAAAATTAAGTTCAACTGCAAAGACACACATGTTTAGAGAAATATTCATGCAAAATATAACATCATGCAGGTAGTACATAAAAAATAAAGTTACTTACTTTTAGCTTGTTGGCAGATAGTATTTTACGTTTTCATTTTTTTTTATCGAAAATATGAAGTAATTCTCTGGCACGTCTTACCGTCCAGTAGAAACGAAATGATTGTTCGAAAGAAAACTAAAATAATCGTAGCATAAATATGTGAGGTTAGCCTAAGCTGTTTTTCTTTTAAAATATAAATTCAATTGCTACTCTTGTGATAAACTGAGACAACTGGACGATTATATTTATAATATTTGATGATATCCAACAACAAACTGTCGCTCAGTATTTTGTACACATCTGCTTTTTTAATCTCTTTCCAAAACACTGTTAATACTGGCAGGTAACTAAAATAATCAGGTAAAGAAAGAGAAGAAGGATGTCACGCCTTTTTTGACGTTTTGTCGAACAGTTTTATTCTACTCTTTCTACCCGGACACACTGCCCTCGTCTCTGACCACCCTTTCTTTCTCTCGTTTTGCTTGAGCATGCACCCGTTTTAATGAGGCTCCCACTTTTTTTTCAAACTGATATCTCAACGTTAGACGACCAGGAAATGACCAGCAAGAAAACCTATTCTGTTACTTCACATTTACAACGAAATAACGAAAACAAAAGTATTAATCACAACTGCGAAAAAATGAAACGTAGTTTATTAAGAAAGATACAGTATCATTAACATATATTAATGATTTATTCGAAATTTGACAACTATTAAGAGAAACCGTCAATATGCACAAGAAAAATAAAATAAATATCAACTCCTCATGCTTTTATTAAATAATTGACGCTATTTGCATAGTATTGGGGACAGCTTACTCAGGTCTTTATTGCTCCGAGTTATCTACAATAAGTCTTTTACGAGCCTTGGAAAAAATTTAAAGTTAGAAAACACACACACACACACACACACACACACACACACACACACACACACATATATATATATATTTATATATATATATGATTCATATTGAGAAGTTTGTCACTTAGCTGAGCAGGGTTATTTCAATCATGCCGATTGCAAAGTTTCGTAAAGGCATAATTTTATCAGAAAGACAAATGACCCTGACGAGTGAAGCCATTACAATCATACTTTCACGAAAGTTCAAATATTTCTATTAACGCTCTATCCTTATCATGATATCGAGCACTTTATGACAAAAATCTGCTTGCCTAAATTGCCTTTCTACTACTAAGCTTCTGAAGAAAAAGCAGCAATTTTGGCACTAAAACCATTAACATTTAACGCTATATATATGCGTGTATTGCGTATTTGAGTAGCAATATTTGTTTCATATATATATATATATATATGTGTGTGTGTGTGTGTGTGTGTGTGTATTGCATTTTTGAGCATCAATCAAAAATTGTCTATAGTTATAATTTTCTCAAGCGCTTTTAGCGACTTCTATAACACTTTCGATGAAAACTTTCCCTGATGTTTTCCACGTGTTAAGTTAGAAGATATTTTGTGTTTTTTTTCTATGAAGTGTTCATTCCAAGTCCTTACATGCCACGTGCGACAAAAATCATTTAATAATCCATTTCCACTAATCAATAATGTAATGTTGATTGTAGGAGATTTACATAAATACATACATACATACATACATACATACGTACATACATACATACATATATATATATATATATATATATATATATATATATTGTTGCAGTAAATGGCTTTATTAGTTAAACGCAGTTCTCATTGGGAATATAAATGGTCTCTTTTTTAATTTGGCCACTGGATCTAAAAATCTGCTTTGAAGAGTAACATAAAAAATGAAATAAAACTCTGATTTGATTTAATTTGATAAGCTTTTAATTGCTGGAATAAATAATAAAAATTAAGGACATTATTATTTTTTTAATCATATCACCCCGGGCAAGGCGGTAAGGCCACTGGTGTGCAGGGGGCGACGTAAGAGTGAAAAGATTGGAAAAGAGAAAGCCGGAAACCACATCCTAAACAGGGAACAAGGGATGAGCCTCTACACCTGTTCAATAGACGTTGGTCTGAAGAAAAAAAATTCCATTACTAACGAAATTTTAAAATAATTGTTTCACTTGTTTCTAAATATAATAATTTACAAAGTTTCAAAAATATTTTTAAGATGCTTCAAACATTTGGTGCGGTTAAATTTTTAAATTAATAACTTAAAAAATAAAGTTTTATCATTAAAATGTTGATGTTATTCTTAAGAGGAGAGATCAAAGAATGTTTTCATTATTTTTTGAATTTTTTTAATCCTTTCTAACACGTTCGAAATTTTGGTTAAAATGCTTTTTGTTTATGTCATCGCCTTCTACAAAGTTTAACATTGATTTTTTTGCACTTTTTTCCGTTGAAAGCACATGTAGAAGTTGAAAAATCAATAATAGTCCGATTTTAATGAAATTTTCAGAACTTATTCACAAATGAATGAAATTAATTTTGAAATGATTTTTTTTAATCTTGGTAAAAAGCATATTAAATGTGTTACACACCACTTAATTTAATTAAATTTCACACAGAACCTTCTTATTTATTGAAATTATTTTTTGGAAATCTGCTCTGAATTAAAAAATAATGAATCCAATAAAACTATGACATTATTTTATTAAAAAAAAATTTTAATCGTCTGAAGAAATAAAATTTTTCTGGTGAATAATTAATTTTTGCAAGATTTGGTATAGTGCGGATAGGTAAAAAAGTTCAAATTTGTGATTAAGAAATAGTTTCATTTTAACTTTCACGCTATAAAAAAGTAATACTTGTGTAAATCAGATTAATTTAGCATAAGATTTGACAATTTTCTCAAAATAGTGTGTTCCAGAGGAATATTTTATTTTTGTAAGATTTTTAAAACCGAGAATTAACTTATGTATACAAATGAGTCGACGGCTCAAAATTCAAAAACTGTAAAAAAAATCTCAAACTGTTATATTACAATCAATATAATTTCTGTTTGAAATAAACCAGAGAATATTTTGCTTATTGGAAATAGTAAATTTAATCATTTAGCTGTCAATTAAAATTAAATAAAAGTTTCAAGAAAACTTTTTTATTTCTAAAAAATCAGTTTAAAATTTAGATATCGAAAATGACTAAGGGTATCTAATATATATTGATTAGGGACTTCAAAAGAAAAAAAATACAAAAATAAAAAATGCCACCATACTTGTTGAATGTAGTGGAGTGGGAGGTTATTATAACTGAGAAGATTTGTGGTTGTAGACCAATGAATATTGAGACATTAAAGTGTGACAATGTGGCAAGAGGGTCGAAGTCTCAGTTTTCTGTGTTTACATGTTTTGAACATATATGTAGCCAGTATATATTTTGTGATACGACGAGATTGAAATTAAAACAATAAAGTATTTGTCTTAAAGGGTGTTGCTAACATAAAAACACAATTTTAATGTAAAGAAATAGACACAAAGCGAATTTACTCGATTTTTGAGTTAACTGTTTATGAAAGTAAGCGTACGCAGCAATGTAACAGATAATCAAGATTACGTTTAAGGAATATATAATTAACTAAAAGGGGTAGGATCATAGATTATAGCATATAGTAAATAGTTTGAGAGAATTTTAATTATATTTAAGACTGTGAAAAATCTTATTGTGGTAGTAAGTAGTTATTTCATTACGTAGGTTTAATAAGTTAGTTTTGGGAATTTAATCTTTTGGATATTTCATGTAACTATTTACATGTTCTTAAAGCTATAACACACACACACACACACACACACACACATATATATATATATGTGTGAAAAAGACCCAAGGTTTTCCGATTTTGAGTACCACATTTATTTTATTATAAACAGTGTTCAATATAATAAATATTATAGAACTTAATATAATCATCGCAATGTACAATTATTTCATAATTATATATATATATATATATATATATATATATATATAATGTGCGTTTACAAGATCTCTCAAGGAATGTTAGAAAATTTTCTTTCCTGTTTCCTTCTTCTCTCTATTAGTAATCCTGTTTTTCATTTCCGAAGATTTATGCAATGACCAGAGCCATATCAATGTCTAGTCCTCTTTCGATTTACAGAGCACGGGTACGGTGTACTCCCTACATCCACCTTTCATACGCCATAAATTTGTGTATCTTCTCACGCATGTTTCCGCTGAAATCATAGTTTTTAACTCGCTTTGTCAAATCCAGCCTCTTTTATAAATTTATTAATTTGCAATCTAAGTTTCATGGCTAAAATCAGTCGTCATTCGTTCGTGGATTGCTCCAAATATTTAATGATCTCTGCCTCAGTTTTGTTGTTGCATACTTGAAACAGAACTATTTACAGACTGACCATAAAGATATTAATAAAACATGGGCAATTGGCATTCTGCCTGTAAAAAATAAATACATGGGCCACGTGTATATGTAGATAACTCGTTAAAAGAATACATATCAAGTTAGAATGGTTCAAACTCTGTTATGTGTTCAAAATGTATATATATATATATATATATATATATATATATATATATAGGTATTAAAGACACTTTTACAAACATAGCGGGCGAAGTTTTCACACCTATGCAAGGAAAAAGATATATAAACATACGTTTAAAATCCTTCGTTTTTTTTAGTTAAGTTTAAAGTTTACTATAGATGCTTTTAAATTTCAAGATATAATTCTAAAATACTTTTATAATTTTTTTCTCATCCCAAAACAAGGTAAAATGTCCATATAAACATATTATATCGAAAAGACCATCGTTGTACCCGAAAACCGTAACGCATAAAAAATGTTGAAGATGTATTCCGCTTGCTTCTACAGACACATGCTACCGTTGTATCAATGACTGGCTGGACTTCTAAAATACTCTGACACGGTGTCGAATGAAGTGTCTCTGCATTATTAATGTCTGCTTCATAAACGAACTAGCTTAGGTAGCCCCATAGATAAAAATCTAAAGGATTAAAATTGAGGGAACCTGTAGGCCATGGTAGCGGCCCTCTCCTACTTAGCCATCTTTTATGGTTAATATCAGCCAGTGCACGGCGAACTATGTGACGAAAATGTCCTGGACTTCCATTATACATGAACCATGTTTGTCTTCGTATTAGCAGGAGTATAGGGGAAAATACGGACCTACTACACAGTCATTTCCAGCACACTGACCAATCGTAAATTAATGCTGGTGTCTAGCCTGCATTGTACCATGGGGATTCCTACCCGCCCACCTCAACGAAAAGATAAACAGCAGCAAAGGTTGGTTTACTCGGCTGCCTTCGGACTATAAACGCAATCTGATACAGACGTGCAGCCTCGCGTCCATTGCCATTACTATTCATGCGAACGTATGTAAAAATCATATCTGCCTGCTCACATTATGAATAATCTGCCATTTTTAAACGGAACAACTCTTAGTTAACTCACATTAAACGTTGAAGACAGGCTAGCCACAAATGTACACGAATAAAAATATGTAACCTAGTATGCAACATAGTGCCATTTACTGCAAACTTCCTTCTTGTCTTTTTTCGTTGAGCACGCTTCTTCTCGGCGGAAAGCCTTTGTTTCTCTTCTCGTCGCTTCAACCCACGATGTAAAACGCTCTTGTCTATTTTGCAGATGTTTTTGAAGCAAAGACGAGGTTATAGTTGTACAAATAACCTAGAAAGAATTATGAAAAAGTCAATATTATAGAATCTTAAATCAGCACGTAAACGAAAATAACAATAATTATTCCAATAATGAAAATATTAATAATAATACAAATTTATGTAACTGTCGAAATTCTAACAATTGTCGACAATAGGTGTCTAACAAATTCTATTGTTTACCAATGTACTATATCATCTAATGAACACCCAACTATTGAAAGCAATTTCATTGGTTGTACTAGGAAAACGTTTAAACAGAGTTAGTAGTTGAATGTAATTTCCTTCAAGAATAACGCGTACCGAAACCAAACATCTCTTTCTGCGTATTTTTGGCAGTTAAAAGGAACAAATAAAAATTCTGAGGTAAAATGGAAAATTATGACAAAAAAAAGCAAGAATCTGTAAATCATTCAATTATATCTGTCAAAATTATATTGTTTAACTTCCTCCAACCACCTTTGAATAACCATGAATTCAAAATGAACTGGTCAGCAGTGTTAGGTACTTTAATAAGTGGGATAACAAGAATTTGGATGGTTATATAGAGATATGGAATACGATAATTATAAAGAGATATGGAATCCGATAGCAAAGAAAATACCCACAATTAAGTTAAGGCCTGATCTGGGTGGATGGTAAGGGAATATTCTAATGAGTTATTTAGCAGTATTAGGTATCTTAGTATTCATTATCGTGGTAGTAGCAGCAATATGAAAATGCTGAACGGGAATCGATTTTGGAGAATTTTGGCAGGTTTTCTTCTTTCGTGCTTGAAGCGGATATTTTTCAGTAAGCTAAATTTTTTTTGGCCAAAACAGGTGTCAGAATTATTTGATGAGGTCAGGTGGGGTTAAAGTCCCTCGACAGATTTTCTGGTAAACAAGAGAATCTATGGGAAATTGGAAAAATCGAGATACAATGTGAGCTGGCGGGATCTCATTCATCGAGCTAAACCCCTTTCGCAAATCGAGTGGGCGGAAAACGGTTTCATTGGCCAAAGGCTTTCAGCCGGCTGGATCCCCAGAGAGGATTGCAAATGGTTATAAAAATCCGGACTTGGCGAGAAAAATCAGTTCGCTGAGTTTCTCAGTTAGTTCTCTGAGTTTTTCTCAGTTTTTCAGTTTTTTTTAGTCGAAATATAACGACTGTGTAGAAAGGTACCCAGCCGGGAAGCTATGAACCACGGCTGGTCGCCCACCATAGAACTATAGAACTTATGGTTAAAGAGTTGATTTAGAATGAAGCCTGTCGCAAATTTATTTAAGAAGTTAATTAGAATAATACGCCCTCGATATGTATCCCGAAGAACGTTATTTTCTTTTAATCACGGGAAAATCGAAAATTCTGATTCTTTGTTCGCTCTACTTCGGTAAACTCCGTTAAACTCTGATACGGACCCGAAAGGACTTTACTATTTTAGAAGCTACATAGAAAATAGTCAGCCCTGATTATAGAGAATATGTGAAAAGACTTTAATGAAAATTTAATGAATATACGAAAAGACTTTAGTGAAAATTTGAAGAGCTTTGTTTACTTTAACGAAATTTAGGCAAGACATTTTTATTTAAGTATGGGAAGCTCTGATGTTTCTAGCGTACTTTCTCTCTCCGTTGTAACCGGCATTTTCGACAACTGTATTATCATTTTTGACAAATGTATTGTCAACTCCTGTGAAGAAAAAAACATTGTTTTTTTTTTATATATATATAAAGACATTCTTCGTAGCTCTCCAGGCGTGTTCGACTTTGTTCATTTATTTTATTATTATTTTTTTTTTTGGTGCCGTGTTTATTTTTATCAAACCACAAATGTACACTATTGTCCGGACTGGCTCAAAAAGGCGACTACTAAAATTGCACGACATGACCTCTGGAATCAAATCACAACGTGGGACAGTGGCGCGTTGTTGCAAAAGAAGTCTTGTAAACCAGCTTTTGTGGCGACATCATCGGACAAGATCGTCACGACCAGCATCAACGATCAAACCAACACGACCGTTGGCGGGAACGAGCGTCACATTGGATGGTCAGCCGGCCTGAAGTGTTATATACATATATGCCTGTCTATTAAAAGAGAGGCTAGCCAATCCCTGGTGTAGACGCCATTTTAGGCATATTTTTATTTGTTCAACACTCACAGAGTCCACAAATGTTTTATAATGCAACGATGTTAAGAAGGCCTTAGTTGTGATTTCTTGGAGAGACAGGCTAACAACCATGGATTCTGTCTCCGTGTAATTGATGTTCAGTCATTTCTTTATCTCTTTCTATCATTCAAAGGTTTTTGTAGTTTCGTTTCTGTAGCAACTATCAGCATTTTTTCATCTGCATCTCTTATATTATAAAGATTATGACGGCCAATAATGAAACCTGGTATGATTTCTAATTCTCGCAGAATTGCCTTCTCTGTAACAAAATATTTTCCGTAATCTAATATTTCATAGAATTTTTAAAATGATGTCTTTAAATTTACTATAGTTATTGCTTTTATTTTATGATAATCTCGTGAATTGTCACCCGTTCTTATAACAATAGGCAAGTTTTCACACATACAAAACAAAATTAAAATTCTCTATAAAAGTTTTGGTTTTTGATGATATATATTAAGCCTTTTCAGTCATGATTATTAAATATAGATTTCACTTAATAATAATGTCATCTAAAAGACAGAAGTTAATACAAAATTTTAAAAGATTTAAAACGTCATAAAATTTTTAATCAAAATTAAATAATGAAAACGATTTTGTAAAAATTATAAAAATTGTTTTATTCATTGAAAAAATATTTTTCTTACGGCAATAGTGTCATTCAAATACTTCACAAAATCAATTAAAACGCATTTCTAATAAAATAATTAAATAATTTTATTGTATTTTTTATTTTACGAAACAGGGGATACTTTTGTTAAATGATATTTGTAATTGACAAAAACAAATTGACTTAAATTCTTCAAGGATTCCTGTTTTTAACTAATCAAATACAAACAGACTGAAATTTCAAAAAATTGAAATTTCATAAAGTTAAGCGGGTTTGGTAACAGATGTAAAAAAAAAAAGAAATTCATCAAGATTCTCTAAAAAAACAACTTACTTCAATTATGAATAAATTCTAAAGATTTCATTAAAATTCGACAATTATTTGATTTTGAAAGAATTTCCAAATCAATGTATTTTTAAAGCGGAAAAGATGGTAAAATAACCGACGCTAATTATTCTCATATAGTATGTTTATGTTTCATAATGTTTCCATGAGCTGTCATTGATTCTAACCTAACTTTCTAATTTCATAATACTTTGCTTAGCTTTACGAAGATAATTTTGCTATTCCCACACACCATCAAATCTCTGTGACACATTTTCCCAGTTATCTAAATTTATGCACATACTTTATTTTGTCATTTCCTTATCATAGCTGGCATCCTGGGATATTCTTTTTGATAACGACTATACATTCTGTTTTGATATTTAGTCCCTTCTTCACAATTTTCTTTACTACCTTGAAGTGTTTTTCTGTCTTCCATCCCTGATGTAAAAGTAAAATAAATTTAGTGTGAAAATGCATCCTTGTCTAACGTCCATTCTATTTTTTTATATATGCACAATTCAATTTAGATCCGTATGCAGGTATTTTACTCTTATTAAACATTGTGACTTATTTTCCCAAATAAGTCAATTAACTCAAATATAATAAAGAATATAGAAATATATCCATTTTCACAGCACTGACTAAAGACAGGTGAAAACAAACGGAACTCCATCGGACAATCAACCTAATGATTCACAAAGTTTTCCTAGCAGTTCAAATAGATATTTGTGCCATACAATATCAAATGCTATTTTACTATGAAATATGCGTATAACGGGAGGGTTTGGAAGAATAGTTTGTCCTCCCTTTTTAATTTTCCCCATTATGGGCATTATTATATCAATGATATGATAACACCATATTTCAGAGACAAAATGAAATGACTGACAGGAAAAAGGAATGGCAAACATACTTAATCTTCAGAAAAAAAAATTACTATTAAGACACGTGTCAAAACAATATAGAGAGAAAGAGCGAAAAAGAGAAAGAGGTAGAATAATATATATATATTGTGTCTGCACATTCAATAAAATGAAAGAAGAAAGAAAAGATAGTGTCTGACTTATGATATAGAGATTCTTCTGTGTTTCTGGAGAAGTTACGTTTTTGACTTAAATGAGCCAGATCCATCTTCTATGTACCAATCGAGGATATATTCTACAAACAACAAACGGTGAGTCTTAGGTTTTTCTAAATTGAATACTGCGAACCAGATTTATTTTCTATATATGGAAAAGATATATTCCCAAACTCTAATGGAACCAAATGTGTATAAGTTTTCGCATTTATTGGAAGAGGTCACTTTAACCTCAACCCGAATCCCTTAACCCAGGCTAAATAAGAAACAACTAATCGGTTTAATTAATATGAACTGAATTTGACATTTACCTAAACAGGTTAGACGTTCTTTTTACCTATCTCTTTTTTCTTTAATCTGTCCTGTGAATATCAAACTTACCAAGCTTTCTTTCATCATTAATTGTCTTAGACGTCTGAATTGTATCTTTCTGATGTTAAGTATAAGAGCTGTTTTTGCTTTAATTTTCTATAAAGTTTCATCGTTTCTCACATTTTCAGTCAATGGTATAGTCGGCATCTCTTTATAAAGCTACATTTTCTTGTTTCTAGTCTATTCTTCATCTGGGAGGAAATTGTCTAGCATTCTCTTACATATAGGACTGATATTCCGTAACAGTTCAGTATTTTTTTCTTACTTTACATTTTCTTGTTTCTTAATATATTGCTTTGCTTCTGGAAGGTATTTTTGCTATCCCACTGCACCTTCGAATATGAGTGTTGCATTTTCCGTTCTCTGTTAAAGCTCTTCCCAGGTATATAAATTGTAGTAATTGTTTGATGTTGGTATCTCTAATTTTCAATTTGCAAATTTCATTTATCATTTTTTAATCCTGTCAATCTCAAAGTCTTTTTAGGTTGGTAGCATCTTTATTGTAATTAAATCCGTTCCTGCTTCTTTGTTTCTGTTCATCTTGGCCAGAGTCAGTCTTAACTCACACTTTAATATTTCAGCTCTTTTCATATTTTATGTTGTGCATGATTCCTTTTTGGAAGTGTTCTTCGATGTATTCGTTCCTTCCTTTTTTTTTATTTTCAATATTAGGAAATTTCCTTCTTTGTACGCATCTCTCGAGAAGCACATCTTTCGTTCTGCTGTTTCTTTTATTCTTTTATGCCGTATCTATGATGCTCATGCTTTCTATCTCTGCCCATTTTTCGTTGGGATATTCATATTCAGATTGACTGCATCTGTTCGTGATATTTGTGCTTAATCTTCTATATTCTGCGTCATTCTTTGACATTGGTTGCTGTCACTTTTTCATCATTTGATCTAGTACAAATCCTACTCTTTCTTCATTTCTTTCGTAAATCTCGTTCTTGGGAGGTCAGCTCTACTCAGATGACCTTCTTTGTCAAGGCAAAAATTGCCAAAACGATTTCTTTAGTATCCTGTAGATGTGCCCTTAACAAAATATCAGGTGCCAACTGATAGCGCGCAACACTGCTTTATGAACATGCAATTTATTTCAAATATTTCATGGAAGCTCTAATGAATTATAAATAGCGATATTTAGTTTGCATATTTTCTCAGCAATCGGTTTTTTTAAATTATATCGCCCTGAGCAAGGCAGGAACGCCACTGATGTGCAGGGGGCTCAATAAGAGTAAAAGGATTAGAGGAGAATGAGGAGAAAGACGAACCAGTTTTTCTTTTAATTTTAAACTGAATTTATTCTGATCATTCAGTCTACGTAAGTAGACAGAAAAATGGAAGAGGAGTAAGATTCGTACTAGATCAATACATGAAGAATTGCGTTCTGGAATATGATTCTCTATCCATCGCTTACGATATCCCTATTAGTTTCCCACCTAATTTAAACTAAAACGGGAATCTCAATATTCGAGCTGTTTATTTCCTGTTTGATATTTTATTGTGGGTCACATTCATGCAATGTTCTTACATTCCATAACTCGATTATATTCTTTGTTGTGAACAGTCGCTGGATGAACCTTAAGTGGCACCTCTTTTTAGTTAGCTACCAGTGACTAATCAGCTCTTCTTTCGTCTTTTGATAGGCCTGATTTTCGTCATACAATTTTGCTCACGCTACAGAGAAGAACATGGAGCCGGTTTAGTTACCGAATATTCAACAAAAAGAGAAAAATATTAATAAAAAGCTTTTTAATGTGACTGTTAACTCTTGAGGTTGGTAGGGCACCCCATTTACTGCAGCCGTAGCAGTGCGTATTAGGATAGATAGTCTCATGAGGCCCAGTCCTCCTCAAGTTGGCTTAAATTCAGTCTTCCTTCTCGTTGACTGTTTGCCAAACAAAGCTAAAGGATTTCGGTTGTTATGCTATTTACCAATCGATGGGTGGAGGGAAGAGAGTTATTCACATTGTTGCGCGTAAGTGATGTAATTGGCTCTAATGGAATTCGAACTCGGCTCTCCGATTTCTCATTCTAATCCGCTACCAACACACATTTAGCGACTCAATATTTCAAAACAGGAATAGAAACAAAACAAACCAATATTTGTTTTCGATTGTAGTTATATCGTGAGGCCAGAATAGTGACAGTTGAAAAGAATTTTTGCAAACTGCTAACATTTTGTTCAAAAAGGTTTATTACTTATTCATGCATAGAACGTAGAATCTTAAGTAAATCAACTACCCTTCTTCTAATCTGGCTACTTGTCATATTTATGAGTAGGAATAGTCCATTGTCACAGTAGTAGGGAAGAGCAGGAAGTATCTGAGTCGCACAAGACAATTTCAAGCCACATTAAAAAAGAAATACGTTGTTCCTATTATAGCTATATTGTAGCTTACAACAGACACCAGCTTCATTCAGAGGGAGCAGCTTCTACTGCTACAGTAAATCCCCAAACCTTTTTCTGTTAGCCGCATTTCTGCAATTTAAATTTGCTCGTGCTTCACCAAATTTTATATGATAAAATGGACATAAAAAAAGGAGAAAGTTAAAAGTCGATTCAAAATCAGAACATTATCATTGATAACTTTCTCATCCAGACCTTATTTACTATATTCTTAATGCTTGATATAATGCAAAAATATCACAATGATAAGATCGACCAAAGATTATTTAGGACTATTTATACTGGGACTCATGAGCTCAATTAAAAGTAAACCATAATCATTTTTTGAATCCATATTTATTTTTGGCATATGATCTTTTTAAATATTGTTTCTAAATGTTGCATTCTCTTTCAATCATCCGGCCTCACCGGCTATCCTCTTCTACTGCAACAATCAGTCTCGCCGCACTGTTTAATCGATCGCTTGTGGCTTAAGACAAGAAAAATAGTTCTTTGTCCGGGCCGTTACTCTAGAGAAACACATGAAATGAAATTATAGCAGTTGGTAAATTTTATTCAATTGCAATGTTACCGTAAGATTCGAAACTGACTTAAGGCGAGGGAGGAAATGTGAGGCGAGTTGAAATGAGGAGGTGAATGGTCTAACCGGCGTTTGCCTTACTTTCCTGTGGCGAGCGAGCGTTCCTCTGGATTGGACTGCTATAGACCACCGTCTTATAGAGAAGAGATCTTTTTTGTCCTGTCAGTTTTCGTCTAAAAAATGAATTCATCAACAATCGAAGGTTTGGGTTCAGATGAGCTATACATTTTTCAGCGTCGGTCAATCTATTCTTGGAGGGTACCCTGCTCTTCTTTGTTAAAACCGAAATTGTCAAAACGATTTTTGTAACATCCTACTGTTTCAGTGAAATGAAAAATGCCAAGTTGAAATTGTTTCTAGGTTCTGCTAATACTTTTTGAATAATGAACTATTTTGATCGCATAGAAAGATGGGAAAGATGTGGTTGAGACGCTACCTGGTTTCAGTGAGAATAAAGGAAAAAAGGTAAAATAGATAAGATAGAAGACTCTCCTGTGTTTAATGTCTGTTTCATTGAAAAAGAAAAGATGTCAATTTCAAATCTTCTCATTTGTACCCACTTACTTAATTAATCATCGGCACTCATATTTATAATTGTTGCTTTTTACGTTGAACTCGCCGTGAGCTTATTCAATCATTAAGTTAAAAATTAAAATTTATAAGAAAATTCAATAATCAAACTGAACTTTTTCGGATAATTCTAGTAAATATTAATACCCAGATACCTTGAACAGGGAACTTGTGGTTCTGTCAAGTCTGAATTCAGTTTGTGTATGCTCCGGACCTTGAACAAGATTATTAATTTGTGGCATAAGTATGAAATATGTTGCCAATCCCGGGAAGACGTTAAGAGAAGCCAGGGCAGGCGTAGCTGTCTGACGACGCCATTCGACGCCATTCAACGCCAGGCGCAAGAATGGTAAGCAATCGTGACTAAATACAGAAACTAATAAAGCTATGAGATTCAAAACAAAAAAAAGGTACTATCACTGAGATAAATTTCTAAGCGTTCTTGGACTATCGACACTATTTTTTAAGATTAATTCATTTTTACCCAGTCATTTCGGTTAATATCGAGATTTTTATATGGATGTCATGTAAATCACAAACCAAGCGCAGGAATATATCAGCTTTATACAGCTGGCTTCTCAGATCATTGTTTAAAATGGCTTTGAGCGAATGAAGCCTAAAGGTCTTGGTGAAGAGCATCTTTCTTCAAACCTTGTGAGTTGGTGCTACGTAATTTTAACCACATCACTTGAGGACTTTTAACAGTAGCAACAACTAAAATGAATAGCACATGTAACTCGATGAGAAAGTGATAATATAATCAAGATCTTGACATTCCACACTACTTCAAATAAAAGATTAGATAGGTCCCTAATCAGTACTGGAAAGAGTGGTAACAGTTACTGGACTTGAGAAACCTATTTTCCTGAAAGGTTGTTTTAAGAGAAAGATTTTATAAATTTCAACTGAAAGAGAAAATAATGACGTAATGAAGATGTTGACATTCCACACTACTTCAAATAAAAGATTTGGAAGGAAACCCCCATTAATACTGGTAAGAGCCATGACAGATACTGGTATTCAGAATCCCATTTTCCAGAAAGTTTCATTTAGCAGATTTTATAAATTTCAACCGACAGTAGCACAGGTTGCTCGGTCAAGAATTAATACTACAATGACAATTAGAAATACAAGTATTGACATTTAAAATAGACTCATCTAATTGTAGTTGTCCCTTTCTTCGTTAGTTTCCTAGTTCCGACGATAGTTACGCCCTTTGCAATACCTCGTAAATAATGGGCTATTCCGTTTTAATCGCATGATAAAAGGGTAAAAGACACAACTCGATTTCAGTGATAAAATGTATGAAAGAAAGAAGGGAAGATAGAAATTTCCTGCCAATACCTCATAAATAAGAAGCTAATCTGTTTTGACTGCATGAAAAAAATAAATCACATGTCAGAAAAGCTTCTTAATTTTAGCGCAAAATGAATGAAAGAAGAAACTATAAAAGTTTTTAACGGCTTTTGCATTGAAATAATAAAAAAAACGACAATTTGAATTTTTAAAATTTTTACCTACTTTTCAAAATAACGACCATATCTTCATGTCTATGATTGCTATCGTAATATTTTGTTAAAGTTCTTAAGCTCAAATACTTAATGATGTGATAGGGTCTTTTAGAGAACCCGCTATGATCTTCTTCAATTATTAACTTAAGAATTAAGATTCGTCAAAAAATTAAAATAGGAACTTTTCACGAGTCTTTCTAGTCAATAATAAAAGTCATAACTAGCAATGAAGAATTTCAGTGAAACATTGGAATAGATATGTCCACCTTTTGTCCAGTTCACACTTGTCGCCGTTCCCTTGAACAGGAGTAGAGTTTTATCCCTTGTTTGCTGTTTCGGATTAGGTGTTTTTGTTCACTTTCACTCCTAGTAGCCCCTTGTCGCATTATCGATTTACTTGGGTTCAAAAAACATTCGACATTTGTCAGAAATTGTAAAATACAATTGCTTTCTATTTTAATACATGAAGATGCACCTTTTAATGCCATGTTATTGTCAGTTTTTTAAGTAATCCTGACATATTCAGAAAGAGGTTATTAGAACAATGCATAACATATTCTGGGAAGAAATCGCCTCCGTACGGACATATAATGAATTCAATAAATATACAAAAATAGAAATTCTACATTGCCAGTTACATATTTATTATTGACTAGAAAGACCTACAAAAAATTCAGTTTGCCTATTTGAATTTTCTGATGTATCTTAATTCTTAAGTGAATGATTGAATAAACTCGTAACAAGACAATAAAAGGAATGTGAGGCAAGAATATTTCATCTCACCGGACATTTTCCACATATACAGTGAGGCAATTTTGGGAGAATTAGAAGTCCTCCCAGGATACATTATTAAGGGCCTGTGGAGAATTACCCCGAAGATTTGAGAGGGCTAGAGTAGTCAGTAGAGTAGCCTAAATATATGAACAGATTTCGTAGGTAAAAACCAGGATCGTTTGCGAGGGTGTTTCCAGTGCCTGTGCTACAGAATCCCGGGTTTTCTGCTACAGGGCCACAATGTAAACAACATAAAATATGCAGATGACACAGTGTTGATAGCAGACACAGAAAAAAAGCCACAAGAACTCCTTCAGAAGAGGGTGATAGAAAGCGATAATAAAGGATTTATCAATCTTACAGAAGAATATCCCCATAGAAGATCATGAAAGAGATCTGAAGCAACAGAAATAAGGTTTTATAGAAGGATGTTGAGGATACCATGGGGCGAATATGTGAGAAAAGGCAAAGTTTTAAAAAAATGGAAACAAAAAGGCACTTTTACTTAAGATCGTGAAGAGACGGTTAAAATTATTAGGGCACAGAATGAGGAAAGAAAGCTTGGAAAGCTTGATACTCACAAGATCGTTTGGAACAAGTTATAAAAGGAAACAAAGAATGATTTACTTAGCGAATCTGAGAAAATGGATGGTGGAACCACGTTTATGGGCGATAAAAATGGACAAAGTTTATTAAGAACTATGAAACATTGTAAGTGTTCATTATGCACATACATTAAAACAAATATTGACGGACCCTGTATTCGCACCCAGGAATAGATATTTGGAGAATATCTCTGTGTATATTTTTGTCTTTTTTTTAGGAAGAGCTGAGAGAGAGAGAGAGAGAGAGAGAGAGAGAGAGAGAGAGAGAGAGGAAGGAAATAAGCGTAGCGGTGCCTATGAGATAGAGAGAAGCGAAACACGGCATTTACGAGATGAAGTTGATGATATGAGAACAATTTAACAAAGACCAACTGAAAGGAAGGGAATTCTGTTTCTTCGTTTTTTGTCTCTTTCTCTTTCTCCCCCTTTTCCTCGCTCGTAGTGAATAATAGAGGATTGACTGAAAATTAGAAATTAACGGTCGGATTTGGTAGGAGACCACCCACGTAATGATGGAATTGTAATTAATGCTGACAGGTGAATCTATAAAGTCAACAGCATCGTGTCTCGAAACTTCCAGAATGGTGGAAACCATAAGCGGGTGTTCTAAGCTAGATACCCAATGATGACGTAAAATCTTAATGGAGAGACATTCCGATCACTTACCACCCCACACCATACTGAAACGGTTTCAACAAAAAGACAACAGATTTGATAACCAAGTCACAAGAACAGAACGACAGAGAACAAACAGAGAACGTCGGAGCGACGAGAGACTCACTCGGAACACGCGGAGTGAAGACGCTGAAAAATCCTCTTTCAATGTCTCTCTTCCACGCGCTAGTAACATGAACACCGCTTAAAAGCAGAACCCCGAGGGGAGAGGAGCATAAGAGACTGTATTACTTCTGACAACAACTGACATAATAGCAGTAGTAATTTGCAGGCTAAAAGTTTGATTGTATTTTTTAAATTCTGTTTTTACTCTCTTTTTCTCTTTTGCTGTACAAAGAAATACAGTATAATCATCAGATCACATAGACTAGCCTTCACTACTGCCTTGTTATCTTTTTTGTTCTTGTCAAATTCCTTTATTTGCATATGCAACCGACCGCCTCTTGATTTCACTTGTCGAGGAATGCAGCACGAAGATGAACATCCCTTTTTTCTCGAGTTCTTAATTTCTCTGAGATCAGAAATCACAACGTGGCAGAGTAAGTGAAGGATTTCGACGATCATTTGACATCTTCGATCGCCTGGGGACGGAACGGAAATGAACAGCTGCAGACTCCAGTGAGACTAACTTATGGCCAGTTAACGCACGCAACATGCAGCCTGAGACCAGGAGGGTGGTTGGCCTCATAACAATAAAAGAGTTAAAATTGTGGAGAGTCATGAAGGTTTTGGACATCATCAATAACTAAATGTCGTCAGTATCATAATTGATGTTCATTTTTAAATATTATATGAATGTTATATGTTACATAGATGGGTTAAATTACGAGAACAAAAGCACAATAAACATAGAACGTTAACAGTGTCTTTTCATTTCTGTATCAAAAAATGTTGGCCGACTGTGAATGCTAAGGATGTAAAAGCGGACAACCGGCAGCCTATTAAACGGCCCCGGGATTCACCCTCGACCCACAAAACAAATCAACCCAAGAATGTAGAATCAAATTTAAAAGAAGATACGCATAAATGTTGACGTGAGGATCAAAAGCATGACAAAAAAACGTGAGATATCCACCTTGCCTGCTGAAAAACATTTCCGCTCGGTAACACTGAAGTTCAGTTGCTAGTCAACAGGCAGATCGTCACTGTTACTACACGTGACATCGGGCAACAGACAAACATCCCGATGTTATGCTCTATATCGACAATATAAATAATTTTAAAATTTCTGGTCTTCTTTTCATTCTACCTCATTGGTAGTACTTTGTTGTTTACGTCGTTCTCGTAAACACACAAGCACATATATGTGTGTGTATATATATATATATATATATATATATGAAATTATTTGTATATATATATATATATATATATATATATATATATATATAAACAAACACAATTTGGCACTTGAACTTAACAGTTTCATGCTGACTTCTAAATTTTGTGAGGATATCGTTACGATGCCTTAACTCGTCGGGGCTGGATTTATTTGTATGAACATTATTCAAACTTTCGGTTGTTTATAACCAGTTTTATTAATCTTGGTTAATTTCTGTAACATGTTTAAAATTGTTGAAATTACGATACATTTGAGAGCAAATATGGTCATTAAGATGAATTCGAAAATTGTGATATAGGCTTAATTTATCTTCGGTTAGACTGATCGTCATTCGTGGTCGAGAGGTCTATGACGCGACAGATCACTTGGTGGCTTTCTCTATGTGAATAGGATCGCAGGTTCAAATCCTGCCGAATGATACACATTTTCGTCACAAAAGTTTATAGTAAATAATTCAGACCGGTAGAAATACATATATAACACTGTTTGATTATATATATATATATATATATATATATATATATATATATATATGAAATTATTTGTATATATATATATATATATATATATATATATATATATATAAATATAAACAAACACAATTTGGCACTTGAACTTAACAGTTTCATGCTGACTTCTAAATTTTGTGAGGATATCGTTACGATGCCTTAACTCGTCGGGGCTGGATTTATTTGTATGAACATTATTCAAACTTTCGGTTGTTTATAACCAGTTTTATTAATCTTGGTTAATTTCTGTAACATGTTTAAAATTGTTGAAATTACGATACATTTGAGAGCAAATATGGTCATTAAGATGAATTCGAAAATTGTGATATAGGCTTAATTTATCTTCGGTTAGACTGATCGTCATTCGTGGTCGAGAGGTCTATGACGCGACAGATCACTTGGTGGCTTTCTCTATGTGAATAGGATCGCAGGTTCAAATCCTGCCGAATGATACACATTTTCGTCACAAAAGTTTATAGTAAATAATTCAGACCGGTAGAAATACATATATAACACTGTTTGATTATATATATATATATATATATATATATATATATATATATATATAAATTATTTGTATATATATATATATATATATATATATATATATATATATAAATATAAACAAACACAATTTGGCACTTGAACTTAACAGTTTCATGCTGACTTCTAAATTTTGTGAGGATATCGTTACGATGCCTTAACTCGTCGGGGCTGGATTTATTTGTATGAACATTATTCAAACTTTCGGTTGTTTATAACCAGTTTTATTAATCTTGGTTAATTTCTGTAACATGTTTAAAATTGTTGAAATTACGATACATTTGAGAGCAAATATGGTCATTAAGATGAATTCGAAAATTGTGATATAGGCTTAATTTATCTTCGGTTAGACTGATCGTCATTCGTGGTCGAGAGGTCTATGACGCGACAGATCACTTGGTGGCTTTCTCTATGTGAATAGGATCGCAGGTTCAAATCCTGCCGAATGATACACATTTTCGTCACAAAAGTTTATAGTAAATAATTCAGACCGGTAGAAATACATATATAACACTGTTTGATTATAAACAGAATATCTACTTAAATACAAGTATCGATCAAAAATAATGTTCAAACAAATCATTTCAAATTGTCGGTTGCTTATAACTAGTTTCGTTAATCTTCGCTAATTTCCGCTATATATATATATATATATATTTATATATATATATGTATACACACACACACACACGCACACACACACACACACATATATATATATATATATATATATATATATATATATATATATATATATATATTCATTCAGATTCGATTACGCAACCTTGGTTTCTTCAGACGTTTTATATCAGCTAATTCTCAAACGCTATTTTCAGAACGCAACACAGGAAATTTCAGAATGCACAACAGGAAGTTTTAAAAAATTGTCAAAAGTTCTAAACAGTTTCATCCGGGTTTGTATGATCCTAAAATATATTTTCTGGTGTGTTTACATCCGGAAATAACTTCGGACCTTTCATTTAGCAATTTTTCTTGTTCTGGAAATGATATTATGGCTAACTTTTCTTCCTGTCCCAATCTGCAGACATCATCACTGTTGTAAGATCTGGCCTTTTTAATATTCTCCGTGTTATATCAGGGTCTTTTCCATTTTTTCTTTTAATTTACACACGTCATTGTCTAGTTTGGTACAATCTTAAGACCTTGAATGTAGATTTCATTATAATAATGATTCTTAAAATTAAAAAAAGAATTCCTTCAGTTCATCCTCAGTAGATTTTTATGTCAGTTTGTATCCTGTACTGATGCTTTGGAAATAAATCCTGTTTTGTAAACTCCGTTAAGTGGGCTTTTGTTTTTGTCATTAATAATATTTTACTGAACATTATTTTAAAAATTCTTTGCGTTTTGCTTCTTAATGTAATTTTCTAAATTGTACGGGCAGCTGTAACTCAACTTTACTGTATTTCTGTTGAATATCTGTTGTGGAGTTATTTTCACAGTGGAGGCTAGTATTTGTGCTAAAGTCGGTCCTAATAGGTTCGACGTGCAAAACGTTAGGAACATGATATAATATGTTTTACGCAGTGTAATCCTGCCAGGTCGCTGATTACTTTCATATTCGACGAACTGTCGACTACTATCGTCCAACATCGACTGACCCTCGTTCCTCTTACTACTCCTACTTAAATTAGGTTGAAATTAAGGTTGTCTATTCACTATAGAATAGGTGTGTTTCACCATAACAATATCTTATGTAATTTCAAGTTTTTAGTGAAGTTTTTGTCAATCAATTTGAAAAATATTTGCCTTATTTCGGACTTAACTTTTAAATTAACTGATTGGTTAAACCAAATAATGTTCCGTTGTTTGCATTATTTTTCATTTGCCTGTGTATTTGAGGGTTTTATTCTAACTTATTTTCATGGCCGTTTAAAGCTCTTGCCTTATCTTTTTGTCTTTCATCGAAAATTGTTTTGCAAGAGGAATTTTTAGATAACTTGTCCTCTATTCCTTTAGGGAATGTGTTTGGTTATCTTAGCAGAATTGTTAGTTCCAGTTTTTACACACCTCAAATTTGTGTTTCGTTTCACAAAATAAAGTCTCTACCAGTTTACAGATTAAATTCTACATCTAAATATAATACAACTTTTTTTTCATTTCAAAATCGAGGCCCTTGAAAAGTTTCAAAAGCATTTTTCTTATTTTGTCGTTTGCTCTTCTGTTGTCCGGAATTATCATCAACTCGTCATTTTTATATAATGCGTGAGTGTTTATGCGGATTATTTCGTTAAACTTATTTAATACACACAGGCCTATTATTTCGGAACCTTGTGGTTCATCAAATGTGCACATTTTATCTTTTAAAACTATGCTTCATCATTGTGACATAATATGGATTTACGGCAATGTAAAATTACGTTCATATGGTATATTTTTGAACATCTCAGTGAAATTCAAAATTTCTATCAACCATTTTTCAGATATTTCTGGGTAGAAGTTTTCGGCATCATATTTTAGGAAGGTATTTGTTTATTTCTAATTTTCTGGAATTCAGAAATACACTCACTTATGTCCTTCCATTGGCTGGCTTGTGTAGCGATTCTTAACAAATTACACATATTTTTAAAGATTTCTTGGCTTATTTTACCTAATTGGGTTGATAAGTCCATAAGAGGGTTTATATAGAAAATTATCTTTATGGTCTTTATAGTTAAAAAAAAAAGACACCAATCGTACTGCCTGTAACACCAAGACCCAGCCGATTGACAGGATTAATAAAATATTTGAGATACTCTCTAGAGACATCTTGAAGGCTGCATGTACTGCATCCTGGATTCGGGTTGAGGTCGTGGCAGACGCTGAAGGTTGCTACTTTGAATGAATTGTCTTTTGATTATTATTAGCTGTATTTTTCTAAAAATACTTATTTTTGGCTTCGATATTCCCTCTGTTTTACATTTTAGAAAATCTGGCAAATTTATCTTATAGTTGTTAATTCTTATTTTAAACATATTGTATTAAAAGGAAAGAATTGTGGGTAAACTTGATGCCTTTCAATAAGACAATGTTGCTTACTGCTTTCAGATAATTACACTCCCTTGTTTTTTTATTGTTATATATTGCTGTAACAGGACTGAATGTGGTGAAGTCCAAGGTTAATACATGTTATGCTATGGAGACGCATACATACTACTTTTGTTCCATCAAAGACAAATTTTAGGTCCTTGAGTTGTTTGAACAATGGTTCTTAAACGTCCTGCTGCGGCACAGTAGTGTACCTCGCAATCCTCTTAAGTGCGCCGCAAAATATTACCGCGGCGTCTTCTTCTTCTATGTGCATTGTCCTTTTCAGAACGTAGGCAATCATGGCTTTTCGCGTCTCCATATCACTGGTGGCTCTTAGCACGCTTTATCCTGTTACTCCACGCAACCCTCGTTCTGTCAATCACCTACTCAGGCCTTTCAAATATGTTATCCGCTGCTTTCCTCTGTCTCTTTTTCCCTCTATCTGACCTGTTAGTATCAGGTTCTCTAAGCACTTCTTCCTCATTGCATGTCCTAGGAACTTTAGCTATCTCTTCCTGATGCTCAGTATTAATTTCCTTTTCGTTTACATCCTTTCCAAAACCTCATCATTTCTCCCATGCTTAGTCCACTATATCCACAGCATCTTTCTGTAGAACCATATTTCAATTGCTTCAAGTTTTTCCTTCATCTTTGATGACATCGTACCGCGGCGTACATAATGGATTTGATGAATTTTGGATTACAGTACAAAGACAATGTCCGACATCAGCTAACAAAGGATTTATTAGTTTTATTACAATTTTCTACTTCTTATTTATGAGGATTAGGCTCCACCGACCTAAAAAGCATAAAAAATAAGAAACGAAAAGGACCGAAGAAGGAATACACATTTGACTGAAAGAAATCGCGAAAGAACACCAGGAAAAAGTTTCAAACTAAATAAACTGCACAAATAGTTGAATAGAAGCATTGAAATAAAGTCAGTTTATATTTGTGATTTTATTCTTTTTAAAATCTATCTTATTTCATAACATTTAAATGAATGACCTTTAAAATATTTGGAAAGTGATGAGATTTTCATTTGCTGCTAGGTGGGCCGTTTCTTAAAAAGTTTGAGAAACACTTAGTTGGAGGGTTATTTTGAGGCGGGTTGGTCCCACGACTATATTTGTGGTTGTGATCAAAATATCAAATTTCTGCGGTCTCTAATTGTAAGTCTCCGGACTAACTCACAACCCCCTCCTTTTAGTGCAATCTATTTATTCAAACATGACGTGCAACCCTCAAGATACCCAATACAGCTAGAGAGAGAAAACCACGTAGAATTTTATATAGCAAATGATTAAAAACATCTAAAGAACCACGCTTATATAAACTTCACAAAGAGAAGGGAGTACGTGGGTAGAAGAAGTAGACGAACGTTTCTAGTGTTTAATAGAGACGTACATTGGAGTGTCTTGCACCGAAATAGACAGCTAACACGACTAAGAAGACAAAAACAAAATTCAGCCATGTTTTCATTTAGTATATAAACTGTAAAAGTTGAAAATGTCAAAATAAATATAGAAAATGAGGGAGTGCGCAGAAAATGAAACGTTGGTGTCTTGTCATGAGAAATAGGTGAGTTGAGGTCGAATTCTGGTCAGTGTTATTAAACTCACTTTCGCACAAAATACTCTCGAACTAAGAAGTAAAAATTGGAAGCAATCTTTTCGAGCCACCATTGTGAGCCAAAGAGCACGACTGATTAGTCTTTCTAGTTCTAGATCGTCAGATAATACAATACATGATACAGGAATGTGCGAACATGTCTCTTTCGAGTTATCATAGGCTAGGTAGAAGATTCTTTCGCACTATCTTGCCATTTTTCCTGCGATAGACATGTTGCCAACCAAAGCTATAGAACCCACTTTGTCCTGATATTAAATCCATAGGTGGAAAAGAAGAGATGGATTGATATTTTTAACAAGGTAATTTGTGTGTAAGTGAAATCAACGAATTCAAATAAAATACGAACTCATCTGGTATCCAGTCTAAAAGAAGGATAAATTTTAAGTCAAAGCCCTATTCATTTTACCGTTGAAACGGTTACATATAAGCGTAAGTTTATGTTAGGTGTTTGGAACTGTTTCCAGCTTCTTGCTACTTAGTCAGCTATGATGTTCAAAACTTTTAAAGTAATGTCAGTCGCTATCTTCTGTCTTCTTAATTCTTGTTCCTTTATTGTTCTCACTCCTCAATATTTCTCTCATATTCTCTAACGCTCAGTTACTTCTTTGAATCTTATCGTCTTTATTACTTTTCTATCCATTAAAAATAACATTTGAAGTAATTAAACCGCCAGATTAAAAATAGATGCATTACTTCCTTTAAGCAGTGCTGATCCTCGTCAGTACTCAGACAGGTGAACATTAAACGATACCAGATTCTGCAAGCTACGCAACAAACCTATCAGACCATGGAGACAATCTCGGCTACTGATTTAAACAGAAGACCTTGCTATGCAGAAGTGCTACTGAGTTGAGACAGCACAAAAAACAAATGTTAAACACTTATATATATGAACAGTATTGTATAAATATGTGCATCTATTCAGTGTTAAGATATATTGTATTTATAGCTAAGAGTTGGTTGGTTGTTTTGTTTTATGGCATATCAAACTCGGCGGGTCATTTATTGCCAACTAATTTTTTTATTGCTGGTAATACCTTTTTCTTTCAACAATTTATAGTTGTTGTTTTTTATATAAGCTTTGTGTCTAGCAATAATTTCTTCTTTTTGAGTATCAAGATTCATTGGGAATTGTTTTTAAGGGCAGGGTCCCCAAGTCCTACCCTCTTATTTAACCCATAACTGGAGGGAAGGGACAGATTAATACCTTTCCCAAGGGTACCAGTGCTTGAGTGAATGGAGGATATTCAACTGGAATTTGAACTCAACTCAATGATTTATCTTTCCGAGCCGATATCCACTGCACCACAACACACATCCGTCACTAAACGCTTACAGCACCTGGTATTCCCAAGCGGTCACCCATCTAAGTACTGACCAGGCTCAACGTTGCTTAACTTCGGTGATCAAGCGAGAACCGGTGTATTCAACGTGATATGGCCGTAAGTCCTGGCTAAGAGTGCTTATCTCGAATAGAAAATGTCTAAATATAGTACAGAGGTCAACACTAAGCAATCACTATAGCCTGAAGACAACATTGGAGCATAAAACAGCGTTGACATTAGTGGCCGGCCTTTTATATATATATATATTACAAACAAAATAACAAAATATTTAGGGACACCATAAAATGAGATATTTTGTTCAAGTATGTAAGTAGATTTTTTGGGCTGGGGAATTGATTCATGTCAAGCTAATCATGAAAAAATAACAATATTATTCAATTTTGTGAAAATATGATATACCATCTGGTTTATGCCGGATTGGAATATAACACATAAACTATTAAAGAGGACAACGACCAAAAACACTCGTTATAACAAAATTAACTAAAGTTAAAAAAAAGTTTTTGAAATTATAACTTGGCTGCTTCTATCTTCTGACCTCTCCGCCATTGAATTATTATGGGATGGATTTGATCTGAGAATACGAAGAGAATAATCAAAGAGTGAGTGTGAACGTTTTCAGTGCTTGAAAAATGCTTATGGAGGTCTGTCTTCTACATTAGAAAAAATACCCGTTGGAAAGAATGACAAAAAAGTACAAATCAGTATTTAAGTGGGGTAATGGTTTCATCTGTATTTATACTGTCGTTAGTGAATTTTATCTTTTACTTTAAAATGATAAAAAATAATACAAAAATAACACATTTAAAGGGTACTTTTAAAAGAAATAAAGGGTGGCCACAAACTTATCGCCTGTAGTATACACGCACAGGCACACACACATACGCATACAAACACACACACATACGCATACAAACACACACACACACACACATATATGTAAACACACACATATACACACACACACTCACACACATATATATGTTGTGGTTAGGTTTTTATTTAATTTTTCTTGTGTTCTTAATTTTGTTGTATTATTAACAGACGCGACAAGAACATCCAAGAAGGGGAGTTAATTTTTAAACTAAGTTCATAGGTAAAGATAAACTATGAACACTGTCACAATCAGTTTGAAATATGCACCTGTTGGTTGCATATATATATAAAAATATATATATATACATATATATAGCTCTGTTCATACACTGAGCACTGTTTTATTAACACCTGAATGATAATGCTAGACATTTGTGCCCACTCGTATGTATATTTATTTATTCACGACGCTGTTGATATTTTACAATTGGAGAATAGCCATTTCTACAAGCTCTTAAAAGATTGATTTATCAGTTCTCACATTAAGATATAATGATATTTTGTGTGTTCGGAAGTAAAGTTTTGTTTACAATAAGGATACAGGCAAAAATAAGAGAGAGAGAGAGAGAGAGAGAGAGAGAGGGAGAGAGAGAGAGAGAGTGGTTATAATGCGTAGTACGGGTGTCCTAAGTTAAACGGTAAAAATAAACTGAAGGAGTATCATGTGAATAAAATTAAATTCTGATCAGTATTATAAAATTAGGTTAAAAATTAATGTAACAATTAAATGAGAAAGAAGGTAAACAAGGTGGCAATAAGATTAAATAAATTTACACTTCATAGGAATAGGATGGAATAGAGGAAGGGTTTAGTTAATTCCATATTAAGGAAAAGTAAATCTACTTTTATGTCGACACTTTCTAACTGGCATAGGAATAAAGTATCGATACCGACACTTGGTTTTGAACACAAATCGCCAGAGAGCAAACACAGTCGACCTCAACTTAATTATAGGTATCGTGCTGCCGGGATAATGTGAAGCAAATATATATATATATATTCCATTTGTAAACGAGTTATTACGCGATCTAGGTTTCTAACAAAGACACCTTTCAGACCAGGTGGTTCTATCACAAGTCTACATTCAAAAGAGAAATCCGAAAAACTGTCCAAAACTGGCTAGCCACGTGTGGAAATTAAAAGCAAAATATGAAAAAGATCCAGACATAACGTGGAGTATTGTAAAAACAGCCAAGCCTTACAACGGTGGCAAAATATGTAGACTGTGCCAGGAAGAAAAGTTAGAAGTTATGCTATTCCCAAACAAGAACGAACTATTAAATAAATAAAACGGAAATTATGACTAAGTGTAACCATACTAAAAAATACCTCTTAGGTTTATACAACCATGGATGAAAACGCCATAATTCTTTGTCATTTTTAAAAATTGCGCGTTCAAAAATTCCCTGCCACATGAGCGTTAAAAAACAAACAAAAAAACAACGTTAAATCAGTTATTGCAAATCGCCAAAAGACACACTCATGGTAGAAACCTAGGTCGCGTAATAAGTTGTTTACAAATGGAAAATATTCAAAAGTTCTACAATATAATATAATAATACAAATGTGCACTGGTCTAATCTTATTATGAGCAGAAACTTAGTAATTAAACACTCACTATATATATATATATATATATATATATATATATATGGTGTATAATAATCATTCGGTGATTAGTTCTGCGAAGCCCTACTCTTGACACAATCCGTCTCTCTAGCTTCGAGCGGAGAGGAACCCAGACGATACTCTAACCATCGGTGGCGCCTAGTCTAGGGAAAAGTAAACAAATGTTTTTGCCTGAGCTATATGGCTTGGATCAACCACATTAAAAAAGTTTTGTGCTGCATTTTGCCTCAGTGGATAGGAACCTAATTTTTTTTTTTTTTTTTTAGTGCTGCTCTGTATTTAGGTGGAATGCGGCACAAGGCCATTTCTAAAGTGAGTTCTTCTAGTCCTTAAGATCGGCCAAAAATATCCCGTTGACCTTGCACAATGCCGGGTCAGGGCTACTGTCGATTTTCTCCAGACGAGGCTCCACCCTTCGGCGAAGCCTCGTCTGTCTTCCTCCTTCCTCTGTAGGAAGTAAGGAAGACAGGCAGTAAGGACGACAGAGGACAACGACTGCTAGTCATTATAATTACGCTACTCTACTACTATAGTGCCCATTTATTTACGCTCCGCCGAAGAGCAGAGTGCTGTCTGGAGAAAAATAGACAATAAAGTTTTGCCTGAGCTTAAGGGTTTGGATTTCCCACTTTAAAAAGTTCTTGTCCCACAGTTCTTGTCGTCTCAGTGGAGAGACAGCTAAATATTATTAACGTTGAGAAGAATAAGTGTCTGACACAGTATTGCTTGAATGCGTTATAATTCTGGTATATATGACTTCACAAAGTGGCTTTACAAAAGTAACTTTACAAAATTTGCGACAAGTATTCGATGAACTTATACGAGAGAAAAGAGTAAAAATATATGTATCCTAAACATCGTAATAGAATATTCAGTAATATTTACCACTTTATCAAAGAGACGTCATATTTACAGGATTACAGAGCAATAACCCGGAAAAGTTATTCAAAAATTGATTTAAAAGTATTCAGCGGAGTACAGCAAAATGGAAGAACTAAAAGCTATCATGATTCAAATGTTAACGCTACAAAAATAACAACAAGAACAACAACTAAAAAAAAAATAAATAAATAAAATAAAAAATAAAAATAAATAAAATACAAGAACAATAATTACAATTACAAGAACAAAATAGGTTTTTTTAATTACTTCATAAAACTAGGGAAAGAAAAAACTGCAGATTTATTCACTTCAGCTGCTGTTTCTACTTCAATTAGCAAATTTGTATAAAATCAAGACAAAGGGATAATTTTCCAGAGGATTATATAAGATACGAGGGGATCTTCAAATATGAATGTTTGCATTGGAATGATAAAAAGAAAGTTTATTTATTATTAAGGAATATGTACCCTGCTAAACATGAAAATTATGTGAATTTTACTTTGCCAAACAACCAGGTGAAATAAACTTTAAAGAAACTGTTGTAATACTATCAACATTTTTGATAACAAGAACTCCTTATTTTATTTACGATGGCAATGTCTTAATTTATTAAAGTACGACGATAAAGATTTTGCCACTTATACAGGAGTCGTGAATCAAGAATGCAAGAAGTTCAATTTAAATGATTTAACTCCAGATTTAGTTAAATGCCTCGTATTCGTACAGGGCATTAGCTTATAAAAATAGCAAAAATAATATCCAGAATACATGCTAAATTAGAAATGGATCCCAAATTAACTGCCCAGAAAATATCGGAAGAGATTCAATTTATTGGAAATCTAAAACTCGATACTGCAATGATTTAGGAAAAAGACATTTCACAAGTAGGATAGTTCCCCAGCGCTCCAATCTATTTGATGCATGTGCGAGAACACCCTTTTTTTATCTATAAATGAACAATATTGGACGATTGTGTGTTTGTAAAATGAATTCTATACCATGAAAATGTATCATAGCAAATATGATGACCAATGATTCCTTTTCTATATGGCTGTACATTTCTAAAGCTCCAATTAATGATCTCAAAATATGAGCGGTTGATTTAGTTTTCCCATTCTCATATTTGTGTAGTACCCCTGCTCCAATACACAACATTTTGCAAAATTTTTAGGACAATTTTTACATTAAGTCCAGAAAAGAAGACGTACATAGAGTATACCAGAAAAAAAGTAATAAAATACGAAACAAAAGAACATTTTCAGTTTTGTTTAGTGCAACATGTATTAAAGAATGATTACTGCCCAAATACATATGCGCGAAAGTACACAGATATGTACGTGTAGATAATAACTCTCATGATACATTCAAATATAAGTAGAAAATTAGAAGAGAAAAAAAAGAAAAACGGATAAATGTGAACAAATAATTATTGTACTTTTTTCAAGAAAGAATAGACAAATAAGTAGTTGCCGCATAAAAAAAACTATTCAGCATTGAATCATAAGAATATTTCCCTATCAGTTTTTTCTAGTATTCATCGTATCAAATGTGGATTCACTCTTTTATGGCGTAATACGGGATTTACCAGAAAATTGGTGTCATGCTTTATTATCATGGCGGCATCACCGATAGACTAAATGAATTCTTCCAACCATTACTTACACCCAGCTCACAAGAGGTGAGAGGAAGTAGCCCGAGGAGAGCGCCTTCTGAGAAGCCCGAACTCAGCCTAGAGTCGGTCTACAAACACTGCTACCTTAACGACCATTACGAGTTCCAGTTCTAAGGCCGAGGGTCGAATCATAGTATTCCACACTAACTCGTATTATCGTTCCTACTAACCAAGTTCCAAGTATTGTATTCTTTCCGTATTTAATATATATTCGTATTTTCCTATTTGATTGCTTTTGCGTTATTCTTACTGGACCTTTAACCGGGTTCACGACATTTATATATATATATATAGTGTTACTCACCAGATGTTTGGGTGAACCTTCATATGAATTAAATATCAGATTTATATTGAGGAAGGTGCTGGTGATCTGAACAAATTTGTTTTCTTATGATCTATAGCTTTGACCATCACATATTTCGTGTTAACATGCAAATGAATTTAAAATTAAATTAATATTGGGGAAGGTACTGCTGATCTGAACATATATATTTTCCTATGATCAATAGCCTTAACCATCAAATATATTTTGTTAACATGTAAATGAATATAAATTGATACTGAGGGAGGTGCTGGTGATCTGAACATATTTGTTTCCTATGATCTATAGCTTTAATTATCAGATGTTTGGTTGAACATTCAAATGAATTAAATATCAAAGTAATATTATGGAAGGTGCTAGTGATCTGTATATATTTGTTTTTATACGTTAACAATCATATGTTTGATCTGAACGTGTAAGTGAATTAAATATCAAATTTATACTGAAGAAGTTGCTGGGTATTTAAAGAGATTTACTTTCATTTATTCCTCAGCGTGATTTGCCAAATATTTTGTGTGAACATGCGAAATACATTGAATATAAGAATATTGACGAAGGTTCTAGAGAAGTCAGCAGATTTACTATAACATTGTCTGAAATGATACGACAAAATACTTGTCGATATTTTGTTCGTTATTTAAAAATATAATTTTTTTAGTCGTATCACCCCGAGCAAGGCGGTAACGCCACTGATGTGCAGGGGGCTACATAAGAGTAAAAGGATTAGATAGGAGAGAGTGAAATGAGTAAAGAGAAAGACGAACCAGTTAGAAAGGAGCAAGAGAAGGATGGGAATACAGGTGTGATGACAGCTGCAAAGGTAGAGAGAAAGGAAAGTATATACAGGGTGGTGTAGAACGAACAAGAGTCAAGTGGTTAAGAGATGAGTATTGACATTGTATTTAAATTCCTGGAGGTTGTAGCCGTCAGGAAAGCAAGAATATGGAAACGAGTTCCACAGGCGGGAAGTGCGAGAAAAGAAGCTGAAAGAATAAAATTGTCGTCTGCTTTTGGTTGATTTAACTGTGAATGGGTGAAACCCAGTTGCCAGTCTGGTTGCACGAGTAATTATAATCCAACACGGAGTTAGATACTTGACTCTCGCGTCATATTCAGTAATACGCACGCATTTACTATAAATAGTGAGAAAGTTGCTGGAGATTCTAAGAAAATTGCTCTCAGTTATTTTTCGATGACTTCTTGTGATTTATTGGTAATTACTCTGGTCCCACCTCTGCGTTATATACTGAATAAAAGCCAGACAATTTTCTTTAGTTTTCATTTCAATCGCATTATAACTTAGTAGTGGCATCGTTTCTTGAAGGAAGCGAGATAGAGAAGCGGGGACGCATCTCAGCCCATCGACCAGCTGTTTACCATCACATGCTGGTCTATTTTAATCAGTTAAAGTCACGGCATGCCAATTAATCTGGGGGTGGGTAGGCCTCTTTCCACTTCTTTGCTGCTACCCTACTGACTTCCCAAGTTTTCCGGTCTTATATTAGTACTTAATCAAACAGAAACCGAATTCTATGTCCACCGGATTCAAACCACTCCCATCCGACATCAATTATGAAGGTAAATCCGATAGGATATTTGATTTTGGTCCAAATAAGTTAGCCCAAAGTGAAACACTTTTATGTATACCCTTATTATATAAAAATCGTCGTATATTCCTTATTATATATAATTTGCTCCGTTTTCTAAACCATGTTCGCCTCGTTGCATTTATTTTAATTATTCATGGCATTATTCTTTACATTTTCTTTATGTTTTTACATTCATACTATTGTCTTCGTTTTTGCAAACAGTAGTAAATAACGAGTACCAAATAAGAACAAGCCGAGATATTATCAGACGTGGACAGCTTAAGGAGAAAAATCTACGGGTTCAGTTCGAAAATTCCCTAAAGATTAATCAGATCGAGAAGCATATAAAGATAGCCGGAGTCAAAATAATAAAGTAAAATAATAATAATAATAATAATAATAATAATAATAATAATAATAATAATAATTATAATAATAATAAACTTACTTATTAATTGAAATGGCTTGTCCAGCGGATTGTAACATAGCAACCATGGAATTCGAAAAACTGTCTAAGTATAAGGACCTGGAAACTGTAATAAGATAAATGTTGAAATTGAAAACATTAATCATACCAGTGGGTGCACTTGGAATGATAAAAAATGGAACAAATCAACACATTGAAAAAATCCATGGAAACCCAATCTTAAGAGATATACAAAAAATGTTTTGTTAAGTACAGCCCACACACTAAGAGAAACTTTGTCTATGTAACGCTAGGGATGTTAGAGAAGATAAAAAAAACATGAAATGGAGCCATAAAAACACACCACAACCTGCCTTAGGTCTTCCTGCAGACCATGTAGGTAGTGCAACCATAGCAGAAATTGAATTATGATGAAAAATGACAAAATAAACTGTCAAAATAAAAAGACCTGGAAATTGAAATAGAAAAAGTGTGGAAATTGAAAACAAGAATCGCGCCAGTGATAGTAGGTGCACTTGGAATGATAAAAAATGGAACAAAACAACACATTGAAAGAATCCCTGGAAACCCCAGCTTAAGAGATATGCAAAAATTGTCTTATTAAGTACAGCCCACACACTAAGGAGAACTTTGTCTATGTAACGCTAGGGATGTTAGGGAAGAATCAAAAAACATGAAATGGGTTCATAACAACACACCACGACCTGCCTTAGGTCTTCCCGCAGACTTGGTAGGTAGTGAGACCATAGCAGAAATCGAAATATGATGAAAAATGATAATAATAGTCCGAATGATTGGTCAATCTATTGATCTCTGTTCGCTTCTAAATTTCCATTTTTCATTCACTTGACACTAAGTTTTAAGCAGACAGAGAATCT